>JBBMKD010000034.1:11266506-11327683 GCA_037834095.1 Argya squamiceps
GTCCCGCGGCTCCGCCACCGGCTCCGCGCCCGCGCCTCGACTGCAGCTCCGCGCTCTGCGCAGCCGCCGCACGCCCCACCCCGCGCCACGAGGGCGAGAGGCGGAGCTTGGGTCGGGACCACGCCCCCGGAAGGCGGGGTAATCCCAAAGGGCGGGGCCATTGTGTATGATGTCATTGTGGGCGTGGCCAGGCGGTGGTGGGAGCTGGGCGTGGGGGTGGCTGGAATGACGCCGGGGTTCGGCGACCCGCGGTTCCCTCTGGAATTGGATCACAGCATCACAGAACCAGTGAGGTTGGAAAACACCGCTGAGCTCATCGAGTTCAACCTGTGACCAAACACCACCATGTCAACTAGACCATGGCACTGAATGCCACATTGTCTTTCCTTAAACACCTACAGGGACGGTGACTCCACCACCTCCTTGGGCAGTCCCTTCCAATATCTAATCACCTGTCTGTGAAGAAAGTCTTCCTAATGTCCAACCAAAACCTTCCCTGGTGCAGCTCAAGATGTTGGGACCCATGGCTCCTCAGCATCTTTTCAGAAAAATATTTCCAGTTCAGGAGTGCTGATCACCAAAAAGATAGAGTTTTAAAGCATGTCAGAAATAGGAGGTGAAAGAGCTGTGTGTGTGAAAACCAGGCGGGATGTGCTCAGTCTGCCCAGGTAGAACTGAATGGGCTTTTGGGGCAGGAACAGCACAGCCTCTGTGTCAGGATTTGGTCATTCCTACCGTTTGGCGATACTCGCTTCTGACATACTAAAATGGGAAATTGTACAAACATTCAAATATTGTTAATAACTATTAAACCCAGGAAATACTGTAAAACAGGGTTGGATGAATGATCAATTAACATAGTTTTAAGGATTTCAGCCTCTTGGGAGATGTAACAAAATAGTGTAATGGCCTCCTTGGATTTTGAAAGGCAAACTAACTGAAAATTATTTACAACAAAGAGAACTATTAGTGCAGGACTATGAGGGACATTTTCTAAGTTTCTGAAAAAATGGCTGTGGAGCTGTTCTTTTGAGATATGGTCTCCTTGGTGATATCCCCAACTGCACGGGAAGGCCCTCAGATAAGCCTGGTGTTTAATCTATGCATCTTATTAACCTGTTTTCTTCTAGGAGCTTTTGCATTTTATTCATTTGTGATGTGCCTGGTCACACACACACATAAGATAACACTGTCAAAGCACAGTCTGTTTATTTCATTGAGATGCAAGTAGTTTTATCCCACCCTCGGAGAGATCTGTTCCATTTCTAAGGAAAGCAGCATGCTTGCAAACCTGCATCTCGGAGCAGAAGGGACCTACGGATTCTGCTAAAGGCATGTATGGTTCTGTAAAATCCTCTGAGAAGCTGTTTCTGCAAAGCTTTGTAGAAATGTCAATACAATCCAGGAAATTATTCTGAAGGAGCAACTAAATGTTCTGCTTACATTTTTCTTTAAATTTAATTTTGCCCGTCTTGGTACATGCCGGTGAGGAACCACATGCTATTGATTGCCTCCTCATTTCACCCAAACTTTCACCCCAGCCGGAGGGCGAGAGCTGTGGCTGACACACTGCAGTGAGCAGAGCATGTTTTGGAGCTGTTCTTGCTTTGATTTCTCAGCACTAAGAGCTCTGCATCATTCTGATGCAAACTCATGTGCTTTATTGCTGAAATGTCCTCAGAAGGGGCCAAGAAGTCCCAGGAGCCTGAAGAATTTTTTGTTATCACTGTGCTGACCTTCAGAGAAGGATCTCAATGCCCTTTTGAAAAGCATTTAGGAAGCATTCACTGGCCACATTAGAAACAAAACAAGGAGCCCAACCAGAGCATCCCCAGTTCTTTCCAAACCACGTGAAATGGTTTTTATTTTCCCCTGTCCGGTTTCCTGTGGGCTGTTATTCTGATGGAGAGAGGTGCTCCAATGCCTGTGTTGTTGTTGTGTCCTTGGTTTCATCCCCATCCCCATCCCCATCCCCATCCCCATCCCCATCCCCATCCCCATCCCCATCCCCGCTCACACGCTTGGGAGGCTGTTCCTCACCTGCCTCCCAGCCTGTCCCATGGATGCCCTATGGATGGGCTGGAAGGAAGGTGAGGAGCAGCCAAGGGGAACCACTGGAGACCTCCATGGCTGAGACCCCCAGGGCTGAGGTGACAGGGAAAGGTCTTGGCCCCAGAAGAGGAGCAGCCAAGCACTGCTCCAGGATGCACCAAAATAGGATATTTTGTCAGTAGAACAGCTTCAATCTCCTCATTCCTCAGACGGGCAGGCCCCTGGATGGGCAAAGGAAAATTAAAAGGTCATTTTGGATGCTTTCACCCTGTGGTGGAGCTGGATGAAGGGATGAAAATGGAGAGGAGAGGAGATGTCCCCCTTTAGTCCCCTCAGCTGTGTCTCTGCCACTGACGGCTCCTCAGGGGACATTATTTTAGTCAGACAAATGGTGCTGATGCCTTCACAGGTCCACCCATGGTAAGGAGGGAGCTGTGCCTGGGCGTTCCTTGAACTCCTGGTGATTTTTTTTTTTTTTAGTGAAATGCTCATGAATCCACTAGTGTCCCATTTCACAGAGAACACCTCGTCCAGCTGCGGTGCCGTCCTTGGCTTTTCTTTGGCACAGCCACAGACCCGCCGCCATCTTCCCGCCGGGGCCCGCGGCCGCCGGGGGGAGGGCGCCACCTGCAGGCCGACGGCGGCACCGCCAGGGGCTCGCACGGGGAGGGGTCAGTGCCATGAGGGGAAGGGGAACCGGAGAGAGAATTTGGTGCCATAATGACAGGGGGGTCCGGTCTGGGGTGTCGATGCCATGAGGAGAATGGGCGTCCGAGGCGGGGTTGGATATCCTAAGAAGGAGAGGGGTCCTGAGGGGGTTGATGCGCTGAGGAGAAGAGGGGTCTATGGGGGTTTGGTACCATGTGGAGAAGGGGAGTCCGGGGGTTGTTGTTGCCTTGAGAAAGGGCGTCCAAGAGGGGTTTGATTCCCTGAGGAGAAGGGAGGTCCGAGGGTCTCTGGTTCACCCTGGTGTGGTGAATGAGGACAGGAAGGCTGGAGACCCCCAGGGCTGAGACCCCCAGGGCTGAGGTGAACAGGGAAGGGTCGTGATCTGGGGCACAGGGCTGGGTGCTGTGTTTGCTTCTGCCAGCGAGCTTAGCCAAAGAGAGTATGACTTCACCATAAGAAAAGACAGAGTTTCATCCTGGATGGAAATGCCACAAGATCCAGCTGTTTCTGAGAAGATGCAGGGAAATGCATATGGACACAAAAGTAAAAATAATAAACCCAAATTGTGCTGATGGCTTGGGCCGGGGCTGGGCTGTCCCCAGCGGCAGAGGTGGCCCCAGGAACCAGAGAACAGCTGCCAGTTATGACTTTATTCATTTTCACATTTAGATATTACAACAAAACTCTTAATGACAAAGGATAACAAGTACTATAGGAGGAGAGGAAAGGAAGCAGTGTTCTAACTGGTTTGATATATAACCGTGAACTTCCAGAGACAAGACTCAATGTGAGTTACAATCACTCACATACGCTCACTGGTAGGAAAACTCACATGCAAATACCCACACATCCACCCACAGCACACTCACACACACACAGACCATGCTTTGTATTCACACATAACCCCTGTTTTAGCCTACTTGCTTCAAAGGCAGCCCACTGAAACACTGAATGCTGCTAGAGCAACAACAGGTACCAGAGTAAAATATTGCAATATAAATGTAGTGTCACTTGATACACAGGTTTTTCTTCAGAGACACAGGTATATTTGCAAGTAGGGGACCCAACACTTTGTTTTCAGGAGGGAGGAATGTCCTCTCAACACCAACACTTTGTAAAGAAAAGTGAGCATAGAGTGGAAGCAGCCATTTTAAAGGACAGTGATGATGATAAATAGCTTAGCTTCAATTGAGTTGAGTTCCAGTAAGAAGCCCAAACAAAACAAAACAGAGAGTGCATTGTGAACAGAGCAGGCACAAATATTGAAACCTGGGTTTTAAACATTGAAATATTCTCTTGCTGCTGTGGAAAGATAGACAACATTCCTCTCTCACATCTTAAAACCAAAACAGACCAGCTTCACTTCATGCTTATCTGGAGACCGTAAAAATAAAAAGCCAGAAATAATTCAAGAGAGTGGGAAGGGTTATCAGGTTTGTACATCTAATTTTAGTATACTTTTAGAGAGCAAAAGTACAATTGTCTCAACAGCTCTTCAATATCCCGCACTACAGTTGTTCTTCATCAGGAGTGTCTGAAGAGGAGCCAGCTTTTGCTCCTATCAGGCTGCATTGTTCATACAATGCTGTTGACACAGACACAATAGGATCTGATTCCACCCTCCATCTAGATGGTGCAAGAGAGAGAAAATAAACTTCTGTGGAGTTGAAAATATCAGATGACACAGAAGTGCTTTCCCGAGGGTGAAACAGGGGACTGTTAACAATGGTTTTAACAACCCTTCTCCACAATGATGCTTGTGAGCAATTTACAGCTAAACCTAGAGAAAAAGTGCAGCTGTACTGGCTGGATGTCCATGCTGACAACCAGCCTGGCTACTAAGATGCCTCTGTCCCCTTTATGCTTTGCTTCCACATACCTATCATATGGATATACCTTACATATGGACAGGAACCTGCAGCTACTTTGAAACTGTTTTTTTTAAACTATTATTTTGTTTATAGTCCTCTTTCTTGGGCCCTGTCCCAGACAGAGCTGTTTCCAGGCAGAGAACTCTTCATGGAGCACTGGAAACAAGAGAGTCTGGGTCCTATGGATGCACATCACGCAGTGAGCAGCCTGAATTTAGCTCAGCTGATCACCTTCTACCGCTGTCAATGCCAGTGGAAACCTCTAGCAGCACGAGTCACATGCAGCCTTCCTTCTGCCAAGGGAACCACCAGTTCAAAAAGCAGGATAAGATGAGGGCAGGAGAATTTGATCTGGCCTACACCCTGTTGGCTGTCCTATTTCCTTGTCCTGGCTCTCCAGCAGCTCCTGCCAGAGGATTCTTACTGAGTCGTAACAATTACTTAAAGATGCTTAAATTCCTGGCAGCTTCAGGGGATACCAGTAGAAGTCAGGGAATTCATTGTCATATGCAGTTTCTGATTCCACATCCTGAGCCAGTTTGGCTCAAGCTGGTCTAGTTTTGTGCCTCTTTTTTACCATGGAAATTGCAGCCATGTCATCCTGCTGACACAAAAAGGGAGTGGAACATTGAACGAGCTGCACAGGCTTAGAGAACCTGAATGACAGGCATGCTTTTCCCATGTGCTAAATAAATCTCCCCATTACACTTCTGTGGAGAACTATAATTAAGACTTGGCAACATCATCCATAAGGACTCACAGGCTTACGTCGGGAAATGCATAAAACCCTCTGCTGGAAAAGAAATACAGTTTGGGAAAGCTGTACATCTGACAGGAAACACAGTTTCACAAGTCCAAACCCTTGGCTCTGTGACAGAGGTGTGGCCCACAAGCAGTAATTCCCTGGTGCTGAGATGCCCTAGTGCACAGAACTCTGCCAGTTATGGGCATGTGGGAGAAAAGATGATGACAGGCTGTTCAAATGAGCCTTTTCACCCAGACTCCTGTGGCGGTGATGTAACCATGCTCTGTGGCTGAGCTCTGGGATTGGGAGCAGGATGGAAAGAAGTAGGTGGGAAGTGGTGAGGCAGCAGTACAGAAATCTATAGAGAGGGGCTGCTGAGGTTCCCCAGAGCTCTGAATTCATGTATTATCTCTTAGAAACAAAAGACCAAAGTGTGGAGATGTTTCCTCAGCAAATAACTGTTTCTTAATCCTCTGGAGTCAGGTATGCTCTGCTGGAAGCTCTGCAAAAGAAACTGGAGAGGAGCCTGCTGGGCAGAGAGTGCATCCTTTGAGTCAGGGAACTTGGGAGTCAGGAAAGGTAATTGTGCAGAACTGTTCATCCAGGAGAATCAGGGCTTGAACCCTGGCCAGTGCTGGGCTCCATGTGTTCAGTGATGTCAATACACAAGGGGATGCAACCCAGAGCACCTTATTGCTGGACCACTGTTCCTTCCATTGTTTCCAAAATGCTTTGCAGCAGCTTGAAAATAAACATTTCACTCCCTGCCCTTGTGATCTTTTTCCTCCCAGCAAACTCTATGTTTAGAAGCCAGCTCAAATTAACCTAGCTTTGCTTTAATTTCTCACTCGAGCAACAAATGATCTCAGCACCATTCTGGGAGCAGGGGAAGGCAAGAGCAGCAGACCTGTGAGTAACCTCCTCCCAGCAGAGATCATAAAAGGCCTGTTTTGTACATGGCCTGCAAAAAAATTGTTTATCTCACCAGGAGCACTTTAGCCATCAGCCGATGACCTACTCAGCACTAGCTGTGTTGAGATGGCTAAAATAATCCTAGTGGTAAGGCAGATTGGCAGGTTTCCCCCCAGCAGAGATGAGAGGTGTATGGGTGTTGCTTGCAGAGGAGATGGAGAGGCTGGCAGCTACTCAGGATGAGCAGCATGCATGAACATTTACGAAGATCCCTCGGGATCTCTCTGTACGCCTCTTTAAAATGTCCTGCTCTTGCTGCTAATACCACTAGGGATTTCTTCCCTTTGATTCTGCTCCACAGCTCAGCAGCTGACATCATGATGAGGGGAGGAGGAAGCAATCCAAGGAAAAACATTCAGGCTGCACACCAGGAAGAAACTTGAGACTAAGACAGATCTATTTATATCTGACCTGAAACGGGCTTTCTGAATGGGAAGCTGATCTGAGCGGAGGCTGGATGTTAGGCAGAAGGTGCCATAGTGCTGAACACAGGCACCCACTCTCCAGCAGAATGCGTCTGTCTGAGGTGCAGGAATGAAAGAAACACGAGGAATCAGTGAGATGCTCTCTCCAGTCGTGGCACAGGGAAGCTGCAGCTGGTTCATGCTGTGGTTCCAAGGACATCAGTGTTCCCCGTCCGTTTGGGGAAGGTTCCCTGTTGGGTTTGGGCATAGGTTGAAGGAGAAGCTCTGAGTGACCCTGATGACGTGCCTGGAGGGCCTTGGCAGTCGCCTCCAGGGCCTGGTGCCATTAGTACTGCTCGGAGAAGAAGGAAGTGTGCAGAGTGGGGGGACTGGCCCCCTCTCCAGGCGGGGTGCAGCTGCCATCCTCAGAGTGTTCCGACAGCTCCCCGTATTCACTGTTGTAAAAAGTCTGGCCTCCGACCTGGGACCCGTACGACGGCCGACATCTGCCCCGCAGCTCCGACTGTTCCCCTGACAGCTCCACGGTTCGACTGGGCCCTTTACTACTGTGAGGGAGAGAGACACAGAGAATTAACCTTGGCACTCCTAGAAAGCCTCTCTCCTGCTTAGAGAGATCCCATCACCAGAAAATCTCCTCTTCTAATGCATGCGGCAGAGACAGGGTCAGGAATGGACTCACAGCTCCATTGCAAAGCTCAAAACCAGTCCTTGCTCTAAATCTAAGCACAGCCTGTATGTTCTGTGACAAATCTACACATAACCTGGCACACTTACTTCAGCTCTTCCAGATATCTTTGGGATACCTTCTAGATAGAGGGAAGGGTTGGGACCCAATGAGTAGGGAGAGACATTGCCTTAATTGCTTCTAGATCTGGCAGGAATAACAGAAATTGATACAAACCAACTGCCAGGATGGGGGAAAGGAAACAAGGGAAGATGTGGGCAGAAATCATATGTCCCATCTCAGTGCCTGCCAGTACCAGGTGACTGGCAACAAATCACAAGAGCAAGGGCAGGGACACATTCAAGGACAGGTTTAAGAGTAGTGTTTTCCAGGAGACAGGATACCAGCTGTAGGAGACAAAAGGAACACGCCTTAGGGAGAAGAGGACAAGGACAAGAAACAGGAGACAGTTTGATACAAGAACAGAAAGGCCACAGGGCTATGGCTAAGAGAAAAGACAATGACCAATCTGATGTTGGGAGGCAGAGGAGGTGAGGAAGAGGCTTGGGACTGGCCTTGTCTACATATGAGGTGACATGGCTTGCCCAACACACTGCCACAGAGACAAGGTCTCAGCCTGCTCTGGCAGAGATGAGCTGCATAGGTTCTCACCCAGTTTCAAAGCCTGGGTCAAGGACATAACCATCCATAAGATCCTCAGCTCTGATAGTGTCAGCTCAACCTGCCAGACTCCATGTCAGCATGTGGGAATTCCTAACGCCTTGTCTCATCCTTGCACCACCAAATCGGGGATCTGTACCCCATGGGTCAGGGCTGAGGGAGGAAGGTGGCAGCCACATAGTTTCTGCCCATCCCATCTACCACTACTTGAGCAAGCCCTGATACATTTCACTAGAAAATGTCAGTAAGCATTAACAGTCTCATTAACAACATCACTGCACTGTGCGTCATTATCTTAACAGGCACATTCTCATTGATGGGCATAGTTTATATTTTTAAACCCTAGAAAACAGCAGGCTTGTCTGTTCTTCCTGTGTTTTGCCTCTCATTAAGAAGTACATGGATTTAGCTGGCTCAGGGCCCACAGCTGAAAGCTCCAAGCAGTGCAGCCTATGGGGAGATACCAGGAGCTGCCTCCTGGTCTCACTGCATTTGGCAGCAGGGAGGCCTCAGTGGCTAGGCTTAAGGAGTACCTGAATCCACCTTCTTTTCTGTGTCGGTTTTCTATCCTCTCAAATTCCTCAGATGCCAGAACCATCCCACTGTCTGTCTGATTGTCCTGGAAGGAAGCAACAGGAGTTATCAGTAACATCCCTGTCGACTGATCAGAGTGGGAAGGAAGGAGAAATCATTCAGGAGATGAGGTCGTGTGTATGTTTGATGGGGAAGAAGGGGTAGGAGCACTTTACCAGCATGCTCCATAGTTTTGCTGAATCTGATTTTGTTAGGTACCTTCTTAAAAGCAGCACATAAAAAGGTAAGATTTGTGTGCTTAGTTCAGTGCCATTTTTGGGGAATAAAAAAAAAGAGTGCTCCCTGGCTTGAAGATGTATTACCATCAAATCTATGAGAGGTGATATTTTCCTCTGAGACTAAAGGTAGGACTTTAGTTCTGGTCCTAGAGGAGATATCAATACCAGTCCAGTTCAGAGAGACCTGGAGGGTCCCTAATGCACACTGCCATGTGGATCAAGATACAGGAGCTGCAGATAAGCACTCTGGGTTTACCTAGTCCTGGCAGGATTTCAGTGTGCTTAACCAGGCTGTGTTCACAGATTTGAGAGGGTGAAAAGCAGGCTCTTCTCTGAGGTCCTTTATAGTCTCCCCGTTTGCATATCTAACCTCCCTGTTTCCCTGTTTCCCACTAAGGCAGTGTGAACTGTGCTGAGAGAAACCCCAGTGTGCCAGATGAAGAAATGAACGTGCATAGGACTGGATGGACTGAACAGGAATGACACAGACAGACTGACATAAGATAGGAGTGATCTTCCTTCCACAGTCTTAACAGTAAAGGTGCCAGAAAAGACTGCCCCCTGCTCAAATCCACTCAGGTGCTACTCACCGGGTGTGCCTTGTACATTGTGTGTGTCATGGGAAACTCTTCAAATGTCTTTATCCTGGATGGACACCTGATCTGATTTCCTCCCGTCAAGCAACCAGGGAACGAGACACAGTTGTAGTATCTGCCAACACAAGCATATGGTATTCAGTAAAGAGGCAATGTCCTGAATGAACAGGACCTGAACTCAATCTCCTCACTGTGCAACCAAAGTATGAAGGGAGGAGGATGACCCAAATGGTGGATTTGGGGAGGGTAATGGGGTCACCTTACACCTCTTAACCCCATACTGCTTCTGCAGTGGAGACTAGATTGACTGAATCAGGCCCTGATAAGCTCTCCACATGGGATAAGCCGAAAATGTCATATAGGTCCCAGGCATCACATTACCATGGTTTACCAGAGAGGAGAGGCCTGAGACTAATGGTTTGGGTCAGTTAGGAACAGATAAGATGAATCTCCTTACATGATACTCTGGCAGCATAGCTGGAGGAGAAGAAGAAATGTGATAGCCTTACAAATCAGCACTTTCTCATGAGCAAAACAAAGTAATTTTGCTTTTATAAGCAAGAAGCTATGGCCTAAATGCTTGGATCACACCTTATCACCTGGGACTTCTGAACATCTGGGTTCTCCCCATATCCCTCATGTTCTCTTACAGGTCAGGCTGCTCGCTGCCTGCTGGGCTCTCTCTGCCCTTTTCAGAGGGGATTCACCTTGCTGCTAAGCTGTGGCAGCGTATCCTCATGTCAAAGTCCTCCTCATCTGAGTTTTGCTGGGCAGAGGAAGGCACCTGGGAGAAACCATCATCTTCTGAGCTGTGAGAGTCGTTCAGCGGGATGTAATCTTTCCCTTCCTGGTAGGAAGAACAGTAAATGGCCTTACAAAAAGGGGATGACTTTCCCACAAAAAAAGGCTCCCCAGGCAAAAGCTGTCAGAGCCGGAAAGGAAAATTTCTAGTTTATAAATTTAATTTCTCTAGGACAAAATATCTGGCTGGAGATTTCTGTGACCTTTGTGTTAAGTAGTTGTGAGTGATGCATAGAGGTGTGTGTGAACAGGAAAACAACTGCCCATAATAATCCCATAATTCTCCAGTTTACATGGACAGAGTACTATGCTCCAGGGCAATGTCATTTGTGGCTTAGTCATGCCTGTGCTGGGAGCCCGTGCTGAAAGGTTAAAGTCAGGAACATCAGGATGAAACAGTACTCAAGCATTTAGCTATCATTTTCTGAAAGGGAACATCAAGAAAACGTTAAAATCAGAGCTGCACGCCTCATCACAGTTAAATGTCCTGGTGAGTTACCAGGAACTGATTAGTAATACTTTCAAAGAAATCTGTATTACTGACTGCTGCAATGTAACAGTTGTTTGCTTCACATGGCCCTGACATTTCAATCTGAGGACAGAGTTTCAGAAACCCTGGTCAAGTTCTGGTTTTCATTATGCAGGCATGTGGGAGGCAGAAGTACCAAGGCCTTAACTCAGCTGAAGAATTTCAAATAATCATCTTGGGATTAGGATGGAAGTAGAAATGACGACTGAGAGGGCTCCTGCCCTGCAAGGAGCAGAGTTTTATGAGAATACAGCTAAAAGGCTGTTGCAGAAATGACTTCTCCAAGAGCTCTGGGAAATAGACCTCTGACCCAGGAATCTCTGTTATTGGTGGCCTACGCAAATGTATTGCATTGACTATGGAGTCAGCTGAGGGCACAGTGAGGGAGCTGGTGGTGACTGAAGAAAGAGCTGCCTGGAGCAGAGCAGGGACAGAGAGGTTTTCACCTGCTGGACATTTTCCTGAAGAAGGTTCCCCAGTATCTCCACAAGGTCAGAGAAAGTCGGTCTCTCCTTGGGATCACCGTGCCAGCAGCTCAGCATTATACGGTAGCTGCCAAGAAGAGATGTTTGTTTTACACCACAGAAATCCCCTGCTGCCCAGTCCACAGCTCCCACCCACATGGTGCCCACTGGGACAGACAGTTCCTGCACTGTGAAGGAAACCTTGGCCCCCCCAGCACACTGGCCAGGTGAACTTACTGGCAGGGTGCTGGTTTGTTATCCACTTATTTTAACCCAGAACAAGGAGCTATTTCAGACCCCTCTGATACCCTTCAGAGCAGGAAAGCACAGTGCTCAGACTCATCCCAGCATGGGCATGCAAGGACACCTAGAGAGCTCTGATCAGAACCCATCTGCCTTGCTCTCCAGGCAATGGCCTGGAGTGAAGGATGTGTTGGCTCATCCCCTACCCTGGCTAAAGGTCTGCATCCCACAGAGGGGCCTGTTCTGCTCCGTGCTGGGATCTGGTAGGTTTCTGCCCTCCCACTAAGGCCTCTGCTCTAACCAGTGCTGGAATCCCTGAGGTTTCTGACTCACATTTCTGCTGTGGCATACTCTGGGGCTCTCATCCTGGTACCATCTTTGAGCCTCTGGCAGAACTCCTCATTGATCTGGACTCCAGGATATGGAGATGCCCCTAAAGAAAGTTCAGAGAAGGGTGGGAACATGAAATGTGCCATCAGAAACCAGTCCTTTTGAGACTGCTCTTTTGAGACTGCCCTTCATCCCAGAACACTGAGAGATGTGGTCACTACTCATACACAGCCCAATCCTTGGTGCTGCCTGAGTCAGGCTTCTCTGCCTCAGTGAGCTGGAGGCCACCTCTGCATGCCTGTGTCCCCATCACTCTGTTCATGAGGGGATATGGCCTCCATATTTTTTTTGCCTACATTGATGTTGCTTCCCATCAGTCCTTAGGTGTGCTTCAGAATGTCTGTCCTGCACAGACTCACCCACAAACTGCTACGTGGGTAGAGGCGTCTCCCTCAGCAGCACAAGACCCTCATTAGCACTCACCTAGTGAGAAGATTTCCCAGAGAAGGACCCCAAAAGACCAGACATCACTCTGGGTAGTGTAGACCTTGTCGAAGATGCTTTCTGGAGCCATCCACTTCAGTGGGAGACGGGCCTGCAGGAGGGAGAGGCAAGGCACAAATGTTCAGTTGGGAACATGCCCCAGGACAGCCCTTTTTGTAGTAAAGGGATGAAATGGATTAAAGGAAATCAGATCCAATATCCCTCCTCCTTCTCTCCATGGCGGTATTGGTTAGGTCAGAGAGAGGGACAGAGACACTGAAAGGGGGATGAAAGAGTACAAGGAAGAGTAAGTTAATGACAGGCTGAGGGGCAGAAGGAAGGAGGCAGAGATCTGCTGGTGGAGGAGGACAGGACATGTGTCATTGGTCCAATGGCTTCTGGTCCCAGCCATGCAAGTAATTCCACTCCTGCTTTTTCATCTTTTCATCAAGGGGGCCTAATGTAAGGGTTTGAGAAAATGGCACTCACACTGCCTTTCCTGACATAGTCGGGGTCCTTGTAGATGTCCCTGGCCAGGCCGAAGTCACAGATCTTTACCACGTTGTTTTCTGACAGCAGGATATTGCGAGCTGCCAGGTCTCTGTGGATGCACTGAGGGCACACAAAGAGCAAGGGGCAAAATAAGAGCAAGAGAAACCACAATCAGAAAATGTACATCACCTCCATTCCCCCATAAGCCTGGTGTACATCATGTCCATTCCCCCATAAGCCTGAGCTGTAATGGGGGAATGGTGAAAATGGGAAGAAGATAAAAATTTTAAAGAGATGGTTAAGGAGGGGTTGAAATGCAAGAGAACTAATTTCCCAGCTTTGTGTACACACATCTGTCTCAGATTTCCTGAGGAGTGTGAGGCAGATCACTGAATCTCTCTGTGTATCATGTGAAAGGTGGCTGTAGTCAGGTCTCTAATCAGGCATGCACAAAAGATCAGGTGAGCAAAGGAAAGGCTGAACTCACCTTTCGGGATGCCAGGAATTCCATACCACGTGCTACCTGGAAGCTGTAGCAGATGAGGTCTTCCATTGTCAAGGGACTTTGCCACAAGTCATCCACTGTCCAGAAGTAACAGAAAATGATTAGACAATTGGCAATCTGTCGTCCTCTTTGCCTCTCTCTGGGACTGCAGGATACAGCCAGTTTCCCACTGAAATACAGTTAGTCCTCAGTCCTAACTGGGGTAATCAGCTCCCCTCCAAGATTTTCTGCTCAGGTGGCAGAAGGCACGAGGCAGGAATCTCCTCCAGTGTGAGGAGAAAGAGTCCAGCCTCCACCACATGTCAGTGAGACAGAGATGTGGGAAACAGGACTGGAAGGGGCTTTGAAGGTCAGCTCATTATTTCTGTCCTAGGGAGGACTCAACAAGATCCCTCTCAGTTCTCCTTTCTTCAGGGTAAAATACCCAAAGGTATTTAATTCTCCCTTCTGGGTTTCTGGTGTCTGTTACAAGAGACAACAGATGATATAATAGCCCTGTTCAGGGAATTGCCAAGCAACAGTTCCAAGGCTGGGTCCCTGCTCTCCACTGATGTTCCCTGCCCATTCCAAGCCAAGTCTGGCATAGTTTGGTGGTCCAGGTGAGGAGGGAGCTGCTGCCCAGGCTGGAGTGTTACCTTCCTGGACGGGCAGTGCTGTGCGGCTCTTGTGCGTCAGGAGGCGGTGGAAGATGGCGCCGTCGCTGGTCCCCGAGCGGCTCCTCCTGTCAGCCCGCACGGCCTCCACGATGGACTGCACCTGAATACGCAGCCTGGGAGACTTCTCCTGGAAAGGGACCAAAACAAAACCCTCAGCAGGCAATGCACACTGTAACCCCTGCACCCATGAGCTGCACAGTCTCTTCCTGTTCTTAAACTGTAATTCTGGCCTGGAAACCTCTATCATTGCAGAAAGAAGGACAGAGGATATGTTTGTCACATTGTCAGATCGTGTATTAGGCTGCATGTCTTCCTTCCCTAGACATGGGACAGGTCCCTAGGGGCAAAGGAAGCCACTCACCCTGTAAGGACTGAATCCTTCCCTCTTGGTCCGCAGGTAGTTGGAGAGGTTTCCATACTTGCAGAACTCAACAATAACCATGAGTGGACCTGGTGAGAAGAGACCAAAGCTTAGGGCTTGAGTTGGTCTGAATTTGCCACAACTTATGTGCAGCCCCACTGAGCTGTGACATCTGCTCTAAGTGCACACAATAGCTTCTCCACAGGTCGCTGTGATCACACACATGGACAGCAAAAAGACACAGGGGAAAAGCTCTGATTTTTGGGAGCAGGCACGGCCTGCTGCCCTGGAATATTTACCATTGGGTTTGGTACAGGCACCCAGCAAATTCACCACGTTGAGGTGATTCCCAATGTGAATGAGGATCTTCAGCTCTGACATCAGTGCCTTGTGCTCGCTTGCAGTAGCTCCCTCTGGAAACACACAGACCATGTCATGACACCTCCTCACAGCTTTTCACTCCCCCTCACCACCTTTCTCTAGCAGCATGTTAATGTGAATCTTGCTGAGGAGGCTGTGACCTCAAAGCCTGGGTACATTGTGTTATTGCATGTTCCCACATGAAATGTTGAGCCTTGTCTGGAGATCCCAGGATCCCTGCTGTAACACGTAGGGTGCTCTCTGTAAGTGCAGGGACCCAGAACAAAGAACAACACAATCTGTGCCCAACAGATTTTTCTTTATGATAGTTGTGCAGAAACATCACTTGAGACTTTCATTGGGATGCACCCGTTTGAATCTCTGCCCTTTTGGCCTCCAAACAGAGATAACAAGCCATGAAACAATTCTAAAGAAAATTAGGAACAAAAGACATCTGGTTCTTTTTATCACAATTGAAGATAGGAGCTGTCTCAACTCAAACCCCGATATCTTTTGATGATTCCTCTTCAATAGCAAACACAGTGTCATGCTCCTGCCATCTGTCTGTACTGCATCTTCTCTCAAGCATCCAATTCTCATCAATTCTTGACCCTCTGTTTTACCCCCAGGCTGTGTTCTCTGGTTTTGTGTGCCTTTTTCATACTTCTCAGCCTCCCCATATGCATTTTGTCTTACTTGAGAGTTTGTAAATTTAGCCTGAGAGACAGAAGCACCCTCTGGAGCTGCAGCTGATGGGCCAGGTGAGAGCCTTGCCTCAAAAAACTGTAAAGCAGCCCTGCACACCAGGCTCCCCTCTGCTGTGCAGATGATCTGTACACTTACAACAGTAAATACTGTTCAGATGAGCCATAACACAATTTCCATGTACAGGCTACTTCTGGCCAGAGACTGCCTCAATGTTCTGTTTGGTGCCAAATTACAAAATAATGTTTTGGATGCCTGTTTGAAAGCATGGCTATAAAAGTTTAACATCTCTCTGTATAAACCAGGCTTTGGGTACGAAGCCAATTTAGCCCTCAGAGCTGGATAAGAGCTGCAACCTGCTTCCTTACCCAGCTCTGGATCTGGCCCATAAACACAAAATACAGGCACATTTGGAAAAAGGCAACTGGGAGCAACATTTCCTTCAGTGGCATGCCAAAGAGGGGCTCTGGATTCTTGTTCATCCTTTGAGACAGATTTCATTCTTTGCCTTTGCAGACAGCTAAATTTCCTTGAAAACTCAGTTCCCCAAGTCCTCGCTGTCTGTTCTGCCACTTCAGCCTCTCAGTGCAGCTGAATGGAGCCAAAGAGGATCAACTGTGTTGAGGCCAAGAAGCCATTAATTAAAAGACAGGCATTTACAGGGTAAATGTTCCCTGGCAGGTGCCTCATTAATTGCTGTCTACACACATTGCATGTTTTACTTCACTGTTCACATACCTTTCAGCATTTTGACTGCTACAGTCTCACAGCTGTTACTTTTATTGATCCCAAATGCTGATGCTTCCACCACCTTCCCAAAGGCACCATGACCCAGGACTTTACCTATGGGCAAGGAGAGTAAGTGTGAAGAAAGGCAGGTGCAGAAAAGGCAAAATAGAATGAAGGAAAACAAAAATCCCAACAGGAAATCATGGGGAGAAGAAAGAAAAAACATCATAAAGGAAAAGGAAGGAGTGGAACATGTGCCCTTTCAGGTGGCTGCTTGCTGTGTCGGTGAGAATAAGAGAAAGGACGATGGGAGGAACTGAGACAGAGCTGGCATGGACAAAGCAGAGGAAGGAAATGGCCATGCAGAAGTGAGGGGCTGCTTGTTGCCCTTGAGCAACAAGTTGTTGTGTGTGGGAAAGGTAAACGATCCCATGCAACACAGCAGCCAGGACTAATGTCACTGCTCTGTGCCTCAAAGGTAGTCTGCTGCCCTTTAAACTCTGCCAGACAGAGGGAAGAGGCTGCAGCTAAGTGTCTCAGCATGAAAACAATAATGGATGCAACCCTGATCCTGAACTCAGGGTACCTGCTGTGAACTGGGCTGTTCTGTCCAGACTCCCATTTGGAAAATATGGGGATGTGTTTTAAACCATGCCCAGGGGTCTTCTGTTCTCAGTAATACCTGTGTGGATACACTAAGGGAGTCTGGGCTTACAGTTGGCTCAGACCTGCCTACAGTCAGACCTAAAGAGATTTTCCAGGCACTGCTGGGCTTTAGGGACAGCCTGGGGAAGAGGATGGGAAGCCTGAGGCAGAGACAAAGCATTAAATACACAGAGGTGTGTTAAGAAACCTGAAGAGTGAGTTTGTAGGGCTGCAGTGTGCAGTGGGAGGGAGGGGGTGTGGCTCACCCAAGCGCAGGCGGTCTCGTGGGAACTCCCACTTGCTGGAATCATAGGGCAGGTACTCGCACTGCTCCTCCAAGGGCACCTCTCCAGGGTCCATGATGATGGACAGGTAGCCTGTCTTGATGTCTGCGTGGGCTGGCTGCAGGATCCAGGCAACACAAAGGGTGAGGAGGTGCCCTCCCTGCCCTGGGTTCTGACTCCCAGATGGGATTTGGATTCATTGCCTGCCTTGACCTGCTACCCCCTCAAGCAAAGGCCATTCCCTGTCGCCTCCTTTACCACAGCCCTTACTCTGTCCTTGGCAGTGAGAGGACTGGAAGCATCACTCAGTGGCCTCCTTTTAGCAGGTGCTGTCATGCAGCCCCACATCACAGCACTGGTGTTGCCCCAAGCCCTGATATGCCATCCCCCTCTGCCTGAGGCAGTCACGGTCACGTACCCTTTTGATGTTGCAAAAGATGAGAATAAGTAAGATCCAGAAGAAAACAGCAATAACTCCAGTCCCAATCAGGATGACAATCTCCACATTGGTCCTGTCATCAGAGCCTGTGGGATGGGAGGGAAATCATAGCTTCAGAGATTCCCATTCCATGCTCCAACTCAGCCATTCCTTATGGCCTGCATCAGGATATGGGGTGACTGGAGACATGTTTGCCTGAGCTAAACATGCTCTAGACTACAGATCCTCCCGTGAGAGCACCATGCCACCAGCAAGGCCAAGGGGCTTTCACTGCCTCCCACGGTCACAGGGAAGATGCATGAGAGCTTGGCCATAACTCCTATTCCACCCCTTCACATCCCCAGGGGTGTTGTGGCTGCTGGTACCTTCCACGGAGACGCTGGCTGAGGAGTTCACACAGCCCTTAGCATTGCAGACGCTGCACAGGTAGAGCCCAGCATCCTCCTCCCTCACCCTCTGAATGCTCAGCCTCTGGTTGAAGTCTGCCAGGTCAATCCCTGTAAGGCACAGAGGTTTGTGGTGGTCACTCACAGGGAGGGAAGACAAGTACACTGGACTCAGGCTCAAAATAAGGCTTGTATTTTTTGGCTGATTCATTTTAGATTGCAGGATGACATCGCACCAGTTAGTAGAGGCTTTTCTCTTGATGGCCCCAGAAATACCCTGGAGGGGCCTTCCCCAGGCAGTGTATGGAGGGTACAAATCCCCCACTGAACATGCTGAATAGGGGCAGTGCCCAGGCAGTCCAGCTGCTGTGTCAAGTTCTGCTTCAGCCTCAGAACCTGTTCCTTTCCCTCTACAATTTGCCTGGATCCTTTGCATGTGCCTTCCATGAGATCTGGGTCAGTCCCTGCATAATCAGAGATGTCAGGCACTGGGCTGAGAGTAGGAACATGAATGATTTCTCTCTCCCTTCTCTTCAGATGAATGTGCACAAGCACAGACAATGATGAGCCAGGCCCTAGGGCAAAGACTTGACCAGTGAGATCGCATCAAATTAGAACAGAATGTGATTAAAACCAGGGTCTGGCCGATTCAGAGAACAGGTGCTTTTATCTGGACACAGCAACTCCCAGAACCCAGCAGTGTTCAGCTCTCCAGCTGCTGGACACACTGCCCTGCCTGTGATCCACCCCCAGCCCACTGTACCTGACACTTCTTCCACCAGTTTCTCGTCTTTGTACCAGCTGATTTCAGGAACGTGGTTGCCGTCCACCTTACAGCGCATCTCTATGGAGTCGCTGACGTTCACCCAAATGTCTGTCAGGTTCTGCTTGAGGCGGGGGATCTCCAGGGCTGGAGGAGCAGCACAAAGAGGAGGAGGGGAAAACGGGAAACTGATTGATCAAAAGAATATCTGTGTTCCTGGGGGGCTTTGGGTCTCTGACCCCTGCTGAAGGGTGTCTTGAGAACCCAGGTGCCCTGCCTTTGCCACCTTGAGTTTAGCTTGCTTGCGTGGCTTCCCCTGGGGATGGACTGGGAAGCTGATGGCAGCAAGAGCACCAGCTCTCCTGTGTCACTCCCGCCAGCCCTGTGGACCCTCACCCTGCACAGAGATGTATTTCTTGTGGCAGTGTTTCTCCCGTGTCTTCCTGTTCTGCACCTCACACACATAATCTCCCTCCTCATCCAGGGAGATGTTTGGGATGGTGAGCAGCAAGGTCGCATCGTTGGAGTTGGGCTGGAAGCGCAGCTCCCCCTGCATCTTGGTGGCATAGTGGTGGACGTTCTTACAGTCCAGCACAAGGGGGTTGCCCTCCTCATCATGGAGCTTGGAGAGGTTCAGCCGGTACCACTGCAGGTTCTCGTAGGTGTAGTTGTCTGCATTGCAGCTCAGCTGTAGGTCCTGCCCTTCTATGGGCTCTTCTGAGGGTTGGGACTCAATCTCGAACCCGTCTGGAATGGCTTTCAGGAAGGAAATGAACATGTGAATGAGTTTTCATGGTTGAGCTGCCAGACACAACGAAATTGTCTCCTTGGGCTCAGCCCACAGAGATCTGCCTGTCCTCAGCCAGGGCAAAGGAAACCACTGTAGACCAGAACTGGGACATGCAAACTGCTGGCAACCACAGCTTAAGCCCAGCGAATGCTATGGGATATGCTCAAGTCCCAGGGTGAAATTAAGATGGGGTCACAAATGAAACAAGCCAGGGAGGTCTGAATACTGTTCCCAGCTCAGCTGCAGCATTCTGGTTTGCACAAATGCCCACTTTCACATGTGCAGGCAGTGACACAGCAGGCTGGACAACACAGAGAGCATTACTGAAGGAGTGATTGAAGATGTTCATCTGGCTTCACAACAGCTGATGGCTCTGACAGCACAGGTACTACCACAACGGCCAGGAGCCCAGCCTTCTGGGCTGGGAATTTTGTTATGGAATTCTCATTCCATAGGATAAGCTTTTGCTGTGCCCTTGCTGGGCTCCCTGTCTCAGCAGGCAGGGACAGGCTCCCACCAGGACGGGGTACCAGTGGCAGGAGGCTCATACAGCCCCCTATGGGCCATGACTCTAGCCCACACCGCTGTAGGAAACGCTGGCCTCTGGTTCCTACAAACTCAGCTTCCTCCCATCACCAAACTCCCGTGGGATCACTGCCGGGGGCTGCGGCCGGCGGGACCTGGCCTGGGACAGGGTCGGGCGGTGCCACTAGAGGATGCTCTTGGACCAGACACAACCCCAGCCCAGGGAGCTGCCTGGGCCTGAGCCAGCGGGAGGTCCCCAGCTCAAGACCTGCCCAGGACCTAGACACATGCAGTGCTGGCTCATTCCCAGGTCTGCCTGCCAAACTCTGCCTGTGCTGTCTGCTGCCAGGGCTTCAGGCATTTGCCACTCAGCAGAGCTCTGGGTTAGCCCTGCTTTCCTGCTGGCTTTCCAGTCACTCTTGAAGATCCTAACTGTGAATAGCAGGACCTGACAGCTCTAGGGACCTGCCTGTTTCAAGCAGAGAGCTTGGCTGGTGCAGGTGGGGGGGATTTTACAGTACTCACTGGTCACGTAGAAGTAGATCAGCCGCTCGTCTCGACCCACTTTATTAGAGGCAATACACTTGTACATGGCTGAGACATTGGCCTCCTGGATGGCCAGTTTGCTGACTGTCTGATGGGGAAAGAGAACATAAGGAAGAGTTAGGAAGAGCAACAGGGAAGAGAAGTAGGATCACTGCTCTCTGGCAGGGTAGCAAAACCAGACCCTTATTCTACAGCCCTTTGTGTATTTCAAATTTTATCTGTTGGCTCTACCAATAACAACATGAATTTATTTCCAATCTCTGCATCTTTTTGCAGAGGCAAGTCAGCATAGATGCCTCTCCATGGGAGCAAACTTCTTGTTAAGCCCCTCAGGTCACAATGGGGACAGTGCTCAGCAAGGGGGACAGTAACATGATGCAGGGCTGAGGGGGTGGTTAAGCTCCTGCCAAGCTGTATATATAAGAGTGGGAAAAAAGGGAAAGGACACCAGGGCTTTGATTCCCTGAGTCCTCTGCAGTTAGGTGACTACTTAGTGTCCCACAGGGATCAGTGGAATTTACAGGTACTTACAGACTGCAAGCACTCTTTTTATTCATAAGGAGAAATCAAACCTGTGAAGACATCCCAGCTCTCATCCCTTCAGGAAGAGCTGCCATCTTTCTTTGAATTCCAAGTGTACATAGACACGGTCCTAAAAGCTTCCTCCTCCCTCCCTCCAGCAAGACATGATTAAGACTGGGCAAACAGCCAGGCTGCCATCCTGGGAGCATGGACCCAGGGGATGCTGCCTCCAAATAAGACAGGAAAAGCAACTGGGGAATAAGACTGCTTTCCTCCTCCTCCTCCTGGCTCACACAGCACATGTGTGAGCTACCAAATGTGTTACAAGCACTCCCCTTAGAGGAGATTTGCAGTTTGAGGCTCCAGTTTAAATGACAAGTTAAACACATGCAGAAATCCCTTTAAGGAGATGGTGTGTAAAATGCCAAACTAACGTGTTCCTACAGGGAAATTTCTTTGCCTTTACATCTCATAGACTTTAGGAAGCATTTCAGTTCTGAGGGGCAACGCATTGAGGTTGTGTTAACCAGAAGGAACAGTCATTCATTCAGTGCATACTCAACACAGCTGAAGTGACTTTATTACTGGTACTTTTGTACATTGCCTTTTCCGTTTCTTGGGGTTATGCATACAACCAGAGTGACCCTATTGCTGGCACTTTTGTGTGCTGCCTTTCCTGTTTCTTG
The DNA here is from genome assembly GCA_037834095.1 of Argya squamiceps. Taxonomy (NCBI): domain Eukaryota; kingdom Metazoa; phylum Chordata; class Aves; order Passeriformes; family Leiothrichidae; genus Argya; species Argya squamiceps. Next base: position 11,288,238 of record JBBMKD010000034.1, read on the forward strand.
GGGATTTTCCTTCTAATCTGCGGTGTTGTGTTTGAGTTGGGGTTTCTTGATCTGACATCATCCTGCTGCCTGCAGGGCATGGTTGTGCACTGCGCATTCTGTGGCTCGTTCTGGCCTTTACAGATGGAATAAAAAACCAGGAGGAAGGTAAAACAGAAAGGACAAGGAGAAAGAGAGAAAGCAGATTCTAGGATGTAGCATCCCACTGTAAATCAAAGAGCTCTTTTCTCCCAAAGCTCTAGCACATCTGTGGGGATGCACAACATAAGCTCCAGGATAGTTACAACCAAACAGATGGAATGAGAAAGACACAGCTGAGGAACAGGAGAAAGAAAATGGGAAAAATAGGAAAAGATCAAAAAGGACCAATACACGTGTCACATCCGTAGTGGGACACAAGAGCTTCTCACCCAGGAGCTCCCACCACCCCTGCTTGCCTCCCTGGGGAACATCAATCCCTCACTCTCCCTTCATCTGCTCTGGGAGGAGAATCATCTGCCCTTGCCACCCTTTTGGCAGAGTGATGAACTCCCGGCCAGGCCAGGGGACGGGAAGTGCCTTTAGAGGTGTGTAGGAAAACAGGAAGTGACTTTCGGAAACAGGGGCCCGTTTGTTTGTTCTGCATCCCCCTGTGAGCGGCTGGTGCCCGACACCAGTGGGGACAGGAACCTTGTCATGGCCAGACCTGACACTCATGGCTGCCCGGGAAACAGGCAGCAAACAGGTCACACCAGTGGGGACAGGAACCTTGTCATGGCCAGACCTGACACTCATGGCTGCCCGGGAAACAGGCAGCAAACAGGTCACTCACTGCAACCAGGGAAAGATGTTCCTTCCAGAGAGGAATTGCTCTGATGGAGAAGTGGCTTTGTGGAGCACACATTGCTCCCACTCACAAAGATGCAGTGGAGGGATGCCAGCTTCTCCAAACCACCCTCACCCCACCAGGATGGGGACAGCTGGATGAAATGCCCCACCAGACACATGCACCCTCCCAAAGCCAGAGATTTCCTGGTCAGTTTGTGAGTCCTGCTCCCCTGGCCAGGATGCTCTGCAGGGTTTGGTTCTCACAGCTCATGTAAAATGCTCAGAAACGGCCATGGGAGCCCCCACAGCACTTGTCCCATGTCTTCTGTGGCTGCATGTCCTGTGTATAATAACAATCCGTGAAATCCCTCCTGTGCAGCCAGGACCAGTGGGAGCCTCTCTGGACACAGGGTAATTTCTCAAAGATGACAGCTCTCCCTCGCCCTGGGGCTGCCTGATACTGCAGAGCCCCAGGGCTGGGAACTGCCACTGATGGTTTACTTTAGAAGCAGAGGTGTGAAGCCCTCCCCAAATCTGTCTCTGCCAGGCCCCTTTCCAGGCCACTTTTCCTGGCTGATTGCAAAGGAGTCCCGTGCCCCTCTGCAGCTCCTATCCCAGGATGAGTTTGGAATACAGCCTCACCTTGTTCCGCCCCTCCACAGACTCCACCCAGGTGTCAATGCTCTCGATGGGGTTCACGGCGTCCTGCCGGGACACATCTTTCCAGTCCTTGCACTCGGGCATCCGGTCCCGCTGGTGGCGCCTTGCTGCCCGGTGCCTGCTATTGCTAATCCAGCAGCCAGGGGCGAGCGGGGGAAAGAGGAGACAGACAGAGAGAAGGTTAGCTGGGAAAAAGGCAGCAAAAGCAGCTTTGAGTCAGAGAACTGATGGCTCTGTCCTACAACTCTGCAATATTTCCTAGGTCTTTCAGTTACACAATCCTGATGTGCTTTATAAGGGTGCCTTGCAACCACCAGTGAGGCAAAAATTTGTAGGTGTGAATACAGGTGTCCCCAGCAGTGTCTTCACCCACAGGCCTGAGACTTCATCTTTCCTTGCTAGGGAGATAGGCACAGGTGAAGTTGATTCACATGTGCCTAAGGCAACTCTTGATGTCATTTTGTTCAGCACCAAGGCCTTAAAGCCCTGCTGGGACTGAGAGTCAGGGGTGGCTGCTGCTGAGCTGGAGGCCAGGTGGTGCAACACTCAAGGGCTCAGCACCCAGGGGTGCTCCTGCTGCTCTCGATTCAGCAAAAGCCAGGAGAGAGACCTCCCAAGTAGAGGTGCTGCTGGTGTCTCACAGGGGAATGATAGTACCTCTTCAGGCTGAGACAGATGGGTGGGAAGAAGTGCCAAATCTGTCAGGGACCTGGGATGCTGCAGCCTGCAGGATGCTTTTGAAATGTGGGTTGGGTGGAAGATGGGAGGGTCTGCCCAAAAATGTGGATTTGAAGGGAGAGGCTTCGGGTAACAGGGAAGCAGAGGGAAGCTAAGGGCCCAGGAGCTGCAGCAAAGGTGTGTGCTGGCAGTGTGGGGCAGAGCACTTGGCAGGGCAAACACACTGGTGAGCTGTGTAAACAACAGGAAGCTAGAAAGAAGCCTCCTGCATCCTCTGGAGCTGTGCTATGCAGAAATATGGTGGCCTTGTGAGACAGTGCTCATAATTCATAGGCCCCTCTGTTTCCTGACAGGGCCACAGTGCACTTGCATGCAATGGAAAGCTCTCTGGAGTCCCTGGCTTGGCAAAGGCCTGCACAGGGCTGTGGGACCTGGCTTCCTCCAGGCACCCTGAAGTCCTCCACCCTGAATGCTTTGGCTACAACTCCCCAGCATCCCTTTTCCTTCTTCAGTGAGGCTGTCCTTAAAAAATGCCACTGCAGCCCTGCGTGATGCTGCCTCAGCTTCCCTGGGCACAGGCAGTGGGCATGCACGCTTCCTGCCTACATACTGCCCTGCTGGCAAATCATCCCAGCAGCTGGCAGAGATCTGGCACTTCCCCAGGATTTAGCAATTCTTCCCCACAAGCAGCAGCTGCCTATGAGCACTTTTGCTTTCATCATTACACAGAAAACAAAGGACAGAAAAGCCATGGGGACCTCAGGTAGGATATTCCTACCTCAGGGTAGGAATGGTGTGAGCCCCAGCTGCTGTCTTGGGCTCTCACCAAGGGGCTGTCACAATTTCTCCTGCAATCTGCCTCAGTTTCCCCATTAGCACAGTGATCAGTGGTTTCACTGCAGGTGCTGTAAGGTATGGCTGGGCCATGGACATCCACTGACAGATGCAGGTGGCTGAGGATGCAGAGGATGCTGTGGAAGCTGTTGGTGTCTGGGACCAGCCAGCCTGGGCAAAACTCCCACATGGACAAGTGTGTCCACTCTGCCTTCCCACAAGGTGCCATGTTGTGGGTGGGAGAGGAAAAGCAAGGCAGGGTTGGGGCCACAGCCATGGTGACAAGAAGCCCATAACACCACCATGGTGGCCTGACAAGACACAAGTGTGGGAAGAAATGGCACTTACAGGCTGCGTCGGGAGAACATCCTGCAGGGCATCCATGGCCTCCACTGCCACTGGATCACCTCTGGTGCTGGGATGCCATAGACAGTGCAGGTGAGGGCCTGGGGGCTTCTCTTGGAGTAGATGCTTGGGGAAGAGGCTTCCTTCTCATGGATGCGTGGAGGAACTGCAAGGATCAGAGTGACATTGTGAGCAGCTGCAGGCCCAGCCACTGCACCCCCAGGCCTGGCACAGCCCTCCCCAGGCACTTATAGACAGCCTGGGCACTACAGCTCTCTGGCTCTCAGGGCAACTCAGGCACAGCAGGTCATACTTCAGCAGATTCAAGTGACATAGTTTCTCCTTTCTCTGATGAGTGGAACAGTCTGGATGCTGCAGGGCTCAAAGCACAGGGTCACAGAGCCTTTTGGAGACACATCTCCAGGCAGCAGTGCCCCTCCAGCACTTTTATAGCTGGCATCTGTTTCCTGCATGACTGGGACCAGTTTCTGCTGTGAGAAAACTCCATAGGGGCTTCCCACCCAGAGGAACTACTCTAGATCAAGACTTCATCTGTGTGGCAGCTGCCTTACTCTCAAGTCCACGTCAGTCCAGTGTCACCCTCAGCAGCACCTCCAACTGCAAAAGGGAAGTGGCCCCTAAGCAATGACATATCCTGCCCAAAGTGAGGGAGCCAGGAACAAAATTGTGCCATGGGGGAGGAAGAGCTGATGTAGGTACCAACTGCTTTAGGACAGCAATGGAGACTTGGTCCTGGAGCAGCCCAAAGGTGGGGCCATGGGCTCAGCACTGTCCCCCAGCCCCAGCCCCCCTTACCATTGACAATTAACTGGAGGCTGATGTGCTTCTCCAGCCCCGCCAGCCTGTTCCGCAGAACCAGCGTGTAAGTCCCGGCGTGCTGCTCCGACACATCCTTGATCTGCATTGAAGATTGAGATTGCTTGGGAATTAGCTTTCCATCCTTGTACCTGCAGGGAGGCAGAGAGAAAATGCAGCCATGGGGAGGAAGTGTCCCACTGGCAGCTGGGCAAAGGGTTTGCTGGTGCAGTCAGGGTGTCCCTGGCTAGCACTGAGGACCTCTCTGGAGAGACCCCTGGGCCTTCCCTGGACCCAAGTCATGGGTCTGCACATTGTGTCACATTGTGTGTGGGGCTGGGGGTGTTGTAGCTCTGCCCTGAGCAGTGAGTGGGGCAGAGCTCCCATCTCCAGTCTGCTCTGATGGAAGTGCGGCATGATGAGGTGCACAACCCATCCCACTGCTTTGTTCCTCTGGGTGGCTGTGATTGCCACAGCAGAGGGACAAGAGGGACAGCTCCTGTGAGAACTCCACTTGGCCCCTCCAGACAGTGCAGAGCTGCCAAGCCAGGCTGTGCAGCTGAGAGCCAGGACATGAGAGAAATGACCCCCATGGGTGGAAAAAAGTGACATTTGTGACAATCTTAATGACAGAGGGACTTAGCAAGGAAGCCAGACTAGGCTTCCCCATTTGGCAGAGGAAAGGAGGAGAGGAGAAGGTGACTCAAGCTAAGAAAGGTTAAGTTACCACTGGAAGTCTGGTGGGGGGTAAGCCACAACTTTCACTGGCAGCTTCACGGCTTCGTCTCCTGCAGTGGCTTCTATCACTGGGCCCTTCCTCCACTCCACAGTGATGAAGGGCTTTTCTGCAAGGAAAAAAGGGACCATGGAGGAGAACTCAAAGAGACAGGGTGTCACAAGGCTCTGCTGCTCTCCACAGGGCCCAACAGCAAGGACCAAGGACAGGCAGGGTGTCATGACAGTGCAGCAGAGATCCTGGCAGCTGAAGAACTGCCTCTGTCTCCCTCTTGGGAACCATTGGGGATGCAGAAAGGCTGGGCTGCCCTGCGACTTTCTGCTGCCAAGAAACAGCCACTCACAGCAGATGGTGCCTCGTGCACCTGCAGCTGGTGCCTCTCAGGCCAGCCATGCCACAGGGGCATGCATTTTCCACAGGGCTGCAAGATCTGTGTGTCCTGCCATTCCACCACATTTGGGCCAATTTGGTGTTGGCATCTCTCTCCCTCCTTTCTGGGACCTTGCTGAATGTGACTGCTCCCAGCGCGGTGCTGGGGCACAGGAGGGCTGAGGGGCTGGAGGAGGGCTGGGTTTCACTAAAACAGAGTGGATGGAGGTTCAGGAGCCACTCTGCCCAAGCAGTCTGGGGTTGGCTCTGCTGCAGCTGGGCTCTGGCTGTGGCTCTGCAGGGCACTGGCAGGTGCCATACCGTGCACAATGACATCAGTGCTCTCCTCCAGCATCTGGGCACCATTGGTGGCAGTGCATGTGTACTTCCCCAGGTCCTGCTGGCTGACATTGTGGAGGGTCAGGATACTGAAGAGCTCTGTCTGTGTCTGCAGGGACCGGCGCTCGGACTCGATCACTGCTCGCTGTGTCTGTGGGAGGTGACAGAGAGAAGGGGATGAAATACAGCAATGGGATGGGGCTGTAAGACAGCAATGGCATGGGGCTGTAAGACAGCAATGGGATGAGGCTGTGTAGATGGGCTCTTCACAACTGTGATTCCTGATTCTCAGTGCTTGCCTCTACCTGGACAGGTTTCTGCACAACTGACTGCCATCCTCAGGGATGGAAGGGCACATGTTCTGTGCACTGACTGCCTGGGGCTGGGGTCAGGTCTTAGCATATTTTTCTCTTGTAGCCCAGGAACCAGGCTGGGAGCCCCATGAACTGAGTGATGTTCTCAAGGGACTCCCCTGTCTCACCATTCAAAAAAGCCAGAGAATACAAGAGGGGGAAAACACAGTGGGGAAGGGACCACCTCACAGGCTCTTAGCAACTAGGGCTCTATGATTAGAGTAGCTCCTTTTAAATCAATCATGATTGCTCTGGATTTCCACTGGTGAAAGTGAAGCCAGTGTTTTCCCAAGAACCCCAGAGCAGTAACACCTCAGCAAGGAGCTTTCTGCCAGGAAAAGGGGTCTTCCTTCTGTCTGCCTTCTGCTGTAGGACAAAAAAATAGGAAAATACTCTGACCAAGATGTCCAGAGCACAGCATGGTTAAGATTATGAAGCAGAACCCTGCCAATGATGTGAAGAGGAACAGCAAAAGGTCAGGAGGAGGTGACTCAGAGGGAAACAGTTCAGTGCACGGGGAGCTGCTCTGTTTGCTGGTACCTGTTTGCCAGGGTAAGTCCACTGGAAGTGGACGCCAGAGTTGAACTCAGCCCACACTGTGCAGTTCAAGACCAGCTTCTCTCCCACTAGCAGCTCCATGGCTTTCTTGGGATACAGCTGGATGTCATACAGCTCACTCCCTGATGCAGAAGAGGGAATGAAAAGACATTTCTGATCTAGAAACTCTTTGACTCAGACTGTGCAGTTACATAAGGTTTGGGAATCACCTCCTGCTGCATGGTGTATCTCTGTCTGACACACAGTAGAAGAGATATAAGCACCATGCAGAGTCTGTGTGGCTAGAGAGGACCATAACAATCCCATGAACCACACTGATGGACTTCAGAGCCACACAAATTGCTCCCCTGAACCTTCCCAAATATTCACCTGCTATATGGATGATGAAGAAATTGGATTTGAAGACCTTCTTGTCGATTACAGTCTCACAGTGGACATACAGTAAGTCCCTGATCAAGCGTGTGGGTACCTGCATTCCCTTCTTGTTGTCCCAGAAAGTGCTTTTCCCGTCAGGGTGGGTGAAGAAATTTTGCTGGAAAAATCAACATTTTGCTGACTGAAATCAGAGGCTAACAACATTCCCAGTCCAACCCTCCCAGGCTTTATGCTGGCTAACACATCCCTTTTGTGGGAAGAAATGTTGCAGCATCATGCTGTGCTGGCCTCCTGCCCTCTCCCCTCAAGGCTTTGCCATCTAGGAATCGTGGCCTCCCCTCTACCCCGAGTAGCCACATCCTGCAGCATGAGCCTCCCCATCTGCAGAGTGGGCCAGAGACTTCCAGGAATGGAAATTTCTAGAGATAGCTAAGGAAACCAATGCTGATGTCCCAAACATCAGCCCCACCGGGATGAGTGCTGACCTTGGGTAGTGTCCTTCCCGGGCAAGGGAAAGGCCCCTGGCCCCCAGAATGTCCCTGGAGGCCTTTGTACAAGATTAACACTCATCCTGGAAGGGTGTGTTTGCGTTGTAAAAAAAAAAAAAAAAAAAAAAAAAAAGGGGAAAAAAAAGGCAAAAGCAAAAAAGCAAACTGATAAGAGATGTTTTTCCTCATGAGCCCCAGGGCTGCAGCCTCCTCCCTTGTGGGGATCCCGACCACCTAGAGGTGTGTAGATCACAGGGACGAGGCAAACAGGGGATGCTGTGGAGAAACGGGTTTAAAACAAAGTCTGGTTTTGTTTCATAGAGCTCCAGGGAAGAGAAGTAAGGTTGGCAGGAAACCCGTGGGGTCTGCCCAAGGGAACTGGACAACACAGCTTCAACCAGCAAATAAAACGAGGAAGCCAGTGGCTTGTACTTTCCATGGAAAATGTATCCCATGCATTTTCCTTTCCTGGCAGTGCCTGTCATGCTTCCACTCAGGCAATTACAAATGCAGAACAAATGCAGTACATCTCGGGCCAGAGCTCTCACCGAGGTCAGAGTGACATTAAGGTCTGGGATGGACACGAGGCATGGTACCCAAGTGTTCTCCTTCTTGCTGATGAGGAGGGTCTCTGGCTTGTTGATAAATGGCTGTTCAAAATCTGTAGAAAAGATACAAGGAAAACAACTACTAACAAAGAAGAAAAAAACTGGGAAAAGGCAACAACCAGTAGAAAAGGAGGCTTTCTGAATTTCCTTAACATAGCACAAGCTTCAAAGAGGGAGTGATGCTGAGCTGTTCAGCCCCATCTGCCACATGTGACAGTCCGAGGAGACACCTGGAGCTTGGGAAGGCAAAGGCAGCCGGCTCCTCCGCACCAAACACGGCACTTGTGTGACATTTGGGCAGCGCGGGAAATGACCTCCCCTTTCCTGGAGCCCACACGGTCTCTGCCTGAGCCTGACCCTTTGTGAAAGCAGTGCGTGGTGTCCTGGGCTCGGCGCCTGCCCAGCTGGTGGCTGTGTCCCCGGGCAGGGCCGGCGCGGGGCTGGCGGGGCTGCGCTGCCCTGGTGCGGCGGCCGGCACCGCGACCTTCCCGGGCGAGGAAGTGATCCGCAGCTCAATGGTATGCAGATGTCATCCTGCAGCCATCCCGGCCGGCAGATAAACACATGAGCTGAGCTTTCCAGGGCTGCCACCCCACTGCCGCCCGACTGCTGCAAGCACAAATATTGACAGGAAGAAAAACCACCCAAAAATAATCATTTTGAAATGACTTAGCAAGGCCAGGGATATTACACTAAACTCCGTGCAGAGCCAGTGTAGAATCAGCAGTGACCTAGGCTGACTAAATGGGATGGAGACAAAATTGGAGGAGACAAAGAATTGTGAGGCTGCTTGGTGGCCTCAGTGGCAGATGATTTATTCTATACTATCAGCCCCTGCCTGCCCTTTTCCACAGGGTTTTATGCCTCATGGGATGCTTTGAATAGAGACTGGTTCCTAGTTGTCTCGAAGGCACGGTGTTGCCAGCATCTCCTCTCTGTAAATGTCCATCCAGCACATGGTCATGATTGGCTTTATTAATGGAAATTGTCCCCTGGGTGAAGGGGGCTTTATAAGGGGGTAATGGGTCTCCATCTGGGAGACACTGGGCTGCCTCAGAGTCCTGCTAGGGGAGATTTTACAGCTTTTGGTATACTGGAATCAGACCAAATGATCCCAGTGGCCTACATTTAGTTTTATTCACCTGTGTTTCAGCTAAACAGTTGATTTCAAAGGAGTGTAGCATGAGGACATCCGTTTGTCCAACCTGAGATTCTTTCCCTCTGACACCCAACCCCTAAAGAGACCCATTTAAAGGGACAAGTCAAAGATGAATTTGGAAATGATCCTCACTAAGCTTCTGTTGTTCAGATCATGTTGGGCCCAACTCAATCCAACCCAGTGCTCACAGTTAAGTGCATAAACCTTTAATTTTTGATTATAAAGCTGCTGCTTCAGTGATAGTCATGCTGCAAAGTCTTCTCTTCTGTGTGAAGCACTTTTTCTACAGTATAGGTGAAACAACCCACACTCAAGAAACTGTATTGGTCAGCTCTTAGAAACATATGGATTGCCCAGAGAGTTCTTATCTTTATTTCCTGGGGTTTTTTGGTGCCACAGGATTGCTGACTTCTGAAATTACAGATTTGTTTCCTAGTGTGAACATGTGTGAACATTCCTCTCCTGAACGCTGGGCATGTGGAGAAGGAGGAACTGCACAACTGTCAGAGGTGAGAGACTATGAGGTCCCCTTCAAGCTCAGATGGCAGCCAAGAACTGATTTACTGGGCTGGTCCTGCTGCCAACGAGCTCGTGATTCATGCACTAACTCCCCTCTCTGACAACATCACAAATTTCCTTAAGACTGCCTTAATGGGTCGGATGGGAATAATTTAGAATCTTCTTCATTAATACATGCTAAGCTTTATGAGATGTGGGCTGTACATAGCCTATCCTACCCTGATGAGGCATTCTGTGTCTGTAGTGCTCTCTGTAGTTGTAATAAAACGCACACCTAACCAGACACACGGGAAGGAGACAAATGTGTGGAGAGTTCATTTAAGAACTGAACTGCAGGTAAAATACAGAAGAACCCATTTTTCCAGGCAAGCACAAATATTTTGTTCCTAGCAATTTCACCAAGCTCTTAACATGAGAAATGAGCTTGATGGATAAACCTGTGGTCTGATCATCCTGTCTCCAAATATCCTCAACACTTACATCAGCCCTTCCAAGGTCTCCAGGGACAGTCTCACATTGCAGCCCAGTTCAGCAGGAACAGTCTTTATCTGAATGTTCTGCAGTGGCTGTGCTTATTGTATGGCTGGGTTTTCCTGACATGTCCCTTCTTCTGCCTGAAAGCCTGTCCTGTCTGGAAAGGCAGATTCTGAGGTCTTCTGGATGCCTGATAACCATAACAGGGGACAGCCTGATGGGACTGAGTATGAACATGTGCTGTGTAGCCATGTGCACAGCAGTGCTGTGAGCTGTTGGCAGGATCTGTTGCACACACGTCGTTCACAGGCACCATGAGTCCCATGGGCCCTGACAGTGTGGGATTTATTGCCCCTAACCTGCACCATGTGCGCTCTCTGGCAAACAGGAGAGGAGCTCCTGTGCTGCAGAGAGGCTGGAGGTGAGAGAAGGTGGATCAGGGGCAAAGTGACATTTGTTGGATCACAAAGAAAATCAGTTCTTGCAAGAGCACTCCCTGCATGTAAGCTTGTGGGGTTGTACTCATTTTCAGTGTGTCTAAGAAGCTCTCTGCCTCCATCCTGATACAACCCTCTAGAGTGTCTGAACACCCCTGTCCAACTCACAGATGTCTGAAATCCAGGCAGGCTCTGTCCTGTTTTAGGGTGGGCAGCATAGCCCACAGAAAGAGGAAGCAATTGCCCAAACAGACTTCAATTCCTCTCTAACAGCTGCCCAACTTTTCTGATTTGACCTGCATTTTTCTCTGCATAGTTGCAGAGGCAAAATTGGCTTTGCCCTGGGACTTCTGAAAAATGCATCTTATATGTCATGACCTGCCTGGCTCATGACAACTGCACCAACTAATAAATGGGGGCGGAAAGAGAAATAGCTCAGCCAACTGTTTCCAGGGGACAGAGTTCATTTATCTTGCTGGAGCCTGCTGCGAGCAGTGGGGGAGATGATGGAGGAGAAACCCCTGGGACACAGAGACGCTGAGTATTGGCCCTGCAGCCACTCCCTAAGGCTGAGGTTCCAGCCCCAAGCCTGGTGAACATTCCTCCTCTGCCAAAATACACCTCATAGCCCTGCCTGCATAGGCAACCCCTGAACAGTGTGGCGAGGAGAATTTGGATCTGTCACTGTGGAGCAGCTCAGGCCAGCAGGTCTGGGAACAGGCTGTACGTGGAGTGTTTGTACCACTCTCCCTCTCCCTCTCAGTTTCAGCTTTATGAAACACTATCACCCCTGGCCACCAGCATCTCAGGGAGCCCCCAGCTGCCCAGAAGATAATTCCTGTGCATTTTTTAGTGGTGGAGCGTCTCTGAGGCCAGGCTTTCCTTGAATTCCTGCATTCCAGCCTGGTTGGAGCGATGCCCCTGGGATGGGACATAACTGAATCCCAGGCACTGCTGCCATGGATGGATATTGGTCCCCTGCACTTCCAGGGAACCAGCCCTTGGCCCCCTCCTCGAGGCTGCAGCAGCCACGCTCTGCCCTGGGAGGCACATTGAGATGTTTAATCTTTCAGGTATTACATTGGTGCATTGGCTGCCCTGAGGACCCCAGCCTGCAGGTGCACACAGTGACAGCTCTTACCTCTCACAAACACGTAGGTGCTGACTGCTGTGGTGCCCTCGATTTTGGCATGGATGTACTTGTAGTAGCAGCGGTAGTAGCCGGTGTCGTTGGCCTGTGCCTCTGTCAGCACCAGCACTTTGCAGTACGGCTTGGTGCCGGTCCCCTCGCAGTCCTCCTCCTGGATTGCCCGGCCACTGCTGGGGGCTGCTGAGGCCACCAAATCAGTCTCCTCCTTCCCAGCAGGATCCACCTTGCCCCCTGGCCACGACCACTCCAAAGGGTGCTGGCCTCTAGACATGGGCAAAAAGCGGTGTTAGCTTGGGAATGAGCATGGTGAACACGGTGGTGGTTTTATTGCTCTGTGGGACTCTGTGCACACCTCCACGTGGCCCAGCCAGCCACCAGACTGGGGCTGAGGCATGGAGGAATGGCCATCCTCCAAGGGGAAAAACAGGCACAAGGAAGTGGCAACCAGATTCCTTAAGTGCTGGGGAACCGAAGGCTCATCCCTTTCCCCAGGCTACCCCTCTGGCCATGTAAGATATCAGCCCACTCACAACCAGGCCCCTCTGTCCCATGGCACTGTCCTACTGAATGCCAGGACAGGGAAACACACAGGGCCCTGAGAGAAAGGTTCCATTTATTTTCAATTCCCTCTCATTATTAAAAGGGTCCAGAGCTATTAGGGAAACACATGGATGTGATGATTTCCCTTGGCTCAGTGTAGCTGCTGGCTGTGGCTCATTGTGTGATGAATGGAGTGGGAAGAAGAATGGGGGAAGGAGGGCAGACTGGAAAGAAAGCGAGAAAGAGAAAAGCAGGAGGGAGTCAGGGATAAAAGACAGCAAGGGGAAAACAAGAGGAGGCTCAGCTGACTGCCTTCTGGCCAGCTGCCAGCTGTTTCCTTCCCCGTTGCTGTGGGAGGGGGTTCCCCTTGCTCTGCAGGTCACCCTGCAGCCCCTCAAAACCCCAGCTGGCCTGGGGCTGCCGCCCTTCCCGCCTCTGCAGAGACATTGAGCTGCAGACACCTCTCTGATGGCATGACCACAAATCCTGTTCACCAGAAGCCCAAAGACAGACAGGAAAGTCCAGGAACTCAAGAAACCCCCAGACAGAACGTGCACGTGTGTATTTATATATAGCTGAGGATCTCCAGAGCGGGAGCTTGCATGTGCACACACGTGCCACCGTAGCTTCTTATAACTGCACTTGTTTACTACAAACAAAACAAGCTTTTATTCCACACTGGAAGTTTCCTTCTGTGAAATCAGAGCCCCTTTCAGAGGAAGGCCTAGCCCCCACTTGAAAGTTTGCCAAATAGCTGAAAGTCACTTAAGTATGCGCAGAAAAAGAGAAACGGGGGAAAAAAAGAAGCCATCGTAAGAGACAGCTGTGGGGTAAAAATGGCCTTTTGTCAGCACCATTGGCTCTGTGAGGGGAAACTGGGTTCATCTATTATGCAAGTTGGGAATAGACATGTTGGCACATGCAGCTCCTCTGCCCAGGCAGCTCTGTGGACAGATACTTTTAAGCACAGGCAGACTGTGACCATCACCAGACAGCAAGGGACAGCGAGGAGGAAGCGAGATAAGGTGCCATTGGAAGGCACAATGGCTCAGACACAACGAGGACAGGATTTCTGTCCAAGCATGGGGGAAAGACCTGCCCCTTTGTGTTTGTCTTCAGCAGCTGATTTATCTTCCTGCAGGCTTTGCTCTCTTCCAGCTAGCTGCAGATGAGTTTGGAGAGAGTGTGCTGCACTCTTCCCGTGTCGCCAAGCACAAGGGCTCTGGAGGCAGTGGTGAGCCCTTGGGGACATCCACACAGCCCCTCTTACCCAGCTCAAACTTCTGCTTGCACTAAAAACACCATCAGTGCCTGAGGCAGGACTGTAAGTGCAGCTCTGGCAGCTTGTGTGCATAAAGCACAGGCAAGTTTCTCCCAAGTACCAGAGTCTCACAAACACTTCAATAAAAATAAGAACTGAATTTTGAGTTTTTCCCATCCTATTCACGTGCATGGAAAATAACAGTGAAACTGATCACGAAACCAGGAACATCTCTGCCATAGCTGTTGCTGCTGTGTCCACAGCCCCACTGCACTGGCACAGACCATGGGGCTGTCCCCACTTTCAGCCCAGAGCTGAGAGCTTCAGACCAGGCATTTTTGGCACTCCACTTGGAGGAGAGTAATTGTAAAAGTCTCCAGTGTTTCCGCTTTCTGTTTGTTTACCTACTGGGATTTTCACACATTATCAGATCCAGTTGTTTCATTAACCATCAAGGCCTGCAGTAGCTGAGTGACATGTATTTATATAAACATGGATAGGCCAGTGCACACAGACATGCCAACCAGCCCATGGGCAGCTCAACCCAGGCATTCCTTTCAGATGTGCTTTCATTTCCTCTCATATGTCCACAGGCTTGGTGGGGACACAGAAGGTGTGGGCATTACTGTGAGTCCAAGTTAGTGTCACTGGTGTGTTAAGAGGACCAGAAGAAGGCAGGAATGAGGGCAGGCCAGGCTCACGTGGATTTATTTCTGAATCTACTCTCTGCATTTGGAGAAGGGTCCAAGCAGCAGTTTTTGATAGTTCCCTCTCTCCTATCTGTCACCTTCCAAGATTTATTCCCAAGTTGTTTTCTTTCAGCTCAATGATAATGTGCCTCCTGGCGATGGAGCCTGCTGGTGCCAGCTGGAAAAAAATGCACTGTAGTCTTCTCCACAGCTGTTTTCCTCAATCTTTTCAGGACAGATGCTCTTCAAGGGAGATATTGCAATTGGCTTCCCTCTTCTTCAATCCTCTTTGAAACTCCCATGTGTGGTATGATGGGCAAAGCTGGTTGTAGCTTTGTGGCTTAGCTGGGATAAACCATATTCCTTCCCCTCAGAATCATGAAGGATGTTCACAGCAGCCACACGTGTAGGAGAGAGCAGCAGGTGTTGTGTGTTCCTGGAGCAGTGGTTGTGGAACTTCACATTATCCTCAGGCTCCTTCAGCCCTGCCACAGTGCTCATTTCCTCCACGGGAGCCAAGAGGACTCCGGGGTCAAATATTTCCTCTTTGCCACAGACGGGTTTGTGCATCTGTGAGCTCTGGTAACAGGTCACTGGGAAGCAAAGGACATCCTTGCCCTTCTTTTTCTTGGTTTGCTCCCCAGCTGTGTGCTCAGCACCTGCAGGATGGGACAGGACGGGACGGGACGGGACGGGACGGGACGGGACGGGATGGGATGGGATGGGACGGGACGGGATGGGATGGGATGGGATGGGATGGGATGGGATGGGACGGGACGGGATGGGATGGGACGGGATGGCACAGCCAAGACCAAGTTGATCCCTCCAGAGGTTTCTGCTGTTGTGCAGCTGGCTCCTGTGGGATTTGCTCCAATGTTCATGAGCTGCAACAGCACAAGCTCTCTGCTTTTCCCCCCACACAGGCTGCTGAGGGCATGAATGCAGAGATTCACAATATTCTTTCCTTCCTTCTAGGAATGGGAGCTAATAAAAGCTGCACTGTCCATTTGGGCATCAGTCCCTTCCCCCTGTTCTGCCACATGCTTGGATCAAAACATCCCTGGGGCTCTCAGCCAGCCCTGGCATAACCTCTATTTTGGGGAATGTTCCTGCACTGGTCCCCTGCTTTGTCTGGGCCTCTCAAGGGTGCCTTGTGCTGGGTGACAAGGGAACAGGACTGAATGTGATGG
Source organism: Argya squamiceps (assembly GCA_037834095.1). NCBI lineage: Eukaryota > Metazoa > Chordata > Aves > Passeriformes > Leiothrichidae > Argya > Argya squamiceps. The sequence continues at coordinate 11,303,623 of JBBMKD010000034.1, forward strand.
CATTTGCAAAAGCAGAGCCCCAGCATCTGGTGGCTCTTTGTGTGTGTGTTGTGCCTTTGGGTATCTGTGAAGCATGCCCAGCTCCAGAGGCATTGCTTATCCCATGGCCTGGCACTGATGAGGCTTGGTGGGCTGTGGAGCAGGAGCAGGGCTGCAGAGCTGTGGATGTCTGAGATCCAGGCTGCTGCGAGGGAGCCTGAGAGCACAGTTGGCTGCAGGACTCTCACGCTCAGTGGGTGAAGCTTGAAAGGTCTCCAGGGAGTCTCACACGGGGGTTTTGAGCTCATCTTTCTGCTGAAGCACTGCTTCAAGCAAGCCTGTACTCCTGGCTCCAGGGCAGCTCGAAGAGCAGCCAGAGGACATTGCTCTCAAGGGAAGACCAAGGTCAAACTGAAGTCACCTCCAACACGATGCTCAGCAGGAAATCCCCGGATCCTGGATTTGGTTTTGTATTTGTTTCTGCCCTACCCTGCCCCACCACCCTCTCCTTTGCCTGTTCTCTTGGTGGTCTGCATGTTTTTCCCTTCAGCTCCCATTAACACAAGCCAGGTCTTCCCAGGGTGGGCCATGGTCCAGAGAAGAGGTTGGAGAAGCAGCTGCGTGTAATTAGAGATCCAGAGACCAGGAAAGATTTACTCTTCACTCAAATGAAGTGTCCCACAGTCAAAGTCCTCTCCTCAAGACAAACAAACACAGGACTGAGAGCTGAGAAGGAAAAGGGAATGCTCTGAGCCATTGCAGGAGATACTGAGACTTATCTATCTGCAGATGGTGTGAAGGACACTGCACAGCCCCAAGAAGCACAGCTGGGACAGCAGGATGCAGAGGCAAGGAGCAGCCAAAGAGCAATATGGGCAGAGGGTACATGGGTTGTAGTGCTGTTTGCAGATGGTCCTATGCTCTTTGGCTGGTCAGTTCAGTCTTTCACAGCTGCAGAAGACATTTTCTTTTACCACACCTCTAACTTCAGTATGTCCTTTAGCCTTGGCTCAATCTATAGACAACAGTCTTGAAAGTGCTTTCTGTGTCCCTTTCTGGGCCCCTGTTGAGAAAGGGTCTGCCCTGATTCTAAGCTCATTCAGAATATCCTCACTGAATCTCACCTCTTCCAAGGTTTTAATGAACAGTGTCAGTTCCCACATCCCTCTGTGGAGAAAAGTACCACAGCAGAGACCTGGACTCCCCAAACTCCTTTCTCTTCCTCTATGTTCCCACAGTGGCTCTGTGGGTGACCACAGCCCCCCACAGACACTCATGGACAGACCTCCAGCACACACATTTCCTACATCTCAGCACACACGATGGCTCTTCAAGTCACTGGATGAAAACAAGCCCACAATCACTCAGCTTCCCAGACCAAGTGAAATCAGTTCAGTAATTAATATCAACAACCTTTCCTCTGTCCTTCTCCCTTGGTTATGAACTGATTCACAAAGGAAAAGCAATGCCATCTGTTCCAGGAAAAGTTAAATATGTTTGTGACAAGACATGAACACAATGCCAGCCAAGTGTTTGCAGTAATTGCTCTGTGGTTATATATAACACTGAGAAACACCCATTTGAGGCCCATGCTGAATTTAGATCCCCATTGGACCCAGCATTCAGATCCCAAGCATGGATCTGTTTTCAGCTGTTGAAGGGAAACTCCAGGAAAATTGACCTTGGGCAATTCTCCCACTTGTTTATGGGGGTTTTTTTTGTTTTTTTCTGAGACAGGAGGCAGTCCAGAAAACATGCACAGCCAAGTGTCCCAGCCTAGATAAATCAGTTCAGACACACCACCTTCTCAGAGCCACAGTGGATAAAACAACCAGAGATTCTCCAGCTCCTCTCACAGTTATTCACCTGGCCTGGCTGGGGCTTCTTTTCACCCACATGTAGAAAGGAAGAGCATTAAATCCCATCTTCCTAGAAAAGCTGGAGGCCTCTCATAGCCACCACTAAGTGCAGCCTTGCCTTCTCCCATTAATATTTCTCAGTGTCCCCAAAATGTCCCACTAGATCTAGAAACCAGAACTTCAATCTCAGTGGCCCCAATGAGGTGAGAATAAGCAACGTCAGAGAAAGACAAGGAGAGTCAGGAAGACCAGTTTCCCTGAAGAGCTTACAACAAAGCTATCAAATCACACAAAATGTTTCTCTATCTTTCTTCTCTGAAAGACTACAGCAGAGGTTATCACTGAATCCTCTGAGACATCTTTTGCTTCTTTTTCAATTAATTAGATGAATTCACACTTGGGAGATGTGGAAGATTTGTAGTCAGACATGCTAATTTGCAGGAGTACTGCAGCCAAGGTGTCCCTGGTGGGCTCCCCTTGCCTGGTCCTCCAACACTTACCAGGTAAGAGAAGTCTAGACAGAGCCACACTTGCTGATGCCTACCTGCAGGTGATGGTCAGAGTGTCCTTGGCGTTGATGACGTGCTCCTCCTCGGTGATGCTCAGAGTAGGAGGGGTCATGGAATAGCTGCTCACCAGATCTGTGGAGAGAAAAGAGAGAGGGGATGTGCTGTGGGCAGCAGCTATCCTGGTGCCATGAGCCCAGAGAGGGGCAAAGGTTCTTGAAAGGAACGTCTCCTTGGGGTGTGCTCCCACAAGGCAGTTCATGCTGGCTCAGTGGAACACAAGAGGTTTGCCTGCAGCCCTCCTGGCTCCAGTGAGCAGCTTTTCAGCTTTTGGGCAGGGCCAGACAGCCCCTGGGCTCTGATAGGCAGCCTAGCACAGATGAGAGCCAGAAAAAGAATGGAAGACCAGAAATCAGGGAATTCAACAGTGGCCATTCCTCACCAGGTGAATGATATTGGGCTTGCTTTGACTAGGGCTCTGAAATTATCCCCTCTGCTAACCAGAGGGAGTCTGGCAGGAGATTTTTCCATACACACGTATCTTTCTGTAATCAGGGGGACAAATCAGGGATGCCCAAATATCACAAATGTGTTTGTACTGAGATGCTCTCCAGAGCCAAGAGGCATTCATGGAATGCCCTTCTCCTGCGGCACACTCTCAGGTACAACCACCTGACTAGGACCAACCTTTGTGAATTGCAGCAGCCCCCTTCCCTGTACCACCAGACAGGCATTCCAGGAGTGAAATTATCCAGGTTCAGGGACAGGCAGTCAAACATTATCATGCTCTTCTTCCAGCTTTTTTAAGGGAGAGTTCCACTTTTTGTGTGTCTGCATCTCTGGCATGCCAGACACGCACCCTAAGTGAGCTCCTCATGGACAAAACATCTCGAAGTACCGGTTGCCTTCAGAGACTACTGTTGTTTTTCATCAGCACAGTGTTGCCGACTGTCATTACTTCATGATCTTTATCTTAAAACTCCAGCTTCTGGAGATGTGAGATAATTCAAAAGAAGTCTCGTTGACTGCAAAAACAAGCAAACTAGCCAGAAATAGAGAGGGGGGAAAATGTTATGGAATGTGAAGCTGTGACTCAGGTAGGTGCTAAATGCCAAGGAAGAAAAGAATGCAAAAATATGCTGCTAGCTTGACTTTCTACAAAAACATGAATTTTTTTGCAACTATGTTCTGTGTATGTCTGTTCCCTTCCTTGTAACATTCAAACCCAGGTATCAGAGAGATCTGGCAGGGTTGGAGAGGTCTCAAGGATATGGCGTTTCCACGTGTTTCACAAGGAGCTGTAACAAAACTGTGACCTGAGGACTACAGGTCGAGAGCTTCAGGATGAGAGGAAATGGTCTTAGGTTGCAGCAGGGGACGTTAACATTGGATATTAGGAAAAATTTCTGCACTGAAAAGGTAGTCAGGCATTGGAACAGGCTTCCCAGGGTAGTGGTAGAACCACCATCCCTGGAAGTGTTCAAAAGACCTGTGGATGTGGCACCTGGGGACATGATTTAGTGGTGAACATGGCGGTGCTGGGTTAATGGCTGGACTTGATGATCTTAGAAGTCTTTTCCAACTTTAATCATCCAATGATTCTAGGAATGTTTCTCTGTGGGGAACCCTGACCCAGGAGACAACAAATGGCCACCACCTTCTCAGACACAGGGGTAGCACAGGGATCCAGGCTGGTGGAGAAGCCACAGTGCCAAGGGCCCATGGCCCCCGGGAGAGGCTGCTGAGGGGGGCACAGCGCTGCTGAGGGGGACACAGCACTGCTGAGGGGGACACAGCGCTGAGGGACGTGCGGAGCGGCACCGCCAGTGCTGCCAGGCCCGTGCTGTCGGCCTTGTTCTCCCCAATTGTTCTCCATTTCCTTCCCGCCTGCGCGCGGCTCTGAGGTGGTGTCCCCACGGCTGCCCCCATGGCAACAGCGGGGTGACAGCCATCTCCCCCCTCCCCGCCATCTCCCGCCTCCCCTCCACTTGCCCACATGAAGGAGTGTCAGCCCAAGGGCAGGCCTGGCCCACCTCCTGTGTGCGTGTCTCGCTGCCACGGCCTGTCCTACACACACCTCTCCCTCAACAACAACAGCTATCACTTGTCACTCAGCACACGAGTTGGTGTCACTGTGTGGTCCCTGGGGCTGTGTGGTGCTCAGCCCCCATGGAGGACACCCCACCCTGTGCCTCCAACCTCCCCTTCCCCAAAGGAAGGGACGTCAGATGTCACAAAGAAAAAATGTGCCCTGGGGCTGTGAAAATAAATGACTGCATTTTTTGTAAAATCCCTTCAAAATGTAACAAGGTTTATTAAAAAAAGGAGGCGGGGGAAGGAATCTGTCTGCTAAGCTGCGTTTCCTATTAATGCCGGACACACTTATCCCAGTGCAAACACTGCTCTCCAGATGGTCACAGCTTCCCTGTCCATCGTCCCAGGGAGCAGCTGGGGGGTGCCTGCCACCCCCACAGTGCTCAGCCCAAAATGGAGAAGATAATGGGTCCAGCTGGGGACATCAAACCCTCTCATCCTGTCTGTGCTCTGGGACAGCAAGCAGAAAGGTAATCCCCGAAACCGTGTCACAGCTCCAGGGCTGGCTGCAGCAGGCACTGAATAAGGTCTTAAAACTGGCATGGGCCCTCTGCTTGAACCACTAAATAAGTGCCAAGGTGGCAGAAGTCTCTTGGCTAATGTTGTGCCTCACCACTGGGGCTGGGGGGAGCAGAAGGGCGGCAGAAAGAACCCTCTGCCTCCCTTCACGTGCTGCATGGTGACCTATTAACAAACAACACCAGGGGGTGGAGGGGAAGAAAGGAAAAGTACGATCTGTGCAGGTTGGGGCTGTGGGATTCCTGCAGATGCATCCTGTCCATGGCCCTCCGTGAGTACAACAGGAAAAGGAACCACTGCTTACTCCGAAAGCACCGTGGTGCAGGGCTGGGGACACTCCTGCTGCTGGCAGCACTGCTGGGCCAGCTCTCGTGGCCATCCAGCCTCCTTACCAGCCCTGGATTGCTGGGAACTTTAGGGACTCCTTGCACTGGCTCATGCTGGGGACCCATTACTCATGCTGATAGCCCACACTAAGCCTGGCATCTTGGGATGCTGATGCCCAGAGCCACCCATGGCATCCAGGACAGGCAAAGGGATGCACAGACCCATTCTAACCCTGCAAAATCATCTTCAAAGCCAACAGCTTTCCCTGCAAAAATTCTCTATCACTCTGTGCTTGCCAGATGGATCCACCCCATTGCTGGCCTTGCCCTTTCCCTCCCCGAGGGAGCATCTGCCCTGCCATGGCTCTCCTGTGTTTTGCTCTCTCCAGCACTGAACTTGGTGCTGGTTTGGCCATTAAATCTCTGCTAACCGACACACAGATGGTTTGTGTCTCTGGCAAATCCCAGGGTGCGAGGGAGATGTCTCCAGAGCATGGAGTGTCTCCTCTCCTCTGAGTCCCTCCTTCCCCACCTTCAACCCCTGTGATGCTTTATCTCCTCAGCCCTCCAAGCAGCTCCTGCTTTCCTCTGCACACCCAATTGTGCCCTTGCACAGGGAGAGCAATAATGTAATTAAAAAGGCATGCAGCAGCTCTGGCTTTGTTTTTTCAAGATGGTTGCAGCTTTTTTCAAGCAAGTTGGCAGCAGGATATTAAAATAAACAGAGGGGGATTGATGGGATGTGGCGAGAGGAAGCAGGATCCCACAGCCAGTCACACCTTGTCTATTTCCAGAGAAGCACGTTTCCCAGCAGTTTTCCTTGCCTTGATCTTGCAGCACGTGGCTCTGAAAGGGACCAGGCTGCACTGAGGGCCTTTTCCTTATCGCTGGCAGCTGCTTCATTTTCAGGCTCCTCTACCTCTTTCTGCTCCCCAACACCACTCCTGCTCTCAGTTGCATCCTGCTCCAGGGCTCTCCCTGCCTCGTGGGCAAGCCACGTTCACCCTGTAAAGTGCTGTCCACCCCAGGGTATCTCGCAGCCTGACCTCATCTCTCCACCCTTGGGCACGTGGGAAAGCCCTGGTTCTGCCTTGTGATGGCTGCAGATGCTAAATCCCTGCAGAGTGGCATCAGTGCCAGAGCCAGCACTGCCACAACATGCTATGGCTTTGGGAACAGGGCAAAGGCTGTATGTGGGACAAGGTATAGCATGGTATGGTACAATGTGGCACAACACAACTCCTGCTCTCCCTCCGTCTGCTTCCACTCACAGGAAGCCCTGCACCGGATCCTCCCCCAAGCCCCCACACACCACCTCAGCCCCTCTCTGCTTCCCCTTCCCTCCCTCTCTGCTGAGCTGGCCCTGCTGACTGATTAACAGGGCGCTTTTCCGGAGAGGGATTTTGTTCACACTCTGTCCTTCTCGCTGATTTCCTTCCCTTGGTGCCGGGCTGGATCGCTCTGGTCACAGCCATCACATGTCCCCAGCTAACCAGCCCAGCTCACGCTGCTGCCACCACACCTTGGGGTCCTGTGACAACAGCTACAAGATAACATGCACAAAGCAAAGCTGGTCCAGATGAGGCCTGTCTCCCTGCAACTTGCATACCCAGCCCAGCCTGCCCACCCCAGTGCTGTACTGGGGCAAAAGATAGGCTAGAAGGGAAAAAAGAGTGTCCTTTCTCCCAGCAAAGCTCCCCTGACCCTGCTATCGCCCCACCTCTACTCTGCTGTTTTCAGAAAAAAAATGCCAATCAATCAGCATCTGTCCAACAAAGCAATGCAGAAACTCAAGATTTGGATACTTTCTAAAAAGGAAAATTTTGTTTGCACCAGTCACTATGTGAGCAAAGCTCTGCTCCTGTATGGCCAGCAATAAAATTCTGGTACCTCTCTGGCCAAGAGGGACTATTCGAAAGAGCAGCAGTAGCTGGGGGCAGAGGGAGGAGAAGCTTTGCTCTGCTCTTTCTGCAGACTTCTTCTCCTGCTTTCCAGGCTGGACTTGTTTGAATTAGCAGCATTTTCTGGCAAAACTGCATGTGCCCCACAGGAACTAACTCCAGCACCTCAGGTGCCATTTCCCCCCCCATGCTCCAGTTACAATTCCCCACCTGCCCTGTGCTGGTATAACTCACTGTCCTCGTGCTGGAGGACCTTTGGTTGCCCACAGACATGTGGGAAGTCCACGTGCCGGAGGCAGAGCCCGGCCAAATTCCCACCTACAGGGCTGAAGTTCCCCCATAGAGCCACTTGTTCTCATGCACAGGGCAAGAATCCAACTGTGGGTTGGAGCGGCAAAGCGTGAGTGTCACGTCACACAAGGAGCAGGCAGCTGGCAGAGCAGCAGGGGAAATTTGAAGTAGGGCTGTCAGCTCCTCCTCTTCCTCCTCCCAGTGCTCTCCAGCAGGGAGGAAGGCTTGTTTTGCAGAGAGGTGAGATATCACACGAGGCTGAGAAATAAACGTCAGGCTCCAGACGATGTAGGGATGAAACACCAGGTGCCTTGTCTCCAGTCTCACAGTGGGCAGAGTGAGCCCCAAACCATGGTGGGAACTGACACCAAAACAGAGCAGATTCTGCCCAGCAGCCTGTGCCTGAGGACTGCCACGGCGGGTGACAGCCACCCAGGCCCACAGGGAAGCTGGGAGGAAAACAGAGATGGAAGCAGGCTAATGGCATGAAATGAATACATGAAAAAAGATAATGATAGAAAACTGAAAATCATCCCCAAACTATGCATGTGCCCAAGGAAAACAGAGCAGACTCCTTCTTTTATGGGTTTATGGAAGATGTTCCCTGACCCATAACTCAGGGTTGACCCTCACTTCAGACCTGCCACAGAAGGGTTAAACAGGGGGGCTGTGCTTCTGAGTGTGGGATGCGGGACCAGCCCCTCTGATCCTGCTGTTATGCTACAGCAGTATCACAGTCCCAGCCACACAACTGAACCCACACACCAGGGGCTCACTCAGGCCCTGGGCAGCACCTTTCCCCTTCTCCTGGTGGGCAATGCCAATGGCAAGGCATTGGTCCTTTGGTCTACAAATTTACATCCATGGGCCTCAAAGCCCTGAAACAACACCAAATCAAAGTGGAGCAGATTTGTATCCTCACCAGTTTGTGAGGATGTTCCAGAGCATCAGATGTTCCACTGCTTCAATTAGGACATGTCCCCCTTTCTCAGGGGACAGTAAGTAAAAATAATTATGGAAACTCAGTCAATACAAGCACAGAGGTGACCATCATTATTGGGTATCTGATCCTTCCTGTCCACCACCAGAAGTGAGACATTATCTTTGCCCCAAAACACCTGTGGGCAAATTGGTGTGTGGAGGTGGGAGTCCCCTGAACAGGAACCAACAGGAGGGCTGAGGAAGGGGCCACCAGAGAACCACCAGAGCTGGTGGAAATGCTTTTCTTTTGGCACCAGATTCAGAGGTACCCTAAGCATCCTGGGTCTGCAGCGATGCCAGGTGAGGAGGAAGGACAGACAGGGCATTTGGGGACTGAAGGAACAGGCTCTCCTCCAGCTCAGCACCTGCAACCAGGGGAGATAGCCAGTGCATCACCCTGCCTGGCAGCCGAGTGGGGAGTGGGATGGGCAGAGACATAAGCAGCACATTACATGACATCAGCATGGTCACAACACAAGCAGGAGCTGCAGCCAGAGCAGCAGCACCCTGAGGCTGGGCATTCCGCCCTGCTTTCCCAGCCACTGGCACTCCACAGCTGCACATCCAGTGCCTGTGGCTCTGGCCACAGGTCTCAGTCCGAGAAGCTGCTTGGCCTCAGAGTATGCACCCCAACAGGTCTTTTCAGCCTCTCATGGCTGATAAACTTTAATTATTTGGTTCTTTTCTGGTTTCTCATAACCACCTGCATGGATGGGTAATGAGGCAAAAAAAAAGCACAAACTCTCTGGGCTCCTTCAACATTTTGTCTTCTAAGCTGGGTGCCCATCAGGGAAGAGAAACAGAGCAGCTCAAAAGCAGAAGCCACTTTCAAGAGAGGTGGGCTGTCCTGAGGAGCAAAGTTACCCGTGTATCCCTGGTCCCTTGGTGCCTTCAGGCAGGGATTTATATCAGGGTATTTCCTCGCCAGCTGCCCCGGGCAGCAAAGCACGGCTACACCCAATGCCTGACCATGCTCTCACCTGTTTTTTGGGACTCTGCTCTGCCCCAGGGTCCTGCCACCACGTCATCCCAAAGCATCCCAAAGCGGGGTCAGCGAGCTCCTGTCTGGGAGTGTTTATCTGTCTGCCGTTCTCCCTTGGCAGGAAGCACTATCTCACCATCGCCCTGCTCGCTCCAGCCCGGTTTCCTGCTCCATCCTGCCAGGTTTACCCTGCTTTTTCCTCCTCCCCTCCCCCTGCCCCACGGCTGTCAGGCCATGTTTGCATTTCTGTCTCCTGCCGTCTTTCCTCTCCCTACCCGTGCCCCCCCCGCGCTCGCTCCCTACTCCATCCTCCCCGAGAGGCTCCGTCCTGAGCCAAAGTTAGCCTGTGTCAGGTAGCCACATGTCCGGCCGGGGGCAGCGGGTCAGCCGGGGCCACCCTGCAGACCTCCTCCAGGATCTCTGCTGTCAGCAGCCTCCCCGGGCCCCAGGGGAGCGCCTGTTTGCTGCCCTCGCTCCGGCGAGGGATGCTCCGGCACATCAGAGGGCTGGTTTCCCCTCGGTGGCCGCCGGCCCACCCTTTCTGCTGCGGGCCGGGGCTGGCCAGACGCTGCTTTGTTTGGTCCTCCATTCCCTGGATCGCTCCGCGTTTGTTGGCTGCCTGCTCCTGCCCTGAGAATCCTTTTCCTGCCTTTGAGATAGAGGATGCTCGAGCCATCTGTGTGTTTTATTTCCTTGTAGAAACTAACAAGTCAAGGATTGCTTCCTCTCCCTGACATTTCAGAGGGCAGCTCCAGCTCAGCGGGATGCGCAGGGAGGGGAGGGGGAGCCCAGCGTCTTCAGACAGGAACAGGACCTATTCTGTCCACAGGATTCACTCCCTTCGGGGCAGAAATCCTCAGACCTACCCAAATGCCTGTGGCAGCTCCCGCTCTGCCACCGCCGTGGCTCTGCAGGAGTCCTGGGCGAGCCACCCTGCTTAGCATACATAACCACACCTTTTCCAGTGGCCCCTATTAACTGCACGGCTAAACCCTTGCAAAACTCAATTAAAATTATCCTCCCACATCTTAAGGACTGTCAGGTTGCTTCTCTTCCTGTTTTAATTTACTTCTTTGAAAATCTTGCCCTGCTCACCTTCTCTGCCCCAGCAGGGTGTGATTTACGTGGTGTAGGAGCAGAGGCATTGGATGGCTTTAGGGGACTGATATCAGAAACTAACACCGTTCATTACATCTCTACTTGAAAGGATGCAAAGGATGGTCCACAGCTTGTGTGAAATGAGTGTTGATCCAAGTCCACTACTTGGCATAAGGTATTACCAGCACAAATGCATGGCTAGGATGGGCTAGGGACATCCCACTGTGGGCCCTGGGGGTCTGGGATCTCTGGGCAAGTGTCTTGGGAAAAGCTTGTACTGCTGTCTCTCCAGTTCATCTGTTTGGGATTGCTCAGGAGTTGCCTGACCATTGCAGGATTCAGAGGTTAATTCCACCCCGTGGCTATCCAGGTGTAACCCCAGGGGCTTTGCTGGGCTGAGGCAGCTGTGGATACAGACCCATGGAACCCTAAGGGCACATCTTTGGCCACTGAGAAGAAATGGCAGCCCATAAGTGATTAAAGGGAAATGATGGAATGAAATTATAATCCACTGCTTCATACACTGTAGCTGATGGAGTTATGAGGCAGATGATCAAGTACCTCTTCATGCAATTCAGTTAATTGTGGACTTTTCCACTGTGGGATACCCACAGAGCAATTCCCAAAGAGAGATAAGCTCCCAGAAGACAAGTCACTACCATCTCTTACACACCATGATCCAGGTGAGACACCCAGGTCCAGGAGTCTCTAAACCACCCACTGCCATAGCACAGTGGGTACATCCAGGATCCCCCTGTCCATGCCACAGCATCACCCCCTTTCCCAGAGCTTTAGCTGCCCATGCTGAGGCTGCTGGCAGTCCAGGCAAAGCCAAGACCAGTTTCAGCACCTGGGCAGAGGCTTCCACCCACAGTACCTGGACTTTGCTGTATGAACACAGAGGAAGGGAAAAACTTGAGAAACAATGAAGAGACCATCAGATTCAACATCATCAATTACAGCTCCATCAAGAGCGATTTCCAGAGGCTCAGGTGAACTCCTGCTGAAGCAAACTGCAGGTGTGCTGCTGGGGGAAGATGGAGTTCAAGCCATGTGAGGCCTCAGCATCCAACTCTTGCTGGGAGATGAGGAGGCAGAGACAGCTGACCGGGAAGTCAGACAGAGCCCAAGGGTCGGCATTGAGCACAGAGAGAAAAGGGCAGTAGCATTTGGAAAGAAAAAAACAAGTCACAGGTTTGCTTTTTCCTTGATGTGTGTGGGCTTAATTACTGGCCTTTGAAGTTTAACCCTTCCCAAGACTGTTGGCATATGGACAGACTGAGCAGGACACTGAAAAAACCCTGTATGCCACTCAGGGCAGGTTTCTCCCATGTAAGCAAAGCCTGGGGTGCCCTGCCTGCCTCCTGCCCAGCCTCCTGTGCCAGACTGACTGTGCTGGGCTTTTTCAGGGGTCTGCAAGCCCTGCAGCTGTGCTGGGAGATGATGTACCAAGTGGAAAAGACCTGCTCCTCCATCTTCATGTCCCTGGAGTCTGCATCCAGATGTTTGCTACTTAGCTGTGAGTTGAAATCAACTCAGAGCCCTCAAACCAAACAGCTGCCTTGGAGCTGGCAGTGCCTGTTCTCTGCAGCACAACCCACCCTCAAGTTGATCTCCAGCTGCAGGGTGCAAGAGAAGCTGATTGATAAACAGGGTAAGTGGGGAAAAAATAGTTTTGCAATTAGATGATTATCTTGGCCTTGGAAAACCTGCATTCAACTCCCCATCTGCTCTAGGCTCCCTGGAAGGCTGTCATACAGTTTCCATGTACCTCCATCCCTGCCTGAGCCACAGAGGGTAGGGCAGCAGAAACTGGGCTGCTCTAGCTTGGAAAAATGTATACTGGTGCGAGAAAGGAGGAATCCTTATTCCTTCTAATTAGGAATTAACACAGGGAACAAAGAAAATTAATTTATCCCAGAGTCAATGCAACATGAAAAAGCTACCTTAGATGAGGATGGGTGCAGAAAGTAGGAAGCACAAGCGAAATGCAGGAGGAATTTAAACTTCCTGATTATCAAAGAGGAAGTTTCAAGCGCTGAATATAATCTAATAATAATAATAATAAAAAAAAAAGCAAAGGGAAGAGTGATCAGGGGCATAGAGTGAGCTGCTGCCTGTGGAGCACGAGCCTTCCTCCCTGCGCAGTCTCTCCGTGCACACCTGCACGTGCACACATGAGCATTGGCACGACCCTGGGTGTGGTGGGCACAAGGGGAGCCAGGAAGATCACAGGCACACACTCTTCAAAGGAGAATTAGTCATCAGAGGTAGCAGCAGAGGAAGGAAGGCTCAGGTATGAGGTCAGACACAAGCAGTGAGGGCTGACGGAGGAGTTCTGAGTGCTCGCTGCAGATCTAAGAGCCCTCGGTGTGAGCAGGACGGGAGGTGGGATCCCTGAGGTAAATGCACCTACAGCACATAGGAGATAAGAAATTTCAACCCTCCACTGCGCAGCTCAGCTTGGCTTTCTGCCATTCCTGAAAGCAGCCAGAGCTGCCCAAACCCAGAGCCTTCCCTGACGTGGTTAATGAAATCTTACTCTGTTCTCTGCAGAATCCCCAGGAGGGATGGGCTCCAAAGAGCACAGCAAAGCTCTCCCTCACACAGGACTTTTCTGGGCTGCACCTCAGCCCTGGGTCAGTGATCTCATTTGCTCCCTGCTGGGCAAAGAGACTTGAAGATGCAGAGAATCATGGCAGTGGAAGGAAGTCTGGCCCTGTGGGGCTGTCCAGGGCATTGACGGCAAGTTACAGATGCACACGCTCTCAGTTTCTCTTGGCACAGAGCTGTGACCACAAGCCAGGACCCACTGGAGCAGGAGATGATAATCATCATCTCTGAGAGCCAAAGTGTATTGGGGCATTCGCGTCACTTGAGATTAGCTGGCTGTTTAACATCTGCACAGATTGCTCTCTCCACCTCCATATAACACCCCTCATGCAGCTATGAAACTAATTTAATTCCCTTCCAAGAAAGGCTGAGTTGGAAATGTCACACTTTGTATATCACAGCACAATCCCTACAATGAAACGCCTAGCCTAAATGGTGGTATAGGACTCTGGCTCTATTTGAAGGCCAATAACCTAAATCTCCTCCTTCTGCTTTTTAAAAATAGCTTACGACAGGGTGACCAGGTTCCATAAACACGCAGTTACTCTCTGTTAGTGCGCAGAGGCTGACTGTTGTTTTCCTGCTCCAAGGTGCTTCCCTTGCCACGCAGCGCAGTGGGAAGAGCACGCAAGCGGACGAGCTGGGAAGGAAGCGTTTACACATGCTAATGACTTCCAGCCAAGGAGCACAAGTACCAACAGGGAAACGGTGCTAGAGAAACAACACACCACTTCCTCGGCGCTCCCTATTTGGTCACCATGAGGTACTTGGTGCTCAGAGCCATGGGGCAAGGCTGATGATGGCCTCTCCAGCCCCCTGGGAATTCAAGGTGTGGATGAAGGAAAGACAAGTTGGCTTGGTCCACAAATGCAGGAGAAGCCGTTTGGGAGTAGGGGTGTTCTGGCACCATACTGGACCAAAGGGGCCAGGACAGACACTGGCCCTTCCCCACTCCCAGAAATGTGGGTCTGGAGGCCAGAGTCCTTCCAAGTGCCATTCAGATTCATTTCATCATACACATCTCTCTTTATGCCAGAACAGGTTTCCTAAGTTCATGTGGGGTCCTGTTTGTTTTTCTTCTTTTTTTTTTTAATCACTATTGTATTAAGAAGTGTTTTTCTTTTGGCAAAGGTTACCGTGGGGCCAACGCCGTGCGGAGTCTCCTGCCTTCTATCACCACTAAAACCTCTGAGCCAGAGCTCAGCCCAGCCATGTCGCTTATCTTCAATGAAGGCAGGCTTGGATTTCCCCCTCCGTATAAAAAATAGATCCCAGCACTCCCCCTCTCCCCCAGTGCATTCTTTCAAATGCCACCCACTCCTTGTTATTGATGGGAGGCTGGAGAGTCAGGGATTAACTGCTACAGACTGCATCAAGCTTTATTTGTCTAAGCAGCCAAGGGTGAGGAACAGCCATAAATATTGTGAAATGCTGAATGTTGTGGAGGGGCAACATTGGGCAATGCAGGCACCTTGGCAGCAGGGATTTCATCTTGGGCTGGACACAGTCCTGGTGTGACTGATGTCATTGGAAAGGTTCCTGCTTCCCTACAATACAGGGGCTTCAAGGAACATCAAACTCCATTCTTGTGTTTAAACTGTGGACACCTTGCTACACCCAGCGTAGCACTAACAGTGGTGACTCTGTCAGTCCTCATAGCACAGGTGTAAGGAAACATGGTGAGGAAAATCCCACTTCAACACTGTCACCCAAGGGGATACATCCTGGGTCTTAGTCTGCCTGCCCAGAACAGGGCACTACAGGATGTGCTGCAACTGCCCTTCCCTCGCACACTGGGATGTCACAGCACAGAGAGGAGATGAAAGACCAGGATATGCCCTGATCCCATCCCAGCATCAGCAGTACTGCCAGAGCCAGCACTTACAGCCCAGGATGTGCCAAGTCTGACAGTTTGGCAACAGCCAACAAACCCTGTGAGGAGGCATCAGGCCCAGATGCACACTCTGTAAACTAAATTGCTTTACAAGGCATCGCCAGGTAACTCCCTTTGGAGACAAGGCAGTTTCTTCCCCCGTGCTTCATCCCAGCACAAGGACCATGCACGGCTTGCCCAGGGGTGAGTGATCTCCTTGGTGTGGATGTGTGCATCTCTCACGGGATCACCCCACTCTGCAGCTGGCTGCCACACTCTGGGATATGCTGTTAAACCTCTGCCCTTTGCTTCCCCAGGGCCAGGGGCTGCAGTGTGGGGAAGGGATTGATGGCCACTCAGACCCAGCTATGCCCCTCTGGGGACTGTGCTGGGGCGATGCAGGGTGTGAGTGATGGATTTCTGTGGGCGCTGGATGCCGTCACCTCTGCTGGCTGCGATTTCGCTTGCTGCCATCACTCTGAGCTGGCAGTTTCCAAATCTGAGTATAAACCACCATTCCTGCCCAGCCTTCCTGCCTCAGTAAATGTCAAGATTTACTGTCATTCATGGAAACTACTGGCTTGACCCGCACTTATGTCAGTATTTATTTTTTTAGGGCACTACATCTAACATCCATCTCAGTGGACACTTCAGAAATGGGGAAAACAAGTTATAGATGGAGAACTGAGTCTGGAGCCAAACCTCACTGTCAGCACACCTATGTGTCTGTGCAGACATATACATGGTGCCCCAAATCAATTTGGGAAATTAGTGGAGGAATTTACAGGCTCTGCTACACAGCCCTGTGCTTTTTTGTGGAATAAATAAAACCAGTAAACCTTTTACAGGTTTCCCTGCTACATGGAGAGCTCAAGTGCCTCTGTAACTCAGAAGGATGATGGAGGACCCCAAAACCCTCCATGGGTCTCCTGAGTCTTGTGAAGATGCAGACAGACCTTCATACACCTGTGGAGCCACTGCCCAGCTCAGGGCATCTCACTGTGTGTGCCCTGCAAGGTCTGCCAAGCCCCAACTTGCCCTGCCAGCAGCTGGAATGGAGAACCCCCTGCAGGATGGGGAAGGACGCAGAGAGGAAGGGGATGGTGACTGGGGAAGGCCTGGGTGCCAGGGGTGCTGCTCGCTGGCTATCACCGGCTGCTCAGCAAAGCCACCGTGAGCTTGCAAATTCTTCATAAACTTCCCACGTGACACAATTACTCAGGGGCCACATTCTGAACCTCTTCCTTCTCTCTTTACTCAGACCAAGCTCCACTGAAGTCACTGAGACATTGGCCTAAATACAACTGAAGGAGTTCAGGATTTGGCCCAGTAATAAAAACTTCCTTCCTTTGTCTACTGCTCACTGCACATGATCCCACTGCCTCCCAGCCTCCTCCTGGCCTTGTCTCCCGAGGCTGGGGCTGTCACTTGTTTTGATGTTGCTCTTTCATTTTACCCTCAGTCAGACCATGCCAGTCCGCTCAGCTGTGAACTGCTGAGGTGGAGGGAGCTGGAGTGTCCAGTGAGGAAGAGGGAAAAATTGTGGGGTTAAATGCAACCTGGCTGAGGCACAGAGCCAGTCTTGGGAACATGGATGCCTGCAGACACCATGCAGGCTGGGAGCTGGCTCAGCCATCACCTCCTTCAACACCTCCTTGAGGACAGGTTGGAGCATCTCCAAAAAAGCCTTTCTCCCCCCTGCTGAGCATAGAGCAAATGCCTTGGGCTCTACACCAAACTTTTATGCGAGGGAATGGGTGAAATTACTCTTGCCCAGGAAAATACAGCAGGAAGTTAACTCATCTCACTGCAATGACACATGCTAGAAAGTGACATCATAAGAAACACATATAACTTTAAACAAATAACTTGCAAAGTGAATTTTGCTGCTTTTTCTGCCTCAAAATAGTCAGGAGGATGCAAATCCCTGTCATTCCCCAAGGGTACCTCATCCTCGGCATGACCATCTGAAATGTGTACTGGGGTTTGGAGCAGGAGCTCCTGCTTCCTTCCCATGTCCACCAGTCTTGCACACACCTGTGACACAGACAGAGCAGCACAGGAACACACACAGACAGACACAGCAATTCCCTTTGCAGCAGTCTCCCTGCCTGTGCTGCTTGGTGACAGAAAGCAAACACAAAAAGGGATTTGAACTCAGCTGAAGTGAGAAGCATTTGGTCCTGAGGTACCACTATGGTTTGATGACCTCAAAACCTCAGTCTTGCAACTCATGGATGCTCACATGGGTGAGCTGGTCAGACAGTAGAGAGCTCAGAGAGAACTGACACAACCCCTGTGAGTTCCTGCTGAGATTTTGCATCTTGCAGCGAGATTTTTAACATTCCTCAGCTAAGACTGAAGAAGAGGCTCACTTTGGAGTGTGCAACTCTAACCATCCTAGGGAACACCGAACTCTGAGCAGCAGAGGAGTGATGGCCTCAAGGTGCAAGTCTGTGGCACAGCCTTTGCACAGCTCTGTGGGAGCCCTGTGCCATCTAGCCTGGCTGCACCAGCTCACTGCGTCCTGCATCCCAATGCAAAACACAGCAATGCCAACCTGGCCATTCCACAGACTGAGAGTGCAATGCCCTGGCCAGTGGCAAGGGCTGCTTTGCTTAGGGCTTGCTCTTGAGTAAATACAGTCTTTCTGTACATTCTGCCCTTTTAAAGTACATTAATTGCCATGGAAACGATGCTGTTACTGGTATGGCAGCAGCCTGGTGGCCTCCACAGATACAAGGCAAAAATCAATGGATACATTGACATACAAGCTGTGTTTCAGGACTTTTTGTGGTTTTGAGACTGGTCACCATGGGCACATACAGGAGAATGGCTCAGACACTAAGAAAATGCCATCTTCCATGGAGAGAAAGCTGTGGACAATAAAACATGGACGAACAACTCCTTTGCTGTGTTCATCTGCTTGGGCAGTGCACCCTTATATGGGATCTGCTCCCAGTACTGTTGTGTGTGCTCAACTTGTGGCACTGGTCATCACTTCCAGCTCCTGTTGGAGAGTCCCAGTGCTGGCTGCCCTTCACATTGTCCTTGCCAGTGAGTACAAAGCCTCACCTGGTCTCAGACCTTGGGTGGCTTTGCTCCATGCCTCCCCTCTGCCCATCCACGGCCCTTTCCATCAGCTCAGATGCCTCACCAAAAAGAAGGAAAAAAAGCCAGTATTACAGATGTATAGACACACACCATCACTTCTTGGTCTTGAGAGTCTTCTGAGCTGCACTGAGGGGGTTTGTACACAGAGCAGCATAAAGGGAAAGGCTGTGAGTGCCCTTCCCACCCTGCCTGGCCATCCCCCAGAACCTGGAGCAAAGGGCAGCCCTGGCTGTCCCCTCCCAGCCAGGGCAGTGCTGCCCTGTTCCCTGCCGTGCCGCCCATCATAAAGGGGTCCCTGAACTGTTATCAGGCAGTGACAGTTTCCGCCATCAGATTCCTCCTGTCCGTCAGGAAAGCTAAATAAGGAACATCGTTCAGGCGGCTGCAGGAAGAGGGGAAATGCAGGGACATCCGGCCCAGCTGCCAATTTTTCCTTTCCCATGAACCACCACTGACCTCCGCCAAGGGAGAACCTGGACACCCAGCCTGGCATTGGCACTGCTCCTCTTTGTTTAACCCTTCCCTGGGGGATACCCTGGCCCCTGGAGGCTGCTGAGCAGGTGGTCTCACCAGGCAGGGTGGTGTGGCCATGGTGGGACAGGGCTTGGGTGCTGTGTCACAGCTGCTGGCACTGCAGACCAAGGCGGGCAGACTTGGTGCACTGGCTGGCATTCTCCCAGACAGCTGGAGCCACAGCCAGGAGAAGGCTTAACCCCTCCACACCTGCACATGGGTAGGCAGCTACACCTCACACAGAGACAACAGGTCCCAAAAACGTCAGTGAGCTGCTCCATCGCATGCACCTCCACCAGGAGCAGAGTCAAGCTTATTCTTTCACCAATTCCTCTGAAACAGAACTGGGGTTTCCCAGGCTCTGCCAGGAGTTGTAACCAGCCCTGGGCTGGCTGCTGCAGTCTGGTAAAATTTCATCTCCTTTTTCTCTCTGTTCACTCCAAGGCTCTGCCCATCAGTAACAGGGACCAGGACAGTCTGTAATCCACTTGTCCCTTTCTCATGGTCCTTCCTGTGAACAGCCCTGGGGTCCTTGCTGCCTTTCACTGCATAGAACCCAAACAGGGGAGCAGCAGCTGCTGGGTTTTTATGTGCTCAGATACAGGAGACCACAGCATTTAAGTTTGCCTTCCCCCATCACCCTATCCTCCCTGTTTGCCCAGTGAGAGTCTTTTCTTGACCCCCTAAACCGATCCTCCCTCATTAGCACATGACATCTGTCCCACGGCACCTCCAGGTTTGGCTGCAAAGGCTGCAGGAGGGATCCTCGCCCTGGAAGGAGGGGGCAGAAATACAGCAAGAAAAACAATTCACTCGTGGGAGAAGTTGTAAGGTGAAATACAAGTCACTGGCTAAAACCTGTTTTTGCTACCTCAGCAGGGAAACGACTCCAGGAGAGACTCCAAGACTCCCCACTTAATATCCTCAGCTTGTAAAACTTAGTGGGAGTTTCAGCACCGGCTGCTGCAGGGCCAGGTTTTTCACCCTCCTTCTGCTGAACTTGCACCTAGAGATGGAGCGATTTGCTCGACAAAAGGAGCGGCCACGCGGGGCTCAGGGCTTGTGCCTCCTCGCCGACTTGACCACAGGCCACCTCCGCTTCCACTATTCTGCCTTAACAATGAGGCACCGCAGATGGGCAATAATGCTGTGCCGAAAACATCAGAACTATTCTGACCAAAGAGAAAAAGCCCCCCTGGGACCTGGCTAACCCTCTCTTTTAACAACGTGAAACGAGAAACAAAGGTCTGGGATAGCCAGAGGCAATAAAACCCCTGGAATTCATTTAACCAGTCACTAGATGCCAGTGCAGCTGCAGCAGTATTTCTTTTCCTAATGAAGGACAAAAGCTCTGGCCCAGGGCAAGGCTCAGCTCTGGTCTCCCCGGAAAACTGTGGCATGCACCAGGAGGTCATGAGCCCCCCACAGCACCCAGCAAGAGTAGGATATGTACCTGGCTGCTGCCCCTCACCCAGCTGGAGATTTGCAGGAGCTGCAGGGGAAGCTGGAGTAGGTCAAGGCAAAAAGTGGCACTGGGCACCTGTGGCTCACTGTCCAATGTAGGAAAGGGGGGCTTTCAGCTTGAACTAACCACTCGTGGATTTTCTCCTTGCAAACCGGTGTACTTCTCCATGCACAACTGCCCATGGACCTAGGCAAACATCTCACACCCACAAGGCCCTGTGAAGGTGAGCTCCACTGCTGCTCAGCCGTGTGCAACAAGCCACCAGCCTCACATTGTGCTCCCAACACGGGAATCCACCAGGAACTGCCTTCTGCAGGCGGGCTGTGATTTTGCAGCCCTCAGTCACAATGCCCAGCCTGCCTTCCCCAGTGGAAGAGCCCTGTGGCTTTAGTCATTCCTCACACGGAAACCACCAGCACTGCTGGCTCCCCACCTTCCATGGGCATTGGAGCCTGCAGGGTACGGCCATGGCAGGGCTTTCTGCTTCTCCCTGCACCTGCAGGACCTCCCCATCACCCCCAGCTTAGTGCAGCTTCTCCCACACCTGGTTTAAATGCACAGCCCCCCCAAACTGGGAGTGAGGAGTCCCCTGTTTGCACCCATTGTTTTGGGGCTGTTTCAGTCCATTCAGTGAATACAACATCACCTCTGCTGTACCAGCTGGAGTGGCTGAGGAGAAGGCAGGTGAGATAGGTGCTATCCCCAGGGCTCACCTTGCTCCCCAGAGCTGCTGAGAACTGGACAGACCTCGGGACCCACGAGAGCCCTCTCCTGCTCTGCAAGGCAATCTCCTGAGTGTGGTGGATATCCCCTATGGCTTTGGAGAAACTGCTCCCTGGCCACGGTCCCCTCCCTCCTGCTGCCGTTCCCGTGGGATCCCGCTCTCCCCTTCTTTCTCCAGGAACTGCCTCGGGATGCCGGGAACAGCCTGTTCCCTCCTGGCTGGCTGGGAGCACCTGCCCTTCCCACGCCTGCCCCGGAAAACACCGCAACAACGCAGGGCCAAGAGAAACCCGGGGACAGAGATCCTGCATGGAGCGAGCCCCTGGGAGAGAGGCAGCAGAGTGGAACGGGATACACTGGAGGAAGCCCCGTCCACCCTGCCTGCACTGGCTGGGGACATTGTGCTGCTGGGGGAGTGTCCCTCTGACCAGACGTCAATATGAGCTCAGTGACGCCCTGGTGGGTGTTTGTGCAGGCAGTGAGCTCGCGTGCCCAAGCCAAATCCCAGGGCGGTAGTTGCAGCTCACTCATCTGAAATCATCCTTAGGCAGGCAGCAGAGCACAGGAGCCATGGCTGTCCCCTCCCTGGCAGCCCCCAGGGACCACGGGCTGCATCCCTCCAAACACCCACTCCCCTTGGAGGCCCTGGCTCGTCGCTGTGGGTTGAGCCTGGTGGGGTTGCTGGGCAGTCAGGGCTGTTGAATGAAAGGGTGTTGCTGAAACGGCCCATGTTTATTACTTGCCATAAAGCAACTGCTTCAAATCCCAGCTGCACAGGCAACTGTTGCTGCTGGCACAGTCAGTGTGGGGCTGTCCAAGCCCCCGGCCAGGAATTCTGTGTGATCTGAGAGAGGAGCAGGCAGCAGCAGCAGCCAGCTCAATCGGCTCAGGTCCTATACAAGCACGGGCCCTTCCCTCATACAATGGGCAAATGCCCTTGGAAGTGGCAAGCCAGTGTCCCCAACAGGATTGTTTGGCTGTGGGGGGCTCAGCACTGCTCTGTTTTCAGCAGATGGTGTCTCAGGGAGCACACGGTCTCATCGCCATTCACAAAGGGTTACCCTGAGAGGCCAAGATGATCTAGAATGCTGGGGCTGAGCCTCTGCCTGTTCCCCCCATCTCACTGCCTGCACAGGGCAGCTCCCCAGCTCCACTCCATCCTGGGACCACCATGGAGCTGGAATGTGTAAGTTTTGTGCTCTTTCACACAGCATCCTCTAAGGCTGGCCCATTTAAACAGGCACTGTGGTGCCAGAACAGACCTTTCATGATCCTGAGACGATTATTTCATCCTTCACAGGTGGAACACTCTCACACACACATCCCTGCTTCCAAGGGGAGCAAATATTTGCACCCCATTGGGATTATGGTTAATGAGAAATTTGTGCGTCCTTTACACGCTGACAAATTGTCCTCATTGATAGAATGGAAGGAGGGGAAGCAAATTCCCATGGTACCATCCCCCAGTTGAGCTCCACATCGCCCTTCATCGCTGCACTAATCAGGCAGCACTGAGAGCTTCAAAGCCCTGCTCAGCCCTGTGCTGACGGGGCCACACAGCTGCGCTGGCCAGAGCCTCCCAGGCACTGCTCCTGCACCTCCAGGAGATGAAAGAACCCGGGTGCAGCTACACTGTGCTTTACAAACTGCTAACAAGAGAGCTTTGAACACTTGCTCCCACTGCAATGCCACTAGCAGCAGGTTCCTATCTGCCCAGGCTCCTTGAGCATCCCCTGTGCTCTGGCCACCCGTTGTGTCCTTTGGGCCCATGACACCAAAGCCATCAGCAGCTTTTTGGGCAGAGCAGGTTGACAGTGGCTGACACAGAAGACTGCCATCACTGCTGGTGATGCTGTTCGTGCCACACCTGCAGCTCTCCCGTGAGCTCACTTCAACGATAGCAGCAAATGCCACTGGTGGCAGCGAGTCAGTGAGCTGATGCTACAGAAAATTCTATTTATGGTCCCAAAATTCATTTCCCCACATTGCAAGCTTCCACCATTACTAACTTTCTTTCAGTCTTGCTCTGATCTGTGCTATAAATGCTTTACTTGTGCAAGAAAGAGCTCCTCTGGGGGAGTGTCCTGTCCCCACTGCCCTGGCAGTGCCCACCCAGCTCTGCCCTGTCGCATGGGCTCTGCTTGCTGGAAGGGCATTGCAGCCCCATCTCTGCCGTGGTTCTGCACCTTCTGCCCAACAGCCTTTTGCCACAGAAGTGTTATGGGAAGGGAAAGCATTTCACCGGGATCTGCCTCGGGTGACTTCCGAGGCGGACCAGAGCTGGGACAGGCCGGCTGGACAGCCCTGCATGGACCCCCGCCTCCTCGCGCCTTCCTCCCCGGCACACACAAATTAATGACTCTGTGCGTGAAAAAATAAATAAACAGAGCCGAGACTGGCCTCCAGCCTGCCCTCCAGCCGGGCGCGTCCCCGCGCAGCGACATCCCTCCCGCGAGGGTCCCGTGGGGTCTCTCCCCCCCTCGCAGCGAGACACCCGCGCCATGAGCACGGCGTGGGCTCCCCGCGGCCCCCGACCCCGCGGGGACGGCAGCAGGGTCCTCCCGTCCCCTCCCCTGTCTCTGCGGGCACGCTGTCACCACCGTCGGGGACACCCGGGCGGGTACCTCGGCGCGTCCGGGCCGGGGATGGGTCGGGCAGCGCCGGTCTGAGACGGGGCACCCCGGGGCGGGCTGCGCCGGTCCCCGTCGGGGATTCACCGGGAGCGCCGGTCCCAGCCGGGGATAGGGGAGCCCGGGACGGGCAGCGCCAGGGCACGGCACATCCCCGTCCTGGGTGAGGGACGCCGCGGCAGGCAGTGCGGGTCCCCGCGGGGTCTGGGGGACACGCGGGCGGAGGCTCCGAGTCCCGTCCCGCCGGAGCAGTCCCGTCCCCAGCGCGCTCGCAGGTGCGGAACGGGCATCAGAGCGGGCAAGGGCAGCCCGCAGCCCCGGCACCTCACCTGCCTCCGAGACAATGCCGAGCCATAGCCAGAGGGGCAGCGTGCAAACTCTCCTCATCTCCTGGGCTGCCGGCAGGTCCGTGCGATGCGGAGCGGTGCGAGCGCCCCGCGCCCGAGCTCTGCTCCCGCCGCGCCCCAGCTGCGGCGACGCGCGGCGGCGGCGGGCGGGGAGCACCGGGGCCGCTTCCTTTTCCTCCGCCCGCCCGGGCCGCCCGCCGCCCTCCGCCGAGCCTCGGGGCGCAGGGCGGGCGGGGCGGGAAGGGGA
>JBBMKD010000034.1:11327783-11338165 GCA_037834095.1 Argya squamiceps
CCGCCGCCCTCCGCCGAGCCTCGGGGCGCCGGGCGGGCGGGGCGGGACGGGGAGGGGTGGGCGGGGAGGCAGAGGGGGCTGGGGGGAGCGCACCTGCAGCTCCGGGCACTGTCGGAGAATCCGCGCTCCCCGCACCAGCGGGGCTTTGCGCATCCCTTCACACCTGGGTGTCTCCGCCTGTGTGTGTGTGGGTCTGCATCCCCTGCATCTGGGGGGCAAGTGTGTTCCCCACCCGAGTGCGTGGGTTTGCATGACCCCTGACTCATGGGCACATGAGCACTCCCACACCTGCGTGTATTTTCACACCTGTGTGAATCCTGTGTACTCGTGTGAGAATACCCGCACATCGCCTGTTTTTGTCTGCGCCTGGGTGCACATCCCGGCCTCTCGGAGCAGAGGGAATACACACAAACACGCTCTCAACAGCACACATGCACCTCATGCGATGGAGCACATCTCCCACCTGCCTGCACACACCTCACCCTGTCTGTGCACCCCCTCGGTTCCACACCTCACACCTGTACTCACACACCCAGGCACACAGTCTTGCACACACGCCCTGAACCTCCCTCCTCCCGCACTCTCTGGGGCACACAAACACACACACACACACTTGGCTGTGCTCACACTTGCACCCTTATCCATCGGGGGTGCAGCAGGGCCTCCCACTCACGCTGTCCACGCGTGCACAGCGTGGAACAGCCACATTGTCCCTCGGCACCGCTCAGTGTGGCACCCGCACGGTTCTCTGGCAGGTACACACCAAACCCTTCCGTGGCGTTGGCAGACGAGCGGTGCCGCCCCACCGGTGCCAGCGGCGCTGCCCCCACAGCGCTGCCACCACCGCGAGCGACAGCGGCTCTGGCTCGGAGCGAACGGGCTGCGAATGCGCCGCAGACGGAGGCGATGGCAGAGCTTGGGGAGCTCGGTGGCACAGCCGGCACAGCCCTGGCCTGTGCACCCAATGAGGGGTGCACGGATAAATTAACACGGCCCCGCGCTGCGCTCCAGAGGATTATTAATTACGCTGACTTGCAGGCAGTGAAGAAAGAGCCTGAATGAAAGCCATGTGCTCGTGGCTTCAAAAACTTCTGGTGCACTCAACTGCTCGCGTTGCCAAACCCACAGAAGAAATCATCCTGTCCCTCTCCTGGAACCCTCAGAGGGACTCTAAGTCACAGAATTTATTTTACCTGACTCCCCCCATCCTGATTAGTGAGTTTTAAACCCAGAGAGTGCCAACTCCATCACTCGTCAGCACAATCATCTTGGATCACCTCCCTCCTGGATCTCAGCAGAGCAGAAAGCGACCATGTCCCTTGACCCCAGGTGGGTGTCCAAACCCCTGCAAGTTTGAGGAGACACTTCCAAACTTGCCATGATAAGGGAGAGCTGGAATGTCACAGAGGGGTGCCACTGCCCAGCACTAAGGAGTGAAGAGCTGAAGTTGCGGGATCAGACCCCTCCCCAGTGGCAGAGGCTGTGATCAGAGACCGGGCAGCAGTGCACCCACGCTGGGGACAGCATCGGGGTCAGTGCCCTTGAGCGATGAGGTGGTGAGGGGTGGACACTGACAGAGGAACGAATCCCATGGCACCGCTGAGCTGCTGGCCGAAGTGCACAGTCAGAGGGTGCTGGAGAAGCTGAGTGCGAGAGGAGCAGAGGGTCTGACCCGGGGTTGGGGGGGAGAGGCATCTTCTGGCACACCCAAAAGTGAAGGGGTTTTGGCATCCTCCCCCGGCGCAGTCCGAACGTGGCGCGGGGCGGGCAGCGGTGGCCGGGACCAGCCCGTCCATGCTGCCATCTAATGGCAGTAACTGCAGGGCCCGGGCAGGGCTCGCCCCGCCACGGCGGGGAATTTTCCATCACAAACGCAGGGCGACTGTGAGACCGATGGGATCTTTCCATTGTTGCGGCCCTGAGAAACAAAAGGATATTATTTTAAAATCTTGTCCTCATTCCAGCACGTGGGGGGACCCGAGGAAGCAAAGGCTTCCCCAAAGCACTGGATAAAGACACACACAGATGACAGACGGCTGCCAAGGCAGGAGCTGCTGGACACCACCCAGTCCTAGCATAACTATGGGAAAGGGACACTGGGGTGGCTCTGGGAACACCCAGGGACGAACCAATGCGGTAACCCACAAGAAAAATACAGCCTGGCCCTGGGAGAAGATGGCAAGAGCCAGCCCTGGCAGGTGCACATTCTGGATGCTGGGGTAAGGGGTGCTTTAACCCCATGGTGCCTACTCTCCCATCCCTATCCTCTCCTGCCTGAACCCAGGCCAAGCTCAGGTAGTCATTGCATTCACACCTATGGTTCCTACTCCACGGTGCTCTGGTTTGTCAGAGAAATGTGTTTTTCAGGCAGCATTTAGTGGCAGACTGCATTTCCTCACTGGGCTAATGCTGCACACACGGCAGCCCAGAGCAGCATTTTCCCTGTATACAGGAGCTGCTCTGCCTCCCCAGCCTTGCCCCGCCAGCAGGGCCAGGCAAGGACATTATACCCCAAAATGTGGCTCTGCCTGGGAGCAACGCACCACGGCCACCACACACAGCCCAGCAGGAGAAGGAAGGACGTGCTTCCTCAGGAGCATTTGGGACAAGCAGGTTTGGCTGCTCTCCAGCTCTGCCTTAGGCACGGGGAGGGTGTGGGAGGTGGCAGCAGTGGCACACGCTGGCAGCCTGTGCCATCGCGCTGGCCCACGCAGCACTCGGCAGCGCCGGGCAGAGGGAGCTGGCAGACAACAAAGCCTGGCTGTGCTCACCCCTGCCAGAGCCTGGCAGATCTGCTTCCCCTCACACCTCGGGGATGCTGCCTGCTGCGGCCCAGCCGTACCTGGCTGCAGTTTGGGGCAGGCTGGGGAGCTGATGGGAATCAGCCTTCCTCAGTGTAAGTCCTGCTGTGATCAAACCAGCCTCGCCTTTCCAGAGGCTCCCAGCCCTTGCAGGGGGTAACACAGCCTGGCTCGCAGCACCATTTCCAAGCCAACAGCTCTTTCTTCTCCACTCTTATTTCAGCTGAGGCTGTGGGGCATTGGGAGGAAGAGATGAAATCTGGAAGAGCAGGTTGAATCCAGCTCTGTGCTGGTTTCATCATGCACCACAACACAGCTCATGGACTCAGCACTTACTGGCTAAAGGCAAACCGAGGGCCAGCAGGGAGCACAAACCCCCAGCATCCCTTCCACACCGACCCCCTGAGCAAGGCTGCACAGAGCAGTTTCCCAGTCACTGGGAGCAGCCCCGGGCTGTGCTCAGCACTCCTGCACAGGACACATCTGCCTGAACCCTGTACAGGACATCCTCATCTCTGGCTTCTTCTCCTGCCCTGGCAGAGGCATCAGGCACCCCCAGCCCTGGCACACTGCAGCAGTGCTGCGCAGGAGAGTCAACATCCCTTGTGGCACCACGGGGGAGCAGGCCCCATTGTGCCATCCCTGCTGGGCAGGCAGATGGCCAGTGAAGGCCTTGCTTTGGCCAGTGTCCCTGTGCCCAGCTGTGGGAGCCGGAAAGCCTCACACCTTCCCACACCACAGAAAGCTGAGCCTCTGCTGGAGATGTCTGGCTCCAGCCAGCACTGAGGACTGTGCAGTACTGGGGAGCTCTGGCCTCTGCTTTGAGCCTGGAATGGATTTGGGTGGGAAAAACATGACATTTCCACCCACCCCAGACGCTGCCATCCTCCCTCCCACCCACCAGTTCCACCAGCCAGGCTTGGACCCATCCCAGCACCTCTGCTGACTCATGAGGCAGAGACACTGCCAGCACCTCCTGGGCACAAACCACAGCAGCCAAACCCCCTTGACTTGCCCCCAGAGACCCCTGCCTGCCCTCCTGCAGGTGCAGCGCTGCCAGCAGGGCCACAGGGGGCTGACAGGAAAAGAGACACATTCTTGCTGAATTTGGAAAGAATTGCAACTTGCCATTTTTCATAAGTACAAATCCTCAAGACCCAGCCAGACCAGAGATGTCGAAATCTTAAAGTGCTGCAGCCCAAGATCGGGGCTAGGCTCTGAGGACCTCTCTCCCTTGCTCTCAAACAGCAAACGGTGAAAAGCCATGCAAAATGTGCAGAGTGCTCCAAGGAACTATGTGGGAACAGTGGGAGCAGTGTGCAGGCACAGAAGAGCCCGGGCTGGAGCAGGGCTCCGGGGGGCTGCTCGGTGCTCCCAAGCTGTGCCACACCCCAGAGCAGCAGCTTCCCCCAGCACACAAGCCTCGAGCAGGCCCAGCAGGCACCGCTGGCATTCCAATGAGCTTTAACAGTGAGTGAGGTGAGAGAGCCGTGCTGCAGTCCCTGGGCTGAGCACCGGGCTCCCTCTGCTGCCGGCCCGGAGCCCTGCCCCGGGAAGCTCTTGCAGCAGAGGATGCCCATGGTCAGGATGTGGAGTTGAGAAGCACCCGGTGGTTCCCTGGGACCGCTGCCCTCCTCCACGGGGCTTATGGGTGGGGGCACAGAGAGGCAGGAGATGCCAGCCCCCCACAGCCACCTGCCCTGCAGCCCCGTGGCTGCTCTTACTGAACTGTGCCATGCTCAGGAATGGGAGGTTGCTGTGCTAGGAACAGATGCCAGGAACCCCTGTGAATGCCTTGTGGCAACCACAGCCGGGAAGGGAGGGTAAACAGGACCTGGGAAGAGACTCATCCCCACCTTCTTCCCCAAACCAAAACCAAAACAGCTCCTCCAACCCACATCAGGCTTGTGTGTGCAGAACTGGCCTCCAGTGCAGCCCAGGGCAGGAGCCAGGCTGGTGTCCCCAGCACGCCCTGGTCCCTCACAGGGCCAGGTGACACAGGCGCATGGGCTCCACGTTGTCCCTCCCGTCACTGAAGCAGGTGCTGAAGAAGGGGCAGTATCTCTCTGCAGAGACCTGGTGGAAGGTGAAGAGGTGGGACATGTCCCCAGCATCAAGGAAGGTGACAGTGCCCTCCTGGCAGTCCAGGAAGACGCCCACTTTCCGCGGGGGCCGGCGGGGGGCCAGGCGCACCCAGGGGGTGGCAGTGGCCCAGTACTCCGTCCTGTTCCGCAGCCGAAGGGTCCAGTAGCCGTTCTCGGGGCACAGCTTGACCTTGGCTGCCCTGTCCACGGTCTCAGCAGCCACCCCCAGGTCCCACTTGGTCTTGCCGCCCACCCAGACCTCCCAGTAGTGCTGGCCGCTGGCGAAGGCCCGCGAGCCCAGCACGTTGACGCACTGGCGGAAGCGCCGGGGGCTGACGGGGACAGGCTGGGCTCGACTCCTCTCTGTCACTGCTGTCAGATCTCTGGAGAGCACCAGGTTGGGGTGGGCTGACTCAGGGTCAAAGGTGAGTGGGGCAGGAGCTGTGGAGATGTCAAGCACGAGATTTTAGCAGCTGTACACTCCCTCTGCAGAGCATCCCTGGCCCACCACGCCCACCCCTCACAGCGATGTGCTCACCAGGGCTGATGGAGCACAGCATCTGCCTCCAGAAGATGTACTGCAAGGGACCACTGTGGCTGTCCCTGTAGTGCTGCAGGTCCAGGGCAGGCTGGGGCTGAACGTGCACCGAGGGCCTGGGGCAGAGAGAGAGGCAGGCAGGGTCAATCCCTGTGCTGAGCCACTGCCAATGCAGGCAGCAAAAGCACGGGCAGGGCTGCAGGACAGTGCTGCATGTGACAGATTTGGTGAAGACAGGACACAAATAAATGTCTCTGCTTGCTCTGCCTGATGCAGCTCTGCCCCCATCCCAGTGAGTGGCTCAGGGAAGAGGTGTCCAAGACAGAGCCAGCGGCACTGCTCGTGGAGCAGTGACTCTTGGCAAACTCACACCCAGCACACCGAAGAGGACTCCTGCATGGCTGAACAGGCCAGGCCTCTGGAGTCAGGTGGCATCCCAGGGAGGGCGGGGAAAGGGACACACCCCCCTCCATGGCAGTTCTGGCCCTCAGCTACTCCCAGCCTCAGGCAAACTTGCATCTCAAGGTCACTTTTGAAGCCTCATGAGTAGTAAGAAGCCGAGGAAGGGAAGGGAGAAGATGAAGCCCCCAAAGTCTGTTCCCTCTCGCAGCACACATGGCTCTTGCACCCATTCCAAACCACTGTCTCCTCTACCCACTCTTCCAGCCATGTCAACATGTAGGATGTTCCCTAGGAAGAGCATCCAGTGTATGCTGGGGACCAGCCTCCACCTTGGAAAGCACCAGCAACTTCCTTAGCAATTTGTGATGCTTTTAAAACTTGAGATAAGTGCCTCTCCCATGCAGTCCCAGCCAGGGACTAAGATAAGCTCCTGAAAAGGGAATCAGCTCCTTTCATGCCAGACACGTACCTGATATCCAGGCTCTCCACCTGCAGTGAGAAGCAGAGAGAATTAGCAGTCACTCTAATTCATGCAGCTGCACAAATAAGTTCCTTGTCCTGCCTCCTGCAGCCATACAGCACAGAGAGAGGAAACCAAGCTACCAGGACCCACATCCTGGGGAAAACTGGGCACCTGGATGGAGAATGAGGAAGGCTCCCAAGACCCACCACATCTGATGTCATTGTATCCCTTGTGGCTGAAGTCTCCAGGCTCCAAGGGACTGGGTAGATAATCCAGAGGGATGGCAGTGAGAACCATTTTGGGGTACAGCCTAGTGCTGTCATTTAAGACTCTCCCATCTCAATTTGAGATCCTGAAACATCCCTCAGCCTCCTGCCAGAGTCACCAAAACATCTCACCTCCAGCAGTGACACATCTTCCATCTTGCTCAGGGTCTGCTTGACGTGCTCAATGTCCCTCTGCAGCACTTCCATCCCCTCTTCCAGCTGGCCAATGTGCCTGTGCAGCTGGGCCAGTGACTGCTCCTCCTTCTCACCCAGCTCTGCCAGCACAGCTCTCTCCTCTTCCTCCAGGATCTGATGAAGGCGAGCAAACTCAGCCTGAATCTTGAGGCTCAGCTCCCCAGAAACTTTCTGAGCAGAGGGAAGAGGCAGAAGGTGAGTCCAACAGCTAAAAGACACAAGTAGGTGCACAGGATGGCTGTGCCTGTTACTCTGCTTACAGAGCCCTGGAAATTTGTGGTTTAGACATAGCAATGACTTTTTGGATGGAGAACAGGACACAAGGACAATCTTCAAAGCTGCAGAGCCAAAGAAAAAAAAATAAAAACAACAAACCCAAAAAAACAGCTCCACCAAATGCCTGGTCACTGTAACTAGAGATCCTCACATGCAGCAACAGCCCTCTCCCACACCACCAGGAATTTGCCTGTGGGCAGGACTGGAGCTCTTTAAATTTTGTGGAGCTGCAGACTCAGCTGTTCAGGTTAGCTTGCATTTATTTCACATCATTCCAGACCCTGAGCAGAGCTGCCTGACAGGCAAGCTGCACAAACTAATCTCTGTCATTAAGGTTGATAAAATCCCATTCAGCTCTATCCAGAGGTCACTTTTTTCCAGTTGTTTATTGCCAGCCAACCTTGTTGTTTTCTCACTGCCTTCCTGCCTGTTTACAAGAGACAGCCAATGACTTTTTATTTTCCTTAAATCTTTGAGCTTTTAATCTCCAAATGCAACCTTAGCTCTCATTACTTTCTCATGGAGTGCTTCCTGAAGTGCACATCCCTTTTTCCTCACAGGAAACCCATGTCCCTCAGAGATCTGAAGCCTCCTCTTGCTCTAGCAGGTGTTTGTGCTGACACACCAGAACCACAGAGGAGGTGCAGGGCCTCCCTGTTCAGATCAGTGATTTGCTCTTTTACTCTTGAGACACCTCTTGGCTCTTTCACAACAACAGGAAAACACGTGCTTATTTGCTAATACTTTTCCATTAATGTCAAAGGTCTATTCCACATCTGGCAAGAGGACAGAGGTTTGATATAGTGCAGGCTGGGGGATCAGAGGCTCCAGTCACAAGACCGTGGGTTTTTCCCCAGTTTTATCTCATCTCTGAACTACTTCCATTTTCCTTTTACTCCCCTTCCTTGATTTTAATGCTTTTATGCCACCCAAGAAGGCAGCACAGTCAGCCTGTGGCTGTTCTCACTTCACAGATCTGTACCAACAGGGAGCCTGGTCCCTCACCTCTGAGCTTTGCAGTGAATCCCAACGCTGTCCTTGTGACAAGGCCATCACTCTTGCAGTGCCAACCCCGCCACTGACCCAGTTCCTTCAGCTTTGCTGCCATCCCTTCTGCCATGAGAAGATTTTGGAGCTGCCAAGAGTTAATGCTCTCCCAAAGAGGCAGCACTGCAGGGCCAGAGCAGGCTGCCCCAGCTCTCACCACTCACCATGTCTCAGCTCTGCTGCACTTTGTAAACACTCCATTAATGAGTGCTAATGCTCCTCCCAAAACCTCTGCTGCATATCCAGCAGTGATGAGCTTGGGCCTACATGCAGGGGAGTGTGTGTAGATAACTGTTACTCATCTAGATTTTTGCAGGAAGCTGAGCTAAACCTCAGCTGAAGTGATACACGCATCACCTGTGAGCACTGCCCCAGAAGCTGCCCGAGGAGCAGCTCCCACAGGGTGTTACCGTCAGGTTGCAGATGTCCTCCTGCACCATGTGCTTCCTCTGCAGCAAGGTCTCCATCTCCTTCTGACGAGCTTGCAAAGCATCTTCCAGGTGCTTCTGCAGGAGCAAGGAAAAGAAGGTAGGGAGGCCATGTCAGCACTCTACTGTGATTCAGGAACAGTCCCAATTCCTATGGTCAGCATCAGAAGGATCTCATATAAAGGCTGTAAGGAGAAGGAAGCACCTGATGCACAGACTTGAAAATTAAGTTATCTGTGCATGTAATGAATCCAGTTGATTATTAACACTGGGAGCTCCAGCCTGGGATATCTGTTTGCGCAAGCTTTAAATGCTGCATGTTGTGAAGGGATTGTCCCTTCAAGCAGAGCACCTGGCACAAGCACCACTCACCCCCCTTTCACTTAGGGACTACGTCCTTAAATGAGAAATGACAAAGCTGTGGTTGGAATCAGACACAGCAGTGAGGGAAACAAATGGAAAAGAAAAGTGTTCAAAAGAGAAACAACTGTAAGGAAATAGGGAGAGGGACTAATCAGGAAGAGACACCACTATCACTGCATTTGACTCAGATAAGGCTTCACAGTGGGGGAACTGCCTGTGGGAGGACGTGTGGTGGTTGCACAGGGCTCATGTGGCACCCAGAGGAGGTGAGATGCCACTCACCTGCATCTTCTGCTGGTGCTCCTCGGAGCCGCAGCGCCGCACCTTCTCCACCAGCCCCGAGAGCAGGTAGTGCGTGCGGAAAGCGCGGCCGGGGATCTTGCGGCGGCACTGCGGGCAGGACGGGACCTGGGCGCAGCTGTCCCAGTATCGCTGGATGCAGCCCTTGCAGAAGTGGTGCATGCAGTCCAGCATGACGGGCTCGCTGAACAGCTCGCAGCAGATGGCACAGGTCAGCTCCTCCCGCAGGCTCCGGTCCTGGCTCCTGCCGGCCATCCCTGCTGGCACACAGGTCCCACTCTGAGCTTCTTGCCACCACCACACACAACCCCTCGTCCCTCTGAACTGGGCCGAACTTCTGCCGCTCCTGCGGTCCGGGACAGGGTTTGGTTACCGGACCTCGGGCGGGAGCCCGCCCAGCTGTTACACCGGGTGTATGCAGCGCTGGAAAGCCCCAAATTACAGAGCAGCCCTGGCCGAGGATCACTCCCTTGGCACGGTAAAAACTTTCAATTTCCCGTCACTTCGGCAAAAGTGCTCAGTGCGTCTGACAGGGCCCGGCCTTGTGTCCCCGCAGGGCCCCAGCGCAGCGCTCAGCCGGCCCGAGGGCTGTCAGCACCCACCCGCATCCCGAGGAGCTCCGGGGCCGCTGCGGCACCGCCGCTGCCGTGCGCGGTACCCCTCCGGCTGGAGCCCCGCGGTGGGCACCACCCGCTGCCCTGGGCGCAGCCCCGGCCCCCTGCTATCCCAGGGACCCCACCGTGCTTAGTTTAGTCCGGTCCGGTTCGGTTCGGCCTAACCTAGTCCAGTCCAGTCCAGCTCGTTCCAGCTCAGTTCAGCCCCGTCCAGTCCCGTCCCATCCCTCTCCCACCTCCGACCCACCGAACTCCTGGCCTCCACCCCGCCCCTCCCGCGGACTGACGTCCGCTCTGACCAATCACAGCGCGAATACGCCGCGCGCCCGCCAGCTCATTGGATGGAATCCCGCGGATGGGGCGGGGCGGGGCCCCGGCCTGTGACGTAACCACGAGCGAGCGCGCGCGCCGGGCCAGCCGCGGGGGCTTCACGCGCCGCCCGCGGGAACGCGCGTGCGGGACTGGACTGGACTGGACTGGAAGGGACTGGACTGGACTGGACGGGACTGGACTGGACTGGACGGGACGGGACGGGACGGGACGGGACTGGACTGGACGGGACTGACCTGGACTGGACTGGCCTGGACTGGACTGGACTGGACTGG
>JBBMKD010000034.1:11338265-11374021 GCA_037834095.1 Argya squamiceps
CTGGACTGGACTGGACGGGACTGGACGGGACTGGACTGGACGGGACGGGACTGGACTGGACTGGACGGGACTGGACTGGACGGGACGGGACTGGACTGGGCTGGGCTGGACTGGACTGGACGGGACTGGACTGGACTGGACGGGACGGGACTGGACTGGACTGGACTGGACTGGACTGGGCTGGGCTGGACGGGACTGGACGGGACTGGGCTGGACTGGATTGGATGGGACTGGACGGGACTGGACTGGACTGGGCTGGACGGGACGGGACTGGATTGGACTGGGTTGTACTGGACCGGACTGGTCGGGACGGGACGGTACTGTACGGGACTGGACGGGACTGGACGGGACTGGACTGGACTGGACTGGACTGGACTGGATGGGACAGGACTGGACTGGACTGGGCTGTCCCTGCAATGTCCCTTTGCTGCTTGCATACTGCCCCTTTACTACCCATATACTGCCCCTTCACTGCCCCTGCACCTCCCCTGTGCTGGCCTTACACTTTCCTGCACTGTCTTGCACTGCCCTTGCACTGCCCTTGCACTGCCGTGCACGGCACAGCTCCTGCTCCCTGCTGCATTCAGTAAAGAGCACAGAAATGAGCTCCAGGCCAAAGCCTCCCTCTCTCTCCCCTGCTCACAGTACCTTCACAGAAAACAGCTCTGGCCAACGCTTTGGGGTCACAGCTTTGGGTTATCTCATAAATCACGAGGGCTGCAGGCTTGTTAGTGAAAGAAAGAAAGAAGGAAGGGTTTTCATCCTAGTGTGGTCACTTGATGATGGGAAGTGGCAGACACTGGTGGACATGTGAGAGAAATCACAAGAACTTTCAACACTGGAAGTAAAAGCAAATAAAACTGAAAGGAGGGGGGACACAGGGACTCACAAGAGCTGCCCAGACCACCTGTCTCCTTCCTAACCACCATTAGAACCAGAGCATGCCCCCAAAATGGTGATGTGACAGGGACTGTACAGCTACTGCCCTCCTCCTCCCGGTGCTCTGTTTCCTCATTACAGCTGTGCAATTAGAGCAGAAAGTATTTCTGCCCATCTTCATTTGCTTGTCTGAGGGATTTTCCCAGGCTTTCTTTTGCACTGTGCGTGCCACAGCAGAGGGGGCAGGCATTGGCCTCTGCCTTGTCCCCAGCAGCCCCTCGGGCTCACACGCTCAGCCACAGCCCCATGCTGATGTTTGGACTTGGAACATCACTGCATACATGAGGAGCAATCAGTCCTGGGGAATGTTGGCCATGGGCAAGTGAGGTGCACCCCTTGGCCTCTGGTTGGCCAAGCAAGTGACATCCATGGACACCAACAAGGTCAGGCCATGGCCAAATGGGCTGGAAGCTCCCACACAGTTATTGTGGGGGCTCAGGACTGCTCCAGCTCTCTGGGCAAGGTGGGCGTTGGCTGCACCCTCCTGCTCCAGTACCATGGTGGCTCTGGGACAGGGATGCTAAGTCCCCACTGCTCACTGGGCACTACCCTGCCCAGGACTGGCACGGGGCTGTGGGATGCTGCTCTCCTGGAAGGGATGCTCTGCACCAAGGTTTGGAGCTGCCAGCTTGGGTTCAGGTGCTGCAGAACATCCTTCAGCACCCACAGAGTCTTGGACCCCCTGATTTTTAGGTTTTCCCAAATAACTCCCCTTGCTGCCAACAGAACCTGTCGCTCATGTAAAATTGCTTATTTCCATCTTTGCAGGTTTGAGCTGCAAATGCAGATTTTGGAGCCAAAGGAGGAGTGGTACTATTTTACCATACACTGCACCAATCCATCAATCCAAGAAGAAAATTCTAATACAGATGGGGATGTCCTTGTCATGGCCATGTCACTTTCTGGGACATCAACTACAAGGTCTAAAACTAGCAGTGAGTGGCAGTCATTTCCCAATGAACACGTCTCCCTTGTGGGGATTGAAAACACACACCCGAGCATCCCCTGGTCTCGGATTCCTGTTTCAGTGCTCCTGGCATCTCCTTCCTTTCAGCACTCACTTCAGTTGGCAGTGTAATGTTTTTCTTTCTTTTTTTAGCATATCCCTCTCAGGAGGCTCCAAGCTCTGGGCTGGGAACGCTGTGTTTGGAGAGTTTGATTATGCACTGGGGAGGTGAAGGATAACATGGATTGAGAAGGGTTTGACTCTAAGCACATGGATTAGATCCAAAACTCTTCATCACTCTCTGTTCCGTGCAGTAAATGTGTATTCTTGGAGATGGGTGTCAGAGGAGCTGTTTGGCCTTGGGATGAAGTGGGCAGTGCAGTGGGTCTGGCTGCCAGGAAGCTTCCCTGGGGTGTCAGCAAAACATGAGGGGAAAGGGAAGCAACTCCTGATCCCAGTGTCAGGTCCTTGTGTCGGATCTCCAGATACAGGCAGGGAAATTCCACAGGGGACAAGAAGATTTGCATTTTGATTTCCCTGTTTCACACTGGTTTGAGTGCACACTCTGAGGACTTTGATTCCTCTGGATCCTGCTCTCCTGGAGTCCCTCCTGTGGCTCTTCCTGAGCAGTGCCCCAGCTGTGGGACAGGAGAGGGGCAGAGGGCTAAATTGGGGTTGATATTTTCTGTGTGCTGACCTGGACAAGCCCCAGCTGAAGGACTCTATTGGAGTGAGGATGATACCTTGAAGCCAGCCCTTCCCACTGCCCTTGGCATCTCTGGTCAGGAAGGAGTGGGGTGCTGCTGGTCCAGGAGAAATTCCCAGACTGCCCATGTCCCCAGAAGCAAGGCTGAATCCCAGGAAGCTTTGCTTCTGTGAGCTCCTGCCAACTCCTTCCTGCACTGAGACCAGGAGGGGGAAGGAGTGGAAAGGGATTGCTGTAAACAGAAATAAGAGTGAAAGAAGGGATGAGTTAATAGCAGCATCAGTGCTAATGGATATTACACTTCCCTCCGTGACCTCAGCTGCAGGGACATGATTTAGAGGCCTCGGTGAGAAAGGCAAGCAGGAAATGAAGCAATGCTCTGAGATATGGTATCTTTGGATAAATAGCTGCAGGAGGAAGGTGACCAGAGGTGGCCATTATTTGCCAATATTTTCTTCCCAATCCCAAATGATATTGCTGTTTTGCTAAAGCCAGAGCCTTCAAGGCTTTGGAGCCTCTGAAGTTGTCTGACTATGAACTGGCAGCCATGGTCCAGGTAACTGCCCTGTAGAGACGGCAAGAGGTGTTGAGCAGGTTCAAACCATCCTAAACAGGCCATGGAAGGACCCAGGTGAAGTGAGGGCAGGAGTCTGAAGGTTTGTGTCATTTTCCCCCTCACGTATCCAGGAGAAGGGCTGGGGATCAGCATGGACAAATCCATCTCCTACTACATGGAGGGAAGGAAACAAGGTCTGAAACAGGCAAAGGAGGGTGAACATGGCCTAATCATGCTTTTTTGTTTCTTTTGTTTTTTGTTTGTTTGCTTTTCCCCAGGGATGCTCAAATAACTCAATCCCAGGGAACCAGTTTCGTATGCTACTGAACTCCTCAGCCCAGGCTCTCTCCCCAGGACTCCTTGTGTGAACCATCATGAGCAGGCTTGTCAGGCAGTCTGTCCTGCCCTGTGAGATTCCCCATGCCACCCCTCCGGGCAGCCAAGAATCCATCACATTTGCATTCCACCAGCATCCTTCACTCCCCACACCCAGGCGCCAAACCCGGGAGATTTCTGCAAATATTAACATTTCTGGCTGCTGCTTGTTTGCCTGTTTACTCTGAGCTGTGCATGAAACCTCTCTGATACTCCACACGCAGCATGGGCTTGGCCAGAACAGCTTTGTCCTCTCAGCCTGCCCTGTGATGGGCTGTGTGTCAGTCCCCAGCCCACCCGCTGGTCACTGTGTGCAGGATGCCCAGAACGCTCTTCTTCACTTGGATCTCTGCTTCAGGGTGCTGAGCATTCACAGATGTGCTAAGCTGCCCCTTCAGAGCCCGCACCATTTGCAGGTTTTGATTTTTAATGTCTTTTTAGGTTTTTGACCTCAGCTCTCTACAGGAGCTGTGTGGGAAAGGTCTTCATGACCTCATCTTACAAAAACGGGCTGGGCAGGCTTGGCTGCTCAGGATGCTGGAATCTTGTCCATTAGCATCCACATTCCAGGGCTAGAACACAGTAGCCATGAAATCCACGCCTGTGGTCACATCACATACCCAGATTGCTTCCTCCTGGCTGGGCTGAGGCTGTTTGCTATATTCATTACTTGCATTAGAGACATCTACAGAGCCCAGTTCTCTCCCTGGTGTCACATAGGAAAGTCTTCAGTCCAAGCAGTGGAAATGGAGAGAATTCATTTACCATCACACAGACTTCAAAAGCCAAGGGACGTTTCTGCAGAAGATTTCACAAGAACAGTATTTCTCAGTCGAGCATTTCACACACAGCACAGGTTATTGGGCATAAATGTCCTCCCTTGCTATTTATTTTTGCACTTTGCTAT
Organism: Argya squamiceps; assembly: GCA_037834095.1. Lineage (NCBI taxonomy): Eukaryota > Metazoa > Chordata > Aves > Passeriformes > Leiothrichidae > Argya > Argya squamiceps. The sequence continues at coordinate 11,342,695 of JBBMKD010000034.1, forward strand.
CTGAGAAAGATGCAGATGTGCTCCCAAATCTTATTCATTTTGGACAAAGTCTGACTCCACACTGCCTGCAGCTCAGCAGCCTCAGCCTGGAGGCACTTCCTGTGCTCCCAGGAGGATTTAAAAGCACCTCTTTACAACCTGGCTCTACTTCTCCCCCTTCTACTTTCTTACAGCCACACACTGAAAGCTGGAGCCTGAGAATCACCAAAGTGGTCACCAGAAACAAAATGAAAGAAATTCAGTTGTCGTTGAATGAGACAACCAGCTCCCTTAAAGAAAATAATTAAAGTGGCTGTACCTGTGTTAAAAAATCTGGAAGATCTTCAAAGAGATTCTCCTTCTGGAGCTGTCACCATAACAACGAATGTTTGCAAAGGATGCAGTGGGGAGGGAGCAGGGAGAGATGTGCCCTTGGTAAGCACAGAGTGCCCAGCCTGGCCACAGAGCCAGTGGCTGCAGGTGATGCCAAGGATGAGGGACAGGTTAGACCAGTGTAGGACTGGGAATATTGCACAAACCTGAGCTGTTCCCAGTGTCTGCACTGGTGAGGTTGTGGCAATGCTTGGTTGGGCAGCCCACTGCACTCAAATCCTGTGGCAGAGCTGCCCTGAACAATCCTGGGGCCAGGGCTGCCACAGGAGCCAGGATGAAGGCAAGGCCAGGGGCAGGGGGTGGCCTTCAGGAGGCTGCAGCTCCTGCCTCTGGTTTTGGCAGTACAGTAAATACTGAGATTGATGATCTTACCACAGGGATGAATTAATCTTTTTCAGAGTCCTGCCCTTTGCTTCCTATCCAAAGCTCACAAACTGATTTATTTCTAATAAGAAAAGAGGAGGCTCCTTCCTACTTCTTTTTCAGGACAATAAGCTGGGATACTGCCTTGCCCAGAACAGTTGTGAAAAGAGGGAATAACTCATCCTGGAGACACAGCACCAGGGCCCTGCTACCTTTCCCCTTTCTCCAGCTACCTGGGGTGGCTGTGCTCCTTTGCTTTACTCTGCAAAATAACAATGCACACTCTCTGGTCCTGCATCTTATGCCCAGAGTGAATGTCACCCTGAAGGAGTGTGGTTTTCCCCATGGGAAGGTGAGCACTATGAGCTGCACCATTTGAAGGCACTGAGTGTTCCCAGAGGTAATGCTGTGCAAAGCTGTATTTCCCCTGATACCTTAAATATCCTAAACGCCTGGGGAGAAGTAAGTCTCCTCTCTTTTCAGCACGAAATGGCTTTCAAAGTAGATTTGCAGGCTCCAGACTCACCTCCCTCGTGTCTGGTGTGAGCTCTTCAGTGAAGGCAGAGAGGAAACTGCTCATCAAATAATAAATTGCAGGCACGTGCTCCCCTGAGCAGTTGTTTGGAAAGTGTCCCGTATGCCTTGTGCCAAATTTGCTGGCCAGGGAAGCTCAGTGGTATTAGCATGTTCCAGCTAATTAGGGCTGTGAGTCGTCCTTTTCATCGCCTGAAGAGCTGAGAGAAGGACGAACCCAGAGCACTGCCTTTATAAGGCTTGGTGCTTTCCAGCAAGGTCTGTGCTCAGCTCTGGCGTGCTCTGCTCATACCCTGGGGACACAGCTCTTCCCCACGGGATACTTGGTGTCATACCTATCTCTCAGTGTCAGACACTGGCTTGTGAGTCATTTTTCTGGGGAACACGGAGCCAAATCGATTTTCAGCCAAATCCCTGGGTTTATCTCAGGAGTGGATCTGACCCTCCTGTGCTCAGACACTGCTGCCAGCCCAGCATTGCTGAACTGAGCAGGGCATGGGTAACCTGCTCCCTGCCCACAGCTGATGTGGGTCCCCACAGGACCAGAAAAGATGGAATGAGGCAGTGAAGCAGCAAACATATTCCTGCTGCTGCTACAGTGGTGCTGAGCACTGGATCTCAGCTCCTGGATACCTGGTCCCTTTTGGCAACACCCAGCCCATAGAAGGCAAGTCATGCTCTGAATTTTCCAGCCATTTGCATCACTTTCAGTCTTGGCACTCTGGAAGAGTTTAGGCTGGGGCTGCCATCAGCCCATCCAGCTCTGCCTGTTCTCATTCAATCCAGCATTTATAGCTCTGTTTGTCATCTCAGGAGTGACAGCTTGGGCAAAAATTTCTTTGTGGGACTGTGAAGCAGGAGTATCCAGTCTGGGACAGCAAGACCCTGATGACAGAACACTCTGCCTAAATGAGATGGGCAATTTAGAAAGAAATCCCATAGGGCAAATTGGGAAAGCAGCTGCCACTGCCGCACATCCAAGCACCAGGTCCTCTGCTCCAGGGGTGAGTTTGCCAGAGTGAAGCATTTTTATCACCTTTTTTATGTACAGCGAACTGAGATACATCAAATGATTTGCCCAAAGGCAGAGAGGGAGTCTGTGATAGATGGAGGAAACATGTTCCAACCCAAAAACTCATCCATGTTTCTACTTTACCCAGACAACTGCTGGTCTACATCATATCGTATTTTTGCAATCCTGACTCTGAAGAGCTTATCTGACTGCAATTATCCTCTTATGCAGAAGCTGTTTTCTACCTGGCTCAGTACATAAACAACAAGCAACCCTCTAATAAATTAACAAAGCTTTGAGTGCAGTGACTTGCAGAAATGGCAGCTAAATGCAGGGGCCAGTTGTGGGCTCAGCAGTGCTGATGTTTGCCTGGAGAAACTGCCTGGAGTCCTTCTGTCCTGATGTGAGGATGATCAAGGGATTTTGTGTGTCAGAGGGTGGAAAGGGGATGGAAGGGGTAAACCCTCCTAGGCATTAATTGACTTAATCAAAGGAGCCCTGTGGGTTTGCCTCTAGTGGGGCAGGAGCTGAAGTGTGGTGATGTGTTCAGCAGAACAAATCCCGTTAATCTTTTTCTATATGATCATCTCCTTCCTGACTCACTGAGCCTCATCCTGCAGACATATTCAGCATCCCTGACATCTGCCTGCCCTGAAGGTGAGCAGAGCTGTGACAGACCCAGGCCAATATCAGACCAACCCACGGTTCATCTCTCCTCCTGCTTCTTCAGTGCCTCTCACTGACACTCACTATCAGTGTCAGATAGTTCAGATATCTTAGTCAAACCTTGTCCCTAATGGTTTCTCTGCTCCTTCACTAATTCTGGGAATGTTCACATGGGGACAAAAAGCTGTTATGAAATGAGAACTGTTTTTAAATTCAGAGAGGGTACAGACAGCTTTCTATCCGCCCTCCCACCCCTGAGTCTCTTTGTGGCTAATTTAGTTCCCAGATGCATCAGACTCCCAAATCCACTGCACCCGTGAACTCCGGGGTTCAAATGGAAAAGGGGCTTTTGTGTTACCAAAACTTGCTGATACTTCAGAGGCTGCTCAGGAAAACACAGGCATGACACCTCAGGAAGGAGCAGTGGAAATGTTTTGGTTACATGCAGGTGGAATTAAACAGATGTTTAAAAAAATGAAAAGCTGCTTTTTAAAGTATGTTACTGTTGCTGCTCCAGATGAAGCAGGATGAACTGGAGCATCTGGAAGCCTTGGTAACAGTTTTCTTAGAGATTCCTCCCAGGGAGTGAACAGATCATCCACCTTCCTTTTTCTGACAGAAGTTAAGCTACAGCAGATGGCTTACAGCTGCAAGGTGGTCAGACTGAGGACCTGCCTGCTCACTGAGGCAGAGCAGATTACAGGCCAAAAGGCAGCCCTCTTCTCTGCCCCATTTCTCAGCCTTTTGACATAATTTTTGCTCCCCGGAGTACAAAATTCACTGTTGTATTTCTCAGAAGCATGGATGAGCAGACTCACTTTTGCCTAATGAAAGCCCAACCACTGTGAAAGGCTTTTGAGCTGCAAAGATCCTTTGAATGATCCCATCATGTCTGGAAAGACATGAGGCTCCTGGGGCACCTGTGCAGGCATTTGTGGGTATCCAGCCTGTGTGTGAAAACACCCCAGGCCTGAGGTTACTGCAGTGCATGCAGTGGGCCCTGGCATCTCTGCTCAGGGCTTCCACACCCCAGGACAAGGCAAGGCACCATCTTTGTGTTCCCCCATCCCCTTCCTTCAGAGTGTTCCTGGCTGGGGCTGGGAAGACCCTCAGCTGCTTTAGGATCTGTGAACTGTGTGGGGAGGTTGTTTTGCACCTTGGTGTTCAGGCTGTTGCAGTTTGTGCCATGACTGCTCCTCTGAGCCCACCAGGAGTGTGAGGGGTCCGGCACTGCAGCCCCCAGGGGTCCCTCCCCTGAGGGGAACCCAAGGCTGTGCTGCATCTGCTGCTGGCTGTAATTCTGTTGTAGCAGGGTGAGATTAGGCAGACTGGCAGGCAGCCCATGTATGTGGCACTGTGAGAAGAGCCTGATTCCCAGGGACAGGGTTGGGGAGCACCCAGGGACCAAATTCCAGATTGGTGGGTGCCATTTGGGATGACAGTCCTGGTGTGCTGAGAGCTCAACTGCACCTTTTTGCACTGCTCTGTCTGGTCGAAGAGCTGAGATGATGTTTTGGAACACAGCAGGTTTTGGTGCTCCACTGGTTCCCTTAGACCGTGGGAGAGGACATCTTGGGGACTTGCACTGACTAATCCATGATTTAAGAGTTTGCATTTGCTATCATCCAGCAAAGACCATGTGCCAAAAATGACTGGAATTCACCCCATGGTCCTGATGAAGGTTCACAGTTTCAGGCTGCACAAATTTCTCTCCTGTCAATCACTGCCTTCTCCCCAGGCATCTTATTTCAGCCCTGGGAAGAGAAGAGTGGGGAGTGGTAGCAAAGGAATCTGGGGAGGAAGCAAGAAAAATCCCACACAGAAGAGAAAGGAGGAAAAACATAATCTTGAGCTGAAATCAACCATCCACTGCTGAGGACCCTGGAGAGGAGGAGCATCCATCTAGTAGGAACAGGGGGAATAGCATGTACCACTCACTTTGTGTAGCTGCTCTTGGCCTCTCTCTGCACACCACTGGGAGACAGCAATGGCTCCTTCCAAGCAGTTTTGTCTTGTCCTGCTTCCCTCCACTCCCAGCTTTCCTCAGCAGCTAAATCAACAGCCTTAGGGAAAATGAAGGGGGAGAAGACATGAAACTCCCACAAAAATCCAGTTAGCACAGCTGGTGGATTTTATGCCTAGTCCTTTCCTTTCTGAAGGGAAGACAGCGAGAGGAGGGGGAAGGATGGGACTTATGAGGACTCTTGTCCAAGTCTTGAGTTCAAGTGTCACTTTCCGTGTGATTTTAGGAATGTTCTCATTCCTCTTTTTCTGCGGAGCCATTAGAGTGTTTTCTTTTTCCTGAAGTATTGTGACTTTTTGGCACAAAGGGGTGGTTGAAAACCCTCCCTGTTTCCATTCTCACAAAGAAAAGGAGACCAAAGTTCACTGTGGGAGTAAAGAGCAAGACTTCTCTGATAAAATTCCAGCTGCAGGAACTCAAAGTCAAGGAGAAGTGTCCTTCCCCTCAGCCCGTGGGAGCATCTCCTAGTCCAGGTGAGCTGCAAATTCACACACAAATTGCTTGAGTTGGAAATCCTAAGCTAAGAATACACGACTTCTCCTTGAGGGCAAAATCTTTGAACAGGTAGGGCTTATCTGTGCTTATCTGCTTCCCTGTGTTGCCTTTAGAGTGCTTTCCTGGGCTCCAGTGAGCTTGGATTTTGCAGATTTGGACATGAGGATGCTGCTTTTCTGTCTCTCCCTCTTTCTGGCTTCAGGTGTGTGGACAGTGCTGAGCATCCTAAAATTGAAAGTCACTCAGTTTCCATGTCCACAATGAATCTGGCTCTGGAGCAGACCAAGCCACTGCCACGTGGCAAAACCTTTCCAGCATTACCTCTGTTTGTATCTCAGGAGTCCCTGAAGTCCCGTCCCACAGCTGCAGATTGATTGCACTGTGCACTGTGCAAACATGAGACAGAGGAGGGTGGAGGGAGGTCTCTGAAAGCTCTGCTGAGCTGCAGGACCTCTTGCTGCAGGAAAGATCCCCCTCTGGACATGACTGTGCCAGTCCCAATGAGTTTAAAGCTTGAGGAGATGGGACAGCTGTGGAGTGAGGGCAGATAACACTTGCCCAGGTCCGTGGTATGGACGTGGAGCCTGCTGAGCTCCAGCTCCCAGCACTTCTCCCTGGAGAGGAAACTGGATGTGGTAGAAAAGCTTCTCTCTGCTCGATGCAAGAAGCCCCTCAGTGGCTGAACATTGTATAAACAGCAGCAGCAGGCTCCCCCCCCTTTCCATTTCTGTTTGTTAAACACACGCTCTCAGCCTTTCTCTCATTCAGGAGCAAAGACAGCATCCAGCTTCGGGAGACGGGGCTGTCAGTCACCCTGTGAGAGAGGGCTCTGCGGGTGCTCAGGGAGGGGTTCCAAAGCTACTCCTGGGGATGAAACACTCTCCAGCAGCCCAGATCCTCACCTGACTTCCTCTCTTCTCCGAGGACAGTTGCAGAAAAGTGCTTTCCACTCCTTTGCCACAGGTTGACTTCCAGAGAGTGGAGAGGACCGAGCGCTCCGTCCTGGGCAGCGATGAGACAGTGACTGGAGGTGAGTGTCGGCTCCTGGAGGAGGAGGATGCTCTGGCCTTTGCAGGTGGGTCAGGGAGGGCTCATCTGAGCAGCAGGGCTGAGATGGGGCCGGGTCTTGTCCATGCCACACGGTTCGGGCAAAAAAAAAGGTCCAGGCATCTTTGGGAAACTGGATTTGTGGACTGACAGCCCTGAGAGCTGGAATAGAGAAAGCAAACGAGATACTGACAGGAGAGTTTCGAAAGGTCCCTGAGCAGAATCAGGGAGTGTGGGAGGAGGATGCTGAGTGAGAGCAGTCAGGAGAGCAGGTTGCTCCAGGGTGCTGCAGAACCCGGGCACATACAGCTCCAGAGGTGCAGGTGTGGGGCTGAGGAGTGCAGCTGTCTGAGAAATCCTGATCTCTCCTGCAGTCTGCCTCCCCGTGGCTTGGTACAGACCTCTGTCAGCTCCTCCGTGCTGGGAGTGCACACGCTGCTGGTACTCGGCTCTCTGCCACAGATCGGTGTCCTCGGAGAGGGAGATGCAAAGGGGGATATGGGATACAGGTGGAAAATCGGTGCTTGCTTTCTCTCAGCACCCAGTTGCATCCTTGAACAGAGAAATCCTCTTACAGTCCTGCTGCAGATGCATTTCACCTACAGAGTTTCTGGTCTGTCCCAAAGCAGGATATTCTGTTTTCTCCCTGTTTGTTCTGTCAGTGAATTGTTATTTTCCTCTGCTCCACTGTCTCACCTATCCCAGACTCCTTAAATTTCAGGAGTTTCCCCAGGTTAACCCGGACCCATCCACCACACTGTCTCTTCCTTTCTGCAGCCCCAGCAACTGGTGTGTCTCCACTGCAGTGGGACCCACTGATCCTTGTGTTCCAGCCAGCCTTGCACTGCTCCCGTGGCACATCCCACAGGGCAGAGGGCCCTGCACTGCTGCCCTCTGCTTTCTGTGGGATAAATTCCCATGACAAAGCATGTATCCCTGCCAAACAGATCTCTTCTCACCACCTCCTTTTTCATCCAGTCCTGAGCTGGGTGATTACAGCATCCTCATTGCCTCATCCTCTTCAGAGTCTTCCATGGCTCCAGCCTAGGCAGGGACATGAAAATATTTAGTGTGAGGAACCACAAGAAATCCCTGATGTATCTCCTCATCCTTGCACTTTGTCTCCCAGTGCCAGTTCTACACTGGGGTCCCCCAGGAGCAGTTCTGGGTGGCAATGAGTGTCTGATGCCATGAGGTTTCTGCACCAGTGAAGTGGCCCTGAGCTGGATAGATAACTTACAAAGCTGCAGCAGATGGTGGGCAGGTCAGAGGGTCTTTGCTTTTGCTGGAGTATCGTAGCAAGGCAATCATCCCTTCACTGGAGATGGAAGGAGCTGGGATAATTTCTATCTGTTTTTTGGCTTCATTAAATTATCCAGAGCTAATGTTTTTCCTGAAACCTGCCCAGAGAAGACAAAATTAATTTCCCTCCATCGGTCACATTTTGTATTTTCATGCCATTCCTGAGATCTATGTTCATGTTTTATGCTGAGATGCAGAGTCCTTTGTGGTGATGAATACAGGAGGCTGGAGTTAGAGAACTTGGGCTCTGCCCAAGCCCTGCCATGGATGTGCTGTGTGGTCTCTGGCAGGCTGGCTAACCTCCATATCCCCATTTATTGTCTTGTCCTCCCTTAAGTGCTGTGGGGTGCAGGGACACTGAACACTGCTGCTTCTTGAATGTTGGAAGGGAACATGAAGGTGGCAGAAGGTGGCTTGCCCCAGGGTGACCACCAGCTTCTCGTGATGAGGGATGGTCTCAGACCTCCTTGTCATGGACATTTGTCTGGACATGGGTCTGGGGATGAGATGAGTCAGTGCTCCTGACTGGGCTGCTGGAGATTAAGGGATTTGGTGGAGTTGAGCTGCTTTGGAGGAAGGACAAGCATGGAATAAATCAGTGAGTCAAGGTATGGAAATATCCATCAGCCTCAGTCCTCACACTCCAGCACTGCTGTAGAAAGAGTTTGTCATTAACCAAAGAGCAGAGACTGGCCCAAGTCCCTTCACTCCCTCCTTTTGATTCCATGGACTCCAGCCTCGCTGCTTGAATAAAAAGAGAAATTCTAATTAACAAGCTCTGTTTTCTCCAGCCCTCTGCCCACCCCTCCAGCCCTGCTTTCTGAACTCTGCCAGGCTTTTACAGATGGCTCTTCCAGGTCTGGATGTGCCTCTTCCAGTCTGGCTGAATGCCTGGGGCTGCAGCAGGGACATGGCGGGAGCTGGGATGCCCCAGGAAGCAGAGGTGGATTAGTCCCAGGGCACCTGGTCTAGGTTCCTCTGTGGGAATGGATTTTGGAGCTGTCACTTTGGTCACTGTCCCAGTCATTGACAGCAGTGTGCTGAGTGAAGGGCTCCTCTGTGCTCCCACACTTCCCAAAGGCTGAAGCCTGCAGGGAACAGCTCTGTCTCACTGGAGCCACCCCTGGGTCCCAGCCCTGCCTCAGGCTGAACCTCAGCTGGAGCAGAGGGTGAGGGTTAGGGTTATCTTGAAACAGGCAGGATCCTGTTTCTGCATCCCTGCATGACAACTCAGCACAGAGGAAAGGACCTGGATAGTATTTCTCCTTCCTCCTGGTCTCTCCTGCTGCTTTCTTGTCCCAAAAGCAGTTGGCTCTCAGCTCCAAGGATTTTTTCAATCTAGTCTGGCAGGCCTGGGGCCTGACAACAGCCTGCACATATGCCAGCACTTCCATTACTTGCTGGAACAGACCTTAGTCCACTTCTAGCAGCATCCCAGTGACCTCCAGGCAGCCCTGGAGTGGAAACATTTATTATAATCGTTTTGTCTCTTAATTAAAGTGTCTTAATTGATTTGTAATGGTTCCCCTTTGGAGAAGAAACAAAACAAACAAAATCAAATAGTAACTCCATTAAGGCCATTTTGTTAGGAAGTGAAGCAGCTCCAGTAACCATGATGTTCCTGGCTCCTCTCAGATGGTGAGTAGCTGCCAGTCTCCAGCAAAAGGAAATAGGCTGAGATGTGAGCACAGGAACTGGCAGCCAGTTGTTGGATGAGATGGAGAAAAAGAGAAGGGAGTGTCCACTGGTGTGGTGCCAGGACTTGGGTGCTGAAGATAAATGGAACAGGCAAGCCATAGAAAAGGCAATAACAAGTGATAAAGTAATGCTGGACAATCCAGAAGGTTTAAATCCCAGATGGGTGGCAAGCAGGGAAAGTACAGTCACTGAGAGTGTCCCTAGCACTTGCTCTGTTTCCCTGGCTGACCTTGTTCTCCTGGCAGTGGGGTTTGCTCAGGGCCAGCTGCAGCACAGGGGGCCAAACTCTGCCAAAGAGGCTGTGCCACCTTCCCAGGGCCCTGCCTGTTCCCCTGCTCTGCTCTCCCCTGCACCCACTGTATGGCATCGCTCTGAGCTCCTCTCTCCCATCTTAGAAGCTGGAGTTTCTCCTTGGTCTTTCCAAGGCTGGGGCAGGGGTGTTATGGAGGTCTGAGATCTCGCTTAAACAAACCCTGACCCAAGCAGATCCACCTATTTTTTTCCTCTGCTTCCTACCCTTCTAGCAGTGGCTACATGGTGTCCACTCTCTCACAGTATCTGAGCTCAAGAACCTCATTTACAGGAACCACTGGCATAAATCAGTCTGCAGAGTGAGATGTTAGGCAGGCAATTGGACATGGAGATGGAAAGAGAAAGGGCTCCAGCAGGGGTGGTTTTACTGCAGACAGCTCTTCTGCTGGGCCTCTGCAGGGTCCTGGCTTTGCAGCCAGCCAGGCAGATTCCTGGGAGCAGCTCCTGGGGGTGGAATCAGAACCCTTGCTCTGAAGAGGGATGACAGGACAAGCAGCTATTTTCATTTAGGTTGCAGTGTAATTGCAAAGCATTCTCCCTTCCCAGAGGAGAGGCTGTCCTTAAACCTTTGGCTTGCACGGGATTTGCAGGAAGCCCACCAGCACCCAGTCAGCTCACAGCTTTTCTGGGGCAAGCCCAGTTCCTTTCTTGAGGAGCCTGAGAAGACACCCAGCATTCTGCCTCAAATTCCCACTTCATTCAAGCCCTTTGCCTTCCTCCCTTAGTGAAAGGGTGTTTTCCCCCTCTCTGCAGGTCAGAGAAAGCACAATGCTTTGCAGACCTCCCTGCTTGGGCAGAGTGATGGCTTTTGCTCCCTTTTGTTTGTCTGCAGTGGGAGTGGGTCCCCACTCACTGTGGAGAGGGGATATGTGAGGGGCCATGTCCACCCCTCTCCACACAGCCCACAGCAATCCTGAGCCAGGGAGGCTGAGGAGGAGCCGGTAACAGAGCTGGCTTTTCTCCTGTTGTGTTTGGATTGAATGAGCACCCTGCCGTGACAGCACTCTGCTCCTCCAGTGGCACCGAATGCCAGCCAGGGGTTCCAGGCTGTGTCAGGTCTGGCCTCTGGGGCTCCCTGCTCCTAAAACCATCCCATGCAGGCATTTGAGCACCACGTGGCAGGAGGCTGATGGATGCTGGGCCTCTGGATCTCGGCCTGTCTGTGCCTGGATGCTCAGCAGCAGCTCCGTGGGAGGCTTGTTCACAGCTTCAGTGGTTTATGCCCTGCACATGCATGTCCCCTGCAGGAGCTCCCTCCTCTGCTAAGCCAGCAGATGCCTGGGTGTCACCAACACTGAGAGGACAGAGAGGTTCTTTTAGGGATCCTTGGCAGAATGAAGATGGCACTAAATCATGGTGACAGTTAAAGCTTTGTTTCTTTATCAGGGTATTATGATTAGTGTAGAACACAATTTATGATTGAAACAGCACAGGATATCTGCAAGCAGAATCAACATAGTACAATCTACAAATAGCAAAATACAGAATTTATAAATAATTTATGACTTATAATCACCTAAGCAATACAGAATTTATAATACAACTTATAATTTATAATCACCTGGACCCTCTTCAGACTGGGCCAAATCCTCATACACAGTTTGTTGTATCATTGTAACAATCAATTATAATCTAGACTCAAAAATCCTATAAAAAGAATATGAACCACTCACTGAATCCTTGGAGAAAGCAGAGGGTTGTGGAGGTGTCTCCTAGCCATAGGGTTCATGGGTCTCACTGTTCAGTAGTTCCTTACTTAGCACTAGTGACTGTGCTCTGTGTGCTGTCACACTTCCCTCTTCTGTGGTGGGGACACAGCACCTGCCTGGCTGGGTGCCTGTGACCTTCAAAGCCAGCCAGGAAGGCAACAACTGCCTGATGCCTGGCAACCTTGAGACTGGCAGGGGAAGGAAGAAGAAAACTGGATTGTCTAGTTGGTTCACAGGACCTTGAGGGCCTGATAATGAGGGTCAGGGAATGACTATGTGACACGTTTGATCATAAAATGGCATTAGTTGTGCTGCCCACATTACTGGGAGGGAGAGCAGACAATACTGGGTGGTTTGGGTGGTAGCATCACTAGCAGGAGCAGTGGCAGAGACTTATACAGAGGCAGGGGGACAGATATTTTTACCTAGAGAGGTGAGAAATAAGAAACAGAAAAAAAACCTGGTGCACAATCTGGAAGTAAATAAATTGTTACGGGGAGGTGGAGAAGAACACCTTGACTTTTAGAGTGCCTTGTTTCTCTCCTTTCCTAGTTCTTAAGGTGTTAGGGAATTTTTTTAGGCAAGTAAATCTCATCAACGATGAGTGTAACCTGTGCTGTCACTTCTGTTATGTCTGTGTTCCAGACCTCCTTCTCCTCCTAATGGAAAGTCTCAGGCCAGGCATGGGACCATTGGAGGGAGCCAACAGCACATTTCCCGTGGAGAAGACAGCATTAGATGAGAAGCTGCCACACAGCTGGCATGCCAAGGACTTTGTCACCCCCACCCAGGACCTCTCTGGGTCCCGCAGTGTCATGATGGACAGCACCAAGATCCTGGGGGTCCAGGTCATCCTGATTGCTGCCTACTCCCTCATCATTCTGCTGGGGTTCATTGGAAACTCCCTGGTCATCTACATCATAGTGAAGTACAAGACCATGAGGACCGTCACCAACTTCTTCATAGCTAACCTGGCCCTGGCAGACCTGATGGTGGACACGCTCTGTCTGCCTTTCACCCTGGTGTACACCCTGCTGGACGAGTGGAAGTTTGGAGCTGTCCTTTGTCACCTGGTTCCTTATGCTCAAGCTCTGAGTGTCCACGTGTCCACCCTCACCCTGACTGTGATTGCCCTGGACAGGTACCGCTGTATTGTTTTCCACCTGGACAGCAGGATTTCCAAGAGGCTCAGCTTCACCATCATAGCTGTCATGTGGCTGGCAGCAGCTGTCCTAGCAGGGCCTCTGGCCATCTTCAGGGAGTACAGGTACGAGGAAATCCCATCCATTAACCTCAAAATGGCTGTTTGCTCAGAAAAATGGCCCTCTGGGAACAACAGAGATGCCACCATCTACAGTCTGTCCATGCTCCTCCTGCAGTATGTTCTTCCTCTTGCAATTATTTGTTATGCCTACACCAGGATCTGGTTCAAGCTGAAAAACCATGTCAGTCCCACTTCTAGGAATGAAAACCAGTGCCGGCGGAGGAAGACAACCAAAATGCTGGTGATGGTAGTTGTGGTGTTTGCAGTCTGTTGGCTCCCCTTCCACATATTCCAGCTTGCCATCGATCTTGACCTGGTTCTTATCTTCCATGAGTACAAACTCCTGTACACTGTCTTCCATGTCGGGGCCATGTGCTCCACATTTGTCAACCCCCTGCTCTATGGATGGATGAACAAGAACTACAGGAATGGCTTCCTTATGTTCTTCCGTTGCCAAAACAAGCCTGAAAGCATCCACACTGAAGGCTCAGTTAGAGGGAGGTCTTACATTTTCAGGGCCAACACCCTAAATGGGAGCATCAAACACACTCCTGGCAATGGAGCACTGCCCACAGAGGTTTAGGGATGGGACATCCACCTCCAGGATTGAGGCTGGCTGGGCCCAGAGACATTCTTGAGTGAATGCCTTTTTTTGGCAGAACATTGTGCTGCCAATTATAGCTACAGCAGCCATGTAGAAATATTAAATACCCCCTGTATCTTTCAAAACAATAAATCTGGTGTATTTTTGTCTGACCAAAGAAATTAATTTTTCCTTTCGCTGCGTTCAAGTTATGCATGGAGACACATGAAAAAATAACACACAGAGAAGGCTTTCATTTAGCCATAAAAATACACCCTTCTTGCTATTTCCATTTGCCAAAGTGGGTTGCTCAACCTTTTACCCCCTGACACATTACACATTACAAATGTGGAGCTGATACTGTGTGTGATTGTTCATCTGTACATCTCCTACCCAAAAGCCTTAATGATCCATATTTAGCTAATGCCCCCAAGGGGAGGGAGACCTGCACTCTGTTCTGCAAATACCTGCTTGTTAGTGGCATCACTCCTGGCCTGGGGAGACAGTGGGCTGGCACAGATTGGAGCTGGGCAATCCATGATCTCTTGCCCAACATTTGCATAAATCTGCATTTTCAACCCACGGGATGTGCTCAGGTCCTCAGAAAGCCCAGGAGGTGGCAGTGGCACTACTTACCACGGCCTCCTTTACAAGTGCAGAAGCAGGGCTTTGGGAATGCCTCATTAGCCAGGACCTGTGTGCCGGCACCCTGGAATCAGCAGGGAGGAGAGCAGGAAGGGAAGCAGATAGGTTCAGTTTCAGCTTCAGTCCTGTTGATCAGCTGCCCCAGCTCTTTCCTTTCCTAAGGGATTGGCAAAGGCAAGCTGCTAAAGACCCTAAGATGTGGCTCCTGCCATGCAATAACTTGACATATGCCAACATGACCAGAGACCAGAGAGGCAAAAAACTGCCAATGAAACTGTTCCCCAAGGCACTCAGAGGGTTTAAAGCTTTCCCCTTGCTGAGGCTGAAGGTACTATGGGTCAGTATATGGGTGCTTCATTTCAGAAGACAGATGTAACCTGCTTGCATGGTTGTCACAGATGTGGTGTCCCCTGGAAGAAGACATGGAGACTAAGGAAGATGTATTCTTTCAAATCAATCTCTATGTTCTCCTCCTGAAGGCTTGTGTCAGCTGGGGAGTGTATTTTTAGCTCTGCCATCAAAGGAGCCCTGATTGCTACTGTGATCTTGGTGTCATCTCTAAAGTCTGTGTTAAAACTCAGATTGGAAAGTAACTCCCAATGCAGGAAAGAGACTCAACAGACCTCTTCATTAAAAATAAAATGAAAAGCAAAACTTTGATTTGTAGATCTTCACTGAAGCAAGGGCAAGAGGTAAGAGGACCTGCAGTACTGAGTACACTGGCCTGGATCAGGCTGCTGGGCTGTCACAAGAGATCTGGTCCTCAAAAGATCAATTGTCAAAGGCCTTATTTGAAATTCTGCCTCCTCTCCAGCTTGACCTGCCTCTGGCCCTTGTTCTCCAGCTCAGCTTCCAACTGCCACACTGGATTTTAAGCTCTTTGTTTATTTCTGCTCTCTGATTCTCTGCTCCATTTTCCTAAATAGGTATAAGAAAGTTCTTTCTGGTTCCTGCCCAAGAGACATTGGTGCCAGGCAGGGGCTGCAGATCACGCTTCACACTTGGAAGCATGAGCATGTTGATGCCTAATAACCTCCTCAGCATCTGATCCTGCAGGTCACAGCCTGGCTTTCTACCTAGGGAGATTCAGGATCTAATGAAGATCCTGCCAGGAAGTCATTGGTGTTCCAGTAAATGGGTCATCTGCTTCCTGACAGGCCAAGACATGATGGGGGAACAAGACACAAGTGAACCTTCCTCATGTGAGTGGCAGTGGGAGTTTGCTGTTTCATCCTGGTGGAAGGAGGAGGATATTCTCCTCCACAGCACTGGTAACTTCTGTCCCTACTTAATGAGCGGGTCGTATCTACAATCCATCCTCCTGAGGAACTCTCCCACCTTTCCATCAAGTTCCAAGATACAAGGAAATGTTTATGTTTCAAAAGTAGCTCAAATGGGTGGAAAGAATTCTACTATTACCAATAAACACTTCAGAAAGTGATTTAACACTCAATAATCTAAGTCAGAGTAAAATAACAAATTTAGCAGTGCAAGCTTGGAAGCCAGTCGTGCTGCCAGGCAAGATGGATGAGGAGCTAAATTGCTCTTCTAGAGGCCTTGCCAAAGGTTTTGTCCTGTGACACCACACACAGTATCTAACTGCAGAGCAAGGCAGATAATGACATTATGAATGACTGTTTAATTTTGAGCCCAGACTTTTAAACTAAATATGGATAAATAAATAAACGGATCCAAGTTCTTCAAAAATAAATTCTGGCAGTGGCAGAAGGATTTTTATGCTGGAGCAAACTGAGAAGGAGAAACTATTTACTTGAAAGGTAACAGCAAAGTTCTTGTATGCTCTGTTTAGTACACTTGTGCAGCTTCACTGATAGATTTGTCCCAGTGAGCTCGCTGTTTTATCCTTGCCACTGGAAAAAGCTACAACCTTCCACACCCACTGCTGGCAAGGAAACCAGCTCTCAGCTGTGCATACATCTTCCCATGGAAAACTATGATGCCTCTATTGAGGGAAAGTGGCCTTAGTGTCCAGTACCAAACAGAACAGGTGGGGAGAAAGGATGCAAAGCTGCTTAACAAAGGGTGATCAGAGAAAATTAAGAGTATGTTTTGACTATTGTGACTGCACAGAAGACAAGAATTAATTTGTTTCCATGAAACAGAAATCTCTTGGAGATGAAGGTTCCCCAAATATTAACACTCTGCTAAAGATGGCCTTACTGCCATGATCAGCTCCATGAAACCAAAGACCAGCAGCTTTTTAAGCTTTTGAACTACGTAGAGCTCAGGACAGGGTATGACCCTGCTCTGTGGGTGTTAAGGGCATATCCTTTAGTAGTTACAGACAATCTTGGAGTCATCTTCCCCCTGCCTGTTCCTTGCCAAAGGCACATCTGTGACAGCCTGGCCAGTGGGTTCCTCTCTGCAGGTCTGGCCCTGGGGTTACTGATGTGGGACAGCAAATGACTCCTGTCACAGGCACAACAGCTGAGGTATTTCTCAGAGATGAGGTATTTCATTACAGAGCTGGAAGCACAGTGACAGAAATGAAAATGAACAAGTGTTTCACCAAAGCTTATCTGGAAGACAGTGTTGTACCTGGTGGCCAAACGAATTTCCTCTAGGACTCTTCCTGATTCTTGATGACGTCCTTCTCAATATGCTGCTTCTCTGAACAGACCTGAGGATATTTCACAGCTTTTAGGAGGGAGATTCTGAATTTCTTTAGAAACATCCTATTTCTTATGCTAGGATGCTCCTTCTGGTCACATCATACAAATCCTGCATTATAAAATGTACCACTGAACAGTTCTTAACTGCCTAGAAAATTATTAACTTTGAATAGACACAACAGGTGGCAATGCCTCTAGCTATTCCATGCATCCATTCTTCACATGCCAGTCAAATCCAAGAACAGCTGAGATGTGACAACTTCTTAGTTTAAAACCAGCAGCATCAATAACTGTTGTTCCCTAGAACAGGATGCTCTAAGAGCTCTTGAGAACCAGTCTCTTCTCAAACTTCCAGCCTCGACAAAGCACATTAAAATTTGCAGAGCACAGGATGTGCTTTGGACATAGGGGCCTTTCTGAGCAGTAGAAATTTTGCCTCTAAAATGCTTAGCTTGTTCTGAAAATCCCTTCCCATTTAATTTGCAAAGCATACACGTCTGTAACAAGGTAATGCACATACAGGGAGCACAGGTTTGGGCTTTTTACTTTTCCTTGTCTTAAGGCAATATAAACAGCTGGCACTTCAATCAGTGCAGGGTGAGCTGGGTCCTTTGGTCAGGGCTCTCTCAGAATCAAAAACGTGACATGCTCCTGCATTTGCCTGTGCTTCATCCTGCTCCTAGAAAGGCCAGATTCAGGCTCTCAGGGCTCTCTGCCCTTCAGTAGTAGGTGCCCTCTCCCATTCTCCATGGAAGCCCAAGCAAACAATGTCAAATGGCACATGTTTTATTCAACATACCCACAAATATATCAGCAGAAACACTGCTCTGTGTTTGCACAAAGGCTCTATAGGGAAATACATACTAGTCCAGGAAAGAGGCCATTCCTCTAACATATGCTAATATGCTGGAGGGGCTGGACCGAGTTCTGTTCTGCTGAAAGAGGTCTCAGTTAGTTCAGCCTTTCCCTTGATATCAGGTGTTAATCTTATCATTGTTACAGCTAACATGGCCCAGAACCAAATTAGCCTTTGGGCAGAAGCTGGGGAGTTGGCACTGTCTTCACATGCCTTTGTCTTTCAGTTCTGTTATTGTGTGATTCCACCAGGGTCTCTGAATGTGCTGGGTTTTTAATAAGGCCCCATAAGCAGCTTCTCTGGTGAAAATCAGGAATTACTGTGATAATCTGGAAAAAAGGAAAGGATTCTGGGTTCATGTGGGTGAGCAGAATTTGGTCCCTTGCATTTGAAAAAACCAGAGCTTTGTTTTCCTTTCCGTTTTCCCTTATCTGGTTTGAGATTCTTCATCTGCCAAAAATAATATTGCATAATACTGCCAGAACATTTATTTTCGTTTTGAGCACATTTCAGAGATAGGACTTGTTCAGGAGAGCCTGGGAGGGGACAAAGGCTATGGTTTTAAAGCTCATCCTTATCTCTAGTCTCAATGTTTTTTAAGTTAAAAGACAAATCAAAAAAAGACAAAGTCACTCACGCCGAGGGAGGTACCAATTTATCTTCAGACAACACAACCTCTATTTAATTTTCCATCCAGCCACCCCATCACCTTTTGCCAAAGTGTTGTATGTGCACGAGGCTGGATAAGGTTGGGGGAGGAAAGCATTTTTCTGCTGCTAATAGCAATACCTTAGTGTCACTCATGATTTATAGCCAGCAAAGAATGCTTTTTCTGGTCTATGTTCTGTTCACTGTAATGAGTTCAGAAGGATAGTGCAGATGCCTCACGGAGCTCACAGGAGGAAATCTTCATTAGTCCAGTCCTCTCCAGTGTGGTAGCAAGGACTGGGAACATTAGAGGAGAAACCCTCTTGTTTATAACTAGCTTATTGAAGTGCACAGGCATGGAGTTGTCACTGTGTCGCTCTGACTAATGTGTCACAAACTTTCAGACACTGCTCATCTTCAAGATTCACAAGCAGCTCAGCCACATGGTGCTTCTTGCTGGTGTGTAGAAGGAAGAAGGAAATTAGAGGACAAGATTTCAAGATATTCAGGAGAAGATGAACCCTTGGATGAAATCTGGAGGTTATATGGTTTTTTATGTAACCTGGGGTAGAATGTTGGCTCCACTAGGAGCAGGGTCAAAGAGAACTCTGTCATGGTGCAGGAAGAACAGAGCCTTAATCAAATTAGAGACAAGTAAGAAATAACAGCAAAACTGGATCCGTCATGTCCAGTACTCTGTTGTAGATTGAGGCAATAAAAGATGCTATTTATGGAAAGCACACTTGCTTGGCCACTTTAGTGGTCCATTCCCCTCATTCCTCTAACAAAAGCCACAATTGTATCAGCTGTGTTAAAGTGGACATCCCTGCCTAGGGCATTTAGTGTCCATGTCTAGACTTTTTGTTTGTGATTTTGTCTAATTGCTGCCTGACTCTGACAATTCTGTCTGCTTCCCAGGGCAGCCAGTTCCAGAAGTTCACATCCACAGTGTAAAAAAGCACTTCCTTTTATCTGTTAAAACCAACCCCCCAATTAATTCAGCAAATGCCTGCTGGTTCCAGAACTTCCTGAACAGCAGCTGAACCAAAGCTTACCTAGAGCCTTCTTCAAACAAACAGCACCAACAAATCTTGGTGCTATCTTAATTTTTCAGCATTCTTCTCTCCTGGTTCAATTCATGTCTCCTAAGACAGTTTCTTCATCCCTCATAATCTCATTTGTCCTTCTGTGGACCTCCTTTAGTCCCACAAATACTACAGTGAGCTGAATTTTGCTCCTAATTCCTGTGAAGGAGTGGGATCTATCAGCTTTGTTCTGACCTTGCTTGGGACCAACCACGTGAGTGCTTTTCAGTAGGTGAGGAGGAAGGACATCTCTTGAAAAAAATGTCAAGCTGCCTCTCCTTGGCTGCAGTGTCACTGTATTCTTAATGAAATCTCATTACACTGGTCACAGAATCAGTTCAGTGAATCGTGAAATGCATCCCCAGTTTTGTTTTTGAAGATGAGAGAACAAAAGGGCAGTCAGATCCTTTCCTCTCCCTGAACTCTGTATCCAATAGATTTATCCAGTGGCAAGACTGGAGTCAGAATGATCCTGATGCTGAACAAGTGTCACAGATCACAGCTTCATCTGTCCATTCCATGAAACTGAGAAATGAGGAATTATGCATTTCAGGAAAAGAGTGATGAGGTTTTGTTACTTGGCAACTGTAGCTCCCACATATTTTGGAAAAAATTGAGAACATCCTGTACCTCAGTGAAATCAACCAGCTTAGGTGAGGAGGAAGGGAGCTGGCAGCAGATCTCCAAAACTTTGAGCTGGAAAGATCTCGTGGGGCTTGTAGAAGCAAAAATTGCTTTGTGTCTTCATGCTCCTCAGCTTGTCTCCTCAACGTGACTGTCTGCATCAGTTTCTGGGCTCTTCATGGTGAAATAATCCATTGTTCTGCCATTTCTGTCTCGCAGAGGAATTTCACAGCCATCTGAATGGGCTCTAATCCACCTGCCAGCTGCAATCAGCACGCAGCATGGCTGCACTCCTGTCAGCCAAGATATGAGAACCAGAAACTAAAATCTTCAAAAGAGGAATCAGCAAGAGATCTGCATGTGAGAACTGGGGAGGGGGCACTCAAACCTGAGGGCTTGGTGAGTGTACACATAGGGATAGCAAACCTAGGCAATGAGGCCAGGATAAAGTTTGACTTGCCCTCTGTGGTGGCAGTTGACTTCAGACAAGAATTCAGACATGATTATTAAAATAATAATTTAGGATTTCACTTGCTGGGAACCAGTCTTCAAGGCTGAGCTCAGCAAATGCCTGTGTTGCTGGACACCAGATAATACATTTATTGCAGTGGTTCAGCATTTTTGGTCCAGTTTTGTTACTGACTACTTTGCTGTGTGAAATCCCATTTCTCTTTCCTAGGTTGCATATAAGAATCCAGTGGTTTCAAAGAGCAGATCTTAAGTCTCCAAGACAACCCTGCAGTAACCAATTAAGTAAAAGTAAGATAACAAAACTACCATGGCAAGAGCTGATTGAAACCGTCTGTTGCTTCAAGGAGCACAGCAACACAAGACTGCTACAGTGGCAAAGATGTCTTATTGTGGTCTTTGTAAGGTCTGCCTGGCACTGCAGTGTGTTATGTGAAATTCCAGTTGGCTTTATGTAAAACCAATGGCAGTTGGGTTGTTAATACCCTGTAGTTCATTTGGAATCCTGTTTTTTCTAATTATGTCATTAAAAGGACATGAGCTAATCTCACTGCAATCCAAGCAGCTAGAACAGCCTGGCAAGAGCCTGTCTCTGAGACTCAGCTATTAAAGCACTGCTCACAGGTCTCCCAGGGAATGGGGAGAGGTTCTGGGGTATTTTCATCATGTGCACAGTATAAGAAAACATCATAGGAAATAAATGTGAGGGAGATGGGACTTCTCTGACTAAACCATTCCTGATCACAGGGTGTCTCACCTCTTCCAAGGCTCCTGTATGGTGGTTTCATTTGCTCCCCACACAGTCTTATGTGAGCCCTTCCTAACTGCAACCAATAAATCTCCCTTACTGCAACCTGTCACTTCTTGTCTCCTGGCTGACAGAGATAATAGTTTATTACCTTCTATACTGCACTTTTACCTATTTGAAAGGCATTATCATGCATCTCTTCCACTTCTCCCAGAATAAATCAAGTAACTTTTTTCTGTACCTCCTTGCAGGGCTCATTTGCTGTACCTCTGGTTGTTCTTGTCACTGTCCTCTGGACTCTCTGTGTTCAACAGCCAGAAGTCAGGGGCCAGGCACGATGAGCACAGAGCAGCTGATGTGCAAGTACTGTGGGCAGAGAGTATGTTGGGAGGCACACAAGTGTCTATTCTCACATGATTTGCCTACAAGCAAATCCTCCACCATCTTCAAGTACTACCAGAAGGGAGAGCGTGTGCACAGTGCTTGGTACAGGGGTGATCTGATGGGGCTCACGGCCCAGGGGTGAGCCACAGCCACTGTGCTGCCCCTGGCAGCTCCCAACAGCCCCTGAGTGTGGTCCCACCACCACACGGAGCAAGCAGAGTAATAGCATGCTCACAGAAATCTGTGTGGCTTGAGTGGAGAGCAACAGAAGACCAGTACCTTCAGAGTTGTGCTGTGCTGCAGTGACCAAAATAACAACCTGGAAATGAAGCCCCATTACTACTTGAAAGCAATTTGCAGTGAACTGGAAGATCTGGTAGCCAGGAGCTCCTGTGGTGGCAGGGAGCAGCTGTGTCCAAACATGGTGGAGGGAATGTGGCACTTGGGAGAGTGCTGCCTGTACCTCCACGAGGTCATGTGGGCTGAAAGTGCTTCACTCTTTCAACCAAGAACAGAGGAAGGCTCACAAGATGATGTGCATGGCAACATTTGAGCTTGATATAGAGAAGGCTTTTCAGGCCAGTCAGGTCAAGGTGTGCAGCATCTGTATGGAAGTGCTGTGTGAGAAATCACCAGCCTCTGAGAGGAGGTTTGGGATCCTTTCCAACTGCAACCACACATACTTCTTGTCCTGCATCTGGCATTGGAGATGTGCCAAGTAGTTCAAGAAATCCATCACCAAGTCCTGTCCAGAGTGTCAATAATAGTTCAACTTTGTTATTCCCAGTGTGTATTGGGTAGAAAAGCAGAAGAAAAATGAGCTGATTAAAGAATTTAAGCAGAGTGGGAAAAAAGAATTTAAGCAGAGTGGAAAAGCCCTGCAAATACTTTGAAAAAGGGAAAGTAATGTGCCAGTTTGGATGAAAGTGTCTTTGGAAGGAAGTTTTGCAGGGAACAAAAGGGCTGAAGGAGGTAACAAGGCTCTGCAGAAATGTTATGTTCTCTGAGCAATTGCTGTGTATGCTGGAATGCACAGTGGGGAACTACTCTTTTCCAAGCACAGTGACTGCCTCTACACTATGGCAGTAGACCAGAGTCTTTGTTTCACTGTCAGCTGAGCTATTTCCATGTTCTGATTCATCCACAGCCATTTCTACACCAGTAAAAGCAGCAGCATTTGCAGCATTGTTCAAGCCCTCACAGGTGAAAACAATTACAAGGCAAAAGTTTCCCTACAGGTTGCACCAGCCATGTGGAATTTTTTATTTTTCCCTTTGTGGGTGTTGCCTCGTGTGTGCAGCTCTGGGTATGTTCACAGCATGACCATGGTTCTCTAGGACATAAGGACATAAGTGACAGGAGGCCACACTGATCATGACCAAACCTGCCTTTCCTCAGGAACCTGGTGCCTCACAAATTATCTCTGAATCAACCTCAGGACTATTTCTTGTGCTGCCATCACTTTTCTGCACTCCCCGTCCCTGCTGTGAATGCTGCAGTCACTTCCTTCTCACTGTCCTCTGCAGCTCCTGTTCAGGCAACCTTTAATTGCTACTTCTTCCACCTTTCCTTGAAGAATAGCACTTACATTATTTCTATCCTTGTGGATAGAAAGTACAATTCTTTTCAGTTGGTTCTCTCTTCCAGTTTTGTTAAATCCCTGATGAGTTGATCTTAGACTGCTGAGCCTTGCCTTCCTCTTCTATGAGACAGGACAAGTGCAGCACCCAGAGGCTTGTAAATCCTGTCATCTGTGCTGCTGCAGCAAAAAGCATTGTCATTGAACACATCTTACAGTGATTGTGTTGCCATCAGCTGGGGATCTTGGAGGCAGATCTTACTTGAAAGTGCTGCTAAATACTCAGAGAAAAGCAAATTTAGAATTCTAAGGGGTAAATATTTATTCCAGACTCTCAAAAAACCTAGTGATTTGTGAATCCAGGTGTGGGAGGGTTTTTAGTGGTGACAGTGCCTGGAATTTTTCAGCAGCTTTTTTTTCTCTTGTTCAGACTTCTCATTATCAAGTACTAATGGTCATGGCAGCAGTTACAAGGGTGTCCTGTCAAATGGAAGAGCTGGAGCAGAAATTCTTTGTGCCCTCCAGTGCACTCATTACTGCTTTGCCTCTTCAAGTTCTGTTTCAAGTCATGGATTCCCCTTGGATCCTTATGGGGCCATTCCATAGATGAATGAGCAGCTGCTTTCTGATTCTCAGCACATATTTCCCCTTTGTTACAGTGTTCTCATCAGGTCTGGTCACACTCCCACTTATTCTGGTATTTCTGGTACCCTGCACCACCTTAGGAGAAACAAATTAATAAACTTCCTTGCATGCACACCTTTCTCTGTGCCCACTTAAAAACCAATCCTGTGGCAAAAATTCTTCACTTCTGCATTCAGATAACTAGTGATCTATGAAAGTGAGTTACTAATGAGGTTCCTAAACAGAATTTAATATAACATTTTTGTTGCAGTGACTGTAAAGCAGTGCAGATTTGATGTTTTCAGTCCAGAGTTACAAGGGCTTGCACTCTTATCAGTCTATTTGATTATAAAATCCTTATCTCTGTTGTATTGTAGGTATTGGGGTAGCTCAATTTGGTAGTTAATAAACTCTCTTGGATGTCTATAGCCCTTTTGTAACATCTAGGACTTCTTGAGTTTCATGGTTACCACAATGCTATATAGAGCTCATTCCTTTTATTCACAGGTCATTGTGCTAATAAATATGAGATAGATGCTTTTGGGCATTAACAAACAGGTGCAGCCCTACAGTGCGACAAGGAAATTATTTTGGCTGGGACTTTCCAACAGCATATTATCAGAGGGGACTGTATAAACAAGTCAGTGCTTGTTGGAAGGAAGCACAGGTATGGGACTTCATTCCTGGCTGTCATCCTATTTCACAGTCCACAAAACCTCCCTAAGACAGTGCATCTCTGAAGGCTGGAGGCAGCTTGCCTGTGTCTCTCTGTGCAAACTGTGCTGCTGAGGGTCTGTTCAGGGACCCTCCAGAGTGATGAATATGCCAAGTCACTCCAAGGTATTCTATGAAAAGAGACCCTGGCACCAAGTTCTGCTCGCAGAGACTTGCAGACATTTAGAAATGCTGTCATGCAAGCCAAGATACAGCTCCAAGTTCTTTTAATTCCTGCAATGATCAGACAACTGCTGGATGTGATAAGGCAAGGATTTCAGCTCAAAATGGACTAGGGAACAGGGAGGGGAGAGGAGAGAGTCAGTAGACAGATACCAGGTAGGAGGTGCAGATGTTAAAGCTTTGATGTTCTCCCCTTCAGCCAAAAGAGTGGAGCTGAGATTAGCAGCATTGTGCTCAGTAATGGCATTATCCTGCTCAAAGCACTGGGAGATGCCGTTGTTCTGAATGTCACTGTGTCAGGGTACTTGATCCTCCACTCAGTTTGCTCTTTTTGAAACCAGATTAATATCTGAGACCAGGATTGCACCTTTTATACTTGACAGTTGGAGCTGGTTATTATTTTCAAGCAAAATGCCTCCTTGCTGGAGTGGCATTCCAGTACTTGTCCCAGAGCAGTAGTGTGGTGTAAGCCAGTAGCTCCACTGAAGGAGAAGCTGGTCCATTTCTCTCTTAGTTGTGCTCTGATAGTACAGCCCTGGTGCAACACTGTCAGCATCCCAGACATATCTCAGACATGACACTGGACAGCACACCTCAGCCTCCTTGTTTTCAGGGACATGGCAGAGCAGGAGAGTGAGCAAGACTCTGGAGGGATTCAGATGTGTTCTGTATATCCCAGACAAGCTCTGGTGGTATATGAGCTCTTTCCAATGCAGCTCTCAGTGATTCACATCTCTCCGGTTGCTCATTGCATCTCCAGGGGATGATGTGAGTGCAAGGAGTGGCTTCTTCTGGTGGCTATCTCTATAATATATGGATTTAATTATCATGCAGAAGGCAAGACTGAAAAAACAGTCTCACTGCTCTGGGACCAGAAATCAGTGGAATTTATCATGGATGCCAGGTCCTGGGTTCCTGTTCCTTTTGCATTCTGAGATAGCTTTGAGAAGACTGTGGTGTCTCCTACCCAGTCATGCTCTACCATTATTGAGACAACGAGCTGTGCTGTGCCAGGAGAGAAGTTATTGGCTCTTGCTTTCACCCCTGGCACAGTGCTGCCCTTTGCTGCTGCAGTGAAAAGTGTGTCCATAATTTCTGCCAGCCTTTTGAGGAAGCTTTAATCAGGCAGGGTTGAGCACTGCTGGGAGATGGTGAAGCTCAGCCTTCCTGAGGAACCTTATCCTGTTCTCCCAGAGGTCCTTGCTGCTGCAGCTACACAGTGACCAAATCCCTACCTGTGCCAGGTAATGTACAGCCATGTGTGTGATGTGTGGGCCTCCTGTCTGCACTGTAGGGCAGAGACTTCAGACAGTGTCAGCCAGACAATACGGGCCAAGACCTTGACTTGAAGATTCCCTTTCCTTGCTAGCTTTGCATTCCTGAGAAAACATTAAGTTCTGGTATGGGGTCACCCTGAAGTCCTGCTGTTTTGGTGACAGCTGTGGGGCAGCTGTGCTGGAAGATGAAGTTTCACAGTGACAGGAATAGATGTTTATCTCAATCCAGTTCACTGGTCTTGGGTTGAAAATATTCTAGGGCACCCCAAAAGTCATGCCTGACTGTTCTGAATTTTCTGGGACACCGAACAGTGAGTGACTCTACTGAGTTTGGGAGATATCCATCTTTAGGTATTCTTTTTAATCTCTTTATACCTCAGTTTTTTAATCATTCAGGT
This sequence comes from Argya squamiceps, assembly GCA_037834095.1. Classification (NCBI taxonomy): domain Eukaryota; kingdom Metazoa; phylum Chordata; class Aves; order Passeriformes; family Leiothrichidae; genus Argya; species Argya squamiceps. The sequence goes on from JBBMKD010000034.1 coordinate 11,368,941, forward strand.
GGGGAGTGAGAAGCAGCATTTACCTGCCTCCCATCACATACATATATACTGTTGTTGAGGAGGCTTCACTGCTGCTGCTGCCAAAGTCTCAGATCAGAGCTGCACCCTCTGATGCCAGAGCTCTGCATAGCTTTTCCTTCACAAACCACATAGATCAAGTCAGGCTTGTCATAGTGAACAGGCTCAGCACAAAGCACACTCTAATTCCACGTGGTGATGCCTTCATAAGGGGCAGCTCCTTATTAATGAATGAATTTCCCATGCAGTGAAACACATTTCTGTACTTCACAAGTTGTAAAGGGATCTGAGCAAACACGCTGCATTGGGAACAGTGAAAAACAACACACATGGATCAAAAGCATCAACATGCTTGTAAAAGGAAAGAGGGATTTATCCTGACAGACCATGCTCAGGCTTCAACCAGAGTTTGTGCAAGTAAATAGAGAACACAACTTACAAACAGTGGGAGAAAACTCAGAATCTGTTTATTGAGGCAAGACCATTTTTCTGGCTCTCTGGGGAGAGCTCCAGCTTAACTGGGGATAATGACACATTATTCCTGATGTTCCTGAGGAAAGAAATTAGTAGGACTGAAATATATTACTTAAAGACAATATATTCTGGATCCTATGAAGAGTTAGACTTCATCAAGACTTTGCCCTTAACAGCCACCAGCACTGTATTCCATCCTCTCTAATACACTCTTAGTGTGATACAGGGCCTTGGTGAACTTTTCCTGGTCTTTTAGACAGTGATGAATTTATTCTTTAGACAGGAAGTTGTTCAGCGCCTATGTTTTTTTTTTTAATCTTGACATAGTTTTTTACATGGATACATTATCCATGGGAAGTTTTAGTGGGTTTTGGATACTTGCAGATAACCTGTGCTGGTCTGTGATCAACTGGCAGTAAAGCTGCAGGTATTTCTTCCTCTGAGCTTTGAATGGTTATGTTTCCATTTCACTTTCCAAATCTGAACAAAATTAGAATTTCCATTTTCAAAAGCTCTCCCCTTTCCTTTATCAGCAATAAAAAAGAAACGGGAACACTTGCCTGGCCTGTTCTGCACTGTTCATTATTTTACACAAATGTATCACTAGGTTTCTCTTCTTCATAAAGTCTCTACAGACAGGCTTTTAAACTGTGCTTCTTGTGATAGCTTTCAATATTTTCAACACCTAACATATAATACTTTTATGTCTCATTTAGTAGAAAACTGTAAAGATCAAATTTCTGTTTAAAATATGAAGCCTTGTTAACAGTTTTTTGAAACAACTAAAATAGAGAAGTCATATGAATCATTGCTTCTCTTCTATTACTTAGGGGAAAAAAAAGAATAAATGTCTAGAAAATGTTTTCTGTAACCTTTTTGAAAGAAACATATTTCACTGACTGTAAAATATGTGCTTGTTTGCCTGCTGAGGAAAAAATTGGCTGGATGGTGACACAGGAGCCAAAAGCAATTTCAAAGAAGAGAGGTGGGTTCTGTTTTATAAACACAGAAATCCCAAGTGCTGTGTGTGGCTAGAACCGCCTTGCAGAGAAATTGAAATTTTTATGATCCTAGAAAATTAAATGAGAGATTGGTGCAATAACTCTATTGGTTTAATGTATGCTTTGTTTTGGATAACACAGGAAGAGATCTTTTGCTGCCTAAATAGAATGGAACACTTTTGGACCCTTTTCTTGATGATTCGGTGCTGTGAGTTCAGTAACAGCCCAAGTTTTGTTTTGTTACTCCCACCCCCCAAAACCTGTGTATATAACCAGAAACACTGAAAATGTTAACATTTCTGAGATCCTTAATGTTTGTTCTTGCAAAGAGCTCCCAAACAGACCGGAATTCATCAGAAATACAACAAATCCCTTTGTTGCTTTTCCTCTGGTGCCATTTTAAAAATAGTAACATCTTTATTGCAACACTTCTGGGGGAAAGGGGCTCCTTTACCCTTCAGCAGTCAGGCAGACGCTCCTTCTGTGTCTCCAGTCCTTTGTCTGTGCTCTCACACCGTGCAGTTACTGTCAGCACAAAGCCCATGGATGGCACGATGACACGGGAGCTGTACCAGATGTGGCATAGAAAGAGGGACAGGTTCAGTGTGGTTTTACTCTCAAAGGAAAGAAAGTCCCCACAGTCATCAGTGCAGTGTCAGAGCAAATATCAGGGAGGTTTGAAGCAGCTTAGAAGGACCCATGGAAATTGTCCCTGGTGACTACAGCTGACAGCAGCTCCACCCGGCTACTCCTAAATCCCCTACCACACCCCCTTTACCACAGCAGGTCCCTAAGCTCTCCACCTCCACGGGGAACACAATCCCCCAAAGCCCTTGGCAGTGTTTTTCTCCTTGCTGCCAAGATGTCTCGATCTCATTTGGTTTTTGTTTCAGGGCATGGGGCCATGAAAGCCTCCTGGAAACTGGTTCGAGGGCTGACACAAAGATGATGTCAAACCACACTGAAACGACGCCTCAGCCCCACAGCACTCACACGACAACGTTGTGGGGACTGAACTGGAGCAGGGATGGAGCCTCGGAAGGGCTGCAGGTGGGGGAGCTGGAGGAACTGTTACTGAATAGCAGAATAATCTGGTACAATTTCTCGTCTATTTAAGCAGACTCTGAAGTCAACTCTTCAGAAGTAAAGGCTGGTACCTGCTGCACTTCTGTGTGCTTGCCTCTCTTTTGAACTCCTTCAAAGAGGCCCTTGTACTTTGTCAGGGAAATGAAGAGGGAGATTCCTGTGTAATCTCCACCAATACCTTTCATTTCCCAAGGTAATGATACATGAAGTGTCCTGGGGAGAGAGTGCCTTTTCCCCTCCTGACACAGCGGGGCCTCCACCCCAACACAGCTTCTTCCCCTGCTCCTCAAAGTGCTACCACAGTGTAGTTAAAATAATCTACATGTTGTTAATGTCATTTTTTTTTCCTGAGATATAGCCATGTAAATGTCCATGCAAGAGTCAAAAATGCCCAATTTAGGAAAGAATTTGAGTTCCTAATGCCATCGACAGCATGCACGTTGTCAGAACTCCTCCATGAATAATGAGAGAAACACTGCTGCTTTCCTTCAAGTGGTTTTATCTTAAATCATTATTTTCAGTTGCTCATTAGTCCTGTAAATTCAACCAGTCATTTTGTTCCAAACATTTGCCTAGGTAATAATTCCAAGAAAATTCTAGTGGTCGTGTATTGATCCAAATAAAAGTATGGAGCTTTGTTTGATGCAGAACAGACAGCTTGCCTCCAATTATCACAAATAAACACTAACAGAGTACAGAAACGGCTTCAGGAGAATAAATAACCATTTGCAGATTGAATTCTGGCTGTTGTATCACTGCTTTGTGGGGTTTATTAATGACTGGCTCGGTGAGAAGAGCCCTTTTTCTGCTCCTCCACAATCAGAGGAGGCACGAGATAGATGTGGTTTATATTCATCTAAAGTTAGAAGTCATGATGTAAATTGCAGAAATAGACATGAATACAGAAAAAAATCAAAACTGTGTAATTTGAAAAATGTGTTCAAGCAATAGCTGCATGATATCCTGCTTCCCAAAAGGTTCAGAGGAAGAGGGTTATGGGTAGAGAGCCTAATGGGGCTGTTTGTTTCCTGGAGAGCAAAGCACTAAGTTTTAATGTTCATGAAAACTGAGAAAACAATTACTTTATTGTGTATGGAAAGTTTTAGCCTTCAAAATTCAGAGAGAAATGCTGAAAAAGAAATGCTGGGATCCAAAACTCCTGAGAATACTTGGAGTGGCTGCAGTACCTGGGGTGATTCCCTGTTTTCAACAGGGAGATAGATCTCTGGCAACTCTCATGACACAGTGGTGACACAGTGCCTCACACCCAGCACGGAGCTTCCTTGGATTTCCAGCTGGATTGCTGCTTGTCACTCCACCTGCCTCATCAGCAGGACTGGGAAGCTGGACTGACTCCACTGCTGACTGCAAGGGACTGACTCTGGGGCCCTCAGTTCAGGAAGGACATTGGGGGCTGGAGCAGGTCTGGAGAAGGGAACGGAGCTGAGGAAGGATCTGGAGCACAAGTCCTGTTAGGAGCAACAGAGGGAGCTGGGTGTGTTTAGTCCAGAGAAAAGGAGGTTTGGGGGTGACCTTATCCCTGCAAGTCCCTGACAGGAGGGTATAGCCAGGTGGGGGTCAGCCTCTGTTCCCAGGTAACTGTTGGAACTGATGTAACCTTCCTAATGAATTGTTTTGATTAACTTCTTTAATTTATTTTAAAAATTACATATATATGTATTACAGTGACATAACTAGCAACACAACAAAAGGACTTAGTCCTAAGCTGCCCCAGCTGTTTTCTTACTGGTTCTGCTGCTTTTGATTTCCCTGGAAAACTATTTTATTAATAGCTCTGAGATCTTGTACTAGCCTGCATCCATTCATTCGTGGCTTCTTGACCAGTAGGAGTATTATATTCTGACTCACATTCCCCTAGCAATGCATGTTGAATAATTTTTAAAAAAAAATTTTAATTATTTTTTTTTTTCCCACAAAAAGGGTGATTAGACATTGGAACGGGCTGCTTAAGGAGGTAGAGCCACGGTCCCCAGAAGTGTTTAAGGAAAGACTGGACGTGGCACATGTGGTCTGTTTGGCACGGTGGTGTTGGGTTATAGGTTGGACTCAATGATCTCAGAGGTCTATTCCAACCTAAATGATTTTGTGATTGCTGGGACAACATCACCGGAGGCTGGAGCAGCGCTCTGCCCCGGCAGTGCGGTGCTCCACCAGGGGCAGGACTAAGCCTGGACCGCCGCTCCAAGGAGCACAGGAGGGAGAGAGACGTGAACACGACACTGATGAACCGAAGAGCTTTATGCTGTTCCTGCAGGGCGCACTCGCACTGCGCCGGACCAAACCTTGGCTAACTAAAAGCTAATTAAGCACTAATTGCACCCGTATCCTGCCCCGCCCTCCCGCTCCGCCCCCCCGAAAAATGGCGGGAACGGGGCACACGCGCGCCCGTCTCCTCGCCGCGCACGCGCAGGAGGACAGACCCCTCCCGGCCACCATCCCGCCCCGCCGTGCCCCGGACGCCGTCTCCGCGGTCACTTCCGG
>JBBMKD010000034.1:11374428-11555092 GCA_037834095.1 Argya squamiceps
CGCGGAGCTGTCCGGTGAGTGGGCACACCTGGGAGGGGGCCGCGGAAACATTTAGCAGCACCGGAGGGAGTCGCGCCGCTCCGCTCGGCCTCGGGCGGTGTGGAGGAGACGGGGCTCGGGGTAACGGCCCGAGGCTCACACGGGGTCACCGGCTGCGCGGGGCCCAGGTGCGGCCACGCCGCGGCTGTACCCGGCGTAGGTGATGCTGCCTTTATCTCCTGTGTCCTCCCCGCCGTCCAGCTCCCCGGGGCTGGAGCCGTCCGTCATCGCGAACCGGAGCCCCGGGGAGCTGGCGGTGGGTACGGGGATTGTGAGGCTGTCGGCTTGTTCCGCCTCTGGCCTTGCTTTTGTAGCGTGGTTGTGATATGACACCTTGTAGCCAGACCGCTGTTGGATGAGTGTACGGCTCCCTCTGGGTCACCCCTTACCTGAGAGCTCCCCGTGGAATTGCAGCTCTGGAAATGCAGCTGCAGTGTATTTGCGCTGAACTGATCGTATTGAGGTTATAGAAATAGAGGTTTCCTTCTAAAAGTAGATAGAGATCATAGTTATCTTGATTTAATTAGAGTCAAACTTAGATGCTGGCAGTGCTGTCAATTGACTAAATTGATCAAATGTGCTATTTGTTGGGAGAAACATTGTATAACTTGGCAACAGCGTAACACAGAACATGTGTTTTAGCCATGGAGGCTCCCTATGAAGGCACTGAGGTAACTGTGGTGATGGAGGAGATTGAGAGCACTTACACTTACACATCACCGGTGCCATCCAAGAAGAAGAAAAAACATAAAAGTACTGCTGATCATGGAGAAAAAGCCAAGAAGCCTCGGTAAGTTCTTTCTGCCTTCATTTAGTTCCTTTGTAGAGTGTGGGAGCAGTTTTCCTTGTTTCTGACATGAGTGGACCTTGCAGTGCACTTGGAACATTTCATAGTGTAAAACATTGTATATGAAATATTGGCTTGACACTTTGGGCCTGCTCAGACATTCTTTACAGGTGCCACTGTTGTTCACTTTAGAGTTTGTTTACCCCAGAATAATTTACCTTAGGCTGTTCCTCAGAGGTTCTCTTTTTTCCTCACAGGTTCTTCTCAGAGAGACAGTTTTCATTTGATTAAAAAGTGCACTTACAAGTAAAATTAAATGTAACTTGCTTGTCACATGACCTTGAGACAAACCTAAACTTTATGAATTTATTTTTCCCCAAGGAATTTATGTAGAATGACCTTAATGTTTCAATTTCTGGTTGTGTTTCAGATCTGCTTACCTTCTCTACTATTATGATATTTACTTGAAAGTACAGCAAGAGCTTCCACACCTCCCTCAATCTGAAATCAACAAAAAGATCAGTGAGAGCTGGAGGTTGCTCAGTGTGGCTGAAAAGAGCTACTACTTGGAGAAAGCCAAGCTAGAGAAAGAGGGAGTGGACCCGGTAAGTTGTCTCTCTGGAAGTCCTTTGGTTGCTGAAGAGAGAGGCAGTTACCTGCTTACATAGCACTGTGTGGGAGGGTCGTTGAACTGCAGATTCCAGTTTGTACCCTTGCTCAGAGCAGCCTTTAAAGAAGTGGTGTGAGGCCACTGCCTTTTGCTTTTGCCTTCTGTTCAGTGGAGAGAGGATGTTTTGTAATCCAAGATGGGTGTGTGCTACCCATTGACAGCAGTTATTTTTGTGTCCTTTCTTCAGAATGAGTGTTGGTAAAGTGGGTGATAAAACCAGGACTGAGAGGGATTCTGCAGGCTTTGTCCTGTGGAGAAATTCCTGGAAAACTACCTCAGGAAACCGTTTGAACCTTAGGCACTAAAATAGCAGGGCTGAGAGCTGAATCTCTTCCTTTCCTCATAATCATTTACTCCATGCTCTGGTTTTGCCCGCAGAACTCCAGGCCATGCACTCGAGCTGCAGTCGTCCCTGACATTCCCGGCTTCCGTAAGATTCTCCCTCGCTCTGATTACGTAATTGTCCCCAAAACCACTCTTCAGGAAGACAGGAGCAGGCAGTCTCTGGAGCTGTGTGTGACACAGAGCCCGGCAGCACCCGAGGGGCTGGTGGCTCCCAGGAATGTCACCGGCGTGTCCCGTGGTGACACCAGGCAGAACATCCTCCCCATGGGCCCGGGCCAGGCCGGCGGCTCGGAGCCGTGTGTGGCCATCGAGGACACGGCAGCCTTTGCCCAGCCCGAGGCTGCAGAGGAAGCTGTTGCCTCAGAGGTTCTCTCTCATTATGTTGGGCCTGTGACAGAGAAAGTGGCTGGAGACATCCTCCTGGATGAGGCTTCTTTGGAAATAGAGGGACAGCCGTACCAGGCAGCCCAGGTGGTTATTGAGGAGACTCTGGTCAGCAGCTCCACAGACATCTCCAACGGGAGCGTCGCCGTGGGCCGTCCCCACGTGCCTGATGGGGTGTCTGTGGTGACTGTGGTGGTAAGTTTTTTCCAGTGGCACTCAGACTCCTGCCACATCTGACTGCTGTGTCACCCATTTTACCTGAGATCCTCGGTGGGTGCAGGAGATCTTCTGATTGCCCGACTTGCTGATGCTCAGTCCTGGGAGAAACAGAAACTTTTGTAATCAATGATACAAAAGTAACTCTGGGACTTAAGTTGTCTCTGCTTGCAGATTGACACAGCCATGTACTGCGTTGTGTCTTAACGTGACTGAGTTCTTTTCTCTGTTCATTATAACAATGTTTGGGGTATTGCAGTGCCAGTAATTGGGTTCTGCAGTTGCAGTGCAAGATTTTGGCAAGAAAAAATGCTACTGCTGTGCTCCTGATAGCTGTTTTCCTGGCTGCAGAGAGATGGGAGTCCTTAGTCTGTGAAGAATTGGATTCTCTGTTTTCAGTTTCAAAGTGTGAGGAGTTTGGTAATTTCCAGAGTACATCTGGTAAAGCCATTGTTTTTGATATGGTTGCTGCTCTGGCCTGTATTCTGGTCTCATCAGTCCTTAAGACACATTAATGTTCACAAGAGGGAGGGATGTGGTCACCATGTCTTTTGTTTTCTCCATGTATTTTCCCTTTGGCTTCATTTTAGGATACTGAAGAGAGTAGCTCCTCCACACCTGCAACACAGTTTATCATGTTACCTCTGCCAGCTCATTCTGTTGTGGAGAACCCAGCATCAATTAAATTGGTAAGAAATTCAGAGTCTTGTTTGATGTGTTATGGTTTGGATATATTGTCACAGATTTGTCTTAAAGGTGTTGAAGTGGGAGAGATTTGCTCACTGTTCAGTTTCTAAAGACAATCCAATTTGGAGTTGCTGTATCAGTTGATGTATTTCTTGTCCCTTGTGTTATGTCTTGCATAGGCTAAGAGGGTCTCTGAATTCCTACAGTGTCTTACAGGGTCCATTTCTTCTGCCTGCTTCCTCAAGGAATTCTTGGAAACTGATGGAGTACATAAAGCTATCACAGCACATCTGGCCAACAGCAGTTTCTGTGTAGCCATCTACATCCACTACTTGGATGCATATTTGTCTTCATAAAAAGCCAGAGTCCATCCCTTTAAGGGCAAGGATCTGCTCTTATGACAGGAAAATATGAGCTCCAAAGTTCTTGCTTTGGCTGCATGGCAGGAGGGGAGCAGTGACCTGAGGTTTTGAGAAGCCATATAAAAGGCTGTGTGGCCTGTTGCATGAGGAAGAATTGCTAATTAACCACTCCAACCATCTGTGTTTTTGTAGCCATTTTGGAAGTTCATTGTGCAGTCAGTACTGCAGCTCCTCCTGTTATATAAGCTAGCATCAAATCCTGTTTTCCAGGTTCTCCATTCTTCCAGCTGGTGGAACACTGCGGATATTTATAGTGGTGCATAGTGTGATGCTCTTCCAGTTGTCTCAGGGAGAATGGAAATACCTCAGGTTTTTGTTCCTGAGAAGGATCTGGTTTAAATTGACTCATTTCTTTGACAGCAGCACTTGGATTTCTAGAAGAAATCTGTACCTAGTTAGGGAGTTACAGTACAGCAGCTCCCTTGAGAGTGTTGAGAACAGGATATTGGGAAGTGCTGTGCTGACAAAAACCCAAATGTGTTGATGCAGTTGTCCTGGCAAAGATGACAGGTTCTAATTTAGTTGTTGGTATAAATAGTGCCTGGTGATGCTGCTCGTGTTTCAGTAGTTCATAGCAAGTTACAGTGAAGGATCAGGGAGCACTTGACCATCCCATACAGCAACAAATTACTGATAAAACTTTGTATCATGCTTGTCTTCAAGTCTTTCTGCTGTGTTGTCATGAGTGTTAATCACATTTTGTCTTACTGTGGATTGCTGTTAGAAGCATTTTAATGCCATCTTACCATGACTTTTTTGTGTTCAAAAAGAGCTGTTACATCATTGTAAATGCAAGATTAGCTTCTCCAGGAGGCCGTGTGCATTGTTCATCTCTGCTCTGCAGGTTGATCTGAATTCTGGTAATAGCAGAGGCTGTTATGTAGACTGAGCATTTAGACTCGCAGTAGTTCTGGTGCTGATTCACTCTGACCCAGCTGTGTGGTGTTTGTTCAGAAAAATGAATAATAGTGGAAGGCTGGTGATTTGCCAAATAACGTTTGTAAAATGCTTATGAGCAAAAAGGAAGAGATCAGCACAGCTTTGTGGTTTCCAGGTCTGTAGACAAACTCTTGACAATTCTTGTTTCAGACAACCACCTACACTCGCAGGGGACATGGAAATTGCACCAATCCTGGCTGTTCCTTCACTTATGTCACCAGGCATAAGCCACCAAAATGCCCAATGTGCGGGAGCTTCCTGGGAGGGAAATGGATCCCAAAGGTAAATTTATCTTTCCTTTCTTGACTCTGAGACAAAAAGTACTGGTTTTATGAATGCCTGTGATACTTCTAGACCTGTAGATCTAGCACAGGAGGTCAGATACACCAGAAGTGATCCCTGCACTTGTGTTCCAGTGCACGTGCTGGAGCAAGTCATCATTGCAGAGGACACTTGGCCAAGGTGAGACCTGAAATCACCACACCTTGGGTAAAGATGCTGCTCATATCTGTTAGGATAGATGGGGCTGCATTTACTAACTCTCATTGAGAGGATACACATTCTTCTGGCCCTCTGCCTGCACAGTTCCTGTGACTGGAAGGCATTGCCTTTTCTTCCTGCCACAGCTCCAGCTAAGCTCAGGAAGTTGTTTTGGGGTAATTAATATCAGCCTTTGAAGTTCTACAAATTTAGTTTTTTGTGGTCTTTCAACGTTGTTTTTTTAACAGAGAGGAAGAACAACTCTCAACTATAGGAGGTGTATGATCCTTTAGGAGCTTGATAGTAAAGTTGATCTAGTGGAAGCTGAAGTGCTGTTGGGTATTGTTGTTTCATGGCCATGTGTCTGATCACAATGTTCTGTCCTCTGACTGGAAAGAAATTTCCAGATGTTGGTAGAGTTGTGAAGCTTGTCTGAGTGGAAAAGTCTTTCTCCATATGATGCCTACTCTGCTTAAGTTAGTGGCATCTCTGCTAGCTGTGTACAGAAAAACACACTTGAACCTTAAACCTTGGCACTATGCTGGTAATTAGTTATCTGAACAGATGTGCATTTCTGTCTGAAGCAAGACTCATCAGGCACAATTTAGAGGATCTTCTCAATGTGAAAATTGGCATTGACATTCAGTGGCTTTGTGTGGATTTGTTTTGAACCTCCTTTGTTTTGTGTCTGGATCCATTAAACATTCAGGGATGAGAACCCTTTTGGGAAGCTTGCAAACTCTGTGGTGTCTGGGCTGAAGGCTGAGCTTCCTGTGTGGTGGAGTACAAATAATGATGGTGACATCTTCACTTTTGTTTGGTGAACTTGCTGAGGGAGAGAGACGGCTGAATGCAAAAAGTATTTCTGGATTCTGCCTGAACACAGCATGTCTGCTGCTGTTCAGTCCTACCCTGGTTAGAACTGAAAGGTTTTAGAGGAAGTTTTCCTTTTTGTCTTTCAGACTTACTCTGATCTGCTGGATTCCATTTCTGATATATTTTTCCATATTCAAATTCTGTGTTCGTTGTACCTTTGTTGTCTCCAGTACAATGATTTCTGTAGTCTTAGTCTTGGAAGTAACATTTTTCTTAAAGTCAAAAAAATCTTCCTAAGTAATCCTGTTTTCTGGTTGGCTCACATACTTGCTTTTCTGAAAGCACGTATCCAAAAGATGCAAATTCTGTCTTAACTCTCTTTGATTGCTCAGTAATGTGGAAAAACAGCATCAGAGAGCTGAAGCCATGAACGAGGAGTGTAGGAGGTGGGGCCTTGCTACAGAGGGTGGTGGGTGACTTTGTGGTGTTGATGCTAATGGTGATATTTAAGGAAGTTTAAGAAAGATTGATTCTTCAAAGTAAATAGTGTCTAAAAATAATACATGAGGGCCAAGAGGCTAGATACAATGTTAGCAGGGCCTTTGCTGTTGTAGGAGATGCTGTCTGTCTACTCCCATACAATTCACTGCTTAAATACTTAGGATTTTGCTATTTTGATCCAGCATTAAATAGGCCATGGGAGACATGGCATATGTGCAGGGGACTTGCTTATCTGTGAAAGCTCTGAAATGTGACTCTCTCCTTGTTTCCAGGAAAAGCAACTAAAAAGCAAATCTGAGCCAAATTCAGGCACCTCTGTTAAAACTCCAGCAGCTAAAAGAGGTCAGCAGTCAGCCCTCACAGAGCCCACGGCCGTTAGCGAGAGTTCCTCCAAGTCCGCCTTGGAGAGCTCCGAAGCTGTCAGCCAGCTGCTGAGTGCTGTGCCTGTCGGAGGGCAGATGCCTGAGATGGAGTGGGAGGAAGTGATCATCTCTGAGGCCCACTTTCTCCCAAGTGATGTGCTTGCTGAAGACAGGAGTGCTGTTGGAGTGGTGCTGGGCCAGGAGAGCCAGCAGCAAGCAGACGCTTCATCGGAGCAGGCAGAGAAAGGAGGTGTAGGGCTGGGGGTGTCAACGTCTTCTGAGGTGTTGAGTCCAAATGCCTCTCTGAAAAAGGCACTGGTGGGGTGAGTCTGTTTTCCATGTGTTATGGGAACATGTGATGTCTATTGTGTGTTCATGGGACTAGTCCAAGAAGTTAAAGGCTGTTGGCAGTGCTTCCTGTAAGATTTACTGTGTTTGCTGTTGTTTTGTGCCAGTTCAGGATTGTTCCTTTGAGTCTTTGTCCATCAGAACTAATATTTTTTTAAGTGACAGATTGTAGTCACAGGGCAGATGCAGCCTTAGCACTGTCTCTCTCCAATAGCTGTCATTAGGGTGCTAACAAAGCACAATTCAGGGAAAAGGGGAAAACTGAAGCTGAGGGGAAATCGATGGAATATTTTTCCACTTGTAGCTCTTGTTTTTCAGAATTGATGCAACAGCTGCCACACCCAAGGGACAAGAAGTAAAAAGTAAACCAAGACCCAAGCCCTCCTTGCTGGCTGCAGCCAGACCCATGCGAGCCATTCTGCCTGCTCCAGCCAGCATGGGGAGAGAGGCCAGCACGGAGCAGCCGAGCAGCAGGCAGGCCTTTGCAAGTACTGGTAAAAGCAGCATTCTCTTGTCTTTCTTCACCATGCTGAAGTGGTGTCTGCCAATAATAAGAGAGGTTTCAAGGGAGGTGGTTACCATGCCCCTCTTTGTCTCTGAGTGCAGTAAGTGGGCCATGAACACCTGCTGGGGTCATTTCAAGCTCAGAGGAAAGATCTCACGTGACTGTAGTGGCATTTACCAACCATGTCAGAAAGGGGCAGAACCTGTTTTCTCACATTTAACCTGGTGCATCTCTTTCCTTCTTCTAGACAAGCATTCTCCTGTGAGAACATCAGGCTTGAAGCCCAGTACACTGAAACAGTTGGGCCAGGCAGTTCTGCAGCCACCAACTGCTGAGGAGCGAAAGGTTGTTCTTCAAATGCAAATTATTTTCCTGGATTTTTTGGGGAGAGGGTTTTGTTTGTGCTTTTGGTTTGGTTTTTTGGTTTTTTTTCCCTCCCAGGTGAGTTATATGACCTGAGTGAGAAATAGAACAAAACATGTAGCAGCCTTTTGATGATGATATCTGTGACTGGCTGTTTTTATTATATGGCTGGGTAGCAGAATAACTGCTTGGTGGCTGAGTGTGGGAACTGAGCTGAGAGATGCTGCTGGACAATCCTGCTGTTGATTATTTGGGAACCTCCCAGCTACTACCAGAAGATGTTTAAGGACCTGCTGGTGCTTTGAAAATCTGACATGCAATATTGAGTACTGAGCTTTTCACCTGTAAAATATGACTGATTGTACCAAGGTGCTGAAATGAATCTGTGATTTGTAATGCCTTAGCATGCAAAATAGTATCTTATGGTATTATGGATATTAGATGAAAATTAATCTCTTGGGGGCAGGAATGCTAATAGATATTGATTATTGGTGCATGTATGTATTTAGTAGTAGGTGTCTGATGGGTGTTGTTTTTTCTGCTTTCAATCTCTAGCTCCAGAGTTCTGTGACAAGCAGGGCATCTCAGGTTAAAGTTGTGGAGGTCAAGCCAGACATATTCCCTTCCTACAAGTACAGTTGCACCGTAACTTTGGTGAGAATTTTTCAAATAGTGTGACTTCTTCCATGGGGAATAATCTCTCTGGGATGAGAATGTTCTGGGACTTCTGTTTTACTGACTTGCACAAATATATCTAATTTTTAATGTGAAATAATCTGTACTTTGTGTCAGCTCTAGATCTGGTCCAGGGTGACCATGCTCTGTTTTGCAGTTATATTTGGGGCCTTGTTGAGAGATGGATTTTAGCTCATGTCCCCATGCATAATCCCCATCCCCTCCTTGAGTTCAACAGAGAGGATCGGGGGTTTCTGAATGAATTCAATGTGCTTCTGGTCTGGAGAACTGGCCCCAGAATGTTCAAGTGCCATTTAAAGGATTCTGTGCAAAGTGACAGATCTTGCTGTTGATGTTTAAACAAGCTGTTATAAAGTGCAGATAAAACATATAATAATCTTTTTTAGAATCTGGTTGGCATAGAATCATAGAGCCATTCAGGCTGGAAAAGACCTTTAAGATCATGGAGTCCAACTATTAAAAGTCAAGGTCAGCAAACATCTCTTTTGTGTCATTCAGGATTTGGGCTTAGCAACGTCACGTGGCAGAGGGAAATGCAAGAACCCCTCGTGCAGTTATGTGTATACAAACAGGCACAAGCCACGCATCTGTCCAAGCTGTGGGTACAACCTTGCCAAAGACAGGACTGAGAAAACAGCAAAATCCCTGGTAAGGTTCAAGCTGGCTTGTTTTATCACATGTCTTTGTGAGCTGGGTGGAGAAGTTTCATTTGCAAGTCCCTGTGGAAACGTGGCTTGAGCCTTTTCCTTTTTTTGTTTGTTTTTTTGTGTTTTGTTTTAGATAAACTGTCTGTCAGAATGGTTCCTATTTAAAATATCTGTGATGATGTTTGTCAAACTCCTTTTGCAGTGGTGCTTCAGGCTGAGAGTGAGTCTGAACACACCCAGTGCTACCACTGGGTGTCTCCTCAACTTAAAAATGCTTCTGTTGTGTCAGTACGTGCTGGGAAAATCCACCCTGCAGTCTCAGCATTGCTGTGTCAGCTTTGTTGAACTTCAGACTTCATCAAGAAACTCCCAAGTGTGCTCTGCTTTGTGAGCAGTTTGGGGCTAGTGTCAGTTAAGTTGGTACATCTTGTATTAGAGCTTCCTGTTTTTAAGGGTTTGTAGAGCAACTTTACTTCCAACCTGAATTTATTTATGGATGTAGGGTTTTTTTTCTAATGTATAAATATGTTTTCAGTTGTCTGCTGCTCTAGGTGGATGTAATGAATTCTGGGGTTGGGTTTTTTTTGCCTTTGCAGACTCAAAGGTTAGCTTTTCTCATACTGAATTATCATGTTTTTAAAAGAATAAATGAAAAAAGGAGCTTTTCTGCTCTTAGCTGAAATGCCTGCTCAGCAAATATACAGAATTTTAGCCTGTGTAGTAATGACTCATCCACTTGCCTTTTTTTATTTTGAACATAACTTTGTTTAGTGGTTTTGTTTTTTCTTTAAAAACACAAACAAACTGAGATGGCCTGTATGAAACTCACATACAAACAGCTGTGTAAGGAACAGCAGTGTGCTTAGCTCAGCTTGCATTCTGAGGGGCATGTGGCTTGTCTCTTCCTCATTTAGTTTTTTTCTTTTTTTCTGGTTGAAGATCTGTTCAACATTCCTGTCACACAGTTCAGTGTTGTCTCTGGGCTTTTGATTGATCACTTATCTCATTGCTAGACTACTCAGAAAACCAGGTTGAAATGTTGACAGAAGAGTTTCAGGGATTAGACAGATCAGCCTGTTTGTGTTCTCTCTGTTCCTCTGGGACAACGTGGAGTTTGGTTCTCCTGTGTTTGTTTTTTTTGTTGTGATGGTATGTGTGTGTTGGAGAAGGGTAGAGTGTTGCTGATCAATTGTTATTGATTAATGTGTTCTGTACATCACAGCCCTCAGTTCTCTGTTAGTACTTGGTTCCTCCAGCTTCTGGAGAGCTGTGCAAGCTGCCCTGAGCCTGTGCCTGATGAACCATGGAGAAAGACAGTGGTGGTTGGGGGTTTAAGTGATAAGGGTTATTGAAGTGTTTATATACCTCTTGGTGGTTATCCTCACCTTCTGGATCCCCAGTCCCTGCACCTAACCATTTAATGGCCAATCTGTGATGGTCTGGCAGTGCAGGCATTCTGAAGGGATGGAATGTAATAAACTATTTTTGTTAAAGTAGTTTGTGCTTGAAGCTCCTGTGTGGAGTCAATGATTCAACAGTAGAATAGGAATCAGCTTTACTGAGTGCAAAGGTTACTGTGTTTCTGCTGCCTTTTATGACTTCTTTGGGCTCCACACCTCATCCCCATGCTTGCCTAGCTGGATGTGTTGCTTTCCAGGAGGTCAGCCCGGGCCAGTCGGACGTGCTGAGCACCAGCGAGCCGCTGACGGCCGCGCAGAGGGAGACGCAGCGCCAGTCCACGCTGCAGCTGCTGCGCAAGGTGCTGCAGATCCCTGAGAACGAGGCGGAGCTGGCCGAGATCTTCACCCTCATCCACGAGCTCAACAGCTCCCGCCTTATCCTGTCCAACGTCAGCGAGGAGACCGTCACCATCGAGCAGACCTCCTGGGCCAGCTACTATGAGTCTCCGCACGTGCAGTGCCTCCTCTGCAACAGCCCCCTGTTCAAAGGGGGACACAAGTAAGATTCTGCTCGGGATTTTGACTCTTTCGCACTCGTGCTGGTTTTCTTTGTTCTGAGTCTGCCTGAAATAATGTTTGCTTTAGCCCCTGGTAGTGAAGCTGGTGAACGTGACACTGAATAAGATAAATGTGTGTGGAAAGGGTTTAGCAGAATCAAAGAGTGACTGCAAAGTCTAGATGTAACTCTTTTCTTATTGAAACAGAGTATTTTTATTAGTCATCCCCTCTTTGTTTTCCATTCTGATGCCTTGAGGCTGAGAGAGGAAAACTTGTGTGTTTACAGATGTGCATTGTGTGATTTCCTTTTTCTCTCTCTCCCTGGTCTGAATATTTCCTGTGTGGATCTTTTTGCTTATGATATTTTCATTCCTTTCATTTCTTAGAGTGTGCTTGAGTGAATGCTTTTGTGGACCAAATATCCAAATTGAAAACTGAAGGACTTTCAGAAACTTTTAGTGCATAGGCTAGATTGCCTTAACTAGATTTGTATGAAAGCCTGTAAGATATTTCCTCCCTGAGTCTGCCAGACATCCTCCTCTTTCTGAAAACGTGATCTAAAATTTTTACTACAGCAAAATGTCAGGGTGTTTAATGTTGTGTTTCTTTCTTCCACAAAAAAAAAATCTTGATACAAGTGGTGGATATTTGCTTTGGTCAGGCTAGTACAAAATGAAATCCTTCCAGAAAAGATACTTTTTATGCTCTGTATTTTTTTCAGAACAGAGCAATCTCACACCTTGTCCCTCACCTTGGGACTTACCAACCTGTGTATTGTAAATCCTTGTCTGTGCCTGGCTGCTTTGCAGTGCTCTGCACGTGGGACTCTCCCATGTGCCTGCACAGGCTCTAATTGAAGCCCTGCCAGTGGGAAGGAGGTGATTTTGGCTTTGATTCTTGTTTTCTCAAGTGGACAGCAGTATTTCAGCCACGGGCACTCCTGTCTGAACTGCCCCCTTTGCAGTTATACTGTAGAGGAGCAGACCTTTCTGAATCTCTGTGTGCAGGGACAGGCTGTCAGGTGGAATGTGTTACTGATCACCACAGCGGTGGTGCAGACACTTCTCCCAGGGCAGCTGGGGCCATAGGTTTTCTCCACCTCTCCAATAGTAGGTTCCCACTGTATGGAGCTGGAGGGATGCTCTAGTGCTGTTTTAAACAGTGTGAGCAGTGACCTGACTCTGCCTGGGAAATCTCTTTTAAAATGTAACTTTTCTTTTCCTGACATGATATGATGAGGTGAGCTGGCTTAGATTTGCATAATAATAAACTCATGTCAACCCGAATGTCTGAAGTTACTGCAGGGCTGGACTAGAAAACCCCTTGGCTTCACTCGGTGGATTTTCTGTTGTGTGTTGCAGTTCCCTTGCTGGTCCTCAGGAGTGCTGGCTTCTGACAGCCAATCGGTTACAGGTGGTTACAGCTCAGGTCAAAGTGTGCTTGAACCTGCAGTGTCTGGCCCTCCATAGCTTCACTGACATTTACACAGGTAGGAAAGGTGTGAGCATATGGCATGACTACAGTAGTGAATCCTTGGGATTGTATCAGGGCATTGTCCAGGCATAGAAAAACTTGCTCCCTTCCCCAGTGTACTAAATTTGAATTATTTTATAATTGCTTCTGCTTAATCTGCAAGTAAATATATAATTGTGAGTGAAAACACATAAATGTTCTGGTGAGGAAGACCTTGCCTTGATTCACTGATGTGGGTCTGTGTGTAAATGTTGAGTTCTGCAGGGCAACCCCTGAGATCATAGTCAGAGACATCTCTGGAGAGTGCTGTTCCATGGCTTTGGTTGGTGAGATGGATTGGCAGCTGTTCCTTGTAGCTTTTTTAATCAATAGACAAATCTGTGAAAGGAGCTAATCTTTCAGCAGGGAACTCTGCATTTCAGAGGTGTAGAAGCACTGTTTGTGTTTCCATTATCCTCTGGACTGTACTCATGTGAGTGCAATGTGTATCAGTAAGGAATATATTTGTTTCTGAGGAAGATCTGGAACCCTAGAGACAATAACTGTCTTGTTTTAACTGCAGGCCTTTTCAATGTGGGTAACAAATTGTTAGTGAGCCTGGATCTTCTGTTTGCAATCCGAAACCACATTAAACTTGGAGAGGATCCCAGAGTGGCTGTTGGCAATATCCTTGACTCTGTTCAGGAGCAAACTGGTGAGTTTTCCTTTTCACTTTTTACCATAACATACCAAACTGTGACCTGATGATGATTGTTAGGTTATAAAAAGGCAAACCTCACCTATTTTTGTGTGGTATGTTTCTATTAAATCACTTCCTAAACCAAAAAGTACCTCTATGACCAATTCTTTGTAACAATTCTCTGGAGGGCAGGTTTGGTTTTATCCTGCATAGGAGAGCCCTACTACCTCTCCACTGGCTTCAGGATGTGAAAACTGTAACAGTGGCATGTTCTCTTTTCAGAAAAAAGCCTGAGCCCTGATGAGCAGGGTCAGCTCCAGGAACTGCTGTGCAATGGCTACTGGGCTTTTGAATGCCTGACAGTCCGAGATTACAATGATATGATCTGTGGAATCTGTGGCATAACCCCCAAGGTGGAAATAGCCCAGAGGAATACAGAAAATGTCCTAGCACTGAAAAATATAGAGGTAGGTTTTTCCCACAGCTCACATCCTGTTCGTGTTCAAAGCAGATCATAATGATTTTTTGCTGACTCTGGTCTTCATGATGCACAATAAACACACAAGACCTTTGTGAGTGGTTTTCTGCTGATGCCTGACAAGAGGATGTGGCTGGAGCAGCAATGCCTGTACTTCCTCTTAGAGGTGTTGATGTGTAGTTCAGGGGAAACAAGATCCTTTGTCCCTGGACCACAGCTTTTGTCTAGCAGCCTTGGGCAGTAGGAACCTTGGATGGAAGTTGTTGAGTTTTGTCTTCTTCCTTCAGCATGAACACATTCTTTTTTTCCTCAAGTTTCCCTGAGGGGCTGTCTTTAATGGGGAAAAAAGCCCTAGTAAGAGATTGTAGCATGTCTAGCTTTTATGTCAAATATGTAAAATTTTCAGTCTTACCTGAGGCAAAGTGGTTGTGGGAAGCTTTAGGAGACTGAAATATCTTGTTGTATTTGGACTGAGCACTCTCCTGGATAGTCCTCATGCTGTGAGTCTGACACAGAACTGTCAAATGAGCTGTGATTATTTGTATTTGACCACTGTTTCTTTCTCTCTGTAGTTTACTTGGCCAGAATACTTGCCATCCAGTGAAGTGAATGTAGAAGACTTTTGGTCCACGATGGAGACGGAGGTGATTGAGCAGGTGGCTTTTCCCTCTAGCATCCCCATAACAAAGTTTGATGCCTCAATTGTTGCTCCTTTCTTCCCTCCACTGATGAGAGGAGCAGTGGTGATCAATACAGAGAAGGACAAGAACCTGCATGCACAGCCAGTGCCAGGTAATGGCTCAGGTTGTGCTTATTAAGGGAGTGCTTCGTGTGTTGGTGACTTCAGTCTTGGTGAAGTTTAACATTAAGAATTGCTGATTGCATGACACTTTAAAAGTTACATGTGCTGGGAAAAGACAGGAACATTGGGGTGATTTCAGCTGTTCTCAGGCTACTTTGTTGCTTGAAACTTGGCCTTTTCTGTGAAGTTTTGATGCACTGGTGGGCTCTGATGCATTTGAGACATGGGGGACATGAGAGCATTGCACCCCAGGTGAGATAGTCTGATTGCAGAGGGATGCATGCACATCTTGAATGCCAGTGTTTGTTTCATGTTAGACTGATACTTGGAGTGTGGAAGTTACAGGTAGTACTTGGTATCTCAGTGTTACAGTCTCAATAAAGGGTGAATAAGATTTTACAGAACTTGAAAAAAAAAAAAAGAGAGTGGTGTGCTAGTCTTGATCAGAGTTGCCAACATTCGGTACATCCACTGCATATTTGACTGCATGGAACAAGAAACAGTGAGAGGAATAATCTCAGGTCTGAGAGCTAAGATCAGTTAGCACCTGGTTCCCTTAAGAACTTAGGTACTGGATATAAGAAGGAAAAATGGCTTTGCAAGCTTAACAAGTGTGTGAGTTGGCTTTGCAGGCAGGACTGCAGTGCTTCAGAATTGGGCTGCAGAAGAGCTATGTGGGCTTTTGTGGAAGTGGAGTTGCAGAGAAAGGACCAGGGAGATGTGAAGGCTGAGCCTGGAGCTGTTCAGTCCAAAGGCTGCAGTAACATTTGTCTCTGCTCTTCTTCACTTGGTTATCCTCAGAGCAGTCATTTAAAGGTTACAAATGACAGGTTAGGCAAGTGTTTATGAAGTCTGCAGCTATGCTGTGCTCAGCCTGGTGACCTCAGCAGTGCAGGGCTCAAGACAAGCGTGGGCTGTGACATGCTTTGCAAGTAGGACTGTTCACAGCTTTCTCTTGCTGGCTGTGGGTTGTGCAATCTCTGCTTCTGAAGTCTTCATAAGAAATTATTTTGGTAAGTTCCCTTCCTGAGAATGAGTGCTGAGAGCTGTTTCCTGCCCTTGCAGGTAACGGGAGTGCCTTGGTGAGGCTCCTTCAGGAAGAGGTCTTCAGGCCTGAGCTGATAAACTCTTACAGTGAGGAAGAGCTGCAGAGCTTTCTGACACAGTGTGGCATCCCCTGGGAGGCATCACATACAAAGGTAATGGCTTGTTTGCCCACATACAAGCCTGCAGGAGTGGAGCTGTTCCTCACCGTCTTTCCCTCATCCACTTTTGCCATCCCAGACAATTAATTTCTCATCTGACTGCACTAAGGGCAGGGTTGGGTGCCAGCAGGTTATAGGATAATTTACACATGGTGAAATAAATTGAACCTTTGTGGGCTAGAAGAAAGGAAGCCTGTAATTACCTTGTCACTGGCTCAGCATTGTGTAATTGCTTGTCATCCTCACAGTGCTGAGTGTGGGATTAGGAACTTATTGGATGAAGTGCAAATCAGGATTTGGGAGACCTTGCATGCTGCCTTTTCCCTCTCTGCAGGAATCTGTTAATTTTAGTCACTTTCTCTGGGGCCTGTCTTTTCTAGGATGAGCTCTGCTACTCCCTCCTCGCTCTGTATGAGTTTGTACAGAATGGGACAAGTGTTACACCACCTTCTGCTCATCACACAGGAGGGAAAATCTACAAAGTGTGTCCACATCAGGTAAGGAAGACAGGGGCCACAATACCTTTTTACTTCCTTGGCTATTCATTATTTGACCTAACAGCATGCAACTTCCTTATGGAATAGAAGCAATGGGATGGGCTTCTCTGAGCCTTGGGAATGAAACATGTTCCTGGAGGCTTGGAAAATTCTCCAAGACAAGGTGAATGTGTATGAGGAGGAAACAGAGTATCTGCAGAGAAAGTAGCTGTCTGGTTACTGGGTAGTCTCGAGTACCTGAAAGGAAGCTGAATTTTTTTAAGACTGGATTTTTTTCTGTAAGTTTTCACTTTTATTGTGCTGCTGACGTTAATCCTTTTTTTTCCCTAGGTTGTGTGTGGCTCAAAGTACATAGTAAGAGGAGAAAATGCTCGGGATCACGTGGACTTACTGGTATCCTCACGTCACTGGCCTCCAGTGTATGTTGTTGATACAGCCTCTTCAGTGGCACTATGTGCAGACCTCTGCTGGCCTGGCCTGACTTCCCAGATGTGGGGGAAGAACCAGGGCTGTTTCTCTGACCCCATGGAACCTCCAACGGTTAGTTATGTCTTTGCTCTCTGCTTTGCCAGTCCAGCATGGAAAAGTTGCAAGGGAGATTGAAATTAACACCACCCCGTCCGTATGTGACCTGCATTGTGGCTCAAGATAATTTCATCGTAGAATCACAGAATGGTTTGGGTTGTTGGGTTGGAGGGGCCCTTAAAGCTGATCCAGTTCACCCCCCTGCCACAGGCAGGGTCACCTTCCACTAGGCCAGGTTCCTCCAGCCCCATCCAGCCTGGTCTTGAACACTGCCAGGGGTGAATTTGACCTGAGAAGTATCTCCTGATTTAAGCTTTGCCGGTGCATCACTCCTAAGCATAGCAGAATGTATTTGGTGTTGCTTGGGAATTGGGTTTGATTAATTGTCCTTAATAGGAAGAGCTGTGCTGGGAGTGCATTGTAACAGTTCAGATCATGAACTTTTGACACAACAAGTCACTTCTTTCAAACTACTGCTATTTCTTGAGAAGTGGGAGAGGAAGAGGGTTCCTAGTGCCTTGGGACTATGTGAGGGCATACAGGTGAGGAGGGAGCGTACATACCATCTTTGTGGCACATAGGGGAAGCCTGGATCATTTAGCCCTCCCTCTGTCCTGGGTCATAGTGTTGGTTGGAGTTTGGTCAGCCAGTATTTTTGTCTTCTCAGCTGTGGGGAATTCATTTTTTGTTCTACCTGGTGCGTGTGTGTCTCTCCCCCAGTACGTGTCCTGCCCTGAGCTGCTGGACCAGCACTACAGCGTGGACGTGACGGCGGCCGAGCACTCCCTTCAGCACCCCGTCACCAAGTCGTCGGCCCGCCGGATCGTGCACACGGGCTCGGAGCAGGGCTGGGAGCCCACGGCCGGGCACCGCTGCCTCTCCCTGTGCCGCGAGCTGGAGCCCTACGGCGCCATCATCGCCGCCATCGGCGACAGCAGGACCAGCCACGTGCGCCAGCGGCCCATCGCCTTCGACAACCCCACGCACTATTACCTCTACAACCGCCTCGTGGACTTCCTCACCAGCAGGGAAATCGTCAACAGGCAGATCCAGGAGATCGTGCAGAGCTGCCAGCCGGGGGAGGTGGTGATCCGTGACGCGCTCTACCGGCTCGGCGTGGCCCAGATCAAAACAGAAACGGAAGAGGATGAGGAGGGGAAGCAGGAGGAGGATAGAGGTTGCTGAGTGACAAAACAGTTTGTTGGTTTCTCTCTCTGGTCGCACGGATGGGTGGGCTGAGCCAGCTTTTGCAGCTGTCTGGCTTGAAAGTTTATGTTTTACAAGTTGGAGATGTGATGCTGGTGGCTTTGACTGCTGTTCCTGACCAAAGAGCTCTGTGCTTCCATAGCATCGTGATAGCTGCTGCAAGCATGGGTCTGTCACGCCTTGCAGAAGGCTGCAACTGCCTCCAAGGCATGGGATGGACCTGCTGCTGTTCAGGGCTGTGGGATGTTGCCCTCCCTGCAGCTGGAGAAGAAAGAGGAGTTGCTGGTAGCAGGGAGTGTGTGTGGTCAAGCACACGTGGGTTTTTTAATTCTGAATCTTGCTTGCTGACTTCTTTGTGCTTATTGGTGGCAGGGCTGGGAGTGTGGGACCAGGCATAAAAGGCAGATTGCTACACCAATTTCCCCCAAAACATTCTGAATAGGTGAATTTAGGATACTGACTCCTGCTTGGTAATCTTGCAGAGCTCTCATAGGCGTTGGCTAAAACGAGTCTTGAGGAGGAGGAGCTGTGCTGCTTTAACATACTGTATCTGGGGAGCCCCCCTGGAGGCTGCCCTCCTGGTCCAGGACTGTGGGTGCTTTGGCTGCAGGGAGTTTCTAGAATTGTTTGTCCCTTCACATGAGCACTAATAACTTAGAAGCCAAAAGGTACAGTGAGAGGGGTGTGTTCTGTATGGTAAGGCAAAAACTGAGCCCCAGGGTAGCTGAGGGCTTGGAGGATGGTTTAAGAGCTGTGCAAGGGGTGGCTGTGGAGAGGGGAGGGACACTCAAACACTGTCTGTGGGATCAAGGAGGAATGATGAATGCAGTGTCACCAGAGAAAGCAGGGTCCTGTATTCCACCCTCATGGAGGTGCTGGGAGAGCTGCACCCACGTGTGCAACCTCATCACCTTGTCAGGTGTCACACCTGCCCTGCCCATGTTCTCACAGCGCTCTGGGGGTTAGAGGAGTCTCCTGCTGCCCAGGTTGCTTTGTCAGCCCCTTGAGAGGAGTCAGGATAAGGCCCCTGTCTCTGCAGCACACCTGAAGAACACCTGGGGCTGTGGGGACAAAGCTGAGCTGTCATTGCTGCAGCTCCCTTTGGCCATGGCCCGTGGTGAAGGTGTTTGGTGTTTGCTGTGACCCGCAGAGGAGACAAGCAGGAGGCCAGACTGCTGAGTTACCATCTGGGGGTTTATTTTGTCTGAGTGAGCAGTGGGGAAGATTCTGAGGCTTGCGGTGGTGTTGTAAAACTCCCTTCTGTGAAGGGGAACCTATTGAGTACAGTACTGTTAAAGTAAATGTATAAGTCTGAGCAAATGCAGTAATCATGGCTTGGGGTTTTTCTGTTAAGAACATTAACTTATTATAAGAGACATTAGTGACTTTTTTCAGTCAGTGATAAAGTTTAATAAATTATCTCCAATTTTGGGGGTGAAACTGTGGTCAAATGACTTGGGTTGGGTATTTTTTATTGTGTACAAGATCTGGATGGCTTCAGGAGAAAAGGCACAAACACTGCTGAATGTCTTCTGCATTTTCCCTGCCTTTGGCATTGTTTTCCCTGCCTTTGGCATTGTTTTCCCTGCCTTTGGCATTGTTTTCCCTGCCTTTGGCATTGCACTTTCCCCAGAGGCTGCTGCCATGTGCCACATGGTGACTTGTCAGATGTCCCATCATCACAACTGAAATGACATTCTATTATATCCATGCACAGGGACTACTTCAGAGCTTTAAAACCTTGCTTTTAATAAGTTTTTGCATTACACGAGAAGTAGTTTTGAGAACTGGTACTGAGGAACAGAGTTGCAGGGTGAGGGGGTAGGCCAGTGCATCACCCATACTCTGAGCTGTTCCCCTCTGAGAAGAGCCCTTAGAGCCCCAGAAGAGACTAATTTTGTTAAACATCTTATTTTATTTTTTATAATGCTGACAGATAGAGTTACATTAGCTTTTCATTTAGTAAGGAAGAATGAATCACTTGGTGTTAGCATAAAACTGGGTTTAATAGAATCAGAAATAGCCCACAGTGAAATTGCTCAAGGTGTGACAAAGGCCACCTGCAGTGCTGTTGTAGTTTGCCTGAGCCCTGTCAGTTGCAGTTTGCCTGTACCTGGAATAGAGATCCTTTACCCACCAAATCAGGTGAAGGTAAGAAAGTTCTTCAGCTACTCCTGGTGGGTACACAGGACTGGGTGGCTGGGGCAGTAGTAACCCTGAGCAAGAGCTAGCTGAGGAATAGGTTGAAGGGCATTAGACCCTAGCTTATGACAAAAATCACCTCAGTTGCACTATTAAAAGTACATTTAGGAAATTTAGTACAAGTCTGTAATAGTGACAAAGGCAGTGATTGCTACATGCTCAGTAACTCAGTTCTGTAGGATATGTGTAATGTTGATAATTTCTAGACCTCTTTAAGCTGCCATTCTTTCCTGGGTTGGGGTTGTGTTCAGTGCTCTCATGGAAGAGCACTGTTTTCTGCTGTATTTTACCTGAGAAAGAACTGTCCCTCTGTCCTGTTAGTGAGACACAAGTTCACATAACCCTGGGGTTGGCTCTGTGGCTCACTGCACGCAAACACTCCCTGCAGGAGCATCACTGCAGAGAGGTGGATTGCACCAGGAAGTGTAGGGGTTAATGCACATTTAATGCCATGTAGAAGCTTTACCTATATCTAAACATGCTGCAATGTCCAGGGTCAGACTGACAAAGGGAAGAAAGCAGGACCATCAAAGGAATGTGTGGAGTAGTTCCAGTGCCAAGACATATTTCAACATGTGCTTATAAAACACAAGGGTTCAGTAATGTGGGTGACACTTGGAAATGTCTTACTTGGCTGTGACTAGTCTTTTTTAAAAAACTACAAAACCCAAACTCCCACAGCCTTCTCTGGGGCATGGGGAGGCAGGTGCTGGGGACCTCTGTGTACCTTATAGAGATGGAGCCTGTTACCATCCTAACAGCTCTATGCTACGTGTGAGATAAGATTTCAGGGACCCCATGGTGACTCCTCCGCTCTCCTTTTGGTGAGAGAGTCCATAACACACTTCAGAAGGCACAAAGAAGGCCAAAGCAGGTGTCTGTGTCCTATGCTGAGCTCTGTGGAGCCAGGACAAGGATCAACCCCAGGGTGAAGGTCCCACCTAACAGAACTGGTAGTTGTTGCTGTTGAGAAGGGGCTGCCCACTCTCCTCTTGCTCGCAGGACTCCTCACAGCAGCCAGAGGTGTCACAGCCACTGTCTTCCTCAGCACTGGAGGGGAGGTTGGTGTAGTCCTTGAAGGAAAAGGAAGAAATGTGTTTTGGTCCCTCTGATTGTGTATGACACCTTGTTCCCCTGTGGGTGACAGCTGAGGGTGTGCTCACTCCACATTACCACCCTTTGCTGTGCCCACAGGGCACAACTGACAGGCAGGGCAGGCATGTGTGCCTGTGCTTTTGTGGACAGCTGATCCAGAGAAAAGGCACAGCAAGTCCAAGGGAATGGGGCAGGGTGCTGTGCTGGTAGTGTATGACTGCCTGTCACAGAGAGGTTTCTGCCAAGAAACTGCTTCCTTGTCCAGCCCTTTTTGGGTGGGGAGTGACTTCACCCTTCAGCTGGATGCCTCTCTGCACTTCCCACCAACACTACACTGCTCCCATCAGCTAATGGTAAGGGATGTCACAGAAAATGTGTCCAGAAGCTGTGTTCATGTAGGGGGAAAGACATCCTCCCCTTCTCTCCAGAGGTCCTCACCCGTTCCTTATGCACCTCCAGCTCTTTCTGGATGAAGCAGCCAATCTGGTCGAAGGTGGGTCTCCGTGTGGGCTCCAGGCTCCAGCACGCCTGCATGATGCTGTACCTGCAGGGCCAGACAGGGACAGGGGGGCTGCATGGTGCTGCTGGAGGCTCTGCAACCCCAGGCTCCTCCCTGCAGCACTCTGTATGCCCGGGACACAGTACTGAGCGGTCCCTTGTCTTCTTCCATAAAATCCATGGTGAGTGCATGGGCAGTGCTCCAGGGAGTGGTGAGCACTGGAGTGGATGGAGCAAACTAATCAACGAGAAGCTTTATGCCACCAAGACTTCAGGCTTACACTCATTACCCTCCTGTAGCCTACTCAGGCTTGTCAAAAGAAGCTAACTAAGAAAAGAAAACCCCACTAAGTTCAGGAATGTAGACATGTGTGTGTTCTCATCCTCCTGTCCCTAAACAGGAGATGCTGGATAGACTACCCCAGGCCTTGTTTTCCTGCAGGATCAAGGAGCAGCCTGGTAAGATCCATCCTTAACCTCAAGGCAGACACCAGGAAGCAGCAGGCAGACCTGTGGACAGGGTCCCTGTGCCATGTCCCTGCCTGTTGCCATGAGGCAGCTCCAGCCCCCCAGCACTGCTGTGTGAATCTCAGTGCATCCACTCACATTTCCAAGGGAGCGAAGTCAGGCCTGGCCATCTGGTATCCCTGCTTCACCATGCTGTAGAACTTGCTGTTCACCACCATGCCAGGATAGGGGCTCTTCCCTGTGACAGTAAAAGGAGCAGAGGTGGCTCTCAGACCAGAGTGTTCAACACTCCAGCCTTGAGGGGTGGGAAGAGGCAGCCTGCAGCATTGCCTGAGCCAGTGCTACCCAGGGAGGTCTGAGTTAGAGAAAATGATGTGGGATTCTTTGTTTTGAATGGTCCCTCTGGAAACATAACACAGTGTTTTATAGCCCTGATAAACCTAGATTTTTGTCAACCTCCTTTCTTGGAAATTTTTCTGCAGCTACATTAGGGCAGTAATGTGCCACAGAAAACAGAAGAGGTTAGCAAGCTGGCTTCTTTCTTACCAAGGGAGAAGATCTCCCAGAGCAGGATGCCGTAAGACCACACATCACTCTGCACTGTGTAAATGCAGTCAAAGATGCTCTCTGGGGCCATCCATTTCACGGGCAGGCGGGCCTGGAAGAGCAGAGAGTCCTGCAGACTGGGACAAGCTGCCAGCTTATACTACACCCTGTCTGTCCTTCATGCTCCAGCCCCCCCCACCCTTGTACCTTCTCTTGTGCCCACTTTTATTACTTACGTTGCCTTTCACAACATAATTGGAGTCATTCATGATGTCCCGGGCCAGGCCAAAGTCACAGATCTTGGCTACCCTTCCATCTGATATGAGCACATTCCTGGCTGCCAAGTCACGGTGGATGCACTGGGGAGGAGAGACCACAACTGAGACCCAGTCACTGGCCCCCAACAAATCAAAAAAATTTCCTACAGCCTAGGCCTGCCACCAAAACAATGCATGTAGGGGCAAGGGACACATGTACTGCTTGAAGAGGCACCATGTCATGCACAAACTACATGTTTGTAGCTCTCTTTCATTTGCTGTGTTAAGACACCGTGACATTTCATGCTCTGTTCTTTAATCACTCATGGGACTGTCATCTTCCCCACAGGGGGAGGCTCAGAACCAGGAGCTCTTGACCCTGTGTCCTCATCTCTGGAGCAGTCACAGGGTGACTGACACTCAGAGCCAGCTCTGGCAGTCAGCTCAACAGCCACTTTCAGTTCCTTGTCCCTGGGGTAGCAAGGGACGCTGCCAAAGCGAGAAAGCTTCACAACAAAGTTCCTGACCTTGTGCAAAAACAGGGGTGAAAATGTTGAGACCAGCATGATGCACAGCCCTGGGTTCCCCCTGTAACACTGCTCTGCCATGATGGCCATGGGGAAAAAAGGCTGTGGAGGGAACACCAGACACCAGGGCCCAGCCTGTCTGAACCCAACAGACCAAGCAGAGAAGCCCATTTCTGGCATCCTGGAGCTTGGCTACCCCATCCAGACATCCCAAGCCTTCTGCAGCCAGGATGGGTGGCTCCTGCTTGGCTGGGCTGGTGTTTCCCACTTGGTGTGCTGGGGGCAGTGGTCCTCTCAGCACTCACGTTCTTTGATGCGAGGAATGCCATGCCCTGGGCCACCTGGCTGGAGAACTGAAGCAGGTCAGAGAGATTGAGGGGACGGAGATCCTCCCTGGCTTCACCTTCCTCCTCCAAACTTCTCCCTGAAATTCAAAGTGGAGATTTTGATGTGCTGCAAAGCTGGTGAGTAATGCAAACTGTGGCTTATTGTGGTTCCCAGAGCTAAACCAGACAGGATGGCCAAAAGAAAGAAATAATGAAATCACAGAAATGAGCCTTTGACTCACCCCTGACTTGCACAGAATCTGATGCTGCTGAAGACGATGATGACGACACAGGCCTCATTTCAACATATGTTTCCAAACCCTGGCTTGAAAAGCCACTGTCACTAAGGAGCAACAGAGAGGGGGGCAGGCTGTTAGAATCCTCCAGCAGTACCTTCTGCCCTGCTCCATATCCACCAAAAGGAGAAACCACACACCTGCCTGCAGAAGGCGACTTAGAGAGGGGCTTAAGTGCAAAGACAAACTTGAAGCTGATTCAGAAAGGAGACCTGGCCCATCTGTGTTATGGGGCTCCAGGAACTGTTCCCCCTTTTTTAAGCTCATCCTACCAAACCCATGTGCCCAATAAAGTAGGAAGCCAGCAAGTTTTGTTTCTGGATTGTGCAAGGACAGACAGGGCTGAAACCTGGATTTATTGTGGGATATTCAATGACTGCTCTCAAAGTCTTTGAAAAACTCAGGACTATGACCAGGTCTAAACATACACAACCCCAGTGGCTTTCACATCCTGGTATCCTGCCAGTCCCCAGACCTTTGACTTTGGTCTCTCCCCAGCACAGTGCTCTTCACACTTCTCCCAGTGAGTACCCAGGCCCTGCATTGCTCAGCCCTGCAGCCACCTGAGCTCTGCTCCTACCTGCGGAGGTATTTCTTCTCTAGCTCAATGTTTTTGTAATCAGCAGCGCTGTCTATAGAGGTGTCCAGGGCAGAATCCTGGATCATTATGGATTCAGCCTTCTTCCGCAGGAAATTCAGCAGGTCTCCATAGCGACAGTACTCGGTGATGACAAGGATTGGGCCTGGGAGAGCAGCAGAAAGGGTTCATTAAGGAATGATGTTACTGTGACCTGTGCTGAGGATTGCTTTCCCTGAGGGGGCAGCAGAATCCACACAGCTCATCAGCTCATGCTGTGCCTCAGAGGAGGAGCTCTGTCAGGGATCCGTGGGGGATCCTACCTCCACAGGTACATGCCCCCAGCAGGTTAACAATGTTCTCGTGGTGTCCCAGGTGACTCAGGATCTTCAGCTCAGACATGAGAGCCTCCTGCTCATCCGTGTCTGCTGATGCTGTGAGGTCAGAGAAGGACTGCGTGAGGGAGTGAGGGAGGGACAAGGGGGAGATTAAGTAGAGAACAGAAAAAGGTGTTGACAGAGTTATGGAATAAAAAGGAGGAGACACACTTAGAGTGAAAACTGTGTCCTCTAACTGTGCCTCTGGCCTGCCCTGTCCACAAAAAAACACAATAGTGTGATTCCACCATCTGGTACTTGGCACAGAGACAACTTTTAAAAGTAGATTTTTCAGCCTGTAAGCACCAACATGTGGTGAACACACACTACATCCTACCCAGAGGAGCTTGGAGGATTTCAGCCCTTGCAAGTTGTTCTGCGCTCACCCTTTAGCATCTTCACAGCCACTTTGAGCACTGAATCTTCTTTGCCTAGCCCAAAAGCTGTGGCTTCTACCACTTTCCCAAAGGCTCCTGCTCCAAGAGTTTTTCCTGCAGAGAGAAAAAAAATGTACTTTTAAGACATTTTATAGAGAAAGATTGAGCAGCTGTTCTGCACACAGCCTTGAGGAGGATATCTGGTGGATGGGGATTCCTGCTGGGCTCACACAAGATGATACATCCCCTAGTGAGGAGCTGGCAAACATCTGTGGGGAACTCTACTGTGAGCAAAGATGGTGTGAAAGAGGTCATCTCCAAACTTTGCCTCACCAAGTCTGTGCTTTAGCAATGACCCCACATGCAAGAGGAGGAACATGACCCCTGCAGCCTTCCTTGGAGCACAGGAGGAGGGAGGGAAGGTTGCCCCCTACCACTTGCCACCCTGTGTGGAAGAGAGCAGCAAGGCCTGGTTAAGGATGCTGCTGGAATATCTGGAGGCAGATTTGGACATCACCCAGAGCTTTGGCTCTGACTCTTGAAGCATTTCAGCTCTCTGATGAGCTTCATGCCACCAGGCAAGCAGCAAGGAAGATTTCTTACCAAACTGGAGGTTGTTCCTTGGAAACTCCCATTTTTCATTGTATGGCAGCTGAGTGGGATCGATAAAGATGTAATTATTGCCTTCACAGGCCTCAATGATCTTCCACCTCACCTGGTACTTGGGTTTCTGTAAGGAGGAGACTCCAGTTACTCAGGGATTCCCAAGCTGGGAGGGTTCCCCAGCCCCAGCATCCACTCAAGCTCACTCTGCAGGTGCAGAGGGAAGATACAGATTTCAGCCCATCAAATATCTTTTGAATCTGGACTGAGTGAGAGAGGGTTTTTCTGGTCAGCCTGGACTCTTTGCAGTTATGAAGCCCACACAACTCATCACCTATGACTGAGGGAGCCACTGGAAGCAGCCTGTTGCCATCATTTGGGATGGCAGAGCTGGGAGATCCAGCGTCTCCCACCAGAGCAGTGGCTGACAGTGCCCAGCTGGTGCTGGAGGGAATGTCCCCACTGTGTCTCCTTCCTTGGACCCCTGGCTGCTGAGCACAGCAGAACAGTGGAGCTGGCCCAGCCCCACTTCCCTTACAAGGGTAAAATAAAAAAGGAGAAAGAGAAGTAAGAATTTCTCTTTTCCAAGAATGTCACGGCAGAAGTAACCAGGCAGGGCAGAGAAGCAGTGCTGCAGTCCTTGAGCAGAGAAGGCTGGTACTTATCTGAGATAGGTAACCATGTTATTTATAGACATGTCCTGCTTCTCTTGGGCTTGCAAGCTCTTCCAAAAAGCTATTTATTTCAGATCTGGATCACATTGATCCATCTTTGTCTGTCTCTGGACCACTGTCCAAAGGCAACTCTGCCTGCTAAGCTGTGGATGCTTGTCTGAGAGAGGGCTCTGATGGATCGTCTGACAAACAGCTCCAGAACTTTGCTGCAAAATCTTTAGCCTTGATAAGCTGTCAAAGGAAGGGTGCCAAAAAGGAGAGATGAAAACCAGGAGATTTTCACCCACTGATAAAGCAGAGGTGGCTACTGATTAGTTCAGTCTGTGGAAAAAAACAGAAGGAATCCAAATGCTGGAAATGAGCCTTGCAGAGGAAATGGGGCAAATTCTTATATAAAAATAGTGACCAAGTCTTCCTGGAAACACACTTCTAACATCATCCTGTTTCTCCATAAAAACAGTTTTTTATAAAGCAGTGAGCAGAATAAAAAGTAGATGCAAACTGCAAACCACTTTTTTTTTCCCTCCCTTTATTCAGTCCATGAATTTATGGGAACCAGAGCAAAACCAGGGGCAACTGACAGCACAGAGTAAGCACCTTTGTCTGACACCAAACAATAACCACACTGACCTCTGGCTACGAGACTGAAGGACCAGGGCAGGGGAGGTATTAATACACTGGATTGGGTGCCTGAGCTTTGCCCTGCAGCAGGAAACTCCAGGGGGAAGCTGGGAGGCAGGGGAGGCGAAGGAGGCAGCTTGCCTGGTACCTCCAAGGTCCCTGGCCCTGGCTGCCAGCAGAGGCTGCGTGGCCTCTGAGGCTGGGCAGCCCTTGCCCTGCAGAAGGGAATCTGACCTGGTTGTACTTGTAGAGCAGGAAGAGGAGTAGGAGGAGCAGCACCACCAATGCGCTTATGCAGGAGGACAGAACAGGGCTGAAGAGCTTGTTTGGAAGGGCCATGACGCTCCCTGGAAGAGAAAAAAAATGGAGAATGAGTCAATGCTCTTATTTCAACCCCAACTCTGGGAGCATTTTGCCCAGCTATTCACTTTGGATTCCTCTGTATGCCACACACCCCAGCACTGCCCTCAGTACCCCCTTTTGGGAGCTGCTGGGAGCTCCCAAACTCTTAATGCCAAACTCTAGTCTGCAATGGTTCTCCTCATGCCTGCCTGTTTCCACACAAAGAGCACAAGGCCAGACTGACTGGGGACCAAGATCTGTGTAGCAAGAACAGCCCCACCAAAAGATGCAGGCCCTGTATTTTTGTGTGCTGAGAAACTGCTGGATGCACCATGCCCTGGAGCTGAGTCCTACAGTTATAAGATGCTCATGGTGTGGCTCAGCCTTTGGCTCCAGCCTATAACCCAGCCAGAAGTTCCCACATGGCTCTTAGGAATGGCAAACGCCAAAGCCTCACACCTGTGAGGATAAAGGGCTTGTGGAATCTGTTCCACCTCTCTTGCAACACAGTGGGGATGTAATCTCAAAGTCCCCAGATTCCCCCCACTCTGCCAAGCTGATGGTTTGTATCTTACTGGTGATGGTGACTGAGTGGAACATGTCAGAGGCATTCCCTTCCTCGTTAATGGCCACGCAGCAGAAGGTGAAATTGTCACCCAGCTCCTGGAAGAGGATGATGCTCTCCACCTCCACTTCGTGGAAGGGCAACATTTTCACCACCTGGGGTCTGGAATCATTCTGTATCAATCTGTAGTCCTCACTGTACCTGCAGGGATGGCAAGAGGAGACAGTGAGTGCTCCTCTGCAGCACAGCAGCTCACAGTTCAGTGGGAGCCTATGTCAGACTAGAGAGAACATGAATCACAGGTCGACAATCTCTTCAAGCTCAGGACTTTAGGAATAGAAAGTGCTCCCTCTTCTTAGGCAGACCCCACAAACCTCTTTTTCCAGCAGAGCAACATCCCTGTTGCTGTTACTGGGCAGGCTCTGCTGTATTGCCTGTCTGGGGACACAGGTGGTGCTGCTCAGGGAATGCCAGCATGGCAAGGGCAGGGCACAGCCTGGAGGTGCTCAGTCCCCTGGGCAGTTCTTACCTGTCTGAGTGCAGGGGGCACTGGTACCACTCGATGTGTGGGGCGGGGTACCCGATGGCCGTGCACTGAAGGATGCTGGGGTCATCAGCTGGCACCTTGATTTTGCAGACCCTTGGAGAAGCTGTTGGGCAAGTCACATAAACAGTGAATGCTGTGACCAGAGGAAGAGCATGTCCCCCATGCTCTGGTTTCCTTTCCATGAGTGCAACACTAAACCAGAAGGAACCCCTGTGCTACACACGGGCAGGTTTGGGCTGGGTCTGTGTGTCCTGTGGGTGCTGAGCTGGAAGCAGCCTGGCACCCCAACCAACTTTTTTTCCAGCTGGGAAGCAGTCCCAGGGGCAAGCAAGGTGAAAGAATGGACAAGAACTTACATTTCAGAGAGATACTGAAGGTAACTGATCCATTGGTCACATTGTTGAGGGCATAAAATGTGTAGAGCCCTCCCTCTCCTTCCTGCAGGCGGTTCAGGGAGAGTGTGTTGTTGTACCTGCTCACAGAGAGAAACACTGTGAAGAGCACAGGCCTTGCTCAGTGAGATGCTGCTGTTTCCTGTGCTCTGGAGCAGTGAACACTTCCAGCACTAATCCCAGCCCATCAGGGAGCCTGCCTGTTGCTTCTCTGGGGGAAGCAGGGAGGGACTGATCTTCCTCAGAGCAAATACCTTTTGCCACCAAGTGCACTTCAGTACTTCTGAAAGGCTACAGGTGGGTGAATGCTCAGGAATAATTTAACATCTAAATCACTGCCTTTCAAGGGTCAGGGGATGCTGGTCCTCCTGCCTTTGGCACAATGAGTTTCTTCATGAAACTGCTCCCTAGGTGTCCACTCCCCTCTGCCCCCAGACCATTTCTCAGCCCACAGTGCAAGAAAGAGCTCACCCTAAATTTTTGCCAAGTAGCACAGTTCCTCTTGTGGATTGTTTTTGGTTTCTGAGAAAATGAAAGGGGAATTGCCCAATACTCCAACAAATGGAATGATTTTATTTCAGTCTCCCCTTGGTCTCAGTTGGCTGCCGGCTTTGGAAGAGCAGACCTGTACTCTCTGTCAGATCTTATTCACATAAAAATGTTTGTGACTTCTCTTGACACAGGGCTCTCAGTGCCTCTCAATGCACACTCTTTCAGCCTCAGAGCAGGGGATGGGCCCAAGGACCAGTGAGGGAATTAAGCTTTTGTTCTATTCATCCACTCCTGCAATTTCTTCTGGCAAGGAGAGTGCAGGATTGAACAAGCAGATCACAAACGTGACACTGACTTCCACAAGACTTTCTAAAGAGAAGGCTGCCAATTTAGAGAAGGGTGGTGTCCTCCTTGATCTGATCATACTGTGGTTTGCTAATAATACTGGAAAGAGAAAACAGAAATGCAGAACAATTTCCCTCTTTAAAACCAGAGAGTTTTCTGTAGAATGGGGCCTGCCTGTCTCAAGGAAACCTCTCTTGGAAACATGCCATAGCCAGTGTAGAAGACAAAGAGCACGTACCAGTTGTTTCCAGAGATCATTTGGCCCTCGAATCTGGTGGTTTTAGAGTTCTTTAAGGGATTCGTGTGTTCCCAGACCCACTGGTGAAGTTTTGGGTAAGCCTTAATGTGGACCTGCAGCTCCACACTCTCTCCCAGAGCAACCTCCTGGCTGGTGGCTTGCCCTGGGGTCAGGTGCACGTAACCTCTCTCTGCAGGGTGGAGGAGAGCATGACTGTCAGAAGGCATGTCCAGAGACCTGGAATAACCCTTATACCAGCTCCATAAATGGATCATTATTGGAAAGAGCAGCCTCAGCTGGGAGACTGCAGGAGGGAATGAAATATTACACAGGTATGTTGCCAAAGGAGTACTCTTTAAATCACTTCTTTGTCATGACACCTTGGATTATATTGCCTGAGGAGAGCTAGAAAATCTTAGTGAAGTCTCATAGGGAAAGAAGTTTTACATGCTGTATCCTAAGAGGCGATGAGACTAAAACAGTATCTCCTAATTGTTTGCAGAAACAGGCCCTTTAGCTAAAATCCTGGCTTCTCACTAGGAAATAACTCAGACTGAGTTTTCTTTCTGAGCTGTGGTATGCAGCAGCTTTGGATCATCAGCAAACTCCAGCCTGTGAGCTGTGAGGATGAATTTTCCATCTTGAGATACAAACAAGTGTGTAATAGACCTGAATCCCCTTGTGTGGATCTGTGACTGGAAGAGACAAATCCATACTCTGCTCATGTGGCTTGCCCTTCCTTCTAACCAGCCTTTCCTGGTCTTCCAGCACAATCTTGTCCCATTCACATTTTACTATTTCAAAGCTGTTTATAAATGCACAGAGACTGAGAAGAGCACTCCAATTTTTCATCCAGAGTCCAAAACCTGTCCTCAAGATATGAAGGGAACACCAGTTCCTTTCCTAACAGCTCCGTAGTTCTCATGTAAACCCTCAGGCACAAGTGAGAATTATGTTTTCAACAACAAATTTAGGAAGAGAATGGAGGCAGAAGCAGAAAATACTCAAGGCTACACATGATTCAGCCCTACTAGCCTTTTGGGGAATCACTCACCTACTACCTGAAGCATTGTTGAGGCATTCCTGAATCCTACTGAATTGTTAGCTATACAGGTGTACTTCCCAGTGTCTTCCATGGTCACGGCTGCAACAGACAGGGTGTCATTGATGAAGTAGTCACCATTTTCAAAGCCAGTCCTGTTAGTTCTCATGACCTGTCAGGCAGAGAGGGAACAGCACACATTGGAAGGGCAGAGCAAACACACCTCACCTGCTCTGGGCTAGAGAGCTCATCACAGAGAGCAACCTGTGTGGAGACCCAGAGACACAACAAACCCAAGGATCCAGGGCAGATATTCCACAGCAGTTAGGTTATAGCTATTGTCAGCCTTCTGACTGCAACTTGGCCTTACACTGTGTGATCCAAACATACCCTGTGTGTTGTTTCATCTCCTTAATAAAGGCATCAGTTATAACAAGGACTTCTAGCAAACCTCACCCAACCATCTAGCAGTTAGAAGTCAGCATCATAAAGATTTTGAATTGTATTCCTTTTCTTTACACATATCTTTTCTCTGGAGAACTCTGTCCTGAAAATGTTTGCTGCTTTATAAGCCCTGGCAGGGCTGGGTGGAGAAATGTTGCTTTAATAGGTACTGTGGCTCCTGTCCAATAAACTCAGCTGAAACAACACACTCTCCTCTCTTGCAGCACAATTCTGAAAATAGGCAGGTATTTCTTAATCCTGTCATCCTAAAGAAAGGATATGCAAATTTCTACAGCTTGAGTAGCTGCTTTGGGAGTAGCTGCTTTGGTTGGGTAGTACAAGTCTTTGCTGTGAGTCTGGGCAGTTCTTACCATTCCATGTCCCCCAGTTTCCAGGAAAGCCCCACACCCCAACTTACTGTCTTTGCTGCTGTCACCCATCTGATGTCATACTTGTGGGAAGGAGAAATCACTCTGCAGGTGACTTGGAAAGGTTCGCCCACGATTCGCACGTGGTCTGCAGGGTCCATCATCACTGACACAGGCTTCTCCAGTACTGCACAAAGGCAAGCAGATCCAGTGTCATCTTCTCCAGTGAGTCCATGTGCTTTGGAGACTCCCCAGGACCTGGCTACCTTGGCTGGTAAGGCACTGGCACAGTTTGCCCAGAGAAGTTGCCCCATCCTGAAGTGTTCAAGGCCAGCTTGGGTGGGGCCTGAACAACCTGATCTAGCAGGCAGCATCCCTGCCTTTGGGCAGTGAGCTTGGAACTAGATTATTTTCAAGGTTTCTTCCCACTATTCTATGACTCTATTCTGTGATTCTACCTCCTCCTTTAGCCTCTTTACCCCCTGCCTTCCCCTTCCCTATTGATCATCACTCCCTTTTGAGCATGTGTCTGTGGGAAGCAGTACAGGTGGGGAGAACACAGCAGTCAGGACTGTGGGTTGAAAGGGAAGGAGAAGCTTTTGCTCTGGTGGAGAAAAGGGGCCTGAGGATTTCCAGAACATTGGAGAGATTGGTGGACATTTTTCTCTGGTCTGTGACAGTGCCTGCAAAGATTTGAAGACTGCTGAACCCATGCAAACTCATCTGAAGGAACCAATTTGCCAGAGGCTGATGGAATTTGACGTTCATTAATGACATTCATTAATGAGAAAGTACAAGTTCAGAAGGTCTTTTCTGCCACTGGCAAGGAGCTTTTCCTTGACTATCTGCTGTGGCCAGCTTAGCTATTTGTGGCCCTTAGGACAGCAACAACCCCAGTTCTTTACCTTCTTCCATAACCAGTCTTATTCTTGATGAATTCTTTATTTTTCCATTTATCTGTGCTTGGCATCGGTAATAACCTTTATGCTTGCTTTGCACATTGTACACCCTTACTCCTTTCTCAGCACTGAAGGAGTAGTTGGTCCCAGGTGGGAGAGGAGAGGCATCATCCTTTATCAGAGTGACATTGGATCCATACTCCGGGGCCGTGATGAAGCAGGGGAGATCAACATCCCCACCTTCAATTCCCCGGATCCGGGTATAATAGGGGGTGTACCACACGTTATCAGGGTCTGCAGAGGAGACAGGACAGGCTTGTGAGAGGGGTCAGAAAAATGCACTGAAGCTGAGAAACACATTCCAGCAAAGGCAAGTCTCCAGCACTGCTGCCCATGGGGAGTTCGATGCTGGGGCAGCCCTGCTCAGCTCCTGCCTGACTCAGCCTCCAAACACTCACATGACAAACCCAGTTCCAGCTCAGGCATCTGAGGGGATCACAGTAACCAGCTCACAAATGTCCACGGAAAAGAGAGGCTGGAAAGTATGCATACCTCTAATTAAACTTTTCACCGTGGCCCTAGTTTTACTTATGACACCTCCAGCTTCCTTGCTCAGGACAGCACCTCTGGTACAAGGGAAGGGGTGAAGTGGTAGAGCTACCACAGCATAGCTCCTTCTGGGATAAAAGAATATTTGAGGTTCAGGTCGCATTGTGAGGATGTAATTCATGTGACTCTCTCCCTTATCTGAGATGCTGGCAATACAGTTCTCTGATTTGCAAATCTCAGTGCTCATTACAACACTAAACACACTTACATCCCTGTTTTTTTGAAGAAGGGAGAACACAGAGGAAGGAGGGAGAGATCCAGGAGAGATCCACATATACATGAGATGTAGCTTTGTGCTTTATCCCAGTTCTTTAACCATGGGCTCCATTTTATGTGGACTCACATGGTTGTGGCCCCACCAGGAGCCTGCACTGCTCCCCAGGCACACACACAAGCACAGCACAGCAGAAAGGACCTGCCAGTGGCTCCCTGGAAGGAGACTGCTCTGCCAGGGGATGTGGGAAGAGAGAAGCAGGGTTACCTCGCACAAAGAGGTGGATGGCTGCAATGCCCTTGTCACTGCTGTTGACATAACCACAGCTGTAGGTGCCTGTATTCCTGTAAGTGGCCTTGGGAATACTGAGCGTGCTGATGGTGTGGTTGCTGAATGTATACTTTTTGCTATTCCATGCAACTTCAGACTCTCCTGAGCAGTGCAGGAGGACTGGATCACCCGTGTTGACAACCAGAGCAGAGAGGTCAGGGCTGATCACCGGAGATGCTGAGCCTGCAAGGGAAAGAGAGAGTGAGAATGCAAAAATGATCGCTGAAGATCCTCTGTTGGAGTTCATGCTGCTGAGAATGGGGTAGCTCAGCATCAGGAAAAGGCTGACCTTGGGATCCAGACTGGCTTTTAGGGTCACATCACACCACCCATTCTCAGTCCCACCAGACCCATATGGCCTGATACCCCAGAGAATGAATTTCAGGGAAGAAACACCAACGTCCACAGTTCCCTCTTTCCTGCTGTTTGAACATTTAGAGGCCTGGGACAGGAAAAACAATCATCTGGAGCTGATTAGGGCAAATGCCAGCTTGGCAATTGTTCCTGCTGATTTTTGCCTCTTCTTACAATAGTTTTCCTTTTGTGGCAGAGCTGGAGCTGCTCCATGAGCTGGCTTAGCCTATAGCATCACTTGGTGGAGTTCAAGCCAAGTTTGGTGCATGGGACTCTCTGTTGCATTGGTGCTGAGATGAGCTAGAACAGACCTGGAAGGCTCCTGCAGAGCAGGAGGCCAATGCATATAATTTGGGAAGACTGGCTTTTTGTTGCCAAGTACTGGATTTTGAAGGACACCTCCTCATGTGTATCATGGAGTCACACGCTGCATTCTCCTCACAGACACCAACAAAACATTATGAAATGAGACAGCATTATTACTCCCATTTGGGAGAGGAAACTGAGGCATGGAAAAGCTAAACAGCTGATGAAAGCCCACAGCTGCAGCTGTTC
The DNA here is from genome assembly GCA_037834095.1 of Argya squamiceps. Lineage (NCBI taxonomy): Eukaryota > Metazoa > Chordata > Aves > Passeriformes > Leiothrichidae > Argya > Argya squamiceps. The sequence goes on from JBBMKD010000034.1 coordinate 11,409,639, forward strand.
ACAGAACACACCAGTCCTGTGGGCACTGGCATCACAAACCAGAGTTCTGATGCAGAGTTCTCTGCTTTGAAGATGCCTGCTCTGCTGGCTGAATAAAGGGGAACCAGGGTCCTACTCCAGCCTTAGTGTCAGAGGGAAATATTTTTTTCCCTGTTTTGCCCTGTCAGCGAGTTCTTTGAGCTCCCACCTATATTTAGGGTGGGGGGAAGTGCAAAATGAATCAGTGCCACGGGGTTGGGGAAGAAGTGGTGCAGCCACCCCACGCCAGGCCCTCAGGGAGGACAGGAAACACATTGCAAATGGCTATCTGTGCCTGAGGGGCTCTGCACCCCCTTCCAGCCCCTATCCAGGGCTATTCTCCCACTTCTGCTTTCCTTCCCACTCGCTAACCCAACCTCACATCTTAAAGGGACACACACACTCATTCAAATAACACTAATCACAAAGGGAGCTGTGCAATTTATCAATTCATTGCTCTGCAGGCAGTGATCCTCCTGCCATGAACACTGTCCCTGTAGCAGCCAGCAGAAGCACACCTCCATCCTCATCCACCCCGATCACAGCTCTTTTGGGGAGGAAGGCGATGCCCAAGGTACAAAAAGTACCTTGTGTGTCCTGGGCTACCAGCTGTGCTCAGGGCTGTGCCAGCCAGAGCCCACACATCAGAGCCCAAAGAGCAGCATTTAAGCCATCTTGGGCTGATGACTCCCTCCATGCAACAAAGGGTTGAGAATATGAGACTCAAGACCCTGGAGAGTGTTGCTGGTGTGTGTCCGTGACACAGTTGCCGTGGGGAAGCTCAGACAAGACCTAGATCAAACTCACTGGCCGTGTGGGGAGAAGCAGAGGACAAGGATCTTTGGAGCATGGAATATTTGACATTTTATCTCCCTGGGGTTTTTTGGTTTTGTTTGTGTTGTTTTTTGTTTTGTGTTTTTTGGGTTTTTTTTTTTCCAATGGTTTTATCTTTCTGTGGAAAGAGGAGGAGCCCAGAGTGGAGAAAAACATATCCCAGAATAATTTACAAAGCTAGATTTTCCGCATATCTGAGGCAAAATGTTCCTCCCTTTTTGCTAAGCTGTGCTTCCTAGTGGGGCTTGATATTTCTGTTGCTTTAACTCTTTGTCACTGGATTCTTTTCCCTCACCTACTCTTTGCTTTGGCTATCCATCCACATCCAGGGTTTTGGCACCATTTCATGGGGAGCCAAGCTCTTTTGACTCAGAGTTGTATTCAAACTAGCTCAGAGAAAAACCATCTTGTCACTTGTCCTTGGTTTGACCACAGCAGGAGGAGAAGGAAAGAAGACAAAACAAACAGGAGTCATCTCACTGTGCATCTTTGTTGTCACCAGCTTAGAGTTGGTGACAGTAGAACTGAGATGCTGTGGCCAGAAAAGGCTCTGGACAGGTGCTGTCCAGAACAGTGAGGAACAAGCCTTCGGGCTGTCACTAGAGACTTACATCAACAGTACAAGCACCACACAAGTGGAGTGAGGACAGACAGGACAGAGACACTAAATGCAGGACAAAGCTAGGTGAAGGTCACCCAAGCCCCCACTCCTTCATGTGTGCTGGAGGATGAGTCAGAGCAGTGGGTCCTTTTCCAGAATGGGGAAGCAGGGCTGCTGGGGGAGGCTCTCTCCCTGCTGACCACTGTGCAATCTTGCACGAAGCCCAGGGATGTCTCTCTTCTGCTCTCCAGCAGCTTCCGCAGCACTGCCAGTAACTGCTGGCCAGAGGTTTTACCACACTTGGGTTGTGTAACCATGACCTCTCCTTACAGCTGCAGACTCTCCCTGCCAGCCAAAACACTGCTTTCCTCTGCTGAGCATTTGGTGAGGAAGGAGAAGTGAAGGCTGGTATGCCAGAAGTGTCCAGAATTCTTACCACAGAAACCAGTCACCAGGATCTTGAGTTAGTCCTGGGGAGTAACTAGATTAAGGTCTGGTTCTGAGAGGGACCCACACCAGACCTGAGCTCCCTTTGTCCTACCCTCAATGATAGCAAGGAAAAGTTTGATTTCTGAGGACCCCTTCCCCAGAGCCACCTACAGTATCTGGGGGACTGGGGATGGAGAAAAGTGTGCTCATGACAGCTCTGCTTGGGGCTTCTACCTAAGAGGTTTAGATTACCCACAATAAGAAAACAAAACCCCCAGGAATACACCTTAAGATGGCCAAGAACACAGATGAAAGGCAATCAGATTTAAAACATTCCCTCTGCTTGACCTGAGCCCTCAGCAAGAGCCCAGATCACAACAACCACATCAGCCCTGGGTGCTCACAGAAGATGCACTTGCAATCCAAGAGGTAGGAGGAGGAAGTCAGGCTCTGACTCCAGCTGGAGGCTATAACTTTGTAGAACCTTGGCAAGGTTGTACCTTTGTGCTGCAAATGGCCAGCAGTGCTGGTACTCACACAAATGTGTGTCCTACAGCCTGGCAGGGCAGACAGTGCCTCATGAAGGTGTCACAGCTGGTGATCTGCACTGGACAGTGGCTCAAGGAATCTCTGGAGAGATCCTGACAGCTATTGTTATGATTTCTCACAGATCTGTATTAGACCTGCCTAGTCCCTATTATTGTAAAAAACCACAAAAAATTAAAAACCCTGCAGCCTTCACAACCCAGTTCCCACACAGCAGACCTAGAAAATTCTGCTTAACATGTTGCAAATGTCACTTAAAGTGAAACAACAAGTGAGAGGGATGCAAATATCCTGGGCTGAAAACATGAGCACTGCAGTGGCACAAAAAAGGACTCACTGCCTACCTGTCACATGCTGAATGTTTTCCCCACGGGCTATCCCCTCACAAGGATAACTTCACACCACACTCGCACTGTGTCCCCAAGCCAGCTCAAAAGGAATATCAAGGTGAGTCCCACACTGGACTCGAGAGGTTCCCAGAACTTCAAATGGCAAGATTAGTAATGCTGGTTTCCACCTCTTTGGTTGTAAACCTCAAAACAGGCTTATTGACTCTTTTTTGGGGTTGGTGGGTTATCACCTCTTGGCCATCCCTGCAGCCTTAAAACACAGGTATTCACCTTTCCCTTCTTGGCTGGCTGAGTTCTGTTTCCATCACATCCTGGCTCTACAGCCCTGTTGTGTGTGCCAGCACCACCAGAAACCAGCAATCCTCAGACACTCCAGCTGGGCATGAGCTGCTTTGGAAGGTGCCAATGCAGCTGATTTTCCTGACTTCTTCACCCACAGACCAAACATCTCCAACTCCTTCCCCATTTGAGCAAAATGTTATCTTGGAAAGAGCTTCCCTCAGGACACAGTTGCTGCTGAACCATTCCTTCATCTTAAACCTTGTCCAGACCCAAAGAGTGGGAAGTTTCCTTCTCATACCTCCCCACAGCCAAGGCTCTGCCTATGCTATGTGCACCTCCCCATCCCCCTTGGCCTTACCTTGGCAGGGCTGCAGGCAGCCAAGGGCAAGCCAGGCTGCAGAGCCAGCACAGAGCAGCAACACACCCTCTTTCCACCACTGCCCTCCCTCTCTAATTGCAGCCAGCTCTGGATGACCTTCGGAAAGCTGCTACAGCCAAGTCTGCACTGAATTTCAGTGCTGGTGTCTCTTCCCTGCAGTGCCACACATTCTGCCTACCCACACCCAGGATCCTTGAACCTGCTCACAGCAGTGTCCACTTCATGCAGCAGCCTCCAGAAACAGGGACCATCCCAGCCCACAGCAGCTTTTTGGTACACATGACTGGGAGCCCAGCTTCACCCTCCACCTCCAGGAGCTGTGTGCCTGCTGGTCCAGCCTCAGCACAGCCCAGTCTCCACCAAGGCCATCACCCAGGGAGGAATGGAGCACTTGCACCAGACATCCAGGAAACCCTCACCACGTCCCAAAAGTCCCCTGGAGTGGCATGAGGCTTTGGGAGTCAGTGTACTTACCATGCCAGAAGCCAGCTGTGGTGAGCAGGAGGAGGAGAGCAGGACCCATGTCCCCAGGGACCGTGGTGTCCCCAGTGTGGAGCCAATGCTGCTGAAGGATCCTCTCAACCAGTGGGTGTCTCTTCTCGTGGGCACAGTCCCCAGTGCTCCCTTGTCAGGAGCTTCTCCTTTCTGAGCTGACCACAAGTTAACAAATTCCCTATTTTGTTTGTTTTTGAAACAGGGGGAAAAAAAAAGCCCAGGCCGTGCTTTCTCACGTCACCAGTGACAAACCCCATGGCAGAGGTGGGGCCACGTGCACACCCTGCTGCAGGGGCCCCCTGTTGTTGGGGGTCCCCCTCAGGTCTCAGAGAGGAGTCCATCCCCAGACCACCCCCCAGGGCTGGCAGGGGCCACTGCACCCTGCTGGATTTGGGAAAATCCTGATGTTCTCTGGCTTCTGCCACTCCAATCTCCAGAGACATTTATACACTTTTGCCTTGTGTGGGGACACAGTGTCCCTACACTTGCAGGCAGTGAATTCCATTTTATTTCAGCAGGACAACTTTCACCTTGGGCCCAGTGGCTCCTGGTGGCTTTGGGACCTGAGCACCTTCACAGGACATGGCAGGCTCCCTCCCAACAGGCCCTCAAAGGCAATTCAGCCTGGGGCAGCTCCCAGTGGGAAAAAGCCTGTGAAGATGCCAAATCATTTTGTGTTGACCAAAAGTGTGGCCCCTGGTGCAGAGAGGGGTCCTGTGGCCACACAGGATCACCCCCAAGCCCCATGCCAGCTTAACCAGCCTCCCTGGCAGGGAGACCTGTTGAAATCCAGCTTGCAGACCCCTTCTGGCTCTTTCTGGCTGGGCTGGAGGGGCACCTGGGGACCCCTGCTCTTTCCTGTCCCAGCACCTCCAAGTCTGAGGCTCAGAGTGACCCTGTCAGCACCAGGCAGCCACAGGGCTTGAGCACAGCCCCTTCCTCCCAGCCATCCTGCCTGGCTGCTGGGGAGGCTGCTTGCAGCTGTTCCGTAATTGACAACCTGGCAGGCACCTTGAAGCAGTAATTAAACCATTAGCTAATTAGCAGGGTTAGTAATTAATAGATCAGACACTTTGTTAACCCTCCACTGGACCATGGGTCTTCCAAAACAGGTGTGAGGAAAGGCTTGAAGTAAACCAGTTCTCCCAGGGACACCCAAGTCAGCAGGATGAGCAGATCCTGTCAGACACAGGGTGCCCTTTGCTCTCTGCTCTGTCTCTGGATAACCTCAGGCTGCAGAAGAAGTTCAGGGCTGTTCACAGCAGCTCTGGGGTGGGAAGTGACAGCCATCACCTGACAGTGCTGGGAAGGAAGCCCAGGGGAGGAAGGTCCAGCCAGGGGCTCTGCCACCTTCCCCAGCTGCAGCCCCAACGGCAGAGAGGTGACAGGAGCACCATGACAAACCATGGGCAGAAAGAGAAGGGCTGTTCCAAAATATCTGCACAGAGGTGGCTGTTGAATCTGCACCTGCAGTGCCCTGAAAGCCTCCAGAGCCTGGAGGGGAATGGGCTTCTCCAAAGGGGGCAGTTAGAGAGGTACCAGCAGGACAAGGTCCTGGGGCCAAGAGATGAGAGCACGGCTGACGGTGCTGGAGATGACTAAGAGTCATGGGAACAAGGGGAGCTCTTGGTTTTGGCCAGAAGGATGGCTGGAGAGGAGAGTGTGTGAGGGAGTCCAGAAAGAAGGAAAGGCAGCTTTTGGCCAAAGAACATTTCCCCTCAGCAGTTTTTCCTGGCAGGATGCAGGGAAGAAGAACATGAATTAGAGGCAGCATGGTGCTCTGGGGGGCTCCTGCCCAGAGCTGGGGGGCTGTCAAGCAGCTGGGCCACAGGAGACGTCTGCTTGATTATTCTTTCCTCCTTTCAAGCCAAAGGGGCTTTTTAAAGGATGTTTGTTTCCCTCCTTCTTCTTTTTAAGTCCTTTTTTTTTTTCCAGGAACAAATGCCAGCTCAGAGAGAACTGACTCACGAATGTGAATAAGTATTAAACCAGACAGGTTTAATAGAGAGAAGGAAAACAATCTCTCAGCCCCCCTTCTTCTCTTTGAGGAGCCCCCTTGCAGAGCATCTCTGATAGCAGTGATCCCCAGGTGACAGCTGGACACATGGGTCCCCACCTGGGCTGGGCATACCTGGGGATGCTCACTGGGACAAGCTCGGGATCCCTCCCTCCTTTGTGTCCCTCTCTTCCTCCTGCAGGCTGCACTCCATATCTTATGTGCAAGCAGCAGCTCAGCCCCAGGAGTGCTGCTGGAACTCAGGTGCCCAGGCAGCTCTGAGCACAGGGCAGGGATGCTCTCAGAGAAGCTGCAACCTTACTTTGAACAGCTTGAAGCCCAGGAATATCTGTGGAGGCCCTGATGGTTGTGAAAGATGGGATGAGACTTGCTCAGTGCCAGGTAGACTGGCTGTGGAAGGGGGATTGGAGGCTGCTGTGAGCCCTGGCTGGGAGCACTGGGAGCTCAGGCTTGTTTCCCAGGCTGGGAGCCCTATGGGACCCCAGCACTGAACACAGCTGGCCTTGGTGCCTTGCCTGCCTGAACTGCCCTGCAGCAGTTTGGGGACACACGTGGAACACCTGTGTCCTGTTGGTACTGAGCTGTTGGTACCCTCACAGCTACAAGGTTTGTCACTGCAGTCTCTCTGCTTCCCCGAGCTCTTCCATGGGGTGTCTGTCTCAGCACTGGAGAGGAGACTTGTTCTGGGGTGGGGGAAATGCCCTTCTGGGGGTCCCCATGTTGGCCTGCTCATTTCCAGCCCCATGACCCATCTCCAGCACATCCTGACATGCAAAAGGTCTGCTAGGTAGGGAACAGTGGGAGCCTGCAGGGTTCAGGGCTGAGGTCTGTCAATTCCCCCTCTTCTGCTTCCCCCCAAGCCTTTGATGCAGCCTCTCTGGACAAAAGGGGAATTTTTTTCTCCCTGCTGATTCAGCTCCTGGAGAAAAATGCCCTGACTGAGCCGTGCCAGGTGACTCAGAATATATCTGGGGAGAATCAGCCTGAGCTGGTCACGGAGACTGCAAACCTCCACCCTGGAAAAATGAGCAAAGGCAGGAACCCAGGACAGGCCGTGCTGGAAAGAGGAGCCTTGCTGGAGCTTGGACCTGCTTGCTGCTGCACTCCATGCCTTGAACCCCTGGGTACACAGGGAGCTTCCAGGAGCTGAGGGAGGCATGACTGTTGCCAGTGGGGGCTGCATCATGTAGCCAGAAAACAGGGTCAACACTGATATGTTTGAACCAAAAATCCCTCTTTGCAGCAAACCTGGGCTTTGCAAGCACCTGGCTCAGAGCAGATACAAACATCTCTGCTCTGCAGCTTGAGATGGATTTCGGAGGAGCAGTTAAGTTTGAGCTAGAGAGAGGAGAAAACTGGGCAAGACTCACAAGGTGCCTGTCTCTCATGTGGCTGGGGGACCTCAGGTGACCAGGAAAGGTGACTGGGGAAAGGTGATAGGAGCAGAGTGACGCGTGGATCTGAGGGAGTGGTGGTGTGGGGAGCCAGGATTCTGGAGCTGCATCTTTTGAGGGTATCAGTAAATTCCTCATCCTAGAGGGAAGGGAGGAGAGCCGGACATGGGGAGCCCTGTGTGCTGCAGTGTGGCTCCTGCTGGTGCCCTGCCCTGTTGCTGTCCCCAGGCCCTCCCACTGCCCTGAGCTATTAAACTGTCTGGAAAAATCAGTGCTGTGGTATCTGCCATGTCCTTCCACCCAGCCACTGTCCAGTTTGTCATTTCTCCTGCATCCCCCCTCTGATCTGAGCACAGACCCAACAATGCTCCAAGGAGCCAAGTGCAGAGCTGGGACTGCTGGCCCAAACCCCAGGCAGTGGGGATTTACATGGGGATGTATCCTTCCCTCTACCCACCTGCCACATGACCCACAGGCTGAACAGTCACCAGAGAGATGGGGCAGATCCTGCCCCTTTTCCTTACCCTGTCTCTGGCCTCAGCTGCTCCTTGCAGTGCTTCTCCCTGCCTGGCTCCCAGCTTGGCTTTCACTAAGCACTGGGGTCATGCACAGAGTATTAACATGCTTAGCCTTCACCCACCACAGGGTTAAGCTGTATTCCCAGCCCCATCTGAGTGGGAGCAACCAAAAACAGGCAAATAAAGGAAGAGATGGGACTTTGCAAAATGAAAAACACCTTTATTTTTAAACTCTTTCTTTAAAAATGTATTTGTAAAAGTTTACAGCATAAAAATAATATCTCATGGCTATAAATGTGACATAGTACAAATCCTACAAATACAACTGTAAACCTAGAAAAATGTTAACTCTTTGGTACCTTAGTCTGAACTCTGTTTTTTCCTTTGCCCTCATGCTGACTTTGACAGAGAGCATGGAGATAGGTGCTGCTGCTGTCCAGAAGGGCTGCAGAGGATCAGTGTGATGCCAGCACAGCAGGATGGGGAGAGGGCACACTTTGGGCAAGATTTGCAGCTCTGGTGCAATCAGTCCATGAAGGAGAAAAGAAGAGGAATGATGGGACACTGCAGGCCTCCCAGCACAAGCTGGCTTCCCTGCCTCCTCCCACCCCAGGCAAGAGTCATCTCTCCAAAGTGCTGCTGGAGCAGCTCCCCTGCCTCTGCCAAAGCCAACTAGATCCACCTTGGCACTTCCCAGAGGCCTCAGGTCTCCGGGTGAAACATGGGAACAATGAAAACTCATTTTTAGCAATATCTGGCCTGCTTTGGGCACGTCCTGCAGATGACGTGGTGCCCCCACTGTTTCAGTCAGCACTCAGCACCCAGGCAGGGCTGGGATCTGCTGCAGGAATGACCTGCCAGGCCCTGGAGCTGCCCTGGCTGCTCCCTGCCTGGGCAACCACCCGAGGCAAAGGATGCCAAAAGGTTACTGAGGGCCACCTAAGGGCAAACTTTGTGTTCTCCAAGCGGGACACAACCAGGCTGCATCCAGGCTCCCTGATCATCCTGGAACCTGAGCTAAGCACTGACCCCAACTAAGGCTCTTCTTTGCACTTGTGCGTTGGAGCAGGGGTTTGTCCCCTTAGCACTCTGTGAAATCCCCTTCTCCAGATCTGCCAGCTTTGCACAGACCTTGGGCTTCCCCACAGGCAAACCCTAAGTGCTTGGTGCCCTTTATTTGTGGTGCTGTCTCTCCCTCAGCCCAGAGCCCCGACTGGGAAGAAAGAGAAGAGCTGCTTCTCACTTCTGGCTGACTTCCCCTGGCTGCACATCTGCACTGCACTTCTGCCCCCATCCCCGTGGGACCCTGCCACAGTCCCCTTGGCAGGTGAACAGAGACAATTTAGTTACAAGTAAAGTCCACTGTGCTCTAGATTTCTCAACACAACACAAACAAACACTGAACGTGACACTCGCGCTTAAGAAAATAACACACTCAAACTGAGAAGGACAAAAGGATTAAAAACCTGTGCACACATCAGTCTAAGGAACACCTTAAATGTGGAAAGAGAGACACCAGAGTGCTGCATTAGTTTCTGGGATACATGTATGAAATAGTGACTGGCAGTAGAATTATGCATATACTGGTTCTGATAACAATGTAACAGCTGTAGAGTAAAATATAATCTACAAATAAAAAGATATTGCACTAGAGATGGGCCCAAGCTGTGGCATGTGTTCCTTCGTGGGGGGCTCAGGTTGGGTCCACCTCTAAACACAAAAACACACCCAAACAAAAATACTGAACATCGAAAGAGAAAACCCAGTGGGACCAGTTCCCTTCAGAGTACCACCAGAGAAATTATGGCTACAAAACTGATGGGCAAAACCAGCCAAACATTTCTCCTGGCCTCACCTGCCAGGCCATGCAGGGACTGGAATGTTGGCAGCAGAGAGAGAGGGATCTGTCATGCCCAGCTCTGCCAAGCCCTCTCTTTGAGGGATGCTTAGCAAAACATGTTGGCTTTGTCCAGCTGCCAGCTTGTCCCTGGCTGAGAAGGTCTGGTCACTGCAACTTGCTAAAGGTGCTGTGAAAGGTTGAGTAAGGACAGGAAAATACCACAAAGTGCAAGACTCAGCCCTTAAAATCACAGGGCCAAGGGCGAGTATTTGGTCATTTCCCTCTGGAGTGCAGAATGGTACCATTTTGCAAAGAGCCTGATGTACCTACTTGAAGAAGGAATAGGGAGGTGGGGGTAGCATCCCATCAGCAGCCAGAACAGATTTTGATGCAAATAATAATTGCAGTAAATCCACAAATGGGACAAAATGCAATAGGCATTCAAATGTAGCTAATGCCCAGCTAATAGGACAGGATACCTGAGCTCCCCCAGCAGGGAGATCTCCCCTTTCAGGACTGTGGAAACTATTTGATAGTGGGAAGTTAGTAATTTAATTAGCAATTAAATCTGTACAAGATGAAGTTTAGAACAGGATTTTTGAAACAAGCAAATGGCCAATGGGAAAGTGAGAAGGTGTTAATTGATGGGGAAATCTTTGGGCTGGATGGAGGTAGTAAAAGTAGTTCTCTAGATTGTTCTTGTTGCTAGAAGTACCTAATATTTTTATTAGTCAGTCCAGCCCAAAAATAACAGTTTATTAACAAAATTTGCTGATGACCCAATGTCTGGAACAGCAGGGAGTAGCTTGGTTAGAAATGCTGGAAGTGTAGAAAGACGTAGGTGCCTAGATTGGTCAGAAGATGACTCCAAGCTCTCAGTATGTTGTGGCTGGGAAAAAGCCAATATTATCCAAAGCTACACCAGGCAAGCTGAGACCAGCACAGGCCAGAACTATTAATGCCCTGTGTGAGGTCTAGGTTTGACCTCACCTGGAGTACTGGGTACTTCTGGTCACTTTTGATAGAGAAAGATGAATTAAAAATTGAGCTGGTGCAGACAGAGGCTATTAGGATAATGTGATGTGCCATCCTATGGGCTCAAGTTGCAGCAACACAGATCCTACCAAGCACCTTACATGTTAAAAAAAAAAAAAAACAAGCAATCTGACCCAAAGGATCTCATAAATTACTGTTTCTCTGCACTGAAGATCATTTAATGAACTGTGGCCATAGGAGATGGCTCCTTTGTTACAAGCAGGAGGAACACAGGATGGAAAAACAGTTGTCATTCACAGTATGTTTCCTATGGATGGTGGGGAATCTGACCACAGAGGCTGAAAATATCCTCTGCTGGCAGCCAATAAAAGTGCTATTTCTTATGTTCACATTTTACCAAGGACATCAGCCCACAAAACACCTACTCCTTTAGCCACATAAATGGCAGCACTGGAACGATAGGAAATTTAAAACAGAAGCTGTTTTGCTGGGGATTTCTGGCAGAAGTTCTATATTTTGAAAAAAAAAAAATTCTCAGTGGCTCTGAGGTGGCAGAAGCCCAGCAAGATGCTGATTTGAATTCCTGACTTTGTAAACCTGCCTGTGCAGTTCCTGTAGGATGCACAGAGAGATATGCATGAGTAGGACAACGAAGAGTTAATGGGAGCAGAGGACATTCAGTGAACAGAGCTCTGTGTGAAGTGAAACTCATTTTAGAGAAAAATCTGCTGTCTTCTGTGGTGTCAGACCTGTGGTTTTGGGGGTCCAGCTTTCATCTCTGCAGAGGTGGAGTTCATAACTGATTTCCAAAGCCTGGTGTTCCTCCTGCTTTGAGTCTGCTCATTCAAAAGCCAGCCAAGAGCACAAGAAGCCCCTCACCCATCTGTGAGGAGTGGGGAAGGAGGTGAGAAGCAGGGGGAAGGTCTGGGCTCATTTAGTTTTCAAAACACTCTCTGAGAGAGGAATCCTCCCCAATTCCTCTTGCCCTCTTTGGCTCCCTGTGACATTTCACAGCCCTGGCAGGCTAAAGTGGCTCTGCCTGACCCCAGAAGGTGGCAGGGCATAAGACACAGCTCAGCTGGGACCAAGGGTCTTCCCAGCCTCTCTCCCTCTCTTTCTTTGGAGCTACCCCTGGGTTGATGATCTGGCGTCCTTATTTCTGCCCATAATCTTGCTGTGACTCAGGAGGGAACAGTGAGCCCTCCCATCCTGAGAAAGGGTGTTTGGGTGAACAGTTTATCAAAGGTGAGCCTTTGCTTCCCAAAGAAAAGGCACAAGGATTCTGCAGCTGGCGTGGTTATATGATTTCCCAGCAGCTGAGCTGGGTGTAGTGGCAGTAGATTAATGAATAACCATATTGCTTCCTTATACTGGCCCTGGCTAGTGGATTAATATATTTGTTCCCTTTAAATCTTCAATGGAGAATAATTAGCTTAGTGTCCACACAGACAACACGAACAACAGTGACTGCCCTCTTTGCTTCTATAACCAAGTCATTGTGAGGGCATTTGGAGCTCCTGGCATGTTCCTGGGGCTCCTGGTGCCATGCTGAGCACAAAAGGGTGTGACAGCCTCCAGGTGGATGCAGAGCTGTGCCCCAGAGCTGTGAATACCTGTAGTGCTCGTGATGCTCTGTCCACCATAGGAGCTCTGTCAAGAGAGGAAAATGGTAATTCTGTACCTCCCAGACTGGGCTGGCCTCTTCAGGACTTGACTGTGCTTGGAGGAGAATCCAATGTACTCCTGACCTCCAGCAGCTGAAGGTTGGTGTGGCAGGTTCTCTACATCCCAGCAAGGGGCTCCAGGTGGGTTATCTGTCCCAGTGGCATTTCACAGAACCACGGTGTGGCTGAGACCATCAGAGAAGTGCTGGTGCAGAGGAGATGAAACTCCTTGCCATGGAGGAGGAAGAGGCTGGAATATCATCCCAGCAATGCAGAAAGTGGCATCTTGTGGAGATCCAACCCACATCTTCCACTTGACAAGATGCTGGTCTGTGAGATGTCTCTCTCCTGCAGTGGTTTTATCACTGAGGAGGATGTGGCAGTGATCTAGAGGGTTTCTGGCACTGAGCCACCTCTTTTTAAGGGAGAAGGGGATGGCAATGGGGAAAAGTCTTTAATTCCCCACCCAGCACTGGGAGACAGGGGGGAAGGTGGAATGCTGGGACAGGAGGGGATGTCGTGATGTACAAGCCCAAGCATGGCTCTCTGACATCTGGGTCAGCCCCTCAGCTGGCCTCTCCATAAGGAGATGCAAAGTCAGCCCAGCTCTGACTACAGGAAACTCTCCTCCACCTCTTGGTGTCCTGTGGTTGGCTCCTGGCAGCCTGGCTGTGGGTCGGATTCCTGCTCCTCGTCCTGCCGGAGGCCCAGAGGGCTGTCACAGGATATTGTAGATGATGTGTTGGCCTCGTTCAGCATAGAGCTGAAGGGAGACAAGAGGGAGAGAGAAATTAGTGTCTTGTCCCAGGTCTCCTGATGGGAGAGGATTTCCAGAAAGTGAGACTTGTGCTGAATTCCCAGCAGCCCCATTCTATCTGAGTAGCTCCCCACTGTGGAACAAACCATATCAGGTGGGTCTTTTCAGCCTTCAAACACAACATACAGCTGACTGGGTTCTACAGAACATGGCTCCCTGTGTGCTCTCCTCCCTATGAGTGGGGTTGCTTGTCCTCAGCTGTGCTGGCTGATGTGCAGGGATGTGACACTGTGCCCCTCTCTTAGCTCATGTCCCACCTGCTCTGTTTCATCTCCATCCCTGTGGGCCCTGATGGCCCTGCCTTCCTTCTCTCCCAGTATATCCACCCCTAGTCTGTGTCTCAACAGAACATCCCCATTTTCTCTTGAGGTCCCTGTTTCAGATGTGGACAGCTGGGGAAAAGACACTCAGAAGCAATGTTTTTACCTGGCCCGGCTGATGGAGGCCTCCTGAGGGAGGTCACAGCTCCCCTCGGGTTTGGGGTCGGGCAGAGGGATGATGTAGTCGTTCTCTCCCCCGTTCTGGTGCACGGCTGTGTACAGGGTGCTGCTGCTGCTGGGGGCGCTGGCAGCCAGGCGGGCGTTGTTCAGCACGGGGAGGGTGGGTCTGGTGCGGACAACAGCGGGGTGGTCACTCTTCATGAACTCCTCATCCACCTGCTGGTACCTCTGCTCTCACAGGGCAGGTTACCAAAGAAAGGGAAAGGTCTTGTGAGTGGGGAGAATGCACTTGTGTTTCCTTTTCCTGCCCACCAGGGTTTTCCTAGAGGGGCTGGCATCTTCTAGCTGGGTTCAGCTGCCCTTACTCCAACAAAGACAGGCCATGAACCTTTCCTAAGGGAGAGATCAGTGGCACAACTTCACAGCTCCAAAATACCAAACAGTTGGAGGCAGGATTTTGATCTCCTGCCAGTTCTGATTTCCGCAGTTGCTGAGTTACCAGCTGCCTGTCTGGCAATGCAGTGGTCTGGGTAATGTTCCTGGGATGCCCAAACCACCTTCACTGGCTGCTCCAACTAATGCAGCCTTGGTCACAGCAAAATCCTCTGGCACTGCAGCACTGAACTCTGGTCTCCAAACCCTGACTGAGGGCCCTCACCAAGGCACTGACCCTCTTTCGTCCCTTCAGCACAGGGTCCTTTGGACATACCTTTCTGTAGCAATCCACCAGGAGGTTTCCCATAAGCACCACCAGCTGTGAGAAGGATGGCCTGATCTCAAACTTCTCCTCCCAGCACTTCTGCATGATGTTGTAGCTGCCAAGAGGGAAGGGAAGGCACTGAGTTATCAGGTGAGGAGAACAGGCAGAAATGCTTCTGTAGTGTGTAGAGCACATCCAGGACAAACACATGTTGACAGGACTCACATTTCATCAGAGGCATGGGTGGGTTTGGACATCCGATAGCCACGTTTGATGGCGTTGTAGAACTGCTCATTCATAGGCAGCTCAGGGTATGGAGTCCCTCCTGGGGGTAAAGAGAGAGCAGGAATTAGGCTGGGAGGATTACCTGCCACCCTCCAGCCAACAAGGTTTTCTTATTTCTTTACCTTTCCTGTTTCATTTCCAAATGCAACGTGAGCATGGGGAAGAAGGAGACAGGGAATTAAGTGCTACTCTGACTGGTAAAGTAGGGACTTGGGGGTTAGAAAAGCATTTTTATTGTCTTTGAAGGGATCCTGCTAACATGTTATCAGAACCACAGACACCACCAGGATCTCCAGGGCACTTACCTAGCGTGAATATCTCCCAAAGAAGAATCCCAAAAGACCACACATCACTCAGGGTGGTGTAGAGGTTGTTGAAGATGCTCTCTGGTGCCATCCACTTAAGGGGCAAGAAGGTCTAAGAAAGAATCAAAAATGAAGGAGAGTCAGCTGTACCCACAGCACTTGTTTCAACAGATAAGAGCTTCACACTCAAATCACAAGCAAAGACCTTTCAGATCTGCCTGTGAGTCCAACACATCTGTTGACCTCTGCTGTCAGTTGGTTCTGGGAGGGACCAGTTGCCTCTTTCCTTGTGCAGAACAGACCCAGCAGGCAGGAGGAAAGAATGGATGTGCTGTATCCCTTTCCAGCACAGCCTGCCATGATGAATGCACACGTCACTCTGTGTGTTCTCTGTTCCCTCACTCTTGAGGAGGCCACTGACTTGCATAACCTGACCAAAGACTCCTGAGGAAAGTCCAGGCCTATCTGACTTTGGAAACCTGAGATCAGGCTGGAGGGGGCTGAGGGATGACCAGGAAAGAGCCAAAGGATACATCCAGCTTGTTTTCTGTTCTGACTCACACGGAGTAATAAAAAAGAAACCCTCACTTGACCAGCTTGTAGGCAGCACTGGCTATGCTGCTCCTGAGATTTGCTTGCACAATGAATACCAAAATAATCTCCAGGAAGGATTGCAAAGGGGCTCAGTTTCGTTTCCCATTTTGGACAGGAAACCAGCTATGTCAAGGCTGGACTGAAAACCCCAATCCCTCTGGGGAAGGGCCCCCCTGACCAAGCTCTGAGTACCTGTTTGACAGCACATGGGAGAAAGCATGAGAGAAGAAGTTTGTAGATTAGATAAAGATTGGGGTTTAAGGCACCTCTCTATTCTCAGCATCTCCAGACTCAGTTTCTCTGGGAATTACATGGTCTGCTTGGGACTGGAGATTCACAAATGCCTCAGGGCTGGAGTGGATAGGTTGTTGATGAAATCACAGGGAAATGCTGTCTGGCAAAGTTCAATTACAGCCTTATCCTCTCCTGCCTGAGAAGATTGGAGACATCTCTCTGCAAAGTAGCTGCTTGCAAGAAGACACTTCTTCTTAAACTTGTGGTCTAGTGGTTAGAGCAGAATCCTGTGAATCTCTTCCCAGAGTGGTCAGTGAGTCACTACAGCCCTACCAAGCTGCCTAACCTTGCCCTCCTCCTGCCTGAAGCCCAGGACCACACTCAGTGCTGGGAGGGTGCAGCACTGCTGCTGTGATCAGGACAGTTTACAGGGGACAATCCTGAGTTTTGCTACTGCTCAGGTTCTTCTGTAAAGAGCCAGGAGATGTAGGCATGCAATTCTGCTGTTTCAGAGTGTGCAGAGCAAACAAAGTGAAGGATGGTTGGCTGTTGACATCATCTCCTGGGAGTCCTGCCCTGTCTCCACCTCTGGGCACACTGATGGACTCACAGGGGGCTATGTAGGGGGGTGCCCAGCCCAGAGCCCTGGGAAGAAGGAGCTTGCAAGGCTCCTGGTACTCACACTGCCTTTGGAGATGTAGTTGGAATCCCTCATGATGTCCCTGGCCAGGCCAAAGTCACAGATCTTCACCAGCTTCCCCTCACAGATGAGGACATTCCTGGCAGCCAGGTCACGGTGCACACACTGTAGGGGGGACACAGAGCACTGTCACTGTGAGGGGTCCTCACACAGCCCGAGAACACAGCCCAGCTCCAGCACTAACCCATTCCTGGGGCTGCAGGGACAGGAGTCACCTCACATCATCCCTTCACCTCCAGGGACAATCATGCCTAGACCACTAGCAGAGCTACCACATTTTTGCTGTTTTCCTGGACTGCTTCCTCTGCGACAGCAACAGCCATATGGATCCAGCAGGGGGAATGTGAACAACCCAGCAGAGAGGGAATTGCCAGGGCTGGACCAAGCGAGGGCACTTGATGGGCTGGAAGGAGGGGGTGTCTCCATCTCTGTTACGACAATCCAACCCAGCAGCCTGAAGACATCAGAGTTACACCAGCCTGGCTTGTGTCTCCTAGTCTGCCAGGATGTTGGATGTTTTCTGTATGAACAGCCCTGACATTTGCTGTGGGAGCACTGACCATGCACTTTCAGGGATCAGACTGTCTGGCTGGGGGCAGAGAGCCAGGAATTTCTCTCTGCATTGATGTCATTGATGCCTTCTGTTAGCCCTGCCCTGTGTGATGCTTCACACAATCCAGCTATATTACTGCCTGCCTTGAGCTAAGCCAAACCTTAGGAAATCACAGAGCCTCCTCCATGGTGGCTTGATTTCCACTAAACAAGCAATTCTTATGAGTCCTGGAGTGCTCAGAGCATGCAGTGCAATAATGGTGTCTAGGAAGAGTAGTTGCTCTGCTGCAGAGTGCCTTGTGCTTTAGCCCCTGTATGCTGTTTGGTCATCCCAGTAAATAGGGATGATATAATGCCACAGCTGTGCTGAACACGGCTCAGGAGGAGCACAGAGTCAGGGAAATTGAGGTCTGAAGATCACTGTGAGCCAGGGTTAGCTGTCACATGCAAATATAGTCATGCTGATCTCCAGGACTGTGTTTCCAAAGGGAAGTGGTCAGCATCTCTTCAATTGCATGGCCACTTATCCCACGAGGAGTTTGGCACGGACAGAGGGACAGTGGGAGGAAGCTGACCACAGGACATGGCAGAAAACTCACTGCTGGCCACCACCACCACAAACTCCACAGAGCAGCCAGCATACATACATTTTTGGAAGCCAGGAACTCCATCCCATTGGCCACCTGGAAGCTGAAGCCCACCAAGTCCATGTAGCTGAGGAGTGGAGACTCATTTATCAGTGTCACCCGGTCTGTCCTTTCAGGAGCTGGAGGGCAAGCAGAGATGGATGTTGGTGTTACACTGGTGAGCCTCCCACTAGTGGAAGGACACACTGGGGAAGGCTCTGCCTCCAGCAACAAAGGGACAGAGCTGGGAGCTCTCATTCTGAAGACTTCCACCACTGCTGCTGGATGAGTCCCAAAAGTGACCTTTGCAAGCAAAGCCATCCAACACCCAAAGTACAAGCACCTCTCCCTCCCTCCCTCTGTGGCCAGGCTGTTACCTGAGGGGGAGTAGCTGTCCAGCTCATAGGGGGTGCCATAGTTAGAGGACTCGATGTCAGCATACTTGACTTCACCCTTCATGTCAGACATGGGCACATAGTCCAGGGAGTCGTCCTTGCTCATGTCCATGTAGCCCCCGTCACTCTCCACAGACACGGAGAGGTGGCTGTGGGGGGAAGCAAAGAGGCTGCTCAGACCCACAGGAGAGGAGGAGACACAAGGGTTGGGGGCAATGATTTGTGAGTCTGAAATTCCCAAACCCTCAGCCCCAGCACTGGAATGGCCCACACAGCCAGGAAAGAAGCCCTGCATCATGGATGAAGCGGGGTGAAAATGGCATAGTGCTTAGGAAGATCTCAGCTGCCTTCAGGCAGAAAGGGCAGGGGGGAGATGTAACACTGCTGTTTTACTATTGTTTTGGTGTGTTGGAAGGAAATGCTGCTTTCTAACTTCCCAGGGGACCATTTCTGTGCTGCTGTGCCTGCATCCCTTACAGCTGGCAACCAGATAAAGGATCGTTTCCCTTTCCTTGTGCACCTCTTGTGCAATTGCTCTCCTTGTAGCACTTCTCCCTCAGGCTCAGTAGCAACTCAACCTGCCCTGGAAATGCAGAGCTGAGATCTCCAGCGGTTAAGACATGCTGGAAAACCCTGTGTCTCAGTACTCAGTGCATGGCTATGGTTATGCAAATAACATTAACGATGCCAGGAAATATTCACAGCTGGCATGTGTGCTAGCAAACTCAGGCTCCAGGACACTGAGTTTGCTCACTCCTCGCTGTCAGGAGCTGCTTGGAGGTCACGTTGGCACGTGGGCTGGTTTAACAAGGTAACAGAGGAGCCACCTGTGTCCCAGTGCTGGGCCAGTGTTTATTTCCCCGTTCTGGAGAAATGTAGGATCCTTCCTGGGAGTACCAGGCTCCCTCCCTGACAGGGCTAGGATGGGGCAGGCACCCAGGGAGGAAGAGAGAGCTGCTTTCCTGGTACCTGTGCACATGGTCGTCGTTGGGGGCGTTCCCGTAGAGCTCCGCCTCCCGCCGTGCCTTGTCCCCGCAGGACTGCAGGAAGGTGTGCTTGTTGCGGTGCAGGTAATCCACCAGGTCCCCGTAGCGGCAGTACTCGGTGATGATGTAGATGGGTCCTGGTGGGACACAATACCTGCATCAGCCCTGCCCTGGCCACCATCGCCGTGAATTTCATCGCACAAGAGTATTACCAGGCTACAGGAAGTCTAGGCAGGGGCAAAGGGAAAAGCCACTTTTCTGGTACTAAGCATTTTTTGGCATTTGAGATTTGTGTTTGTGGAGGGAGGTGGGGGTTAACAGGCACGTGCCTTCCCAGTTTCAATCGTGTTGGAAGAAAGGTGTTCAGAGTGCCACAAGGCTTTCTTAGTAGAAGGTTGAATCATTTGGAACCAGAAAACAGGAATTATTCTATGTAAGGACAGTTGTCCACCCAAGCACAGCCCAGGGAAGCAGAGAGGGAAGAGAGGGTGCTCTGGGCTCATCTACCTCCTTTGGTGCAGGCCCCCAGCAAGTTGACGATGTTGAGGTGAGGTCCCAGGTGGCTCATGATCTTCAGCTCAGACATGAGGGCTTGCTTCTCACTGCTGCGGGCTGTGGCTGTTGGGGAGAGCCAGTGTGAGCAGCAGGGCAAGGAGGGGAGAGTGTGGCACTGACTGGTCCTGTGGCATTAGGGTGGGGAAAGGGGGAGAACTCACACTTGAGCATTTTGACTGCCACTTTCATGGTGGACCGTGAATGGCTCAGGCCATGGGCTGTTGCCTCCACCACACGACCAAAAGCACCAGAGCCAAGTGTGCGTCCTGCAAAGAAACAGCCAGGAGAAAAGTTGGCAGTGCTACAGAGGAGAGGTGAGGAGAGGAGCCTGGAGTATACAAACTGCCTGTCTGAAACCACACCAGCCTTGCTGCACTCATTCTGGTGAGCATGCACATGGCCATGAGCTATGATGTTTGGGGTTGGGGCTGGTTTCCAGAACTGCCAGCTACAAGGTGGGATAGACAGGAATAACACAGTGCTTAATGCCAAAGGGGGCAGCTGGCCTCCTACCATGGTCCTAGATGATTCCCTGTTCCAGGACAGGTCTCTTTTGGAGATCTCAACCCAAAACTTATCACACCCAAACAGCCAGGACCTCAGGAATCCATCAGTGGGACCTGCAGAGCCTTTACCTAACACCAGCTTGTCCCTGGGCACCTCCCAGGTGGAGTCGTAAGGGAGCTGCATGGGATCCACATAGATGTACTCGTGCCCATCAGAGCTCACTGACTCAATCACCTTCCAGCGGATTTCATAACGAGGTTTCTGGAAAAGGGAGCAGAGAGAAAAGAGACATCTGAGAGCCTGGGAGTCAAAGAGGGCATGGAGGATGTGTCTGGACTTTGTTAGGGAGTCTTTACTCCCTACAGCCATTGTCTCATTCCCCATCTACCCTAGTGATGCCAGGGCCATGCAGAAACTGATGGTGACCCATAGATCCTGATGCAGCTGGGACATCATCAGGCCCAGCCACCCTAACCCTGGGGTACCCCTGTGTCAGCCTGGGAACATTCTCTTCTTTTACCTTCTGCCACAGCACGATCAGGATGATCAGGGAGATCACAGTGAGGACCAGCAAGGCCAGGATGACAGAAATGATGACCACCTTGAACGGCAAGGCTGCAAAGATAACGGATAGCAGTCAGACTTCTCCACCCCTGCATGGCCTGAGCACCCAGGGAAAGGAGGTGAGAGCAGTGCAGAGAGGTCCCCACACACTCCTCCCCCAGATATTAACCCTGAGCTGTTCTCTGGGTAGGGACAGTCTCCTCCCAGGCAGACTATCCCAGCACTTGCAGAGCCAGCCTCCCAGGGCTGAAAGGGTGATGGGTTGTTACTGGCTTCTGCCTCAGGACAGGTTTGCCCATGGCAGGGTGAAAAAGATCTAGAGGGGCTGCTTTGCTTGGGGGAGAGCTGACAGCCCTGGGCCTGGGCTTAGACCATCCTTCCTTATATTTGGGATGTTCAGCATGTGGATGTTCAAGTCCGTGGCACCATCTAGTGACCCGTGGGCTAACAACAAGACACTGGGGACATGCTCAGGCACTCCTGTCCTGCCTCCCTGGAGAGATGACCCTGCCAGTAGTGGGAAGAGCATATCCACGGCCATTGGACCTAAGGGCTCCACACTCCAACTGGAAATATCTTTTCTCTGCAACCCAAAGGAAGCCTCACTTGGGGCAGAAGCACCCAGATTTCCAGGCTGGAAACACAGAAAGGTCTATCTCCCCACTAGTGGCTCAAAACTTGTCTCAGCCCTCACCGTGTGGGACCAGAGTGATGTCCTGGGAGTTGGTGCCCAGGAAGTTCTGCACGGTGCACCTGAGGAGCAGGGGCTCGTGCACCCTGTGCAGGTGCAGGGTGCTGTTGACGCGGTACAGGCGGCGCTCGGCGTGGTACGAGGCGTTGGTCTGCACGCCGATCTCGGCCGACTCGTTCCCCAGCACACGGGTGGGCTGCCCCTTGGTGCTGCACCTGGCCCAGAGAGGATAAAGGCACCTGAGAGCCAGCAGGGACCACACACCACCATGGGATGCCCAGGTGTGTGTGCCAGCAGAATATAAAATAAATAATAACCTGTTATTGTAATAAATAAAAGTCCCGCTGTTCTCACGGCCTCCATCCCTCCACTCACCATTTGATGTCGCTGCAAGTAGACCAGCTGATCTCTGGCTGGGGCATGCCTTCAGCAGAGCATGTTACAGTCTGCTCCCCACTGCTGGCACTGCTGTTCTCCTTGAGATCCACCACTTTAGCTGGCACTGAAACCAAAAGAGAGTGATGGGAATTAATCCCTTCTGACTGCAGGATGGAAGCAGAACTTGATTCCTCTGGGGAATGGCGGTCTACTGTATCCCTACTACACCTAGGGATGAGGTAGGAGTTATCATATCCGTTGTGTTTTATTTTTGAAAGGGAACAGCCAAAAGGGTCAGGTTTGAGGGGGTTATGGAGGAGATTTGCCCCCATGTAGCTCGACTGGAGAGTAGGGTGAGCATGGGGGAAAGTCCTGGGCATCACGGCTGTACAATCATCTCTACATCTACTACCTTGGGCCAAGGTGATGATGTCTGTGCTGCCTCCCTGTCCCCCTTGCTCTGAGGACAAGTGTGAGATATTTCACCCAAGTGTGTTTCTTGCTTGAACGCTCTTTCTTTAAGCAAGACCACTCTGGAGCTGCAGCCATAGGAGTAAAGGCTTCATTCTGAGGGTTGTGCAGCAAAGGATGGTGCCACCCCTTGAGGCTGCTCCCGCCCTCCCCAGCCATCTGCGTGTATGCCCATCCTCACCATTTATCTGCAGATGGAAGGAAAGCTCCTGCTCGTCATCCTCATTAGAAGCCCGAATGGTGTAAAATCCTCCTTCCTCCTGCTTCACCCTCACCAGCACCAGAGCTGTCTGGTACCTGGGGGAGACACAGTCCCAGAGTGATGGCTGTGGGAAGGTACCCAGGGACTGACAATACTTGGAGACAACCAGCTCCCACCCACCCGAGGAGTGCTTGAAATCCACTCACAGAAAACTATTCAATCCACCAACTGTGTCCAACCAGCAATTTGGAGATTCCTTTGTGAACTAACCCCTCTCTGCACCCTGGTGAGGAATGATGGGCCCATACCTGGTTTCTGACAGGTTCCTGCTGGTGATGGTGAACTCGCTGCTGCTCTCCATGGTCAACGTCCTGTTGTTCTTCAGCCACACAATGTTGGGTTGGGGATAACCCTCCACTTCCACCTGGATAGTGTGGCTCTTGTGGACCTCGGCATACAGTGTGCTGGGCAGGTGGGTGTGGAAGCGCACAAAGCCACGCTCTGAGGCAAGAGGAAGGGGGGGTCAGAGAGGGGAACAACCCTCTCCCTGGCCCTTTGGATAAACTTGCACCTGGAACAAAATTCTCTGAACACATAGAAGTGGTGGGGAAGCTCCAGATCCATCCCTCAAGACCTCAGGCTTGTGTCTGAGGGGAGTGTGGATGCAGAGCCACACTAGAGCAGGGGAGCTCACAGGGCAGAAGTGTGTGGCTGTTATCTTGTGGACATAATGGATATGGGGCAGTTTCCCTCAAATTACATGAAAGAAGGTTAGATACAGATGGAAGACAACATGTCTTCACATCCCCTTGCCACTGCACAGTGCAGAGGAGCTCTGCACTGATACCCTCAAGAGTCTCAAAGGGTCACAAAAGCCATGAAGGGAAATTTGGGATGTTTTGAAGCTAAGAAGTGGGCAGGGGTGTCGTGAGGTAAGGTTTGGCTCGTTGTCATGGTTACTTAGAGCAGCAGTGAGGAGGGGAGAAAACTGGAGGCTGTGAGAGAGGAGAGGGGGTCACTCTGGGACATCCTGCCTGGACACCCACACGGTTTGCTGGCTGTGGGTGTGTGGGCAGCAACGCACCAATCACTTGGACACTGATGTCCTTCCGATCCGTTTTCTCGTGGTAGCCCTCAGACACATTGCAGACATAGGTCCCACTGTCCTCCAGCTCTGCATTCTGGATGATGAGGATGGAGCGGATCTCATGGGTGGATCCAGGCAGGAAGTCAGTCACTGGCTCCACAGCCTTCCCTGCCTGCACAATGGGGACAGGAGACATGGCCTGAGGAGCCAAAAACATGTTCTGCTGTTGGGGTCACAGGGAAGGGGGAGAAAGTGGTGGAGGACCCCAATCTGGCTGCCACAGGACAGGGAACATGCACTGATCAGAGACCCCTGAGGCAGACTGTCTCAATCCAAGCATATCCCCATCAGACCTCCCTGTGTGGGAGCAACAGCAGCATCCCATAATTTCTGCCATGGGATATTGATGAGTGATTGCTCTGGCACATCTGGGCAGAGGCTGGAGCTGCTGCCCAGAGCCCGTGGGTGTGGAGCACTCACCTGCTTGCGGGGATAATCCCAGTTGAAGTTGACCAGCTCGTTGCCACTCACGGTGCACATGACAGTGACATTTTCTCCCTGGCGCACCATGGTCTGCACTGCACTGATGGAGACGTTCACAGATGACACTGTGGGAAAGGTGGAGGAAAGGAGTGAATTGTGGAGGCATAAGTGGGCACCCAGTCCATTTACCCTGGGTGGACTGGTCCACTGGAAGCTGTCTTCCCTGAGGGATGGTGCTGACTTGTAGGAAAAACCCATTCTCTAATGGAGACAGGACTAAATCCAGCCTCCAAATTGACCATCACTGAGGAGACAGGGGGGGGCTTTGGTGTCTCCTGCCACTGGCCTGAAGAAACAGCTGCAGCAGGTGCACAGGTGTGCTAAGACAATGTCAGCTCACCCTGGATCCTGTAGACATAGAAAGTGTCTGAATCCACCTCCTGGTCATCCACATATGTCCGGCAGAAATAGGTCTTATCCTCAAAGAAGCCTTTAAATCCCTGTTGTGGATCATATGTAGCAGGGATGGGGTTCTCCACCTTCTTCTCATAGAGGGTGACCTGCATCTGTGGGTTGGTCACACGGCATGGGATGACAGCCTCTGTGTAACCCGTGATGAAGATGAAGACCTCTTCAGAGGTGACTGCTGGGAGGAAAACCAGGGAGGGATCTGTGGGAGAGAGGGAACATTGCTTAGAGAAAGCTGCTTGGAAGCTTAACCAGGGCTGCTTTGTGCTCCTCCAGGAATACTGCACCACAGGGCCCTGACTCCATGTTAGTGGGATGCTTCTTCCCATACTTCCCTTGGGAAAGTAGAGCTGCACATCGTGTGCTTGTCAAATGTCTCCTGGGAGGGTGAGAGAGACCCAGCACCACTGAGCACCACTGCTCCCCCACCACTTGTCCCAGCACAGTCTCCATGAGCTGGCACACCAGAGATACCTGCCATGAGGGCTCTCCTGCTATGGGAGAAAGGATTTGGGGAGGCCAGGTGCTTGGAGACAGAACAATAAGCCAAACCCTCTTTTTCTTGGTTGCCAAACCCCATGGAAGCCCACAGGCTGTCCAACGTGCTGTCCCCTACCTGGAACGTAGATGTACAGGGCTCTCCTCTCTGCTGGCTCTGGAGCCTGCCCAGGGCTGTAGGTGCAGGTGTACTCCCCGGTGTGATGGCCTGTCACGTTCCTGAGCGTGAGATTGCTGACAAAGACACCGTCCCTGTGCTCCAGTGAGGCAGTGAGGGGCTGCCCCTCCCGTTCCCAGACCAGCTCTCTGTCCCCATAGCACAGGAGGGAGGAGGTGCTGTGGAGGCTGAGGACAAGCTCAGTGTCTCTGGGTTCGATGTGCAGCCTGCTGTCCCCAAACGCCACCTCCAGCAGACCTGAGGGAGGAGTGACACGAGACCAGACTGAATCCCTCTGAAATCCACAGAGAAGCACACCTCATGGCAATGTGTTTGCTTTGTAGTGTCAGCCTTGACACTGAAAAATAATTTTCCTGGGTTTGCCTTCCCTTGTGTACCCCTGACAAACCCATGGTCCCCTCAAAAATGTCCTGCTAATCCAGACCTTGGTGGGTCACCCTTCATTCCCTGCACCTCCTGCAACCCTTACTGGAGAGCAAATCAGACATCACAGGATTCAGCAGTGTTCAATGCAGCCCATGCTGTGTGTGGCAATATTGGGTGGAGAACCCCCAAGGAGGATAGGAGGCAATTCCCTGCTCTTCTGGCTGCCTGTCCACACAGACAGTGTCAGACAGGACACAGACAAGGCTGAAACAATGTCACTTTACAAGAAAGTGAAAAAGGAATGAAAGCAAAACCTTGCAGGAAATCCTTTGGAAGCAATAGAGCAGGCAAGGTCTTCCTGAATGGCTCCCCATGTCTCTCCCAGATTCCTTGCTTCACCATTTGCCCAGATGTCCCAATGGGGCTGTGACATGCTCCTCTCTGGTGTCCCCACAGGTGGGCAGGACAGACAGCTCCAGGGACTTGCAGCAATGCTCTGAACAGCCCAGGTACAGCCAGGAGCCCTGGTGCCTTGCTGTGGGGGGTTGTTGGATATATGGGATCTGACCAAATCCCTCCTGCTGTGGGGTGTCCAGCTAATGTGGGTTCTCGGGTGTCTGCTAAGGAAGGTCTGAGCACACCTGGCACTGCTGCCCATGGAAAGGTCTCCTTCCCTCACCGTGCTGTGCACCACCATGATCAGGTGGGGACTTTGCATCCACACCACCACAGGACTGTCAGCCCATGGATCTGAGGCACCAGCAGGGATAGAGGTGCCTGGAGCATGCTGTGCCCCCCAGTGCTTCCCCATGGCATTGCCCCTTTTCTCCCCCTCACCCCGAGGTGAGCCCCCCAGGGATCACACAGCCCTGCCCAGCCACAGCACTCACCGGTGAGGATGAGGAGCCAGAGACACATCTTGAGAGTGGGGCACAGCATGCTGGGCTCTGGGCTGGGTGTCTGAGGCCTGTCAAGAGCAAAGTGATATGAGCACAGCACTCAGCAGAGCAGGGATCCCTCAGCTGTCCTGGGCAGGGGTCCCTGAGTCCCACTTCTTCACCTCAGAAACCTTCCATGTCTACAGTTTTCAGCCTTTGCCTCGTGGGGGAGTGGTGCTTCTCCCTCATGCTGGATCTGCAGTTTCTAAGACTTCTCCCACTGGTAAACAGCGATTTTGCTGGAGGCTCCAGCAGTTGTGTCAACTTTTGCTCATCTCAGCTGGAAATTCCTCTCTCCCCTTGGCAGAGCCCTGCCTTCCTCCCTTCCTCCCTCCCTCTGCTTTACCACTTGCCTTTTATCCTTAGTTTTTCTTCCCTCAGTCACAATGAGATAAAACTTGCTAGAAAACAGATCCCCCTCCAACCCTCCCACATTGTTTGCTCTTTCCAATGAAATAAAAGAAGCCTTGTCATGGCACTTAGTTGTTGGCTGGGGTTAAACCACAACAAGCCTGAAGAAACGCCACCAAAAATGAGTTTCTTGTACTTAACTTTTAAATATATAAATTTAAGAGAATATCTAAGAGGGTTTTTTAGTTTAATATCCTTCTAATCAACATTTCTTGAGAAATCTGTAAAAACCAGGGAGGTTTTTAGCCCTCCCTGGTGCAAACCAGGAGCCAAAGGAGATGAGGCCAGAGATCCCTAAGAGCAGCAGCCTGTCTCCTGTGTATTGGGGTGACAGGTACCCCTCCCCATGGTGCCTGCAGGGGTGGGAAGGAGGATTTCTGAAAAGCAAAATGAACACGCCAACAAGAGAAAGAGAAATGGAAAAGGCTTTCCCTGTGCCTGGGCAAAGCCCGGGGGAAATGAGTTCACTGGGGAACTTGGGGATGCTCCTGCATGGAGCTGAACCTCCCAGCTCAGCTATGCTGCAGCCCAGGGCTGGGCTCCTGCCCTGCCACTGGGCCCCCTGCCAAGGCAGACCCCGAGGAGAAGCCCCCGTGGGGCTGGCAGTGCTCTGGGGAGCTCTTGCCAGGCTCAAGGAGGGCTAGTGGCAATCTGGAATTGCTGACCCGGCCCCAAGTCCCGTCTCTCACTGAGCTCTCTGCTGCCGCGGGCCCTGGAGCGGCCTCCCGGCCTGCTTGATGTTAAGGAGGAAATGGTTTTTAAATGACGTGCGCTTGTCAGATGTTTTTATTATTCTCTTGCTTTGGCTCAACAGAAGTCTGATCTACCACAAATCCTTCCAGGTCTCCAGCTTATTCAGCAGCATCCGTCTCCCTCCTCCCGGAAAAAACCCTCTGCGACTCTTTCTCTCTCTTCGTTTGCCAGAGGGGATAAGAGCACTTAGGGCAAGAGATGGGGGTGGGTAGGATGAAAGGACCGAGATGAAATTCAGGCTGTAAATGAATGTGACCTCCCTGCACCCACCTTCAGAGCACCGAGCTGCAGGAGAGAGAAGGACGGACAACCTAATCTCTGCCCCCAAGGCACTGCCATGAGAACAATTACCTTCCTTTCCCCATTCTCTTTTACAGAGGTGTGTGATTCATCCATTATTCAATGTTCAAGGTTGTAAGGACAACTGGGATCCTCTCCTTTCACCCCTCCCTGCCAGGCTGCATTCACCACCTCAGCCTCACAGATACGTGCCTGTAAGTGGCTAAAATCCTCCCGAACTCATGCCCACTTTTATCTGCCTGTCCAGCTCCGTGGCTGTCACTGTCAGTCCTACTGCAAGGCAGATCTTGGCTTCGCACAGACAGCTCCCTGGCTCCAGCAGTGATCTCTGCAGGGCCACTGACGGGCAAACCCCTCTTCTGCCGGATCAGGGAGCCGGGCACGGGTTTGTGCTGCTGCTGCTGGGCTGGCAGGGGTGCTGCTCCAGCGAGCGCCGAGAGCCCCACAGCCTCCGCCCGCCGCCTCCGGCCGCCCCCGCTGTGTTCATAGCTGGTTTTAATAAAGCTGCTGCTTTTGCAGAAAGGCATTTTCTCCTGGAGATGCTTCCCGAGCAGAGTGGGAGGGTGGCAACGTCTCGCAGAGAGTGGTGACCTCTCCCTTGTTTGTCTGCTCCGGCCGGGCGAGAAGCAGGCTCAGAGGCGCTGGTGAGCTCTGCCCGTCCCGCGGGAGGCAGGGGGGACAAGCCTTTCCCTCCCTGTCACGGGGACACGTGTGCTTGCACATGTGGGTGCGCACAGGCATTTCACAAGGGATCCAAATGCACCCAGCTCCCTGCCAGCCTTGAGAGCACTCGTTTCCCTCCTCAATCCCAGCTTTTGTTCTTAGCAGGAACTGTGAGTGCCAGTAAGAGTGCCAGACGAGGAGGAGCAATCCCACTCAGTGATACAAAAGCAGGCGCCCAGACCTTATCCCACCCAGAGACCCAAACACAGGCAACTACACGATGCTCAGCTGCCTTGGGTGGGTTAGCAGGGTGCCACAGACCCCTCAGACTCCTACAGCCTTCCCACAAGCCAGGACCTGAGTGTTTTCAAGCCATCCAAGATACTTTGCCTTTACCCATCCAGGCACAATCATGGATGCCAGGGAGCTCCTGCACCACATCCAGCCACATCCAGCACCCTTCACTCAGCCCTGCAGCTCTGTGACAGCCTCCCACTATGCGGCCACCCACGTACTGTCCCAACTCTCCACCCCCATGTCCCACCCCTCACCATCCTTCCCTCCCCACCAGCACTGGTACAGACCTTCCCTCTGCCCCTCTCCAGCTCCTCGATGTGAAGGCAAACCAGTCCTAGCCAGGCAGGGAAAGGAGCTTTTCTCTTGAGCCACAGTGTTTATTATTCTAAAGGAGGAATTTGGCTGGGAGAGGAGACAGGAGGTCGGCTGGCTCTCAGGGCAGCCGTGCTGGCTGGGTGACACAGCCCCACACCACATTCAGCCCCACATGCCTGTGGGGTGGCTGTGCTCCCCAGGGGCTCAGCTCCTAGCGGGGCTCAGGTCCTGGGGGTCACGCTGGGGCTTGGCCAAGTGCCTTGGGAGAGGCTGGTCCCCAACAGCTGGCACGTCTCTGCTCGCCCCCACACTACGCCCAGCGAGGCCAGAGCTGGGCACTGCTGGACTGAGAGTGTCTGCGAGGGTTTGGAGCCCAAACAAGACACAGATACAGGCAACTGTCCCTGACTGGTGACACAGACACTGTGTCATGTCCTTGTCTCCCCTCTGTAATCACAGCAGCCTGGCAGAGCAGAGAGTGGAGTTTGCAGCAGAGATGAGGAGAGCTGAGCCAACCCTGGGGCTGCTGGCTTTCCCAGCTGGCAAAGGAAAGTGTCCCGGGGCTGGCTGAGGTCAGGCACCACTGGAATCCTGTTTGAGCATCTCTAGTCTTGTGCTCTTGCAGGGGGTTTTTGGGGGATGGAATAAAAGGGGTCACCCCAACATCCCAGAGCAGCTGCAGCACTGAGCACAGGGCTCTGATGGCCTGTGGTCCCACAGACAGGACACGGGCCAGGGGCCAGAGCAGTGGTCAGACAGCAGGGCCAGCGCCAGGGCCAGGCTGCGCCAGGACCGGGATTCAAGTCTCATGATTCCCCATCTCATGACTACACAGCTTTTCCAGAGCAGCCTGCTCCCATTTCTCCTGCATCCCAAATCTGGTGACAGCTGAGCTTTCTCCTGCGCCTCCCTCTCCCACTCCCTCGCGCGAGCTGATGCCTCTGCAGCTGATGGACTTGGACAGGAATTTCTGCAGCAGGGGCAGGGCAACGCCCAGGAGTTTGGATACAAGGAAGAGCTGTATCCAGCCTCTGCTGGGGATGCTACCACCTTAATTTAGGGAGCCACATCTACCACTCCTTGAACCTCAGGGTGCCTTGCTGAGCAGCTCAAGCATCACCAAACTGTACTGATTCATTAATGTTTCCCAACTCCAGACCTCTCTCTTGTTTAAGAATGCTAGTAAGCCCAAGATGCCTTTGCTAATTCCCAAAATATGCTGTGTGGGTTCAGTCTTCACTCTTCTTGGGTAACAAGGCAAGAATTTCCTCTGACTTTGCTCTGTGTGCCCTGGCATACCCTGAGCCCCCTTCCCTCTGCATTTGCTCCCTGTGTGTTTCCCAGCACCCTGGCAGAACACACATGGCAGCCACTGCTGGCACGGACACTGCTTGGCACTGCCCATCCCCAAGTGGGACAGGGCCATTTGCAGTCCTGTAAACATCATAAACCATGGGAGAGGATGGGTTAGGAACACCAAGTATGTCCCCCCAGTCCACTGCCCTCCTCCCAGCCCACCTAGACCATGTTTCGTGCCTCTCCACCACCAGGGCCCTGAGCAGAACCAGTGTGTGTGTGAGGGGGGTCCCACAAGCACCCCCAGAGCTGTGGGAGCTCAGAACCAGCCTGCAGAGCTGGTGCACAGGGGAAGGGAATGGCTCAGCATGCTGGGGAGAGGGAGAGCAGCCACAGCCACCCTGACAGCCACCTTGGCAGGAGCTCTGGTCCCTACACACCATTAGTCACCAGTAAGGGAATGCACTGTTTGCTGGAAATCGGAGTACACAGCCCCCTCTCAGCAAATTCTGTTTTGTATTTCCAGGGGCAATTCCTGCACCCATTGCCCACACTGCTATTCTCTCTGGCCACGCTCTCCTTGCCCTCATTCCTGCCCCTGTGGTGTTGGGCAGAGGTGCTGGATGCTGGCCCTGCCCACGAGGGCATCTCATCTGACTGGGAAGGAGCCCTCATACAGCTGCCAATCCTTTCTCTTCCTCTGGATTTCTATTTCTAGCCCCTTTTCTTGCAGGGCTGTGCTTCCAGGCGCTCCCACAACGCTTGATGGCCCCGCCGCCCTGCCAAGCAGGCAAGGGACATCTGGTGCAAATTAGCGGGAAGTCAAATATATTTTATTTCTTCTTTGTCTAAGCGCATCTGAGTCATTAAGTGAGATCATGGGTGCCCATATGCAATAGAAAATTCCCTGTATGCATCTCATGATCAATACTGCTCACAGCCAGGGAGCAAAGGCATTCCTGGCAGGGGGAGGGGGACAACATCCCCTGCTTTTGAAGGCAAAAGGCTCCCCGAGCAAAGGCTGGTGACCCCTGAAACCCAAACCTTGCTCGTCCGGCAGTGAAACTCCTTGGCTTGTCCTGTTTTCCTCTGCCACCTCCCTCTGGCTTCTGCAACTGCTTCTTTCCCACCCTTTAATCTAAATAAAACTGAGTGGTTGTTTTTTTTTTTTTCTTCTTTTTTTTTCCCTTGGCTGGAATTGTCCGGAGTTGCAACATCTCTCCTCTGGGGTCCCTTGGCTCCCATGACACTATGTTTACTCACAGGCCAGATTATCATCACAGAGCTCTTTTTCTTTTTCCCAGCAAAAGGCTCGAATTAGGCAGGGCACACACATGGGGAGCTTGTCATCCCGAGGCCCATAAACGGCTGCTGATAAAACACAGAGGTAAGAAATCTGAAACCCGACTGAGGAGCAGCCGGGCTGGGCAGTCCCTGTGCCCCACAGACCATCCCTGCCCCGAGATGAACACCTGGGGGCAAAACCCTCCTCACCTGGCCACCTGCCAGTGCCAAGGGGGCCCCCAAGCTTTACCCAGACACTGTGAGACCGGGGAACACTGAGAGCCTGGGTACCTGCTGGCAACGTGCTGGATCTGGGGGTGTTTCAGCCTGGGAGAGGTGAAGTTTTGCAAGGGCAGGCAGTGTCATTAAAGCCAAAACCCTCTGAGTGGTTTTGTGAGAGCTCCTTGGCTGTGAAGATGTAACCAAAGCTACAGCCTTGATATGGACTGAGCTCTCTAGGAGGTGAGAAAAGCACGGGCAGATGCCACCTCTGGGGATGAGCCAAGGGATGAGCCCAGGCACACTGTGCCCACAGGAGGGGACGGCTCTCCTGCTGACCTCTGCATCAGGGAGCAGATCTGATGTGACCAAAGCCCCTGCCCAGGACCCCAGACTCTGGTCCCCAGCCTCAGTGGCACCTGGAGAATGTGATTGTGTGGTCATGAGAGTTCTGCAGTAGATGTCAGCACACAAGGTGGTACACACAGCCTCCTCCAGGCCAGCCTGCCACAGGCTTTGACAGCATCCAACAGGAAGCTCAAAGTGAGGACTGTGACCCTGAAGCAGGGAAAGGAGACTGCCAGGGGAGATGACAAGTCCACACTGAGCCCCAGCAGTGTGATTCAGCTGCCCTGGGGTCAGCCATGTGAGGAATGGGGTGGGGAGGCAAGCCCCACGCAGCCCTGTCTGACTATAGCCATCCTCCCTCTCTGAACGAGGGGGAACCTCAGTGTCACACACAGAATCCTGCAAGTCTCCATCCATGGCTCTCCACAACACGTCCCTGTGAGCAGCCAGCACAGAGGGACGTGGGACCAGGGCGAGCCCTGCACTCTCACCCATATCCCCTCCTCTTTCCCCCTCTGTTTTAAGCCCATGGGAGACAGAGGAAACGAGTGACCCATTTAGTGCGAGTTCAGAATAAAAAGAAACATCTGTTTGGAGAGGTGCCAGTGTTATAAATAATCCCCCAGCCCCGAGTGATGGTATTCATGGCCCTTTCGGCTGCGCATGCTCCCCTGCTTCCGCTTTCCGAGGAGAGGCCAGACCCCGTGGGCTGCTCCCCAGAGCCTGCAAGCTTGGCCTGGAGTGTGGGAAAACCCTGGGTGAGGACCAGGGCTCACCTGGGCCTGGGGAAGGAGGGAGGGGGTGTTGGGAGGAATGGCTGCCACGTGCCAGGCAATGCCCAGATGTCCCTTGCTGCATCCCCTGCTTCTCATCCTGGTCAGATCCTGCCCATCTGCATCTCCCTGGGACATACAATGTGTGCCAGGGCCATGGTGGTGCTGGGACTGGCTCAGGGTGGTGCTGGGACTGGTCTGGGGTGGTGCTGGAGGCTGGCCAGTGTTTTGGAGCACAGCCCTAAGTCTGGCATTGTGCGTGTCTGGGGATGCTCTCACTGGGGGTGGGGGCAGCCCTGTGCAGGCTCAGGGCTCACCCCTTGTAGTGCAATGACCCCCCCAGGGAGGCACAAATGTGCCCCTTGGGAGCATTTCAGCCCTTCCCCGTGCTCTTTTCCAATAAGATGCTCTAAAATATCCAACACAGCCCAGCCAAGGCCATCCATCACTGTCCTCTAATTTCTCCATTACCCCTGACAGCAAAGACATTTTTGGGAGAACATACCATGCTGTTTCACGAGCATGTGAGCAATAATGCCAATTATGAACATGGCTTCAGGGAGGACCCAAACCAAGACCCATACATCTCCTTGGATCCCACTGGCCCCTCCAAACGGGTACCAGAGCCTTGGGGCTGTCTGAGTGACTGAGAGCACTCCTATCCCTTCTCCCCAAACTGGCATATTTAGGGGTCCCAGCTCCTGGGCAGGTCAGACTGGATGGGGGTTGCCTGCCTTGAGCAGAGCTGTTTCTCCCCACCAGAGCAGAGAATGAGGGAAGCAGGGGACATGGAACCAAGATCAGGGACTATCTTGGCTTCTCATCCCTTGTCCTGGCATCTCCAGGGCTTTCCTCACTCTTGTTCCATGGCTGCCAGAAAGCTCTGACTGCCTTCCCAAAGTGATTCAAGGGAAGCTCTCTGCTGATGTCTGCACAGGGAGGAGAAGAGTCCCCAGCAAGTCAGCACCTCCATCACCTGCTCACAGCCACTGATCCAGGGTGGCTGCTCTGGTGGGGCCAGGGCTGGACACAAAGGTCCCATCTGGCTCTAATTAACTGCTAATAAGATGCGAGGGGAGAGCAATGGAGGCAGGATGAGAAAAAAGAACCATCCTAAGGCCCAGTAGGACATAGGGGCTTTGCAAAACCCCAGGAGCAGGCAGAGTGTTGTGGTCTTACCAGTCTAACATCCCAGCAAAGGCTGAGCAACATGATCCTGTTGTGAGCATTTCCCTGAGATCTGCGGAGGAGAAGATAATCTCCGTGGCTGCATCAGCTCCTCTCAGCTGCCTCTGGGGGACCCAAGCTTAATTGCTTTGTTCTGGGGTTTTAGGCTCTCGTGGCTGGGATTAGGCACTCACCATCTCTGTGGTCAGAGTACCCTTTGCCTATCTGCAGGAACTGGAAGAGAGCCTGGCACTGTGGCCAGGGTGGGAAAGGATGGGGGCAGCCAATGCTGGGTGTGAAGGGCAGAGGCTGCCTTCAGAGAGGTTTTTTCTTTGGCCCTGTTACTTCTGGATTTCTGAGAGGGAGCAAAATGCAACTTCTGGTGCAGCTCTTGGTGCTGTGAGCTGATTCTGCCCCCTCATGCATAGGCTTACATGTGGGGCAGGAAGACCGGGATGGTGGCACGTGGCAGCAGAGCTGCAGAGATGGATAATCTCATCCTGCATGCTCTGCCCAGTCAGTGTAAGCCATTCTTGCCGACCTGCATGCAGGGCTCTTTATAACTTCTCCTCACAGTCACAAATCAGAAATCAGCTCTCCTCTGCACCCATGCTCTGCAAACAGCCCCTGCCCCCAAAACCTGACAGAACCTCCAGAGGAGAAGCTGAGGCAGGACTTGGCACCAGCAGCTGCCAACAACCCCTGCCCTCCCCCTGAGTGCAGCTTTCTAAATGGGCACTGAGTCCTGTTCCTGAATCAGACCATATTCTCCCAAACAGCTCCCAGGCTGGAGAAGGAAACTTGGCAGCTGCCTGCAGGAGAGAGGAGGGGACCCTTCTCGTGGTGCCTGCAGCGCCCAGCCCTGAGGAAAGCAGTGTTTCTGTTCTGCCACCATTGCTTGGCAAAGCCTGAAACCAAGGTGACTTCCAGTTTGGAAGAGGAGAATGAGCTTGCAGAGCACAGGGCTTGAAATGGTGTATTTTCTGCTGGCACCGGTTCAGACAAACCCACAAGCAAACATATTTTTTTGTATAAATAAGACAGTGTGTCTCGCCAGTTAAAGCAATTCAAACATGAATGTAGCAATTTAATTGGTGCCAATTGCTGGGTCTTGGTAGCATTAAGATTTCAGTCACAGACTCTCTTGCATGGTAGCTGGGCCGGAAGAGGGAAGGCAGAGTGCCTGTCAGGATGGGGCTGAGGAGCAGGATTGCCCATCTCCTGCTGCTTCAGGAGCATCACCCCTGTGCTGCCCGTGGAGACCTGCCAACCAGTCCCCTTCCAGAGCAGGGAAAAGGTGCTCCATCTGTTTCCTGGTGGATTTCCAGGGCTTAGCAATCAATGCAAGGCCCTGATATATCCCTGCATTCTCCAACCCTTCCCTGCTCCAGCTCCTGCACCCCACAGCTTCCCGCCAGCTCCATGACACACTGGCTCTTGCTGAGCCCAAGGAAGAGTGTAGGATGGGTGTCTGTGAATTCCTGGATGGATACAGGTGCCCCTGCAGGCATGGCATGGAGAGGATGAATCCATTCATGGGTGGAGGAGAAACACCACACACTGCACCACCCTGGCTCTCCTGACACCAGCCTTTCTGTGGGAGTTTGTGAGCTCCCTGCTCCCTGTACAGGCTCTGCACACCATGGTCCTCTGGTTCTGCAGGTTGGTGGTTGCCAGGGAAGGTTACACACACAGACCAGGATATGCCACAGCCAGGGATACTGGAAAAGCAGGGTGTGAGGGCAGTACATCACAGCACAACTCCTGTGACCAGACTGGGGGACAATGGGAGCCCCTTGCTCAGCACATGACCCATCCCAGCACCCCTCTGTGCATCCCCAGCACGTGTTGTGACAGCTGTGTCCCTGTCACAACTGGATCTGCTCTGTGCTCCCCACGGTGCTAGAATGTGCTGCCCTTCCAGGAGGAGGTGTCTCAGCGGCAGCAGAACAGGACAGAGGTGAGCTCAGCTTGGGAACCCTAATTAGGCAATGGGGGAGAGGAGGAGGGGGAATAACCACCCCTAAAACAAGCCTCGTTATGTCCAATTTGCCTGGTGGAGCGGAAGGAGCCTCCTGGAGCTGCTCCAGCCCCTCAGGAAACAATACCCAGTCTATACCCTCCCCCTGCAGCTCCTCTCCAGGGGATTTCTTTCCCTTGGTTAAAGTACAAACAAACAAACTCCGTGAAGTGTTCAGCTCCAATCCTCCCTTGCAGGGATAGGATACATCCAGCCAAGCCCAAGCCCACATGGTCCCCAGCTCCTTCCAGCTCTGGGTCAAAGGCAGCCCCAGCTGCCAGAGCTGTGCTCCCACGGGATTCAGCCACCACACAGCTCCTCTGCTCCTGCCCTTTGCCACTCCATCCCAGGAAGATGCTTTGCTGGAGCCTGACACTATGGACAGCATTGCAATCCCATCCCACTTCCCATCAGACACTGAGGACAAAGGAACCTTGAGGACCAGGCAGATGAGTCCCTGCCTGGAGCCTCTGGCAGCAGCTGGACGTTTGGCCAAAGCCACATCCAGCCAACATGGTCTGTTTTTGCACAGCATCACTCCCACAGCTAGAGAGCATTTCTTAATCTCAGCTTTCTGGTGTTCACTGTGACAATCCTGTCTTGCTCTCCTACTGCAGACAGGCTCAGTGTTCTCCTCTCCCTGAGACTGTTGTTCTGAATGCCTTGGAAATCCTATCACAGACCCATCAAAAATGAGGCTGAAAGAGATCATGGTGTCATTGTCCTGTTGCTGTGCCCATGTCTTCCCAGCCAGAGCTTTCCCTGACATGTGCCTTGAGACTTGTGAGGCTGAAGGAACTCAGCCTTCTGTCTTTAAGCCTACAGATATTTCCCCTAAAAGCTTTTTTCTCTTAGTGATGACTTTTCCTGTGCATGAAGACTGTGTCACCTTCCCACAACACCCAGTGACCAAGGAGCCACACCAATCCCTCTCCCAGTCCTTTGCAGCTTCTTCTGGACTTCTCTTTATCCTCACTGCTGTCCCTGAGCCTCTCCACTCCATGTCTATCCCTGCTGAAGCACTCAGTGTTGCTTGCTGGTGAGGACCCCTTCCCTCCACCCTGCCTTTCTGAGCTGCCTCCAGCTATGTATCTTACAGCACATTCCTCAGGAAGAGCTTGGATTTCCTGGCACCAAGCTGCAATCTGGTTTGTGTCCATTATAGCCACTCTGCTTGGGTCTGGACTCTGCTGGAGCTCTTGGCATCCTCCCACACTCCCATGCACACGGGGTGCCCACCCAGCTTGGTGCCATCCCAGAGTGTAGGATGTGTGCTCAGCCACCTCCCAGGTGGTTCATGTAGGTATTGCAGAGGACCAACCCCAGGCCAGAGCCCTGCAGCACACCACAAGATATGCCCAGGACTGTGGGCAATAAGCCATGGCTAACTTCTCCCTGACTGCAGTACTGCACATGGCCATGCTTGTGTTCACACTGCCCACGGGCACCCCACACTCCCAGTCCTGTGCAGGGATGCAGGAGGTGATCCAGGGACAGGGAATTGAGTGGCAGTTGTCTCCTTGCCTGCTCTTTCTGTGAGGACCCTCCATGCTCTTGAGCTGGAGGAAGGGACAGCCAGCTTTAGGAAGAGAGGAAAGCCCTGTGCACGCTGCAGTTGGGTTGCTGTGACTTGGTGCTTGTCCAAGGCACTGATCCCTCCAGATGCACCAGCTGATTTAAGGGTGTTTCCTGGGCTCAGGGATATTGCCCAGGGTTTGTGGCTGCCACAACAGCCAGAGCACACCCAAGCTTGGGTGACATCCCTGTCAAGGAGTGACTCCAAGCCTCACGTCAGACCTGGCCAGGGCTGCCAACCAGGGCAGCTGCCTGGCAGCTCCCCCTCCAAGCCAGCCCGGCCTGTGTCCTCTGCCAGGCAGAGCCATGTCCTTGACACTGGCTCACGGTGACCACATGAAACTCACTCACTCCTTTCCCAAGAGCATGGGAGGCACAGGCACCTTGTCCTGCAGGGTGCTGAGGGGGAAATGATCCTCCCACCCACCCTCCAATGGCCCCTGGGAAGCACTGGGTCTCAACACTGCTAATCCTTGTCATCAATGGGAGAGGCTCTGAGAAGATTTGGGGATGCCAAGCCTCTGCAAACACATGATTTGCACACCAGACCAACTACTTTAAGCTATTTGCCCCATGCTTTAGCATAAACCCCACTTGCTCTGAGACCAGGATGGAGGAGCACAAGACACCTTTCCACCACAAATCCTGTTTTGAATGACTCCCTGTTGGCAGGTGAGTGCAGGAGCTGGATACTCTGAGCCCATGGTGGGCACCAGAGCCCCTCAGGTCATGCTAACCCCTGAGCTGTCAGAGCTTCACTCCAGACCAGCTCTGCTCTGTTGAAGACACTCAGCTCTTGTGCTTTTGGGACAGCAGAGTATTTGGCCACATCCATGCCTAGTAGGGTTTTACCAAGCTCTGCCCTCCCCAGTACCCAGCACTCCCAGGCACAGGCAGGGCTTGCAGATGTCCCTCTCCATGGCTGGCAGGCACAGGAGCCCTGCCATGGCCACAGACAGAGGTGACACAGTCCTTGGAGCAACCTGCATTCAGGGATGGCCATGGATGTGTTTGGACAGGCTGGCAGTGGGGTGACACTGCTCAGCAGTGGGCACACACACCTAAAATATGTCTCACTGGGCAGGGTGAGCAGCCTCTTCCTCATGCACACTCCAGCCCTCCCACAGCCAGCAGCCTGCAGAGCCAGGGCAAGCCCCTGATCCAGGGAGATCACCTGGGCCCTATTCCTGCTGCAGTGGGGTCCCCCCTTCCTGTGCTACAGCCGCAGCATCCCCTTGGCCCCTCTCAGCCATCCCAGTCCAGGACATGGTCAGAGCTGATGGTGTGGTTTTTCCCATGGGATGCCACAGAATTCAGCTGCTTTCCACCAAACACCATCTCCCCACAGCTTGGTGGGGTGTTCTGGGCTGCCAACCCCTTGTAGGGGAGCAAAGCCCCTTTCAGAGCAAGCGGGCTGGCTCAGGGACAGGCTCCTTAGGGACTGTTCCAGCTCCAGAGCTGAGCAGGAGGGCGAGCCAGCCCCCGGGTGGGCGACACGAGAGCTTACCTCGGGCAGGGTCCCGGCAGCCGAGTGCCTGCGCCGCACGTCCCACCGCCGAAAGGCCCCGAAATTCCTTCCTCTCCTCCTCCACAATCTCTGTCTGCTGCCTGCTGAGGCTCTCCCTGCCCTCCCAGCCTTCCCCAGCTGGCAAAGCTTTTCCACTTAAAGGCGAAAGGGAAAGAAAGAAATGAAGTGGAGGAGGGAAAAAAAAATATATATAAAATAAAATCAAAAGGAGAGGCAAGGCTGTGCCAGGGCTGGGCTGCAGCCAAGCCCCCTGCTCTGCTCCTCTAGTGCATCTCAGCAGTGCTCTGTGCAGCCCCCAGCCCAGCTGGGAGGGGGTTCAGCCTCCTCGGACCCGAGCGTGGAGCAAATCCCGGGGCCGAGGGATGTGCACGCGTGTGTGTGTGTGCGTGTATAAATAAAAGAGACCTCGGGAGGAGGAGAAGGGGGGAGGCAGTTTCGCCAATGAGGAGCGGAGCTCCTCCGACTTCCTCCCTCCACCCTCTGTGGGGACCCTTTGCAGAGCAGAACTTGCGATTAACGCCCGGCGGATGAGTGCGATGGGTGAAAAAAAAAAATTTAAATAAAAGGAGGAGAAGCCAAAGTGGCTGCAAGGGCAGGGGAGTTCTGCTGCTCTCTGCGATGGGGCGAGCGAAGAGGGCCCGGCTAACAGCGAACAAA
Organism: Argya squamiceps; assembly: GCA_037834095.1. Taxonomy (NCBI): domain Eukaryota; kingdom Metazoa; phylum Chordata; class Aves; order Passeriformes; family Leiothrichidae; genus Argya; species Argya squamiceps. The sequence goes on from JBBMKD010000034.1 coordinate 11,449,628, forward strand.
AGGAGCCCGGACCAGCCCGACTATCGCCTCCTTAAACCGGAGGGAAGGAGCTGCTCTCTCCCTGTGTCTGCTTTCAATTCTGGCCTTTTCCCCTGTTTTCTTTTTCTTTTATTTTCTTTCTCTTATTTTCCCCTCAACCCACCCCCCCCCCCCCTCCCTTTTTCTTTTCTCTTTCTTTTTTTTCCCCCCTTTCTCAGGATATGAGGGGATGTTTAGAAAATCCACTGCCCACGCCAGCAGCTGACTCATGTTTTTATTAAAGAAGGCCTATACTGAACTGACTCCGTGTATTCCCCCCAGATGCCTCCCTGTGCCGTGCTGTGCCGGGACTGCAGCTCCTGGCCCCTGACCCCTGAGTGGCCACTGCCCCTTGGGGACCACCAACACACCCTTGCAACTCTTCTTCTTTTTCAGAAAGGGGGATAAAAGGTCTTTGCAACTGGGATGCTGCAGCAGAGAGTGGGTTTAGCTGGGGATTTGGGGCTGTTGGGGCTGCCGAGGGCACAAGAGCTGGAGAGGTGGCAGGAGTGATCACCTCAGCCCTGCCATCATCTCAGATGTCCTACACCCCTACTGTCCTGTGGGGATGGAATCCAGATTATGAACCAGCTTTAAATCCTCCCAGCATCTTAGTGAGTTCAAATCAAGTTTCTGAGAAACTTTCAGTTAGGCAGAACATTATCATGTGTCCAGAAAGAGATTCTTTTTTCAATTTGTTTTAGCACTGTAACAGGGGACAGGTTATCTTTGGATGAAAACTGCCTTTTGGCCCATCAGTTCTTGCCATCGTTTTCATCTTGGGGATGCTTAAGGGTGGTCAAGCATTGGAACAGGCTGTGAAGGGAAGTGGTGGAATCACCATCCCTGGAACTGTTCAAAAATGTCTAGATGTGGCACTTGGGGACATGGTTTAGTGGTGAAGATGGCAGTGGTGGAGTTGGACTTGATGATCTTGGAGGTCTTGGAGATCTTGGAGAAAAACATTCTGTGTTTCTCTCTGATCCAAACAAGAAAAAGTGCAAAACTGCACTGGCCATCCTGAAAAGATACCTGTCCATCTTTACTTAATTTTCCTCTCTAAGAATTAAAAAGTCCTCCCCATAATGATGACACTGCTGAAATCCAGTGTTTCTGCCTTGTTTGAAAGACAGACTCATCCCCTCCTGCCAAGCTAGTAAATGCCTGCACAACGGCCACAGGGAATGATTCCCTGGCTGGGCCAGCCCAGAGATTTGCTGCTTATCTCACATTATCTCCATGTTTTCTTTGTATCTATGGAAAACCAAAGGGGAGGTGTTTATTCTGTGCAGCTGTGGAGGGTGAGGAGAGCCAGGCTGCAGCACCCAGGTTATCCCTGTGTGCCGCTCATGGCATGGGGCTGGTGTGCCAGTTCTGTACCAGGCAGTGCCTGGCACCAGGACAGCTGCAGGAGGAATGCAGCCCGGGCTCAGATGGATTCCCCCAACTCCAGGCCTGGTGGTGGCCCCGTGTCAGGGGCCCTGTCACCCCCCTGGGCTGAGACAGGCTGCTGTGCAGAGATGGAGCCAGTGAGTGTGAGAGCAGCTTGTGTGGGAGGCAGGCGGCAGAGGGGATGTGCTCTGCACATGGCTCTTCCCAACACTTTTCCCAAGGGACAAAGATGTGTCTGGTGGGTCCATGTGTGGGGACCTAAGGGCTGCTGGGAGTTGCTCAGCAGAGCTATTTCCTGGCAGTGTCCCCACTCCAAGGACATGACTGCTCCAGACAGAGTGGGAGAGGGAGAAACCCACTGGTGCAATCCTGCTGGGCCCCTTGCACTGGGGATGGGCTACCTGGGATGAGCAGGGGGTGGAAAAGCTGATACAGCTGATACCATGCTTGAGGGCAGAGCATCCTGAGCCTGAAGTGGGACATATTTCCCCCTCTGTCCTTTGCAAACAGCTGGCACCAATACCCAGTCCAGGCTGGGACCAGGAAGACTCTGGCAAACAAAACCTCCCAGTCTGCAAAGGCCAGGATTCATTGTTTGGGGATGCTGAGAGAGCCCTGGGGAGCCCAGAGCATCCCGGCAAGCACACGTCAGCCCACTCTGTACAGCCCCAGGGGCATCCACAGCCGCACACTTTGTTTAGGAACAGCACGTTGGGGTTACGGCAGCTCCTGGGAAAGGCCAGCTCAGAGGAAGCACCAAAGCCAGAGGAACTCGCCTGTGCAAGTGTGTGGGTGGAGGGCAGCAGCTCTGCTACTTTGGCCTCATCAACCCTTCATTGCTCACCTCTATTTTTGGCCTCCCCCTTTGTGGTGCTGCAGGACCCAGTGGTCCCCCTGGGGCTGGGACAGCTGCAGTGTGGGATGCCAGACCCCTCTCAGCTGAGATTTCCAGCCTCAGTAAGGATCGTTAAGTGCTAATGGGGGCTTGGGGTCATGTAGTGCAGCATCTTTGGTGGGGAAATCAGCCACTAAGACAGGACATTCCAGAGTATTTGGTCTGCTCTGGCATCATGTGGATCAAAGCAGCTCTCTGAGCTCCTGCCCCATCCCAGGTGGAGCTGGGACCACAGAGAAAAGTCCATCTCCCATGCCTGAGACAGAGGAGAGAGACCAGAGCCAAGGTGACCCAAGACAATGGTGGAAACAGCTGTGCTGGGTCAGCAACAGGGACCACGTGCCAGCAGGTGACAGACAGGTAGGAAAGAAACAGCAGATGTTGCTACCCCACTTCTCTGAAGGTTTGATGAGGGCCAGATTTGATCCAGCTTCAGTTTTTCAGAGTCTCTATCAACTCCAAGTCAGCCCAGGAATTTCAGCATCGCTCTGAAGTGGTGTCAAGCCACAGACCACAAGAGAGGAGTGGTGGATGCCAGAGAGCACAGCACCACATCTGGGCAGCCCATCTGGTGTGGCAGCTGCCAGCACTTGCTCCTGGCTGGATCCAGCTCTTGGGCCCTGCAGGGAGCTGCACTGAGGCTTCATCCAGCATCTCTAAAGCTCTGCCCTTGTGTCCAGAGGAGCCTGTACCCCGTGTGCTCTGTGGTCCTGCTTTGACTGGGTGGGTGACACCAGTGCCCAGGGAGGAAGGGAGGTAGAAAGTGCTGGGCTTCTTCCAAAGTGAGTGTATGCCCAAGCATAAGACGAAGGGGAGCATCCTGGGGAGTATCCTGGAGCCTTCCCCAGCACTGGGAACACTGGCCATGGACACCACAGGGTGCCAGCAGTGTCAGGAGGAAGCACTGGGGCATACACACTTATGGTGCTGTGTCCCTATGGATGCTGGCCCGTTCACTACGTCCCCTGGGCTGGGGCACTTGGAGGAGGCAGCAGCCAGCGGACAATGTTATCCCTCTGCCATTCCCCACCTCGGGGCCTTTCCCACCCTGTCCCACGCACTCTGCCTCACCCCCACACGAGCCTCGGTATTAAATGTGCTCGGCAGAGCCCCCGGAGGCAGCGACAGGCTCCTGGGTGAATACTAATAACGATGCCTTCCACTCGCCCCAGACTTTCCCACACATCTGCAGCCACTTAATGTGGGAATCGTTAACCCTCTGCTTGCAGCGTGCCTGAAACACAGCCAAGGAGAGAGACCAGGATGCTCCCCACCAGTGCAGGGGGAATCACATCCCCAACCCACTGAGAGCAGGGCCCACACGTGCTGGGAAGTGATGAGGGATGCCAGCATGTGTCCCTGTCCCCAGTGCCCTCTTGAGGATAGTCACAATATTTGTGGCCTTTGCATTGGCCAAGAAAGGTGATCCAGACCCCAAAGAGGATCACTGAGCCCCGGGTGGGGAGAGGGGAGCTGTGTGGCAGCACTGGTGGCACATCCATTTGGGCTGTCCCAGTCCAGCACTCATCTCTGTGGGGACCAGCTCTGCAGACTCTCCTCAGCGTGGGGACACAAGTGACAGCACAGGTCAGGCACCTGGGGAGAGCCAAAGGCCACACAGGAGCCTGCAATGTGGCTGAAGGAGATGAGGCAGGGGGTTGTCCTCTGCAAGAGGGTTGCACTGATGTCTCCATTGCCAGAGAGGAGGGGTTACTCTTGGGGCATTCAGCAGTTAGGGGATGACTGAAAGGTCCTGGCTGGGCTGGGATGTGTGCAGGGCCATGCAGCTCTGGGATATGCTGGTCTGAAGCCACAGATTTGCCTTTGGGAGCAATAGGAGCTGGAGGGAATGTGGCGGTGGTGGGGCAGGAGGCTGTGGGGGAAAAGGGAAGCAAGGAGAGACACATACTTGACTCTCTGCGGGCATCTCCCTCTCCTGTGGAAACCATGGTGGGGTTCAGAGCAAGTTGGGGGACAAGGAAGGACTTGGTTTCCCATATTGAGTGCCTCCTTCATGGGAGCAGGACCTGATGGGATGGTGCTCCTGCTCCACCTGTGACAGCTGCGTGCAGCCCGGCCCTAGGGACCTCCCCGCCCTCCTCCTTCCAGGAGATGGCATCACTCGATCACGGATAGCAGCACGGAGCCCCGGGGAGCACCGAGGGAGCCCTGACTGCTTTCCCTCTGCTGCATCTGCCTGGTTTCCACTAGGAATACCGGGTCTGAAGGACTAGGGGTGGTCCCGAGGTCGGGTGCATTTCTGAGGGTCTCTAGCATGGATAGAGGGGTACTTCCATCTGCTCTCACCCAGCTGGGGGCTCCCAGGGGCTCTGTCACTCCCTGATCTACTCACCCATGGGATCACAGTGCAAGGTACATCCTGGGGCACCAAGGGTCCCCCTCAGCATGCTTCAGCCCCAGTTGAGCAGCCAAGATACTCCTTGGGGAGCCCATGAAGGGCTCCTCATCTGGCTCCTCCCCAGCATAAACTTCACCACGAGTAATAAATGGGTCAAAGAAAAGAAGAAGAGGTAAGTTATTGTTGGTGGATTTTTATGACCCAGTTGTCCTCCCCTGCCCCTTTTGCTCACACAGAGGGAGATCATGCTCAGCTGCCAGTGGGCACCTGGCCATGCTGTGTCCTGCCAAGCCTGTCACCTGCTCCTCCTGGGGAGGATGCAAGAAGGGGTTGCCCCAGACCCCTGAGCCCCCCAGTCCCCAGCAACTGCCTGAGCCCTTGGCATTGGCTCCACAGGCTGAGAAAAGGTAAAGGGGGCCTGGGCTCCCTGTCACTGCCTGTGAGAAGCAGCTAGTGGCAGGAATAACCCCAGTCCCTAAAATGCAGCCATGCCTGCAAAGGGACCCAACAGCCACCTGTGTTCCTCTGTACCTCCCACCATCTGCTCAGGGGGAATTTTCTTCTTTTTATTCTCCCACTTCCTGAGTAGGGTGGCCTTGACTCTCTGGTTTACACAAAGCCATGGCTGTACTGAGATCTTGGGAAAAATCCAGGATAGATGGGGTTATATGGCACATCCAGCAATCTGTGATGAGTGGTGAACTGACATCATCACTGGGTGGGACAGTCATGACAGTCACCTTTGTCATGAGGGAAGGACCTGGGACAAGGCTGAGCAAGGGGATGGGGACCCTAGGGACACGGAGGGGAGGCTGCAAAGTGCTCATTTCTCCTGGTGCCTTCAGCCATGCCAGCTTTGGGGAGGCAGAACACAAGTGATGCCAGCTCTGGGGGTGATTTCCCATCGCTGGGGGTTTACCCTTCACTGTCCTCATAAACCAGACCCCTCACCTCCTACCCATCTCCCCTCCATCTCATCCTGGCACCCAGCTCCTTGCAGGAAGTGGATGTAGCACAGGGGAATATGTGCACCTAGTTTCAGGTAGAACTGGAGCTAGACAATGGGATGAGGTTCTTGGGACTGACACAGATCACTGAAGGTCCAGAGCTCCATAGCAGAGGTTTTATCCTCTCCTCTCAATGTCATCCTTAATCTCACTTTCTTTTTCTCTTTTTTTCCCCCTTTTCCTACTGTCAAATTCCAGACTGTTTTGGAAGGGTGAGGATCCTCTCCAAGAGAGTGAAGATCGTCCTTGCCTTGCTCACATTTCTAGCAGGGGAAGGGGCTGGTGCAGAGAAAAGGACAGAAGCAGCCTCGAGGAAGTGGCAAAACACCCTCCTGGAGCCTCTGTGGACTCTGCTTCTGATTGAGGAGAAAAAGTCAGCCTGCAAATGACAACTGGCTGCAGTGGTGGCCAGTGCAGCTGGAGTGTGACGCTGGCAGGGAGGGGGACATCGTGTGGGCAAGGTTCCCAGCTGCCAGTGGTGAGGGTGTCTGGGCAGTGTTTCACTCAGAAATGCAGACCCAGAGCCTCCACCAACCTCTCTTTTCCGAAGAGGCGGATGCTACCGCAGGAAAATGCCATTCAGATCAAGAGTTTGCTCTCCCTAATGTGGGGACAGGCAGGTGAGAGACACACACAGGCCAGCTTGTCCCCTGAGTGCAGCTGGCTTTTAGTACAGAGGTTCATGCCAAGGCACCCTGTTCCTGGGGTGTGAATGGTGTTGGTGTCCCTTGGGGTGTCCTCATGGGACCCCTGCAGCACCCTAATGTCCCCAAAGCCAGCTGCTACAGAGGGACCACGTCTGGTGGCATATGCACAGTTGTAGGGTAGTGACAGAGGGGCTGGGGGGGTCCTCGGTGCTCCCCGGGGTCACCCCCTACCTCATCCTCCTTGCAAGTCGGAGTGGGAAGTCCGAACTCGTCCCCTTCACCCGCTGGGGTTTCTGCACTTTGAAATGCAAACCTGCCTTTCAATGCAAATGCTGCGAGAGGTTGGGCCCAATAAAAGCCTGTGGGCAGGGAGGTGCCTGGCCCCAGGACAGGCTCCCCAAGGCGCCCAGGTGAGTGGTGGCGAAGGAGGGGCGGCCGCCTCCCCGCCAAACCCAACCCGGCCGCAGTCGCGGCTCGGCAGCGCAGCATGAGCGCGGGGACGGCCCGGGAAGATGTACGTGGGATATCTTGTGGATAAGGACACCAACATGTATCCCAGCCCGGTCCGGCACCCCAGCCTCAACCTGAACCCCCAGAACTACGTGCCGGGGCCACCGCAGTACTCGGACTTCGCCAGCTACCACCATGTGCCGGGGATTAACAACGACCTGCACCACGGGCAGCCGGCGGCCGCCTGGGGCTCTCCCTACACCCCTGCCAAGGAGGACTGGCATTCCTATGGCACCGCTGCGACGCCTTCCACCGCCAGCCCGGGGCAGTTCGGATTCAGCCCCCCAGATTTTAACCCCATTCAGCCTCCGGGCTCTGGACTCCTGCCTCCACCCATCAGCAGCTCGGTCCCCCAGCTCTCCCCTAACGCCCAGAGACGTACCCCGTATGAGTGGATGAGGCGCAGCATTCCCAGCACCAGCAACAACGGTAAGGAAACTCCCAGCCCTGCAGCCCTGCACCGTCCCCGGAGCAGAGGATCCCCGGGCCTGGAGTTCTGCAGGGCTGGATCCTGCTCGGTGGCTCTCCCGGCACGGGGACGGTCAGAGGGACAGCAAGCTTGGCCTGCCCTTGTCATGACACCCAGTCCTCAAAGAGCAGCGTGAGGTGGCAGGGGCTGAGGATGGGCAGGGAGGGTGCTGTCCTTCCACACTGGCAGCTGGGCTTATATGGCTGGAAAGTCCTTCTCTCCAACCCGTGCCCTTCCCTGCAGCCAACTGGGTAGGATGGGAAGAGCCAGAGACCCACAAGACCCTGGGGGGGGGTGTTGGATGAGGGATCTCAAAAGTGCAAGGGTGAGTGTGGGGCTGTGGCTGTCCATGAGAGTGTGAGCTGGCTGTGTGAGAGCCTGTGTATGGTGTGTGTGCATGTGTGTGTGCAAGGTGCCCAAAGCCGTGTGCAGGGACGGGGCTGTGTGTATATCCATGCTGTCTGTGTGCATGTGCATAAGGTGCATTCAGTGAGGTGCTGCAGGCTCTGTGTGAGTGTGCAGGGCACCATGAGGAATGTGTGTGTACAGGCAGTGCCACCAGGTGTGTCTGGAGGAGGTGACATGCTCAGTGTGCGTGTGCAGGGTGCTGTAAGGACGGTGTTGTGCATGGTGTGTGTGTGTGTGAGGGGCACTGGTGTGTGTTGGGGACAGTGCCACGTGGAGGGTGGCTGTGGGTGCTGCAGGTGCAGGGCCAGTGGGTGCTGGGCTCTGCAGGAAACGGTGCCCTGGTTCCTGTGATTACCTCTGCCCTGGGCACCGAGTGGTCACGCTGTCCCCAGGGTCCTGTCCCCGCTGAACTCCTGACCCGGGGGAAGCGTCTGGGTGACCCCAGCCCCCTACCCGCCCTGCTGCCCACTTCAAAGGCAGTGGGCAGATCCCCCTTGGGGCCAGCCCAAATTGACAAGGACTTCTCTTTGTCATGGAGATGGTGGCCGGCTCCTTTGGCAGTGAGGTGAGGTGTGGGCCCTTTGTCGTGACCTACCCTCAGCCTTTCATCTTCCCAGCCTGGACCCTTCCCAGCAGGACCCATGGGGCTTGCCTGAACCTGCCACTCCTCTCCCTCTCCTGTGCTGGCCATGAGCTCCTCAGAGCACTGCTGGGGCCAAACTCAGTGCAGGAGTGGCTGTGGGCATCTCTCAGGGGCGAGTTTGCTTGGAGTTACTGCTGCCCCATATCCCTGGAATCAGGGCCTGGGCTCCCTCTTTGCAAAGTGCCTCCAGTTTTTGGCTTGTTTTTGGCTCTGCACTATTCCCAGTAGCTAAGTGCCATGTAAAGGTTTTCTGCAGAGGTGCCTGGGGTCTTCCAGCATGGAAAATACCTACTCATATTCCCAGAATCTCTGTGGCAGGGATGGGGACCAGTGTCTGCAATGGAGCAGGCAGAACATCCTGATAAATGGAAAAAAACCCAGCCCCAGTCCAGAAAGAGGAGGGAGAGGCAGGCTGGTATTTCCTGACCCATTTTAAGCACTGAATGTAACTATTTAGGAAAAATGCTTTCCCCCAGATGCAGTGATGGAGACCCACAGGCATGCCAGGGCTGAGGGCTTCTCTCTGGCCAGGGTGGAAAGGGAAATGTGATGTGCAGCCCTCCCCTGCAGCAGGGACCCTGCCACTTCTGCAGGTTTTGTAGGTCTGAACATCTTGGTTTCCTCTGAGAAGAGAGGTGGGAGGGAAAATGAATGGGGAAGGAAAACCATCAGCTCACCTCTCCCCTGGATCAAGGCCATGGGTTTACACCCAGTGGTGGGGCCAAGATGAAACAGGAGCTTGAAAGTGCCTCTGATTGAGTTAGACAACAATTGAGTTGATTGAATTCTGGAAAAATATCATTAGCTGCTTAGTTTGTATCTCTTAGATCAAACACATACAAAGGAACAAATAAACCAGCCTTGTTACTCTCACACTGGAGAGAGCTGGAGGAGCTGCCCCAGCCCCACCACAGGGATGCAGGGATGAAAGGCCCTTTCTTGGGGTGGTTTCCTTAAAATGGATGACCAGTAAGCTCCTTTTCTAAATCACCCACAGATTAAGGACCTGTCCTTGCATCTCTGCTGGGTCCAAGCCCAGTGCTGCTGCTGCCAAGCAACTGCAAGATTTGGCCGTGGTGGGACCGTGAGCTGGGAGATGGTGGGATGCAGCTGGTGTTTTCCAGTTCTGCCCTTTAAATAAAAGTCTTCATTAAGCTTGAAAGAGAGTAGGGCAGAGATAGGTTTGACATAGATAAGGGTGAAATTCTTAGATGAATCACTTTATTGAAATCAATAAACTGGACTTTAATCAATCTGGATTGATAAACTCCTCATCTCACCACAGTGGGAATAGGAAATGAATACATGGGGTTTTTTGCTATAAATATCAACAGTTTCATTGTGAATGCTATAAATCATAATACTTCAGAGGGTTGTAAATTAATGTTCCCTTTCTGTCTTGGCTCGTATGAACAGCTCCTGGCCATAGTTTGAAAGCTTTTGGTGAAGAACTGCGTGGTAGTAAAATACAATGTTGTGCAGGGAGTATGAGTGTGTTGGGCACTTCTGCAAATGTGATCCAGAGCTTGAGAAAAATCAATGAGAAATCTCCTTAATGACTCACTGCAGAGTCAGGCTTTACAGGGGGATGGTTTTCTGTACCTGTTGCTACATTCATGCATGCTTCACCTGGCTGAGCTGAGATAACCCAGCAGCAGAAGGGATTGCAATGCCGGGAATTGGGAGTTACAGGGAACTGAGCTGGAAGATGTCCCCAGGCCTCATTTCTCTCTCCAATGTCACCTCCTTTTCTGCTCATAAAATCTTCACTAGCAACATGTCAGAGCCTCATGCTTCCTCCTTATTCACAATTATTTGCAAACTTCCCTGTGAATTGCACCCAGCGTTTATAAAAAGCTCAGGAAGGTGGCTGGAAGCGGGGTTGGCTGAACTTTGAAATTCACCCTCTGCTTGTTAGGCATGCAAATCCTCCAATACTGCCTCGGGTCTGGCTTTTAGGTCACTAATTGAGCAGGGGCTGCAGTGCTAAATATTGCAAGTGAAAGTGCAATTGGGACATTCCTTGCAGAGGCAAATGTGCTCAAGGCTTTGTGTGGTACCAGTGCCTATGGTGCCCACGCAGGGTTTGGGGTGATGGAGAGAGAGCAAGCAGTGATGCTCTGAGCATGTGCTGATTTGCTGGGTGTGCAGTTTTCCATCTCAGTTTTATTATTTCTAGGTCAGTTTTCCAGCTCTGTTTATTTTCCTAGTGGGGCCCATGAACACTGAGGGAAAGAGTAAAAATCCCAATAACGAGGCAGAAACGTTTCCCCTGGACTGCTGGGATTCATGCTGTGCTTGGTATGTTTTGGGGTGATAGTGCTGGCTGGAGGACAGTGCATTTCCCTGGTCAGCCCCTGCATGGGGAGCCTTTCTTTAGGGCGTGCTCATTCCCTCTGAGACCCCTTCCTTCACTGGGACGCTCGGGGATGGTATGTTGGGCCCCATCAGTCTTCTCCCCTTGAATTATTAACCCACAACCTGCTCCTGGCCCCAGCTGGGGTTTGTTGACTGCTTAGCCTGCTGGCCAAGGTACAGACCTCTCAAACTTTCCTAGAATTGACTTTCCTTGAACAAAAAGGGCTTCCCTGGAGCACTGGCAGTACCTACGTGATAGGCTTGGCTGGCTAATACCCCGGGATTAGCAGAGAGACACTTTAAACCCCTGGCCAATGACAGATGTTTCCTATAGGGGACCTTTCAAGGACGCCCACTCCAGTCCTGTTAGCTTTGTGATTGCTTGGATAAGGGGCTGGATCCTTCCCCCACACTGCCCCACGGCAAGGGTGGGCCAAATCCTGTGGGGCTGCAAAGGGGCAGAAGAACCCTGGTGCCCATATGGGACTCCCACTGCCTTGCTCTCCTCCTCCTCCTACTGCAGGTGAGCCAGATCCAGCCAGGTGGCAGGGTGGGATGAGCAGGGTCAGGGCTGGAGTGAGGTGACGTTGTGGATGGGGCTGTGCTCACCCCACATGTGCCAGCAGCCCATGTGTCACCTGGCGCTCCCTGTCCTCCCGCGCCGCTGTGGTCTTTGACCCAGCACAGGAGCCAGGCTGGCAGCACTCGGCACAGAGCTCATAAAACATGGGAACAACTGAAGGAATTTGCCAGTTGCCAAAATAAAGGATTGAATCACTGCAGGGCTGGGAAAGACTTGCCCCAACACCCAGCTTCGTGCTGCTGCCCCTGGGGATGAAGGGCCTCTGGTTGTGCTGTCCATGTCCAAGAACATGGGGTTGTCATGGGGAATTACCAGCTCACTGCAAGCACCAGGCATCTGCTGTTCATCCCCTTGGGGTTTGCACCTTCTGGGAGGAGGATGAGGCTTTCAGGAGGGGTGTGCTCACCAGTGGATGTGGATGTGGGTGCAGCTCTGTCCCTGTCCCTGTGCAAAACCCAGCCAGGCCCAGCCTGTGCTCCTGTGCACTGGTCTGTACTCTCCAAATCTAGCTCTTTGACCAGGTGTTTCTGCCCTTTCCTGGCAGCAGGGCTGCCCTGCCTGACTGTGCTGTGCACCAAGACTGGGCTCTGCCCTGAGCTCTGCCAGGGCCACAGCCCCCAAGGATGCATTCCCCAGCCATACACACAGCTTTTTGGGAAACACAGATTGATCCTCAGTGAGCAGGACACCAAAAGCCATTGGGTCAAGTGGTGCAGTTTGGCAAGTGAAATGTTTCCAGTGCTCACCATATCAAGCTGAACCAGGTTTTATTGCTACCTGGTGCACATGGGAGAATTGCAGTTTGCTCTGAAGCCTTTGGCACCAGGAAGAAATATTCAGGTTGTGCGAGGTGAATCACCATGGAGAGAGCTACCCTGGGTGTAGGAGCATTGCTGGGCTCCTTGAAGGGGCCCTCAGACTCCAAGATGCCTCAACCCTGATGTCTCAAGTGCCCATTTTTCCATCTCAGAGTAGAGATGGGGAAGCTTTAGCAGAGTCCATTCAGTGAGGATTCATCCAGCATTCCCTCCCTCCACAGCACTGAGACATTAAATATGTACAGAGAGGATGTGTGGTTCCTCTCACTCAGTTTTTGACACCCAGCCTTGTCTAAATGCAATGCATTCTGGCAGAGGAGTGATGTCAGGCAGGGATCTCGGGAAGGATTGCCCTACAGAGGGGGTCGTTTCTCGCTGGCTCTGATGAAACAAGCCACATGGCTCCGGCGCTTCGCCCCGTGTCGGCCGTCCCATCCATCACTCCTCTGCTTCCTGCGGCTGAGGAAAAATAGCTGAGGATGTTGAAGTATGCAAGGGAAGGGGAAGGCTTGTGAAAACCGCGAGCTGCTGGTTCCCAGCGCTCAGGGAGTGTGAGGGGCTGGGGTTTATCCCCCCCTCCCGGGCCACAGAGGAGCGTGGGTGTTTCGGAGTGGAGGGGGAGCTGGAGGGGAAAGGAGGGGAAAAAATGAGTGTGGGGAGGGGGTGAACAGGGAGGGCATCAGAGGCTCAGCCCTTGCCACCACCAGTGCAGACTTTGGGGCTCCCGTCGCCTGTGAGTTTAGGGATGGTGAGATGAGCTGCGTTGTCTGTCCGGAGCCTCAGCATCAGCTCTGCGCAGGGCGGCTCCCATCAACGCTGCTCGGCAGAGGGAGCATCGACCCCTCTGCACGCAGGCAGCTGGAGCACATCTGGCTGCCAGATGAGGGTGGCTCCAGCCAGCCTGGAGGCTCCTGAGCTTTAGGAGCCGACCTCAACCCTTTCCTGGGCCTGGGGTCTTTGTCATGGGGCATTTCTCTGCTGGCTGTCCTCAGTTTTGCTGGGTTGTGAGGGGGATTTCCCCCCATGGAGCTGCAGAAGGACTGGGGATTAAGCTGTCCAGGGAATCTCATGGCTCTGACACTGGGACTGTGTGCCTCAGTTTCTCCAGCTGTTGAGTTGCCTAAGCTCTGTCAGGGGTGAGGGAGGTTTTCCTTGATTGTTTCCCTGGGGAGAAATGCCAGGTCCTGATGGAGCACTGGTTCTGGGATGGGAGGATTTTATCCTCTTTGCAAGTGGATGCTACTCATTCAGAATGGAGCAGCTTTGTCATGGAGAGGGAGCACCCACATGGAGGGGACAGCCTTGTGTCCTGTCTTGCTGCACCTCCAGTATGGACCAGTTCTTTCCCAGGTGCTCTGTGGTGACAGGACTTTTACACCTGATGTTTTTCAGCATTATAATATTGTAATGCCATCCCATAGTGTGGGACCAGCCCCCAGTACAGACAGATGGGCAGACAAGGCTGTACAGATGGAGCCAGTGTGGGGCCAGAGCACAGCCAGGAAGATGGGATCAGGCAGGATGGCTCTGGGAGCACAAGGAGCCAGCCCAGAGCAAGGCATGAGAGCTGCTGAGGCAGCCTGGCAGCAATGCCTCCATCCCCTCTGCCAGCACCTTCTCTACACAGCAACATCCAATGTGTCCCCAGGCCTTGGGGACCTCTGCCGTGGGGTGCAACAGCTGTCACTACCCTGGGCTCTCATTTCAGTGGGTTGGGGCTGCCATACTCCAGCTTCCCTGACCAGAGTCCTGATGGCTGCACAGCAGCTTCCCACAGAGCCAGGGTTTGTGGTTGTGGTAATTTTGAGCTGCTTTGACGTGTGAAATAGAGACTTTTAGAAAAGTGTTGCAGTTTATGCTCCTGGCTGCTGGCAGCTCTGTGGCTCCTGCTGTGGCTGGGAGAAATGTGTCCCACGGATGGGAATCCTCCATTTGGAGCTGGGCTGATCCCTCATAACATGCCAGTTTTTGCTCCACCTCCACCCAAGGTGCCACTGCCACCCCACAGTCTCTTTCCTCCCTGGTTTGAACCTTCCCAGCTGTTCTTAGAGCTGCTCAGCACCAGTCTCACAATGTCCATATTCTCAGTCTCTTAGGGTTTTCAGCGCATAGTTTTTTACTTCAAGCCATCCTTTGGGCAAGGCAGGGACTGGGGATGGTGAAATATCCCCTTCCTGGCAGCCTCCACTGTGGCTGTGAGGAGAGAGAGCCTGGGGTGGTGGGCACAGGAGCCACTTTGATTTTCCCTTACCCTGGCAGGCTGCTGATCCAGCCCAGGGCAGGAGCTCTGGGATCCCTGTCTTGGGGCAGGGTTGCTGTGGGGAGTGAATCCAGGCTGGGGTCAGGCCTCCATCCCCCCGGGTGTGTGCGTGCACACTCGGCAGCGCGTCCCTTGGGGTTTGCACAGCACATTAAAGCTATTCCCTTATCTAATCACAGCTCAGGTGAGTGCTATTAGGGTTATACATTAACAGGGGTAACGATACCCTCTCCCCACGCTGTCAGTGGCCCTGCCTTGATCCCAAAGCCGAAACCATTCCCACTGGCCCCACGGATGGCTCCATTTGCCTGTCCAAGCAGTTCCTTTGCCTGGTCTTTTGCGGACAAGCGGGAGGGGCTGTAAATGCATAGCAGGGTTGGAAGGGGCTAACAAATGTGCCAAAAGACATCACTGACACTCCCTCTGCACCCCATCCACACTCCCTTCTGGGGCAGCAGCCCCAGCTCCAAGTTATCCAAGCCGTGGGACAGCCTGTTTCAGCTTTGCCAGGCTTGGCTGGAAATGCAGGAGCAGTTTCCCTCTGTTTGGCCATAGGCATGAGGACTCCCCGTAAGGAACCAGATTGGCTTGTCCCGAATTTCCTCTTTCTTTTCACAGAGCCATAAAAAGTCTCCAGGAGAGAGTTAAGTGTAACCCAGCATTCATATTCAAGGTAGTTGAATTATTCATTGTCAATAGTATTTCTTGCAAATCCTTTTCTTTTCCTTGTGAATCACCCACAGTACATCCCTGAATTCAGCAAACATCCGAAAACAGCAATTAGTGGAGGTGAATAACTTTCCATCTCTGGCTTGGTCGTCAGCCCTCTGTTTTGAGTCTTTTCTACCTGATATTGAGCAGCAAGTGATGATACTGATACTGATATTGAGCGTGGTGCCCAACTCACCCCGTGATGGCTCTGCCAGTCCTGAGGCAAAGCCCAGCCTCCATCCTGGATGAAGGATGAAGAAGGAATAACAAAGAACAGGCTGTGATGGATCTATTTACAGCTGCAGCAGGAAATAATAATTCCTACTGAAATTCATGGCATATGTGATATTCACAAACCGCCTTATTCTTTAGTCTTCAGTTTATTTTTTTTACTCTATCTGTCAACTCCTTCACTTTCCAGGTGTTCCTTTTTTCCAAACATTGGTATTCAAATAAAAACATTGCAAGTTAGACCATTTTAAAGTTATTATCTCTTTAAAGAGGCTTTTGCTTTCAAATGAAAAAGCAGAAAAAAAAAAGAGAGATTAATCTCTATGAGAAATAAAAATCTTTCAGGAGTCCCTGAGCCTGGAGCAGCCAGAGGGAGCCCATTTTCTCACAGGGCTGCTAAACCTCACATAAATCTCCACCAGAGCATCTGGTTTATTCTGTAACTTCTTGGGAATTGCTGCATTTGCAGATTCAGCACAGGCCCCTCCTGGGCTGGGGTGCAGACATTCTTTTGATGCTGGTGAACCCTTTCCCTGCAGGGAGGTGAGAGGCAGCAGTGACCCCCGGGATGGACAGGGGCCCTGTGGGTGGGTGAGGGCAGGTCCTGTGTGGGCTGGGTACCCCTGGGGCTGGGTACCCCTGGGGCTGGGTACCCCTGGTATCACCCCGGAGTCTCCCATGGGCAGTTTTGTCTGGAGCTGTCACAGCTGATGTGTGCCAGATAGGAGACAAGTGCCATGGCTGCATGGCACTGCATGGCACTGCCTATGGCTGCAAAGCTGCCATAGGTCCCTTGCACATGGAATCTCTGCGTTTTAGCCCTGTCTCTGCAGACATTCCACAAACACCTTGCTCAATCAAATTAACCTTTTTTACCCTTTTTCTAACCCACAGAGTCACCCTGTGTGGTGTGTGCAGGTTTGACCTGGTGGTGGTGAGGAGGGATTAGGTGTTTGCTTCTGACCAGCCCTAGGATGAGCTGGGTACCCCACTCTGAAACATCCACTGAATTCATCACATCCCTCAAATATGAGTTAGTGGCTGAAGTCCTGCCCTGGTGCTGGAACTCTGGTTCTACTCCTGGTCATGTTGCAGCCTTGTTGGGCTCCTTCCCTCTTCCATGGTTCACTGGAGAGCTTTAGTGTTTCTTGGGGACTGTGCTGGGCCCCTCAGCCATCACCCTGCTCACGGTGTGCTGAGCCTGTGCCAACACCACCAGCAGCATGGCAGGAGGACACAGACAGTGGCATAGTTGTGGAAACTGGGTGCTAACCTGAATTGAGTGACTGCTGCTTGTGTGCCTGGGAGTGCCAGCATCAAGTCCCAGCAGGGTGAGATACTTTCCATGCCCATCCCTGGTCTCTTTTACATTTAAATTTCAACATAAGAAGTGGCTTAGGAACATCTCCATCTCCTTGCAATGGGAAGGCAGAAGAGAGACACTGTCACAAATGAAACTGAGCTGGTTTACCAACAGGTTTGCAGCCTGGAGGTTGGAGTTTTTCTCTGTGGATATTCTCTGATGTCTTATTAGAGTGTCTAGAGCCCAGTTTTACTCTGCACCACCTAAACTCCTGCTTCCACTCAGATGGTGTCAGAATTTAATTGTATTGCTGAGACTGCCCAGTGTCCAACTGATTTGGCCGAAATGGGTGGATGTGCAAAGGACTTGTTAGGGAAAACAGATGAACAGGAAGGCAGCCACACAAAAATCCCCTTTCCTAACAGAACCAGGCTGCAAACAAGGTTGCTGGGTCACTAGAAATCCCTTTCTGCACATCTGCAGGGCAGCCCCAGGGAAATCCATGGAGCTGTTCTGAGCTTGCTCCCCCTCCTTCCCTCAGCAGTACTGCTCTCAGCTTCAGAAATTCAGGAGAAGATGGACAAACACGCCTGTCAGGCAAACAAATGGCCAGGCATCATCCCTCTCGGTTCCCTGGAACAGGATTTTGTAATTTTGGGTGGAGAAGCAAATATTCACAGCTGTGTTTATTCCCTGCCTATGGGCTTTTCTGCAGAGGAAAACACCAGGAACTTGTCAGCAAACTGCCAGGCATGGGTGTCCTCCTTCAGAGTGCCACATGCCCCTCACAGCCCAGGCAGAGCTCCACAGCTCACCCTGTGTGCCTGTGGAGTAACAAAGGAACTTAGGAAGAGACAGCTGGGCTACCTTTGTATTTTTGTGCTAGAAAGCAGCAGGTGCTGTTTGCAGACCCATGGGAAGTGCATCTGTGTGCACAGACATGTGGATCCTGATGGCCCCAAGCTCTGTCCATATCTGGGGGGACCAAGGAGAGATTCAGGCTGGCTTTGGCCAAACACCCCTGGCCCATGGAGCCAGTCCCCAGGAGTGTGTTTAGGGGCTTTCTCCAGTGCATCTTTAAAGACTGCACCTAAAGCACTGCCCTCTGTCTTAGCCCAGTACAGGGAGAAGGAGAGTAACCCTCTGGGTGGCAGAGAAATGTGGTCATTCCAGGGTTTTGTGTCCTTCCCCTGTTCTGATCCATGCACATTCAAGTGATGGTACCTTGGTTTGGGGCTTCCTAGAAAAAGAGCTTGGCTTTCCTTAGCCCTGCCAGGCAGCCTCTCCTCAGCCCACCACAGGACCTGCAGCTCTGCCTCTCTCAGGGGCCATGTGTCATGACACAGGGGATTTATGGTCCATCTTCCTGAGACACCCCTGAATCCCTCCTGCTCTTTCCACCAAGCAATTCCACTGAAGCCCAGGTACTTCCCAACAAGAAGAAACACTCTGGTGTGAAACAAGAAGGATGTTAAAGCCAGTAGGAGCCTCCTGATTCTCTTTCCCACTGGTCCCCAGGGCATTGCCATGTTTCTCCTGAGCTCTGCACAGGTGGTTGTGTGTCTCCTCTGCTCCCTTGGGGATACTGCTTTCATTTCAGTGCTCCCCTCCTTCCCCAGTTGGCTCACCCCCCACTCTTCTCTCTGTGCCAGGCAAGACCAGGACAAAGGACAAGTACCGGGTGGTGTACACGGACCACCAGCGCCTGGAGCTGGAGAAGGAGTTTCACTACAGCCGCTACATCACCATCCGCCGCAAGGCTGAGCTGGCCGTGGCCCTGGGGCTGACTGAACGGCAGGTCAGTGCTGCAGGGTCCTGGAAAACCTCGTCCTGGGGATGGGGAAGGGTGAGGGCTTTAGCCCAAGCAGTTAGAGCAGGCCCCAAATTGCTGCACAGACATCTCTTCCTTTCCAAACTTTGGGATGCCTGTTGCAGTATTGGACACACAAAGGACGAGGCAGACAGCAGAAAGTCAGGCAGGAAAGTTCTATTTTAATGTTTCTGACTCCATTTATATACACTTTTTACAGAAGGCAAAAGATTGGCTACACAGGTTGCCACCTCTCCGACCTCATAGGTGAACATCACCATCAATCATATTGAGGAGAAATATGTAAACAAAGTAGATAATTCTAAATATATACATAGTTTACATGAAGCTGCATGAGAACCTCCACTACAAAACTGCAAACACTCACAAGGCAAGAAAACTTAGAGCAACAGATGCCCTCCTTGCCCCATGGGGACTGAGGTTGTCATCCTTGCCTGCGTCCATCCTCATCTCTTCATTTCTGCCTTTTCCTTCCTGCAGGTGAAAATCTGGTTTCAGAATCGGAGGGCGAAGGAGAGGAAGGTGAACAAGAAGAAGCTGCAGCAGCAGAGCCAGCCCACCAGCACCACCACGCCCACCCCACCAGCTGTCAGCACCCTGGGCCCCATCGGAGGCCTCTGCAACAGCAACGCCCCCAACCTCGTCTCCTCCTCACCGCTGACGATCAAGGAAGAATTCATGCCTTAACCCCCCTCACCAGCTACAGACCCCAAGAGAAAAGCACTATGCAGCAGAGCCCCGCCAGCCCATGTGCTCTGAGGGGTGACAGCCCCTTCCCAAAGACATGACTGTCCCTGGCTGAACCGATGGGGCAGACAGTGAGGCTGGGCCAGGTGGGACTGGGGCCTTCCCAAGGGACTGGTGGGCTCTCCCCTGTGTAAAAAACATGGGTTATGTACTGCTCTCCCACAGGAACCACACACTGGTTTGGTCTCTGGTCTTTGTAGCCCACGGCAAGGTCCTGATGTCAGCAGTAGGAAGGGGGTGATGGTGGAGGAGGGTTTTCCTATGGTGCTCCAGGTGCTTCCTTTGGTGCTCCTGGCAATCCAGCTGCCTAGTGCTTTTGGGCAGTTCGAACAAGACTGAAATAGAAAAAAGACCTGGCTGGACTCAAGGCAAAATGAATTTCTGCTGAGCTGGTCTTCTGGAAGGGAGGTGAGGAGGGCAGAGCAAGTTGGGCTCTGGGAACCAGGCAAGATCCTCGGCTGTAGGACTTGACATGGCAGCCCTTCAAACCACGGTGATGGGGGCAAGCTGGAGCACATCTGTGACAAGAGTACCTGAACATCCCCACCCTTGTCCCCACTAATGCTGGCAGTGCCCAGTTCTGCACCCCCAGCCCTGCCCCTGCAGCCACACAGAGCCATGTAGAGGCATCTCCACAGCCCTGGTTCCTCTGGCTGTGCCATGGTAAGGTGGCACTGCAGCCATCCTCCACCTGCAGCACAGGGAGGGGGTAGAAGGGAGCTCAGCACAGCCAGAATTGGGACACACCACCCTGCTGAGCCCTTCCAAGGGGAAGGGAAGGAAAACAGAAGGTTTTTCATCAGGACAGGGTCCAAGAACCAGCCCCAGGCTGTCCAGAAGAGCCAATACTGGGAGAGCTTTGGATGCTGGTCCAAGGGAGCACAGTAACTGCAGGCACCAGGAGCTGCTGCCAGGGGGGCAGGGGCCTCCTCAGGCATGCAGGAAATGACTGCCATGTGCCCTGGTGTTAGGTGATGGAGAGGTGATTTTCGGAAAGACAGAGAAGCATTTCTTTTCCTATTTTCTTTAAAACAACAGATTACAGGACTACAGATTTTGTCCTCCCTGTCTCCCTGCTCCTCCAAGCACTGCACTCCCTCTCACCCACTGTGTCCCCTAGGCCAGTTAGCTAAACCCCATCCATTCCTACTGGTGAACTGCAGCTGAGAAATCTCTTCATCCTGCTGAGTCTGGACCATTGTACAGGCCCAGGTTAATGTACAGCCCAGTTTCAGCAACCCCAAAGGCCAGTGGGGCACAGCTGGGGCACAGCTGGGACACAGGAGGGTCTGTGGCTCCTTCTCAGGGCTGCACCACGTGCTCCTCAGCTGCCGTTCTGAAGACCAAGACAGGGACGAGGGAGCATGAGCCTTGCATGGTGGCTTGTGTGACATTTCTCAGCATTTTCTCTCCAAGTTCTGGGAAAACAGAGCAGCAGACATGTCCCTGGTGCCTGAAGACCAGAACCCAGTCAAACCCTCACATCCCACCTGGCACTGCTTGTGCCTCACATCCCTTGGCCACCCTGTCCACTGCCAGTCCCCACCTCACCCAACCCCCAGAACACAGAGTCCCCAGGTGTGCTGTGGCTTTTACAAGTGGGTCCCTGTTATCCCACTGTGTCCACTGCTCTGCTCCAGCCCTCAAAGGCTTTGGGTCTGCCTCCTGCCAGTGACACTTCCCACGGCCACTGTTACCAGGTGCGCTCGGTGACGAGGGCAAATGTTTGCATCGACTCAGGACTTCAGCTCAGTTTTTGTGTATATAAGGCAGAACTGGTTTTCCTTTTTATTTTTTAGGCATCAGTGAAAATAAAAACAAGCAGGGATCCTGTGTGACACAGGTTTGTTGCTGTCATTCCTGGCCCGTGGTGCTGTGGCAGGGGAGGGTGTTGGCTTTGGGGTCACACTGGCTCCGATGCTTCTGGGTGCAGCCAGGGTTGGGAAGGGTGTCTTGAGGCAGCAGCCTTGTCCCTGTAGCACACTGTGTGCCTGTCCCACAGGGGCACTGCTGGCAGTGGCATGGCTCATATCATGGCATGGCACTGCCACGTCTCATTCCCTTGGCACCAAGAGGGATGGCGGTGCTGGGTGACACGATGGCTGCAAAGTCGCAGCACTGGAGACAGAGGGGAGAGGGTGAGGCCATTGCTGGGCTGGCAGAGGCCAAAGAACAAGGCCAGCTGCCCAGGGAGGTGGCTGCCTCCCATTGGCGCCTCCTGGTCTCTAATCTCATTTTATGGCTGTCGATGGGCTGAATATCCTCCTTGTCCAAGATGAATAAACAGAGAATGAGGATGTGAATTGGTGCCTGGGACAGCTGGCATCGGTGTCTGACACTCTCCCCTCTCCATCCCATCAGTGTTCTCCTGGTTTAGCAGAACACTGAGAAAGGGGCTGCCCTCAAATCCCTGCCCCAAACAGCTCCTCCAGCCCCAAAACTCTTCCCAGTGCCAAGTGTTGCATGGAGTGTGTTGAGGTGCCAGGGCAGGGCAGCTGCCTGTGGAGGGACACCTGAAGCAGCATAAAGTCCTTGTGGGTGGAGGAGATCGAGGAGTGGGAACAGGATGAGGTGGCATTGCTGAGAGAGGGACAGACCAAAGTGTTCCTGCAATTGCAACAGAGGCTGCACCTACTGCTGCACCTACTGCTGCACCCTGGTGACCCTGCACTCCCCAGCGTGGTGCCAGGCTGCCCATGGCACAGAACAACCTCATGCACCCCTGCAAGGAAATGTGGGGAATCAGGAACTAAGACAGGCAGGAGAATGCAAATGCAATGGACCTGGTGCCATATAGGAAAGGGATGAGACTGAATCAGGCACCTGCCTAAAGAGCTGGGCTGGACTGGGGAAAGTGGAGCTGCTTCTGTGTGCAGACTCCAGCATGGTCCCCATGGTGGGGGCTGGCTCCCCCACACTCATCCTCCCTCACTGGGCTTTGGATGCCTTTAATGTTCAATTTTGGATGCTTTTAATGTCCAATTTTGGATGCTTTTAATGTCCAATTTTGGGTGCCTTTAGTGTCTAATTTTGCCATTGCCACGTGGAGACCTGCAGTGGGATCCTGCCCTGGCAGGGGATGCGGTGATGGCAGCCCAGGACTGGGCATCACTATTGTCTGCGAGGGGGGATCCCACAGCCAGCAGTGGGGAGGGGAACAGAGTCCTGGTAGGGGTGAAATGTGCAGCTCCCAAATTCACCTGCAGTGTTGGGTGGCTGGAAGGGACATGAGGGGCTGGGACAGGGGGAAGATGCTCCACTGCCCACCCAGAGAGGCTGCGGGTGCCGTTGACAGGATGAAATTCCAACTGATACCCTAATCTGGCGCCTGCCTATTTGCACAGCAGGGTAAAAGTCCAGGGAGCCGTGGGCTGTGCCCTTGGGTCCCTGCCACCCGTGTGTGCACAGGAAGCCGGCGCTGGCGGGAAGAGGTAATAAATGCACCCACACACCCAGCCACCCCTTCCCCCTACACACACACACACGCCCCTTGACCGGGTGACGAAATGCATCTGCTCCGTTCCCCCTCCCACGTCCTCCCCTGCGCCCTGCACCTGCCACTTGGGCAGGGATGGCTGAACCTGGCCCTCCCTGTGCCAGCAAAGGGGCTGGTGGACACCATGTCCCCACCAGCTTTGGAACCTTTGGTTCAAATCTCCTGGGCACATGTCACCTAGATGGTTTCACCCCGGCAGGTGATGAACACCTGGTTTTAGCACCTGCAGCAGCTGCCTCCCAAGTCACATGTCCCACATGGAACCTGGCCCTTATGGGGACAGCGTGCCCTCATAGCCAGGGGACCCTGAGGGCTATTCTATAGGAGTTTCTCCCTGCTCTTCCCTCCTCACTTTCCATCAGCTCCTACTGCCCAGCTTTACCCCTCCTTGGAGAAATCCTGAAACCACCATCAAAATAAGGCCAGGCACAGCAGGTGGCTGAGGACACCCATCCTGCCAGCAGCCTCCAGCATGGCACACTTCCCAGCAGTGACTAACCACAGCACCGCTGCCTCGTCGCCTTCCTCGTGCCTGCGGCGCGGATCTGGGCACAGGCCCATCCTGCTGCCAGCCGCCTTCTCCCTTCTTGCCACCCGGATGTGTGTGGGCTGCCCAGGCAGGGTGGGCAAGGGTGTTTCCCCAGCCTGTGCTCTGCCCTCTCCTTGCCCTCCAGCGTCACAAAGAGCAGGCAGTGCCAGTGTCTGTCAGTGCTGCACTGGGGTGGAGGATGTGTGTTCTGCTTTGGCTCATGAGAAGGGAAAGGTTTACTTGGTGTCCCAGGGGGTGGCTCAGAGGTGGAGTGGGAGAAAACAAAACTTGCTAGAAAATGCTTGCAAGCCCTGTGTGTGCTACCTAGTGCCAGGCCCTTGGGGATTGGGGCATTGGGACAGTTGTGCACAGCCCTGTCCTTTCCTGGGGCTTTTGGGGTCCCAAGATTGCAGTGCTCCTTCTGGTTATTACTGCCTCTGGTGTGTGCTGTCCCATGAAGTGAATTTCTTGCCAGCTCCAGGACAATGCAAGACTTGGTCCAGTCCAGCCTTGCAAAGCTAAGCTGGGACATCCCAGGTGCCTGGGGTGGGACATCTACTCCCTGGTGATCCCAGGCAATGAAGACCTGCTGGTGCTACCAGAGCAGCACCAGAAAAGTGAGTTTCAGGTACAGAGTATCCCCGAAGAAGTGGTATCAACGTGGACATTTCAGGGCACCACCAGCCCTGGGTGTCCCTAATGAAAAATACTGCTCTGGACACAAGAAGATGAGGCCATGAAGTCTGCCCAGGAATGGTTTGTGTAGAGATCAGTCCGTGCTGGTGACATGGGGCTGGGACAGCTGTAATAAGGTGGCACCAGGCTCTCCCCTCCCATGACATGGAGATGGCCATGGGAAATCTCTCTTTAGGGGGATCCCAAGGGAAAAAGTCTAAAAAGGCTGATTCAGATTGCACTGGCATGAAAGGCAAACAAAGCATCCCTGCCCTGCACAAAGGCTGAGGTAGGAACAGTGCTTGATGCAGCTCCTGGCCACCAGCCTGGCCAGCTCCAGGCTCAGCATTCCCAGTCAGCATCTGGGAGAGGGAGAAATGGTGGACAAGTCCAAGGTGGGTAAAACCAGCCTGAATGAATTCCCAAAGATACTTTTATTTTTGAGGAAGCTGTGAGTGTGTGAAAAGAGATGTTTCTTGGGTTACGTAGTTTGGCTCTTTCCTCTTTTCCCTGGGAAATCCAGGTAAATATTAGCTCTGAAAGACCCATTGTGCAAATGTTGAGCTGCTTCATTGTGTTGGACTCCTGCAGAAATATGTCTTTATGCTGAGGACATCTTTCCTTTCAGGGAAAATTTTCAGAGGTGCTTAGAGGACTGTAGGAGCACAACTGCCATTAGATGTCCTGGAGATTTGCTTTTACATCAGGCAGGCTGGGTTCTCTCTGTTCCAGCTTTGTCATTGTCCTCCCCATCTCCAGTGCTGCCCACTTGCCTTCAGCCTCAGTAAAGAATCTGGGCAGAGGTCTGCCTCAGGTTGGAGCCTGTAGGGCACTTGCAAGGAAAAGGGACACATCCAGTGTCAGAGCACTGGGCACAGTGCAGGGATGAAGTGATGGACAAGTGGATACTGTCATGGGAAAGAGGTACCACTGTGAGTCTGAAGCTGTCCTGGTGCCACACTGGCCCTGGGGTGTGTGGGCTTGTCTTTTCTCCCAGACACACGGGAGACATTTCCACCATAAAAGTGGGAGGAGAAGGCACAGACCTGCTCAGCCACCTCATTGGGAATTTCACTGAGTATGAGGGTGAAAAGCCAGCATCTTCCTGGATGTTGGGGCTCCAGTATCCCACTGCTGACTCAAACAGGGACACTTGAACCCTGGAGATGTGACCTGTGCTCCAGCATTGGGGCCATGATATGCTGGGTTCAGATGCTCACCCTGGGGACTGCCCAGGGTGCTTTTGCTCTTGCCCTCAGACTGGTGGGAATGCTGGTTTTACCCAAAGGGACTGGTGGCTGTGGAGCATCCCCTTCCCCTGGACTGAGGGCTGGGCTCAGGCATCATGGGGAATGATCACTTCTGATCTGCTGAAGCTCCAGCTGTGTTCTGCCACAGGGAAACCATCTCAGAGCCAGACAGGAAGGTGCTGTGAGCTTCTGGCATCTGCTGCCATCTCTACGTGGGGTGCTCAGTGGCAGAGTGACCCCAAAGTCAGGTCCTCTCTAGGGACACCTGATGCATTTGTGGCGTGAGTGAGACAGCAGCCATTCTCCCTCGCTGCCCGGGTGAGGGGCTGAGGTCCCGGAGCCCCCCTTTCCCCGCCAGGAGTGCTTTTGACAGACAGACCTTCCTCCTCCCTCCCTGCTCCGCACGCAGCCATCCTCCAGTCAAGGCAAACCTTTCCTTCAGCCTCTCTCCTCACGTCCCCAGATCTCCCCGGCAGCAGGTGGGTGCCCACCCCTCCGTGCCGGCCATCGTTTCCCCGCTCCCCCTTCGCCCTCCCCAGCGCCGGAGAGAGCGAGACGAAAAGTGTCGGAGCGGGGAGCGCATAGCAACAGGGTCTGGGATGAAGCAGGTTCGGCAGCAGCATCTCCGGAAGGTGAGAGCCGGGAGCGGGGACAAGCCAGGGACAGGAGCAGGGGACCGGTGACAGGTGACAGCCAGGAGCGAGGGTACCCCAGGGCTGGGAAAGGGAGCAAGGATAACCCCGGGCTGGGAGCGGGGGAGTCATGCCTGTCGCCCGCATCCCGTCCTCGGGAGCTTTCGTGGGCAGCCACCAGGGATTTAGTGGGATATTAGGGAATGGTGTTCGTGCGCGGGGCCACAGCGAGACCGTGGGCAGCGGGATGGGGCATTTCGTGCCCACCGCTCCTCCTGAGCGGGAGGCACCGCTGCCCGCCCACCCCTCCCCTGGCAGCCGGTGGGTGACTCATGTTGTGTCTGCCGGGCGCCGTGGGTGGCACCGGGGGCACAGCTGGCTCTCCGCAGCCCGGCACCCCGGGGACGCTGCTCCAGCAGCCCCGGGACTGCCCGGGCTCGGGGTCCCTCCCTCGGGATGAGCACAGGGGGCTGGGCAGTGCCTTTCCCACCTGCAGCTCGGATTGCCTCCTCGTCCTCCTCCGTGGGATTTAAAGGGGTGTGGGTGATGTGGGGTCAGCTGGGCGCTGAACTCTGGGTTCGGGACAGAGCTGGCAGAGCTACAAACCCTTTTTACATGCTGCTGGAAACCCTTTTTAGCCCAGCTGTCAGGCTTTCCCATCCAGGGCTCCCCTCCATTTCCACTTTGCTCTGACCAAGTCTGAATTCCCATTTCCCCCACACTGGGGACTGAGTCCTTCCTCCCGTGACACAGTGGAGCAGGGTGGCAGGTTGGGGACTGAGTCCTTCCTCTGGGGACACAGTGGAGCAGGGTGGCAGAGATGGTGTCTGCCACAACTCCATCATGGGGATGGGCTGCTGCTGGATGGCTCAGCCCTTCCTGGAGCATCCCAGGCAGTGACCCAGGGCTGGGAGCCTCTTCAGCTATACCCTGTGCCAAACCATGCCCATTGAACACAGGGCAGGTTGACACTGTTGAGATGAATGAAAACCCAGGAGAGTTTCATCCTTGCCAGGAAATTCCTAGGATGTTGGGAAATGACGTAAAAACCCCAGCAGGCCCTGACAGCCTATTTCTCCACTCTTGTTTGTTTGGAGGCATCGTTTGGCTCTTCCCTTTCTTCCTCTTTCCTACAAATTGCTTTCCCAGATGGCTTTGTGGCTGCAAGCTCCATTAAAAGTGGTCTTTGCCCCTTCCAATGCGTTTCTGAGTTACTCGATGCTGGTGACCCTCTTTAGCATTTGTTCAGGAATTCATTTCGTCCCGTGGTGATCAGTTGGGATGGAAAGCAGATGTCTCTGGAGTTATTTTCCTCATTCCCAGTGCTGCTCAGAGCCTTCTGTCCTTCATTACCCAAAAATACTATTGCTGATCTCCAGATGGAGGACCTGGTGCTCACAGCCCCCTTGGGACCACTGTGTCCAGTGCTGGCATTGGGCTTGTCTGGAGCTGGTGGTGGCTGATGAAGAGATGTGCCCATCCCCACTGCAGCACCCACCCAGGACCCTGACAGCCTCCTCTTCCTCTCATTGTGATCCACTTCCCATTGGTGAACTGGAGTTTTAAACCTTCCTATCAGACGTATTTTAGACATATGGAAATACCCTTGATTAAAGACCTTTCTCAGGCTGTAAGGATTTCAGGTTGGTTTTTGCATAATAGTATTTCCAGAAGAGATGAGTGGTTGTTTTCATTTATTTGATTATTTTCTTTGGGGTTTGTTTGGTAGAAATGGACTAAATCCCACTGGAGCCAGTGATGGGAGGCATGGTTCCTGCTGCCCCTTCCCATACCTGGCCAGGCTGCTGAGCAGCATCTTCCTACCTGTGCCACTGCCCTTCTCTGCCTGCCACAAATGGCCTCAAAACTTCCCCAGTGTTTTCAGATGAAAAACCACAAACATTTGTATCTGTGCATACTCCCTACACTTTGGACATTGCTGTAACGAGTTTGCTTCAGCCTCAGCCATCTCCATCCTCCCTGTGCTGGCTCCACCATCACTTGCTCCCTCCCATGGCATTGGCTGTGATCCTGGGCCGGGGTCACCCAGGGTCAGTTCAGCCTTTTAAGGGGCTCTTCCTCACCATAGCAGTGCTTTTTTTACTTCACTTTCTAAGTGATATTACATTTGAATTAATTTTTATGCTTTTTAAAGATTTTTTCTCTCAGAGATTAACAGGCAATTCAAACTAATCTGAAGTGACTCACACTTTAGAGACTCACTGTGCTCAGATCCGCAGGGGAGAAATCTGGTGCTGGGTGGCATTTCTCTTGCTCAAAGGCTGTGAGCCACGCACAAAACACTGACAAAATAACCCCACGATGCCAGCTTGAATGGAGACAAAACAGGATGAAAACATACCTTTGATCTGGCTGGAGTTCTTTCACTCAGATACAGCTGAGTTTTGGTTTAAGTAAATTGGTTTAGAGAAAATAATTAGCACGGAGCCATTTCCTCACAGACCTGAGCTCTTATCTTGGCAGAGACTAAAGTGCTTTTTCTTCTCAGTGACCTTTTGCTTTGCTGACTTCTTTGGGAGCATCTTTTGGTGAATAATGGAAAGTGATGCTGTGTTCAAAGAGGCCGTGGTTGCCAAGGGAGCTGTTAGTCCCCATCTGTTTATAACTGTGAGACGGGAGCCCTGCTTGAAGGATGGCAGCTGATGGTGGAAAGCACTAGAGCAATACTGTAGCACTGGAGCACTTCAGCTGCTGCTGAAAAAGAGAATTTCTGTTATGACAGAGGCTTAAAGAGAGCATTAATCCTAAAAAAACCCCTCTAGAGTCAAGCTGGTGTGTGAGATTTCCAGCAGTCAGAAGAAGGGAGGTGTGCTTCCCTCTGTGATTTGGGACAAAAATGGGCTGGAAGCTTTAAATATTGTGCTTTGTAATTAATTTAAAGTCAGGCAAATAGGACAGTTTTTCTGTGATTTCCGTGGAAAGTGGGATTTGGGGCAATTTTGAGCATTGCAGTCAGGGAGCTGCCTTTGTGTGTGCTTTCCAGCAGCATCCCTGACCTGTATCTCCTCAGCTTGCCCAATGGGGGACAACTGTCATTGTCCTTTGGGTTTATTTGACACTTGAATGGTCTCTGCTTTCTGCTCTGGGGTCCTAATTTTGACCTGTAGAGCTCCAGATAAAGATATTAACAAGGGGGGCAGTCATTATTGAGACACAAGTGACAAACTACATCCCATGACCCTTGAAATGGTGACTGAGATGGGGACCAGGGCATTTACAGTTTGGAGAAGGCCCCATTGGTTCCTTTCATTTCCTGTTGTTGCTTCTGTGTTGATTTCTGTGCTGCATCTCATGGACAGGCACCCGCATGTAATGAGATCTTGCAGCTCCACCTGTGCCCTCCTGCAGGTGTTTAGGATGCAGACAGAGATGCAGGAATTAGGCAACAGGATTTAATGATCTCCCAGCATCTCTGCTTGCTGGTTTTCTGTGATTCAAACCTGGAAAACAAGAGCTCCCCAGCCCGTGTGATGGACTGGGAAGCATTATTTTACAGGGGGAAGACCCAACTCTGATGGCCCCTATCTGGCAGGGATCTTTGTGAGTACAGGTTTTAGCTGCTGAAACCTTTGGGAGGGAGTTCAGAGCAGCCTGTCCATCCCCTGCAAGCACAGACAGCTGTGGGTCACACTCTGTGTGTGCTGGGCTAATTAGCAGGCACAGCCATGGCCTGGAGCTGCTGCTAAACCACAGAGCTGTGAACAACTGCAGGAGGGCTGCCAGGTAGTGAGGATTTTATAGCAACAGTATTACATTTAGGTCATATTTTGACTTGTCAGCCTGTGGTTTTGTGACTTTTTCTTCTCGCCCTTGCCTTGTAATGGTGGCATCCAGCAGGGATGGGGTTTTCACAGAGCATTTTGGTGTAACAACTTTGCTGGAGCTGTACATTTCAGGTTGGCTCTGGGAAGAGTTTGCCCTTGTCCTGTCCCTCGAGGTGTTTGTGCACCACGTGGGGATGGGGAGTAGTTTGCCTCTGTGTTTGGTGCCTTTGGGCTGCAAGCAGCATGTCTGCAGTGCCAGCAGCTGGGATTTTGGGGTGCACCCTGTGCAGGGTGGGAGCTGGCAGCCCTCTCCTTCAGCATCATGGCTCGGTGTCTCCATGGGAACCAGCAGCAGGAGCATCCTCCAGTCCAGCAGGAGAGGAGAGGGAGAGGGCTGCCACCTTCCCTGAGGCCGTGAAAGGGCAGCACTGAGCTCTGAGCACCAGCCAGCTCTGGGCAACTGGGGACTGGGGTCTGCTGCAGGCTCTGAGCACCAGTGCACACCGGTCCAGGAAACCTGCAACTCCTTCTGGCTGAGCCCTACAAACCCAGCTCCCTCTCCCTCAACCTCATCCCATGGGTTTGTTCCCTATGATTATGGACAAGGACAGGGAGATGGCTGCTTTTTTCTTGAGAGTGCCCAAGAAGAGAAGGTTCCCAAATGGGCTTCTCCTGCCCTGGTCCTTGTGCCCTGTCAGCAGGGACACCAGAATCCCCCTGTGCCTCAAAACAAGCATGATCAACTCCCATGCAGGGGACAGCAACACATGGTGGCACAGGGACAGAATCCTCATTCCACCCCTTTGTGCTGCCTGGTTTTTTGCTGTGGGTTTATCTGTGATGGGATCTCACCTGGCAGCTGCTGGCTCAGGCTTTCAGCTCTGGAGTCAGTGGGGATGCTTTCCCTGCTCTCCTGAGGTAAGGAAATTGGGGGAATTCAGACTGAACACTGCAAACCTGATATACACCCATACAAATATGGAGGTGCCTTCCTGGTGCATCACTCCAACCCAAATGGATTGCAGGACTCACACTTCCACTTGCGGAGCTGAGGCAGTGGGGAGGAAGGGAATGGGTTAATGCTCTGCCTGTGCTGCATTGATCCAGAGCACATTAGGAATTCTGGAAGGAGGTCACTCATCTCTCAGCAGAGACAAGTGGGAGTATCACTAAATTCCCACAGTGCAGGCTTTTGGCAGTTGGAAAAGTGTGAAAAATGTCCAAAGCAATTAATGGCATCCAGCTGAGTGCCTGGCATGGCAGCACACGTGGGGCTGGGTGTCACACTCCCTGGCACACCACAGTGGTTCTCCCTCTGTCCTTGTGCCCAAATTCTGCAGGAGATCCAGAAAGTTTATTGTGGCCCCCTGAAAGGATGTCTTTGGAACCTGGGGTTGTGAGTTGGCTCCTGGTAAACCTTCCCAGAATGAACTGGGACAATCCTACCTTTCTCAGGGGAACTTTGGCCGTGTGGGATTGTTTTTATCCTTTATGTTTGCTCAGGGGCAGAGCAGGGCATTGGCTGAGGTGGGGAACAGAGGGCTGCTGGGACAGGGTGCTCCCAAGGGACAAGTGTCAATGCTGTGGGTTGGGGTCAGAAATTCACTCGTGAGTTCTTGGCACTTCTTCCCTCCCTCTCATTCTTCATTCTCTGTTTTTATTGCTTGCTCAACCCCTGTCTGCCCTCTCCCATGCCCTGGCCCCTCCCTCAGCCAGTGACACCAGATCTCCTGGTAAGCCCCAGCAGCCAGGATGGGGACCTGGGCTCCGAGTGCCCAGAAGACAGAGGGAACTGGACAGGGCGGCTGGATTTCCTCCTCTCCTGCATCGGATACTGCGTGGGCCTTGGAAACGTCTGGAGGTTTCCCTACAGGGCTTACACCAACGGAGGAGGTACCTGGGCATCCTTTGGAGCTGTCAGTCTCCCACCCACTGACCTGGGCTGATAGAATATCCCTGAAGAAACATCCCTTCCCCTTCCCGGGGCTGGAAAGTAGCACTTGTTGTAGGGTCAAGCCTCCTCCTGCCCTCCCCATGCTTGTTTAGGGCTTTAACCACCGGTACCCATGAGTGGAAAGGACTTGCAAGCCCATTTCTGTATTCCTGGCTGTGGACAAACCCCTGTCTCCATGGTGAACCACCAGCTCTCCTGGTGTTCAGTAACTTCTTGGTCTGGTGTCCTCCAGGACTCAGCAGGGTCAGCAAACACTTCCCAGCTATCAAAGGAGGGAGTGAACCTTTTGCAATGCAAGACCCCCCAAAATGTTGGTTCAGCTCCTCCCAGAGCAACAATAACTGGAGAATTTCATGGTGTCTATGAAAGATTCAAAGTGAAAATAGAGTTGGGAGCAGAGGGGAAGCACAGCATCAGGTGAATCACAGCCCCTTTCTCCTGCACTGACAGCGTGCCCTTGCTCCTCCCTGTCTTCCTGATTTTGATGTAGATCCCTCAGAGCCACACATATTGAATGAGCTTTATTCCCTGTCACAATTGGGCTTTAGGTGTTTGTTCTGTATTACTGTCAGGACTTTTTTTTTCTTCTTGCAGGAGCTTTCTTGGTTCCTTACTTCATCATGCTGGCCATCTGTGGGATCCCCATCTTCTTCATGGAGCTGTCACTTGGCCAGTTCTCCAGCCTAGGGCCACTTGCTGTCTGGAAGATAAGCCCTCTCTTTAAAGGTGCGTGAGGGAAGTCCAGAGCCTTTGGGGGACCTCTGCAAGAGCTCTTTGAGTACATGCACCACTAGCAGCATCCCATGATCTTCAAAGCCCTTGTTAGAATTGAAAGAACCTGAGGGAAGGTGTGTCAGGCTGGGATTTTGAGTTAGCTGTTTTAGTAGCTGCAGGATATGCATGAGATTAGTCAATCTTTGAGGGCTCTGGATGGCATGACCAGCTCTAGAAATGGTATGAAGATTATTAAGCCATCTATTGCACAAAATAGAGCACGAAAGCTAAGCAGTGCCTGTTAAAAACAAAGGTAAGAATAAAGCATTAAAAAAAAAGTTCAAACCAAATACTTTCATTCTCAACATTAAGCTGGTGTAAGGTTTTTGTGTGAGGCAATAGATCATCAATACAGAGAAGGCACGTCCAGACATTATAATGGCAATAAGAGGCTCCCCCAGCAGGTGAACCTTGGACTGGTTGCTGAGGTGCAGTGTCTGACCCTGCTTTTGGATGTGCTTCACTCTGCTCCAGCTCACTCCTTCTTTACCCTCTCCTTCCTTCAGGCGTTGGCATGGGCACGATCCTCATCGTCTCCTTGGTGGCCATTTACTACAATATGATCATTGCTTACGTTCTCTTCTACCTCTTTGCATCCCTCACAAGCGACTTGCCCTGGCAGCACTGTGGCAACTGGTGGAACACTGACCTGTGCCTGGACCACCACGTCATCAAGGCGGGGAACAACACCCTCCCCGTCAACATCAGCAACACCGTCAGCCCCAGCGAGGAGTACTGGAGGTAACGAGGTCAGCCCGGCCTGGCTGTGGGGAGCTGGTTGGGATCTCCTCAGGGAGAGGATGGGGATGGGCTGAGGGGGGCAGGATCTGCACGTCTCACAGCACAGATGCTGCAGGAATCACTCGTGGTTGGTGGTGTGGGTGCAGCAATGGGCTCGTGTGCTCAGCTGTGGGTGACAACTCAGTTTAGCCACTGGGATGTGGGAGGTGTCCATGTTCTAGTGCTGCTTTGTTGGCCTGGAGATATGCTAGACTAAAATGTATCCCACGTCTGGAATGGTTGGGAATTTGCTCTCGAGATGCCAGGCATCCCTTCTAAGCTCTTTAATACGTGGTGGAGAAATCACTCCAACTGTTCCTGTTTGCTTGGCAAGGAGCTGCAAGTGCCTATGATTGTTGACAAGGTTATTTTGCAGCAGAGGCATTTCTAGGGTCAGAGGGCCTCTGGAAGAAGGCAGCCCATGGCTGCTCACTAGCAGCTCTCCTTCCTCCCCAGCCGGTATGTCCTGCACATCCAAGGAAGCTCGGGGATTGGGGATCCTGGGAGGATTCGCTGGAACTTGTGTCTGTGCCTGCTCCTTTCTTGGACTATTGTTTATCTGTGCATCCTTAAGGGAGTCAAATCCTCTGGCAAGGTAAGGGCTGGCTGGGCTCCTCTGGGGGGGACCTACAGCAAAGCTCACCAGTGCATGTGACTCTGCACCTCTGGGAAAGTGAGACCCACTAACAGCATCCACTGGGTGTAAGATATTTTGGGGATGCCTTGCACACTCAGACACCAGCAGGGCTGGCACATCAGCCCTGCTGCAGCCCAAGGGCCCCAGGGTGATGTGTCCCACCCTAGGGACAGGGCATGGGGGCAGCACTCACACAGTGCTGTCATTCCCAGCTCTCCCAGCTGGCTCTGCTCTCCCACAGGTCGTGTACTTCACTGCCACCTTCCCATACCTCATCCTGGTGATGCTGCTCATTCGTGGCGTGACCCTGGAGGGGGCCTGGAAGGGAATCCAGTTTTACCTCACACCCCAGTTTGATCACTTGCTGTCTTCCAAGGTGAGTAGGGTGTTATGCAATTTGTTCAAGACACAAAATGAACCTTCTCCTGCCACCTCCTGAATGCAACAGAGGCAGTTCCCTTACTCAGGTGTCTTTTCTGGTCACACCCTAACCTAAAGCTCTCTTGGTTGCTCCTAGACCAAAAATCTTTGTCCCACACCTTGTCTGGGCCACTATTCCCCTGTGTCTTCACCCCATGCATGTGTTTATGGCTCTGCATGGATGGAATGGTACCAAGACCATGGGCAGGATCATCCCAGCCCCTGTGATGGGCTGATGGGTGCCCAAGGTGAATTTGACTGTTGTTCTCAAGAAATCCTAGCATGTGGAATGGTCAGCAGTGGTGGTCATCAAGAGACCACCCAGTTTTACAAGGGCATTTAATGCCACACTGGGCTGGCCCTAAAACATTCTTATTAGCCCTTCCATTAGCCAGCTGATCCACTGAGTGGTGAATGTTAACAAGGAAAGACAAATACCCCATAGGCTGTGCATGCTTGGAGTAGTGGGGAAGGTGTGCCCAGGGCTCTGGGGAAGCAGATTTCTGATGCCTTCTTCCTCATGTGGAGGTTTCCAAACCCCTGCTCTCCTCAGAATGCTTCCTTCCCCCAGGTGTGGATTGAGGCAGCCCTGCAGATTTTCTACTCCCTTGGGGTGGGCTTTGGGGGCCTCCTCACCTTTGCCTCATACAACACCTTCCATCAGAATATCTACAGGTAGGAGTCAGCTGCTGTCTTGTAAAATTATGGGTTGGGGGGAGCCATGAAAACTTGAGCTGGGGAGGTTCAAATCCAGCAGAAGCACATGGTGCAGCACAGTCATCTTGCTCTGCTCCTTGCACTGAGGGGATACCTGGCAGTTTGTACAGGCTTGAGAGGAGCAGAGGGGTCTGTGGGGGAAAAAAAATCTCCTAAGCATCAAGGCAGAGCACCCAGCTCAGAAGTTTTGGGCAGTAGGTGCTGAAAGCTGAGGGTATTTGAGGCTGGAGCTGTGCATGTGTGCCCTGTCCCCAGCATCCAGTGTAGTTCACTGAAAGATGTGGGTGTTGGACGTTTGGTGTGATCCCATCCACAGGGGACAGAAATCTTTGGAGGACCCCACAGAATTATCTGTGAAATATATGCTCCTTTTGACCCTGGAAAGGACTTGCCATGAGAGGCCCTGAAGGACAGTCACTGGGTCACCTTACTGTGGCACCTGGGGCCAGCAATGCCACCAGGCACTGGTGTGGGGTGGGAAGGAATGAGCATGTTCAGAGCATCTTCTTCCTTCTCTGTAGGGACACCTTCATAGTGACCCTGGGCAATGCCATCACCAGCATCCTGGCAGGGTTTGCCATCTTCTCCGTTTTGGGATACATGTCCCAGGAGCTTGGGGTCCCTGTTAACCAGGTAGCAAAAGCAGGTGAGGCCAAATGAAGATGTTTTCCCCTTCCCCCTCTGCCTGGGCGTGCTGAGGAGCATCCCTTCCAGGATGGAAGGCACCTGAGGGTGTCAGCATGAGGGATGAAGGTGGATGCTCAGCTGGCCAGGGGGAGGGAAGGGGGCAGACACGTTCCTGTTGTGTAAATATTGAGTAATAAATGATGTCTGATGAAGGTCTGAGCAAGGAGCAGGCTGTTTCACCACCCTCTGCCACAGGACCCTTCCTGCCCGTCTTGCCAGAGTCCTGGCAAGTCTCTGCCATGGTGCTGCTCTGCTGAGCTCTCCTCTCCTGCATCGCCCCATGCCCAGCTCTGTCACCACCTTTTCACCCTGCTGTCCTTTGCCTCCCCTAGGTCCTGGTCTGGCATTTGTGGTGTACCCCCAGGCCATGACAATGCTCCCCCTTTCTCCATTCTGGTCATTCCTGTTCTTCTTCATGCTGTTAACCTTGGGGCTGGACAGCCAGGTAAGGACAGAGCCCACGGAGACAGCCGTGGACTCCAGGCAGCCTGAGGGCTCAGGGCCCCTCTCCTCCTGTGCATGCAGTTTGCATTTATGGAGACCATCGTGACAGCAGTGACAGATGAATTCCCCTACTACCTGCGGCCAAAGAAAGCTTCCTTCTCAGCTGTCATCTGCATCGCCCTCTTCCTCATGGGGCTCATCCTCACAACAGAGGTATGGGTGTGGGATGGATGGATCCATTGTGGGGACCAACTAGGGACTCATTTTAGGGGGATCTTAGGACAGGGGACAAGATTTCACATGTGTATTCATATCAGATAACCAGGTGAAAGAGAGACCAACCCGAGCTTCCTGAAGGTGTGAGGGCCAAGGGGAGTGACACAGTGTTATTCCCATCCCTACACCAACCCCATAAGGAGACTGATGTCTCTTGAGGCTGCTGTCCTCCCCAGGGTCCCCAAAAGTCAGAGGACATGGGTGGAGGTTTATTGGGATGATGGTCCTGGAGATGCTGGCCTGTGTGCTTTGTCTCCGCAGGGTGGGATGTACTGGCTGGTCCTACTGGATGACTACAGTGCTGGCTTTGGTCTCATGGTGGTGGTGATCACTACCTGCCTTGTGGTGACACGTGTCTATGGTAAGGGTGCCCGTCCCCACTGGGGCACAGGGAAGGATGTGCTGTCTGTATCAAGAGAGGGATTTAGAGGGAGCAGTAGGGAAACCAACAGCCTCACAGTGGAGCATGAGACTCTGCTCCCACCACCTGTTTCTTCTTGGCTATCACTTGATCCACCTCTCCAAAGACACATTGTGGTGCTGAGCCTGAGCCTTCCTTCAGGCAGCACCATCTGGGCCCCACTCCTGCATCTCCCCGATGGGCTGGGAGAGATTGCTGCAGAGGATACAAACTGCTGCTTGTGATCAGTGCAGGGCAGCCTGGTACAGGAACAGGGCTCTGGGGGAAGGATCAAAGCTTCTGAGTGCTTCTCCATCCTGCAGGCATGAAGAGGTTTTGCCGAGATATCCACATGATGCTGGGATTCAAACCAGGGCCCTACTTCAGAGCTTGCTGGATGGTCCTATCCCCAGCAACGATGATGGTAACTGCTCAGCTTGAGCTGCTGGAAAACCCTGGTGGTGCCAGTATC
The DNA here is from genome assembly GCA_037834095.1 of Argya squamiceps. NCBI lineage: Eukaryota > Metazoa > Chordata > Aves > Passeriformes > Leiothrichidae > Argya > Argya squamiceps. The sequence goes on from JBBMKD010000034.1 coordinate 11,486,746, forward strand.
CCTGGGTGACCTTCCAGTGTGATAAGTTACTCTGCTGGCATCTCCTGCCACAGAGACCATCCTTCTGCTGGGAGGTGTCCATCATCTCCAGGCGTTTTTTGAGCATGAGACCTCTGGGATGACCTCACTTTCTTCCCATCCCACAGGCTCTGCTAGTGTATAACATTGTCAAGTACCAGCCTTCTGAGTATGGCAACTACCGTTTCCCCACCTGGGCTGAGGTCTTGGGCATCCTCATGGGAGTCCTCTCCTGCCTGATGATTCCCATGGGCATGGTGGTGGCTGTGCTGCAAGAAGAAGGGACGCTGTGGGAGGTAGGAGGAATTGAGGCCTGACACTTCTGGGGAGCACCCCAGAAATATTCAGCAGTGAGCACAAGCCCCTCCCAAATCAGTATCCTCTGGAAGTTTCTGTGTCTTCTCTCCTGGAAGTGTGTGTCCCCATTCCACCTCGCCGCCCATAGGGTGTGAGAGATGGCACATCCCAAAACATTTCCTGCAGTGCTGCTTCCCATGATGCACAGGCAGGTGCTGAGTAAAACTGCTGCCCAAGGGGCAGCCCAGTGTGCATGTGCATTCCAAAACAAGCCTGCTGTGCCCTGCGAGGAAGAACATTGTCCCCAGTGTGGGGCAGCCATGGGCACTTGGGACTTTGCACCCACTTGGCAAGAGCAATGACACAGCAAGGCAGGCAGCTGCCAGCCTGTGCAGGCAGCCCAGATGGGATCCCTGCACTGAAAGGCTCCTCCCAGGAGCAGGTTACGGAGCTGCTAGCTGCCCACAACTTTCCCAGCCCTTCACTGCACTCACCAGGCTGTTAGGAGCAGAGGAGCAGAGCTTGATGCCCTCTCCAGGTAGCAATCCCCTGCTGGAGCACTTGCTGGCTGTAACCTGGCTTGACACAGCACTGCCAGGAGCCACCTTGGCCTAGGCTAACCCCTTGTCTGAGTGGCCCTAACCCCACAGCACAGGGCTGTAGCCCTACAATAGCCCCTCACTCCTGCAAGCCCTCACCACCAGCCCCCACAGTCCATGACACCTCCCCAGCCCACAGCCAGACACTTAGACAAAACTGCCAAAAACTTGACCCCATCCCACCCTCACTGGGGGTTTTTCAGTCCCTGGGGTCTAGCAGGGCGCTGGGAGCAGTGGGTGAGCTGCAGGGTGGGGTGCTGCTGGGGAGTGGAGGGTGCAGGGTGCCTGTGCTCCCTCTGTTCCCTCACAGCGGGTGCAGCAGGCCAGCCGGCCGGCCATGGACTGGGGCCCGTCCCTGGAGGAGAACCGAACGGGTGTGTACGTGGCCAGCCTGGCTGGCAGCCAGTCCCCCAAGCCCCTGATGGTGCACATGAGGAAATACGGGGGCATCACCAGCTACGAGAACGCGGCCGTCGAGGTGGACCGCGAGATGGAGGAGGACGACGACGAGGAGTCCATGATATGAGGGCACCCAGTGTCCCGTAGGCTGGGTGGGAGCTCACCTCCCATTTTGCACAGGTTGCACTGCAGCACTTCAGGACAGCTTGGGGGGGTCTTTTCAAGGAGTAGTCAGGAGCTGCTGACCCTGCCAGGTTCCTCGTCACCACCCTGGCCCTGCCAGGACAGAGCTGCTGCCTGTCCTGGTGCCCCCAATGTGTTTCTGTTCAGTGTGACAAACTGTGTGATGAGTCCGTGTGTTTGTGTGACAGTTGTCTGGTTGAAGTGTCCCACTCCCACCTGGAGCCCCAGCCCTGCTGTCCCCTCTCAGAGATGTGCAGGGTGGAGGGATGTCCAGGCTGCAGGAGGTGGGGAGGACGAGAAGGAGCTCCTGTGTATTGATCTGTTCTCTGTTTGTCTGTACTTGACTCCAATAACCTATAAACACATGTGAGAGAATCTGTAATAGCCTCCATCCCCCGAGGACAGTGTGCCAGACTGCTCTGATCCCACGGAGGTATTCCAGCAAAACCAGCACAAATCAGTGTCCTCCTAAAGCAATTTAACCTAATAAATGAGCAGTTAAAAACAAGTGGAAGAATAAAAGGCTTTATAAACAAACCAGGCTGTAGATCCCCCAAGGACCTTGATGGGTCAGGGTGGCTCTTCGCTGTGGTGCCTGGCAGGGTTGGAGTGGCTTGAAGAAAGGGAAGAGATGATGTAACCTGTCCCTCATGTGTGCAGGAGGTCAGGGATGGGTTTCAGGTGGACCCAGTGTCCAAGGAGGACTATTGCCAAGGGAGATCCGAGGTGTGGCCCCAGCCCTGAGTGCTGCTGTTCCCAGTGAAAGGAGAAGTGCTGGGTTTCAGTGTCTGTGTGTGATTTTGGGGTAGACCAGCCCATGTCCCATCTCCTGCCAACACTTGCTGGACTAAGGGTCTTGCTGAACTCCTGGATGGGGCTGTTTGGACCTGATGCTGCCAGTCCCCATTATCCCAGTGTCATGTGTGCCTTCTGCCATGTGCCATCATCTCACCAGTAACAGTGCTGTGTGACACAGCCCCTGCCTGGGTTATCTGGAGGATCTTTGGTATGGAAGAAAGGCACATCTAGAGGAGCCTCCAGGGCTTCCCATGCACATCTAGAGGGGCACAGCTCCACCTGGTCTTTTTTCTGCAAATCTTTGACCTGTTAAAAGACAAAACCATAGGGCAAACAGAAAAAATTAGGGTTTATGTCTGGATTGTGGATGTGCTCCTGGTGCACTGGGTGCAACACTGTGGCCTGAGACTCCAGAATGAATTCTGGACTGCACTCTTCCTCATTCCCTACAGTACAGGAGATTTAATTATTGCTGTTGCCCCTCCAAGAGTCTAGGATTGATTCCTACACCTTGTTCTCCTGCCTGCTCGCCTCCCCTTGTCCAGGGATGCTGAGCTCATTTCTGGATGGCTGTGCCCTTCCTTTCTCCTGCAGGACTATTGATGCCTTTCTCCATCCTCCTCCCCATACCCCATGGTGGCTGCAGCCCGTGGGGGCCATGGGGGTTCCCCAGCTCCAGCTATTCTGGGTGTGTGGGGCTCCAGCAGCACATCCATGAAGCACCTTCAGCTGCTGGCCCCGGGTTAATCATTAGAGTCAAGCCATAAAAGTGTGGCTGATGGAAAGTTCAGGCCATGGCGGCTGGGGAGCGGGGAGGGCCTGCCATAAACATTTATGGCCCCAATGAATCCCTCGCTCTAACCTTGACACTATTTACTGAGCAGGAGGCCTCAGGAGGTCACGGTGTTGCCCAGCCACCACTGTGGGTGCTGGCCAGGGAGCCCAGGCTGGGCTGGCCCCTGGAGGGGCACACACAGGGGTCTGTGTGGGCTGATGGACTCCAGTGTTTCATGATATCACTGCTGGCCACAAACTACCAGAAGCAGGAGAACCTGACACCTTCACAGAGCATGCAGTTGAAGCTGCTCTGGACTGACCAAGATGGCCCAGTCTCTGCATGTTTCTCACCTTTTCCTACCTGCATGGGGTCCTACCATATTCCCCAAATCCCCATTGTGATCCTGGGATCCTCAGGGCTCTCCTTTGGCAGCTGCCATCACCCAGCACTGTCCTGCAGAGCGATGGGAGGGAAGGAGCCGAGGCTGTGCCAGGGATGTGGTTGGGAGGCCAAAGCTGGCAGTGAGGGAGGACACCAAGGGCAAAAGGCAGTGAGGCAGTGGCACATCCGGAGGACACGTGTCCTCCACCACTCGTGGCTGCCCCGGGCTGGGGGAGGGACACAGCAGCGGGAACATTCCAGTGCTGACACCTGCCGGGGCCAGGGCAGATGGCACGGAGAGGGGGGCAAAGGGGCCCCCCCCGGTCCTGGGGTGGAGCAGGAACAGGGAATGCGGCAGCCTGAATCCAGTGCCACTAAGGTACCAGTCTACCTGGATGAGCAAAGCCCAGCAGGTGGCCTTGGGAGCCCTCCAAACCCTCCCTACACTTGGCTGGAGGTCCTGTGCCCCTCACCCTATAGCACCAGCTTCCTCTGAACTCCCCCAAATTGCCCAGTGGGCACCCCCACTCCCATCTAGCTTGAACATCCACTGGGGGCTCCCAGACCCCTGCAGTCCCCAGAGCCCTGTCCCTGGGAAAAGGGCTGGATTGCAATGAGCTGGGTCTGGGTACGACATTGAGCTCCCTGAAGCCCCAGAGATGCTGGAAATGAGGGGTGGGCAATGTCTAGAGTACCAGCATCCTGCAGGCAGCAGGATACCTGCAGCCCCTGCCCAAGGCCTGGTGCCAGTCTTGATGCTTTCGAGGACAGGAGTGTGGTGATGGAGGGACAAGGGGGTGGCAGACGGTCTGAGTCACTGCAGTGACGGAGAATCATCCGTTTCCATGCTCAGAAGTTGGTAGCTATTTATTGCACTTGAACACCAAGAATAAAACTGACACTCGCCCTCCCTCCCACACCCACCCTGCTCCCCATCCCCCCCCACCACTGCCCTCCCCAAACAGAGCATCCAATTTGAGCAGTGATCATTCTGTTCACAGCCGCAGGTTCAGAAAAGACAAAGGAAAAGGAAACAAAATCAATCCTCCCCCACCCCCCCACCAAGTTCCCACTGAATCCAACACGGTCACACTGCTCAACAGTTCGAGTGCACTTACAAAAAGAGAAGAGAAAGGCTTCAGCTGCAACCGTACGGACAAACAGACACGAGGGGACAGGCGGCTACCCCTCCCCGGGGCTTGATTTTTGTTACGTGACAAAGCTCAGTATACTCTTAATTATAATATATTTTTTGCAATCATCTTAAATAAATATTTCCATAGAGATTTCCTGTAAGTATATATATATTTTATATATATATAATATATAAGAGAGAGAGATAGATCTCATTTTTTTTCCTTAAACCACTGTTAACATATTTTCCCTGCTTGTCCAAAAAATGTTACAAAAGCCCTAAAATTGTGCAACAGTTAGAAAAAAGGGACAACGATCCAAAGAAGGAAGGAGCCACTAGATACAGTCCCCTCCACTGCTCCCTCTCTCCCACTCCCTGTCGACGACCTGCAGGAGGGAAGGAGATTTAGATGAATCTGGCAGCAGAGCGGCCACCAGCCCCTGCTCTGGTGTCCCCACAGCCTGCTCACATCTGGATTTCCCTGTCTGATACAGATGGGACCTGCACCTTGGGACATGGGCAAGGGCAAGGTCTCTGCTGGCTGGAGGATCTGTGCAGCAGCAAGAGCGTGGGGTACACCACAACCTGGCCCATGGTGGGGAAGAAGGGTCAGTCTGATTCCTGGGGTGGTCAGAGGAGGTTTTGTGATCTCCTACTGGCAGACACCTCTTGGTCCATGGGGCGTGTGGCTGCCCTCTCACACGTGGCACTGGAAACCCACCAGAGGCTGCAGAGCCCACCTGGAGCTCCAAGTGGGAGTGGGTGACTGCTGCCTGCTCCAGCTTCTGGGGATCCATGGGGGCATCCATGGGAGGAGAGGCAGGTTTGGGGTCAGACAAGGATTTGGTGCTGGGAAGAAGGGGCATTTTATGCTGGACTGGGGGGGAAAGACAACTCTCCCAGCTGTGCCTGGCTATGGTAAGGAGGAGGGTGCCTGCTCCTCCAGCAAAGAGCAGAGGCTCAGGAGTGGCCTCTTTGTCTTCCAGAGGGGACAGATCAGCAAGATGTGAGAAACCATGATGTTGCCAGTGGACCTTGGCAGTCAGGAAGGGGCAACAGGCAGCTCCCAAGCCCACCTGTGGAGCTGGGAGCTCGACACCACTACAGCAAGTGCTTCCCTTTAGACATTCCCTGTGGTCTGGGAGAGGTGGAAGAGAGGATGACTTTGGAGGACTTCTGAGTTTGGTTTGACCCAGGCGCAAGGAGACCAGAGGAGAGGAATTCTGCCTGTGCCAGGAAATTAAATGTGCCATAGCCTGATCTCCAGCCTTGAGGCCAATGGGACAGGAGGTCCATGATGGTAAACTCTATCCCAACAAAGTGGCCTTGTCCATGTTGCTTATTAGGAACATCCCTGGACATTGTAATTCCCAAAACCATGGTGGGAACATTGGGGCAATGCCCAATTGCATGTGTCAGGGACAGAGTCAACAGCTTAAAAGCAGAGATGTAACAGCAGCATCCCTGGCTCTTCCAGCCAAAGAAGGATGGTGGAAACTTACTTATACAGCTTTCCTGCAAGTTTAGGAGAAATCAGCAAATGCGAAGGAAGACAGAAACAGATGTTTTCCATAAATATTGAAAGAAAAGGTGGTGGCCCATCAGAGCTTGCTGAGATGCTCTGGAGATACAAGAACCCGCTCTGGAGAAGAGAGGAAGGTGGGGCAGAGACACCAGGTAGGACAAACCCCTAAAGTGCAGGTGCTTAATGCTGCCAACGTGGGCATGTTGGGAAGATGGGTCTTCCTTGGTCAGGCTGCAGCTTGACTGGAAGACTATAATGAGTTTAAACTTCAGACTCTGCTTCCCTTGGAAAGAAGTGTTGCAAGGACATCCAGCTGCCTCCTGGGGAAATGACCTTAGGGAAAACTCAAGAAGGAGAAACTCCCTCCAAGAAGACACCTCAAAGCCTTCCTGGGAGCCAAGATGCTTCTCCCTAGAAGTGACTGTGAGTTCTCAGTGAAAGGAGATTGTATCTACCCTAACATCTCACCTGTTATTCCCAGCAAATCCCACCAGACTCCCAGTCCCAGTCCTTTCTCCAGTAGCAGCTGCTGGAGCAGCTTCACCCTCACAGCCCATCCAAGGCCCACAGCTACCAGCAGCTTCAAAACCAGGCTGAGGTGGCATCTGCCCTTCAGCCCCCATGCAGAGCCCTGATATGATGTCCTCCATCATCATCCACCTTATACCAATTCCCAAAAATCCTCTTGACACCTGGAGAGCTTGGACATCAGAAGGTGGATGACACTGACTACGGCTGGCTTCAGAGCCAGCTCTGGAGAGGGAGAGAGAGAACTGTGAAAGAGCTGAGTCCTTCCTTTAAAAATAAAAAAAAACTTCAGCACTACATGACTACAGAAGAAAAACAGATCTGTAAAACAGCCAAACTCTACCTTAAAAGATAATCCTTTCCCTGCATGGATTTCCCTGCTTTGGGGAACTCTTGCAAGCCTATGGTGCACAGGTCCACCAAAGGCATGGGGAACCCCATGGGCACCCATGGATCAGCTCTGTTATTTGCCCCCAAAAAGGCATCTCCTACATACATCACCAGCAGCCATCGCACTGCTGGCACAGAGGAACACTTCTCAGGGCTTGTCCATGCCCCAGCAGTTTAGATTTCTTCCCCTCCATCCAGTGGGAAAATATTTTTGCAGTCTGCAAGGATGCAGCTGCGTTTGGCATGGTGGCCGTCCCTGCCTCAACAGAGAGCAAAGCATTCAAAACCACAGAAAATGCAAAATACACGCTCAGAATTTACATGGAGGAAACATTTCCTCTTTTTTTCCTTTTTTTTTTCCTTTTTCTTTTTTTTTTTAGGCCCAAAACAAGCAGTTTTTGTTCATTTCTTTGTTTTTCAACACACGCACCGTCTAGAAAGTTAAACACCATGCAGACGAAGAGAGTGGAGCTAGAAAGTACCCCGGGGCAGCAGTGCTGCAGGAGCCTCACTTCAGTGAGTGAAGAGGCTCCAGTCGGAAAAAAGAGAATGTGAAATGGAAGAATTGCCAGAAAAGCACCCACCCTTGGACCTCTGCCTGATGGCAAAGAGGTGAGACCAACGTTCCCCTTCCCGGCCATGTCTTCTGTCCTGAAAGCCACATGCTGGTGGCACTCCCAGAGCCACCACTGTGGTTTGCCCTGCAGGAAGACCCATGGGGTGCAGGAAGGTGCCACGGCCACGTGGGTGCCCCTGGAGATGGGTGCCCCTGGAGGTGGGTGCCCCTGGAGGTGGGTGCCCCTGGAGATGGGTGCCATTGCCACCCAATACTGCGGGACAGAACGGGACAAGCCACCACGGCGTGAGGAGGGGGCTGGCAGCCGTGGGACCCCTGGCAGGAGCATCGTGGCAGAACAACCCCACTTCAAATGTAAACGCAATGCAAAACAGCAATCCCTGAAAATCCCCCCTCCCTCCCCACTTAAACAGTTGAATGTTACTAGTTATTACATAAAGATCCATTTCAGCAAATACTCAAAATCAAGTTACGAAATACACGGTAGGTTGGTTTCTTTTCCCTATAAAAAGGCATGCGCTCAAAGGAGAAGACAGCGAAAGGCTTGTTTGTTTTCGTTGAAGCACAATCAGATTCTGCAGTTTGTCACTAAAGCTTGCATTCCTTGTTGTCGCTGGAAGGAGTCACGTGAGCCATGGAGGTTTGTGCCCCGAGCCAACAGCCAGCTTGGCTGCCCCCATCCCATCCTGGGAGTCAGGAGCAAGGGAATGCCAGTGCTGTATGTGGGGGGCAGGGGTGGGTGTTGGGGTAAAGGATCCGGGCTGGGTGGTGGGTGAGGAGGAGGAGGGTGCAGGGGCGATGCTACAGCCCGGATATGGATGGGAGAGCCCCAGCTCCCGTCTGTGCTGATGTGGTACTGGGGAGCAGTCATCATTCTCCTCCTCTCTTCTCCCAGCATCCCCAGTCTGCTCCAAAGGGAGAAGGGAGGAAGGAGGGAGAGCATCCTTCTTGGCACAGCAGTTGCCTGAAGCCAGGTTGCAAACCTACTTGCTCTCCTTGGAAGGAGCCAGCCTGCGCTGGGAAGGGAAAATGAACAGATAGTCTCTACTCACCCATCCAAACATGGCCCTCCTTGCACAGGTACGCATGAAAAATGGACTTGGCAAATGGATTGAATTGCAGTTCCCTGGACGAGGCTGCTGGGAAGCAGGAACTCAGGTGGGAGCAGGCGGGAGTCATGGCAGCAGACAGGGATCTTGATAGTAGCAAAGCAAAATCCACCAGCACGCAGGGAGGATGCAGCAGAGAGCGGCTCAAAACTGCCCCCCTCTTCCTTGGAGGGCTTCCAGCAGAGGTGGGGATGGAGGTGGATGATGAGTCTGAGTCCAGTTCAGGAGATGTGCTGGGTAGTGAGGAGGCCCATCAACGCTATGCAGCCGATGAGGGGGGCCTGTACACCGGCCAGAGGCTTGGGTTGAAGTTCATGGTTTCTATTTTTCTGGTTCATGCAGAGGGAGGGGGCCCAGCGCCATGACCCCGGCAGGGTGGAGGTTTGATGGGATGCTTGTGCTGCACTGGCGGGGCTGTCGTGTGTGTGCGGTGAGAAGCGAGGGGTTATTCCAGCGGGAACCAAGCAGCAGAGCCAACAGCCAAAGTCCCGTAGGTGAACATGTCGGAGGGGGTCTCCCCTTGGTAGTCAGTCAGTGACAAACCCAACACGGGCAGGGCCACGCTTCAGCTACAAAACACAAACCAGGAAGAGCTGGAATTTGCTTTGACCATCCCTTTGGCAGAGCATGCCCCTCCCCATTGCTATCTCACAGCAATCTCCCCACCACAGATCCTCAGGGCAGGACCCCACATCCTGTGAGCCTCAACGCTACAGCAAAGCCACACCCAGCCCTCCCTATCCCTTGTGCCCCACCCCTGGATGCTCACAGGGCTTACTGCGGTAGGACCGAGGGCGCCCCAGATCTGTGGAAGTGAACAATCTGCCATTTGCCATCCCGGCGGTGCCAGATGCGGGTCTCCTCGGACTGGGCAGTGCGGGGGATCCCACCGGAGTCCACGTACTGCGTGATGCGGATGTAGGCAATGCAGGCAGACTCGTCTCCCATCAGGTGGATGTGGGGGTTCAGGATCGTTGTGTGCACGGGCTTGCTGTTCCGGGACCACACTGCAGAGGGGACAAGCACAGGTGGATTTAGACAGGGGAAGGAGTTTGGGTGGCTCTTGCTCGGGGTGGCAGCAGTGTGGGAAGGGGAGAGACTTGTGTTAAGTTCTCTGCTTGATGGGGCTGAGTAAATGCTGTACAGGTGGATTCAGGCTGGTTCCATCTAGAAAACAGCTAACCCAACATCTCCTCTACAGACACCTGGCCCCAGCTGACCCAACACCTCCTGCTGGGATCTTCCAGATCAGCCAGAGATGCTCCCACAGCAACCCTAACCCTATTCCCTCCAACAAACTGATGGAGGTCAAGACAGGCACATGGGAGGTGGGAGGGGTCCCTCAGAAAGCAAGTGAGCTGCTTACGGTTTTCAAAGTAGAATCGGTGGAAATCCAGGCCTTCCACAAGATTACCCAGAGCCTCAGGCTCAAAAGCAGTCATTCCAGGGTCACACATCTTCCTGGGGAGCCAGGAAGGGGAGAGAAAAGGGAGAGGTTATCTCACCACTTCTGGCATGAGAGCCTGAAGAACCCAAACACCTCCTGGTCGGGATGTCTCCCTCAGCCTGAGGCTGAGGAATATCTACACTAGTGAGTAATTACTCACCAGTGAGTAATTCTTGCAAAAATCTGACCTCAACACTGCATTCTGCCCAACCCACCTCCCCCCTCCTGCCCACTGACTGTAGATAGAACTCCACAAAAGCAGGGTGTCTTCTCCATCAGTCACCATCTGCAATTAAACCTCCTCAAACATTGTCATCTTCTTAACAAGAAAGGAAGACATCAGGAAAAAACTCATATTATCTGCTCTGTCTCAAAATATCCCTGCTGCGATCCTTTGAGTCAGGGATGATAACCTGCACTCACTCAGACATCACTAATTAAATCAGCCTTGGACACAGAAGAGGTATACTCTGAACAGCATCAGCTCAGCAAGCAGAAATCATCTACGCTTCAGAGCAGCCTGTGGCAATCTAGATATAATGGATTCCACAGATACAAACACTTCTTTCACCATAAGTCATGTTTACAATTATTCCTCTTTCTGCAAACGAAAAAATGGGCTCATCCATGACAGTGAGACCAGTGAACTGTGGCCAGCTGAGCAGAAGAGCAGCATCAGGCTGGGAAACTGATGTCTCCTTCTTCTCTTGGATGGTCTCCACTCTCCCCCACTACATCAACCTGCTCACCCTGCCCTGGGCAGCAGTAAAATCTCCTGGGCAGCACTGTAAGGGTGAGAGACCCTGGCCTGGGAGGCTGAGCCCTCATCCAGTCCAAACCCACACTGGGAACACTCACGTGTAGGACTCGAAGTCACCATTGCTTATTGCTTCAATCAGTTGCTCTGTGACTTTAATGATTTCTTGCTTCCGTACTGTTGGTTTAAAGAGAAAAGGGAAATAAAAGGATAAAACAAACCAGAAATAGGTGCTGATGTTACCACGCTGGTGAGAGATCTTTATCTCATCAGAAACAGACCACAGGATGTGATGGGACTTTGGAAACTGTATGGGGAAAAAGCAGGAGAGGGACTGGGGAGAGAGAGGTGGAAAAGGCCTCTTCATCTTCAGATTTTTAAAGTCAGGGCAAAACTGAAAATGCCTGTAATTTCTTAAAGAGCCAAAAGGTTAATCACTAAGTGGGAAGCTACCCGCAGCCCAAAAGCTGGGACAGGCTGGTCTGGGCTTAAAAGCTGTGCTAAGCTGGGACCCTCTACCCCAGGAACTCACAGCAGAGGCCAGCTAGGGCAAGTTGGACCAAGGATGCTCTCACCTCCCTCTGAAATGGGAGGAGAGGGTCTCAGAAGGGAGGAGAACAGGTGAGTGACATGTGCAGCTACCCCAGGAGATACAAGAAGGGACCCTGCAAAGGGCACAGAACTGTGCAGCTGCTGCCAGAGATTCCAGGCACTGCTTGTTCATCTGGGAAGGGATGGGCTGCAGGAGCAGCTTTGGGGCTCCCAGGGATGCAGGAGGGGCTGTCAGAGGTAACCCTGGGCTTATTAACAAAGTTCTGCTTCAAATGCAAATTGGCATCATGCTTGACTTTTTTCCTTTGCATTGTGACTAATGAAAGGAGAGGGAGCTTGTTCCTAGGAGTTGTTCAGAAAGATGAGGGAACCCCACCACTTCCTGAGCACCACCTGCCTCCACATCCAGGCTCGAGGAACCCCTGTCCAGGAGGGCAAATTGTCCCATTAGCTCTCATGTCAGACCAAAGTCCATCTTGCTTTGTGAGATCATTTCACGGAGAGACTTTACAAATTAACACCAGTAAATTATTCCCTGGGTTATTCTTAGAAAGCTGCCTCTGGCAGGCAGTAGAGTGGCAGACAGGAATTTCCCCTGGAGGCTTTTCCCAAAGGGATGTTTATTTTAAAAGTGCAGCCAGGCTGCTATCCCTGCATATTTCTGCCATTTCCACACTTGCATTCAGGGAACATCCCTGTTCATGGGAGCACCTCGCTCCTCACCAGTGCCCCAGCTGCTTGTGTCAGCAACCCAGCAGTGAAACCACCTGAGGAGTTAAAGCAGCTTCTGATGGGCCCTGAGGCAGCTTGATGGTGGTGGGTTTTGCTGTGGCAAATATCCTGTGAGGGGTGGCCAGACCCATGGGGACCCCTCCAAAACAACCTGCCCACCTTCCCACTTGCCCCCACTGGTACCTTTGGTGTCTTCATCCTCAATGGTGGTGTTGGTGCTCTCTGAAGATTCCTGGGCAAAGAACAGAAAGGAGACATGGGGTGGTGAGAGGAGTCTTCTCCCCGTGACAGACGGTGCTCGTGTGTTCGACAGCCCCCCGAGTCTGACCCCACAGCGCTCAACTGTGCCAACAGACAGAAACCAAGGAAAACGCCAGCAGGTCCAACCTGTCCTCAACCACAGCTCTAGGGCAGCACTGGCAGAGCCCTCCCTGACCTCCACTCCTTGTCGCCAAGGGCACAAGAGGTGGGTGGGCTGTGGAGGGTCTCATAGGAACGGCGCTGCCTTTCCTACCGACACCTGTGGGGACAGAGATGGGGGCAGGTCCAGGGGCCATGTGGTGGGTTCCTAGGAGCCTTGCCGGAGGGGCAGGGAGAGGGGCTGTGCAAGGGTGGAAGACACCATGTTGACTGTACGATAAAGAGAGAGATGTACAAATTAACAGCGAGGAGGAGCTGGGATGAGAAAGAGGGGACTGTGCAGGAGTGAGAGAGACCACACTGACCGCAGAGTAGGGAGAGAAATGTACAATAAAACAGTGCTTCCAAGACCCACATGGACCACTGAAGGCTGAGACACAGCTCTTTCAAGAAACAGCTGAGCACTACACAGATTTGGGGGGAGAGGGGTACTGACCCCCTGTCTCTCTCCGGGAGCCTCATCAAGGCAACTCTGCTAGCGGAGCTAGAGCAATGGCTCTGCTAGCTCTTCCCAGCAGAGCCTTGCTTGTGTATTACCCAGAAGACCCCGATGTAGGTTGGCAAGGTGTCCCATGACCATACAGTCCCCGCAGAGGCATGGAAGGTGTTTCTCCAAGGCTCCTTGGACCGATGCAGCCTGCAGACCTGAGTCAGGAGAACTGGGAGAAACGGCATGAGAACCCATCAGCAAGAACCAGGGCTGACTTCCCACCAGCTGGTGGCCAGCAAGGGCCTGCACCAACCCTGTTAATGGGGTTTGTGGGTGATACGGCTTTGAGGATGTTCCCTCCAACCCCGCTGTCCCTTCTTCCCTACCCCGAGGTAACTTCCAAAAACGGGGGAAGCTGGAACATGTGGAGAGGCCCAGCAATATTGGCATTTAGGAAGACGAAGGACACTCACCATTAACTGAACGCTGGAACTGGACTTTCTTTTCTGGAAAAACAAGGAGAAGAGATGGAACAGGAAGAGACACAGAGTGAGAAAGGCTGAGAGCAGCACATGAAAGGCAGCAGCTCCTGAGCCACCCTTCTTGGTCCTCATGGGCACATGAAAGGCGCAGAGGGACTCGTTGCTCCTGTGGGGATGTGCTGCTGGCTGCAGTGTTGGTGACTCGCCAGCTCCCTCCCCGCATTCCTGCCAGCACTTTTCTCTCCTGACCTGCCACAATCTCTGGGGTTGCTTATCCCAAGGACCTGGCTAGTCCAAAAGGGAATCCCCTAGGAGTCAATGACTACTCTGGTGGCCCGTGACCAGGCTGGCAAGCTCACAGGAACAGAAGCAGGATACTGAAAAGCTAAGGCAGCTTCACCATAGCCCTGTGCCCCATGTGAATGCTGTACTGACTTCTCTGGATCTGCTCTGGGTGCATCTGCTGATGGCACTGACTGGTGTGGAGACACTCCTTTAACTTTAAATGAGACCAGTCCTAAGCTGGCTGGTTTAAGGCCAGCAAGGCCTTAAGGCCTCGAGGCAGGCCCACAGTGTGGGAAGCAGTCCTGAGCACAGCTCCAGTACTTTAAATCAGGACTCCAAAGAGAAGACATGCACATTTATCTCCATCTTTGACCACTACCACTAGGCTTTAAAGTTTTTGGGTTGGATCACCCCACATCCATTCTTCTGCCTGCAATCCCAAACTACTTCTAGACTCTCCTTCCTTACTGTACTCTGCTCCCCCATCTCCATCTTTAATTTAGCTAGGAGACAGGGGGACATGCATGCTGACCTCATCATACCCTTTCTGCACCTCTGGCTCTCAGGGAAAGAATCCCAGTGTGCGTCAGGGAATACCAACGTGCAGAAATCAGAATCTGCAGTGCCAAATAACAAAGTGCTGTACCAGCACATTTAACAAGGCACCAGCTGTGCCCGCTCTGCAGAGGGAAAAGCAGCACACACTGTGCAAACCTCTTGGAAAAGGCCATGGAGCGACCCATTAGGGTGCATGGGTGGGCTACAGCATAAAAACTGATGATATCCATTCCCCCTCATTGCTCCTTTCACATCCTAACTGGCTCCCACCAGCATCCTCAGTGAGTTTCCCCTCTACTACTGCTGCTCTCCCCTTCCTCACTAGGTCGTAGAATCATGGAATCACCGAATGGTTTGGATTGGAAGGGACCTTAAAGATTCTAGACCAGGTTGCTCAGAGCCCCATCTAACCTGGCCTTGAACACTTCCAGTGATGGGGCACCCTCAGCTTCTCTGAGCAATCTGTTCCAGTGCCTCAACAGTTTCACAATAAGTAATTTGTTCCTTATATCCAATCTAAACCCGCCCTCTATCTGTGTGAAGCCATTCCCCCTTGTTCTATCACTCCATGCCCTTTCTCCAAAGTCTCTCTCCAGGACTCCTGTAACCCCTTTAGGTACTGGGCCATCTGTCAACTCTCGCCCTTCCTTCACCAAAAAACCCCCATGTCCTAAAGGGCAGAGTGAGCTGTGGTATTTCATCAGGAACCTCATGGAGAAAGGGAGCCACTGGAGCTGGGCTGTTGCAGGAAGGGCTGACAGCTTCTGCTACCCAAGGACATAAGACGGGCCAGCAAACTGCAGAAATTTCAGACGCAACAGAATGCAACACAAAGCAGTGACCGCGTCAGGTCTGGACATACAGGGACAGGATGCAACACGGGCAGGGAGCTCATCAGCTTAGGACGGGACAGGATGTGACATGGGGCAGTGATTCCATCAGTTTACAATGGGACGAGATGGGACACTACACAGGGCAGTGAAAGTATCATAGCTGCTGGGACCAGAGGACCTCCCACGGATCCCAGAGCAGGGCTCAAGGGGGATTTCTGGTCCCAGGAATGCTTTTAGTAGGTGAGGAACCTCCTCAGGAGGGTGAATTTTGAGCCCTCTGAGCCTGGGCTGGCACTGTGCTGGTGTTGGAGGGCTGTGCAGACAGGCCAGAGGGCAACTCCAGCTGCCTGCTGCCCACCAGCACAGCTTGGGGTAGGAAAGGCAGGGGTGTCTGCCTGGGATCTGCCTGCTCTCGTGGGGATGGCTAGTCCAGCACCTTACTCCAAGTGGGGACATAACTCTTTTGACAGTGACCCACACCACGTGGCCCCACTCTGAACAGGCAGGACCATTCCCTTCTCACCGCGCCAAGGCAGGCTTCCAGATTCCTACCTTGCTTTTCCAGCCAGTTAAAGAAGCTAATACTGCTCAGCAGTGTCCTGACATCTGCTGGTTGCCCAGTGGGCCATTAGAGCTTCACCCACAACACCCAGCCTCCCCATCACCCCCTGAATGAGTTATGCTGCAGGTCCCCCCAGGCTGAGCATGGGAATGAGAGGTGGGGATGGTTATGCTGAAGGTGGATAATGCAAGGAAGCTGTTGGGAGTGAGCTTGTCTCTACCTTGTCTTCTCCTCCTGCACCTTCCTGGCCATGTAGCCAAGCTGTCTCCCCTTTACTTGTTGAAAAGGGGGCAATAAAAAAGCAAATTCATTCTCAGGGCCTGTCCACACTCTGCAGATGAGTGCTGGTGGGTAGATTGCACTTGGAATGAAGCCTCATGATCTGCTCCCTTCTCACCAGCGAGGGCTGAGGGCTGGGAATGCAAACCAGCCTCTCTGATCCCACTCTGAAACCAGACTCTCCTCACTGAGTTTCAGTGAAGACCTAGAAGGTTGTTCACCCAAATAAGCTATTTTGCTACCATAGGAAGTGCCTCTTTTCCCAGGGTAATATCTGCCCTCAAAGCTCCTTTGAAATCCAACAGGGAGCATCATTAGCAAGTTGGGCTGGCAAATGGTTGTCTACCACAACAGAGAAATTCCAAGCTGTCCCTTTCTGCTGGAAAATTAGATTCAGGACTGTGCCTGATGAAGCCTCTTCATCCAACAATCTCTCCTTCAATAGCTTAAAAATGCATCTTCTGTTTGGTCTCACCTCTGCTCAAGCAACTTATACCAAATCAGCTCTACCTGTGGTATCACATCTTAGGTGATTCTCAGAAGCAACAGGGACTTCAGAGCAGCAGAGGACAGGCCAGCAGTGGCTGGCACATGGGGTGTAGTGGCTACCATGGGATCTGCCAACACCAGCCCTATTAATTCTGTCCTGGGAGTCTCATGATATCCTGACAGCCCAACATAATGTCCTCTCAGACCCATCCAGGCCATCAGCTTCATGCTGCAGAATAACACTGCATGGCCAGAATGGCCTCTTGTGGAGCTGAGCCCAGGTTTGGAGGGTTGTGCACAGTTCTCAGTCCTTGCAGGTTTCTCCTGTCCCAGCTGCTGGGTCTGGGAAGAGTGAGAGAAACACACACCATCCCTAGACCTCTGGCTTCACCAATCATTCATACTGAGGAAGGAAGAAGCTGGCTGAGGGCTCTATTCTTCCAAAACCCTGCACCCATCACAGCCCAACAGTTGGGTCCCTGCAAAAGGGCAGGAGAAGGTTCTGTAGGTGCTCCCAACAAAGGACCTCTGTGGAGGAAGGAGAGCAGCCACACTGCAGTCGGGCTCCCAAAGCTCTGCCTGACGATGGAGGATGTCACCACGATGAAGGATGTCACCACGCCAGCTCTCCCTTGCTGAGTGATCCATTGTATTCATGAAGGGAACAGGTTAGGAGAGAAAGACCCTCGCATGGACCATTCCTTCCTGCAGGAGGAGTTTGACAGAGCTCAATAACCACTGCTATCCACCACATCTCCATGTCACCAGAAACAGCAGAATTTTGCTGCCTCCTGGAGCTGCCTTGTCCTGGAGCAGAGCTGTGGCCCCACCTCGGAGGGGCTGATGAACCTGCAGGCTCTGCAGCCCAAGAAACAAGATCCACCAAGCACCAGCTTCTTTTTAGAGCACCACCAAGCCATTTACTTTGTCGAATCATCACCATGTTTCTTTGCTATCTGCACTGGGCACGGGGGAAAAGCAGCACTGCCAAGGGGGTTAGAAGCACCCATGCATCACCCAGCAGCACACCAGCCCTTGGGACAGAATGGGACAAGGAACTGGGACCAGTCTCACCAGCTGCAGCAGGAACTCCATGCTGAGTGAGCAGGAGATGAGGCCACCCATCCCGCTAGATGGCTGCTGTTAGAGCCATGGTTCTGGGCTGCAAAGCTGCCTCCTCCTGTCCCCTGTCCTGGTCCAGCCTCTGCCTCTCCCCCTTCCTGGGGGCAGCGAGGGACAAGCGCATCTTGCCGGCAATGAAACAGCGGCGAGTTCCCGCAGCGCACCTTCCAGCACCAGCCCACTCCCCTCGCCCGCTGCGCTGCAAAGCCTCCTGCGCGCTGCCTGTCCTGGCAGGAGCCCAGCCGGTGGCACGGGGACACACCGGGACAGCCGAGCCGACAGCTGCCCTTTAAAGTGCAGGGTGCCGCAGGGACTGCCGGCGTGGCGAGGAGACCACGGGCACAGCACGGAGACCCCCAGGGCCAGCAGGGCACGGGAACGCTCACCGCCGGCACGGCACAGAGACCCCCAGCACCGCCCCAGCAGCACAGGGGCAAGGCAGCGGAGGGCACCGGGGCTGAGCTTACCTTCACGCCGTCATTCTTCTTGTTGCCACCACTTTTGCCTCCTGGAGAAAGGAGGAAGGAGATTAGCAGAGCCAAGCAGGGCACGAAGACCAGGAGGGCGAGGATCAGCAGCATGGTGCCGGGTGCCAGGGCGGCGGGACCCCCGGGCCCGGCCTGGGGGGTTCCTCTTCTCTCCAGCAATCACCGGTGTGCGACCCGTGGGAGCTCAGGGGCGACCTTGCCAGCACTGTCTTGTCCTACCCCAGTGGCTCTTGGCCAGGGGCATGACCCGTGTCCTAACGTCACGCCAAGTCCCTGGGGCGGCTGGAGGGGGCCGGCAGAGCTGCCCGGCAGAGGCGGGCTCTGGCCGGGCGGTGCTGTTGACCCGGCGTGGTGCAGTGTGGAGGAATGGGCTGCCCGCCTGCCGCCCTCTAATTTTAGCCCCATGCTGCCGGGATCATGTGCTGCCGGCCCCGCCGGCCCGACAGCTGCAAGCCCGCATTTTGACAAGGATGAAAAGCAGGCGCCTTGCCCTGTGCCCACCCACCGCTGCCGACACTGCCCCAGCACCCCCGGCTGCACAAGCCACCCCGCTCCCCTGAACCCCCAGCGCAGGGCGGGACCGGTGGAGCGCAGGGCCTGTCGCCCACCCGCCCCGCCGTGCTCCCGGGCAGGGGAGACTGGTTGGCCCTTGGGCCGTGCGGGGGACGGGCAGCACCGGGAGAGATGCTTTGGAACTTCCTGCCTTTGATGCTTCATCTCCGCCTCTCCCGGCGTGGGGCCTGACATCGGATCCCCCCAGCTGCTGGGCTCCTCCAGCGCCCGCCACAAAGTGCTAAATGTGTCACCCCCACGACAAATGCAGATACCAGCCCTGGCCACAGCCCTCCGCCCTGGCACCCCTGGCCACCTGCTGCACCTGACACTCGGGGAGGCTCAGCAAAGCACCCTGAAACACCCAGTGAACCCCAAACAGCTGCCAGCAGCCAGCCCAGCAGCGTGCAGGGCTTGGCTGGTGTGTCCCAGCCCTGCAGGGCCATCCCCAGCACCGGGGAGGGCTGGAGGTGACAGCGGGCGGATGAGCTCTGCAGTCACGTGGCTCCATTTGGTTCCACGCCTGGGGAACCGCCTGTGAAATCCCATATGCAGTGAGGTGTCCCCAGAGGGAACAGCTCTCAGAGGGGCTTCTGGCAGCACTGAGACCTCTCCAGTGCACGGGCTGGGCTGCCACGCTCGGTCCTGTCGCCATGGCAGCCCTCGGGCTGTAGGGAGGCAGGAAGAGAGTGGGGAATCCTGCAAGGATTAGCACCCACCTGCCTGGGGAGAGACCTGTGAGATCCTGCTGCCATCTGCCTGCAGTGGCACCAGGGGCCTTTCCCTACTCCCGACGCAGAGGATGCTCTCCCTGAGCCACAAACATCCCCAGGAGGACACAAAACCAGTTGCTTGAGCTCTGGTTGCCCCCAGCACCCACATACCCATCCCTGCACAAGCCAGATGGTTGGGTGCACACAAACCCCAAAACCCTAAAGCACTGTGGATCACTGAGCCTCAACCACCAACTTTTTCTCTTGCATCCCAAGCCAGCAGCCAGCCTGGAGGTGCCAGATGACCTCTCCTGGAGAAGCATCCAAAGCCACATATCCCCAGAGGCACAAGGCTGCAACCTCAGCCTCTGTGACACGAGGCAAAGCCAGCTCTCCATGGACCCTACAGATTTGCCCTGGGTATCCTGTAAGACAAGAAGATGAGTCCCAGAGACAGTACCTACCGGAGAAGTTCCTGGTGGCCAGCATGGTGGTGAGGATGGCTCCCTGAAAGACAAGGAAGGCAGAAGGAAAGGGTGTGCTGGACCCTGGCCCCCTGCACCTTCCTGTTCCCCCCATCCCTGGGGGAGGAAAGCCCTGCTCAGCACCTGTCCCCCAGCCACTGGAAGGAAGGAAACTGGCCCACGGACTGATATTCTCTTCCTGCCATCAAAAGCAGCTCTCAGTACCTGACTCCACATCCCCAGCAACATGGCATTGGGTTGCATTCTCCAAAACTGCCTTCCCTCCAAGATTAAAGGGATATTAAATATCTGCAGGGCACTTTTCAGTCTCACACTACCCTGTCCTAGATGAAGCAGAACCCCACTGACTGGGGCTGGCAGCTGGCAACAAGGGGACCCACTGGGAGTGGAACTGGATTTAATTGTGATTAAAGCTGCGCCAGCTCAGAGCAGCAGGGCAGGGATTGCTCATGGGAGCCACGCAAAGATCACCACCACAAAACAACATTTGTAAAAATCTTTCCCCTTTTCCAGCTGAGTCTACTAACTAGTTGCTAAGTGTATAATGAGATTACTTTGGACTAATTGCTTACAGTAATGGATTACTATTTTGAAGTGTATGCCTGAACTAATTTGATTACTTGTCTAGCTGAAAAGTAATAATAGTTTATAGCCAGTTTCTTTGGTTGATAATCGTGTTAGTAGCCTGCAGCTGTACTGCTCTGTGCCATGCTGTGTTCAGGCCTGGAGCGCTGATGGCTCCGGCTGTGGCACAGACCAGCCTCACCCTGCTCTGCAGGAGACATTGTGATTTCCAGAGCCCATTCCCAGCACCCTGCTGGGGCTGAGCAAGCACCCAGGAGATGGGTGCCTCGGGGAGGTGCTCAACGTAGAGATGGTGATTGCAGAGGGTCCAGGCTGTGGTGCATGGCAGCATCGAAGGGAGAGGCTGTGGGGCTGCTGGGTTGGGTGAGTTTTTTGTCTGTCTGTAGATCTTCATTTCTTGGCTGCAAATTGTCTTGGCCATCAGGCAACAGGTCTCACTGTGCCTCTCAGGCCCATCTCAAGCTATCTTGACACTGGCTTCAGGAGAAAAGACCTCACCCCGGTGTCCAGTGTGACTCAGTGCTTTCCTTCAACATGGCTTTCTTTGAGCAGCTGGAAACCCCAGCCAGATGAAGCTGTCACCCTGCTCAGTCTCTTTCCCCTTCTTCACAATGTGGGTCCCCAAATGCCCATCACCCCCACACCACTGCCCATAGACACCACCCTGCCGTTTCCCACCCAGGGAACAAGCCCACCAATGACCTGATGGTGCATTTAGCAGCCAGCTTGGACAGAGTTACCTTCAGCTTCCTCCGGGCATTGAACTTCTTCAGACAGTCCACTGTCTCCTGCCTGTGCATGCATGACGCCACGGTGGCACGGTGCTGGGGGGAGAGAGACCTGGCTCAGAGCAGTGCTGGGGGGAAGGGGCTCCCCAGCCTGGCTCTCACATGCTCACACACATGTATGATCTCCCATGGCCGAGGCACGGGCCAGAGCTGCCTGCAGCAGCAGCAGCAGCAGATAAAAATTTAATGGGCAGTGGGAGAACGAAGCTTTGGAGTCAGCAGGATCTGCTCTGGTGGTGGGGGTGTGTGGAGAGCTGGCTGCCCCCTGAGTTAACTCCTTGACTGACCAGCCATGTTTAGCAAGGTGCTCAGGGTTTTCACATGTGTGGTTAAGCCCACAGACTCCTCCTGCCTTTAGGATCTGATTCAGAGTGAGAACCAGCAGCTGAAACAGTGGGATGCAGCAAAGGGTGGAGGGATTGCTGCTGGGGTGGATGGATGGATGGATGGATAAACACGAGCCTACTCCCATTGCCCCACAGGAAAGCACAGCGTGACACTGAGAAATCAGCCTGTCCCCACCAGGGCAGGGAGCATGTGTGTCCCTCCATCAGCAGGTCCCCCAGGAACATGCTGTTTGCATTCACAAGCTTTTTATCTGCTGTAAAACCTCAGGGGAAATGCTGCTGTGAGAGCATTGGGCAGAACCATGCCAGGAAACCATCTTCCCAGAATGGAGAAAAGAGCTGGCAGCATGTCTGATAACAAGTGATCCCCAATGAGATGTTCCCCACTTGCAAATCCCCACATCTCACTACCTTCAGCCCCAACTCACTGATATCCAGGGGTGCTTCAGAGCCTCTGCTGCCGTGATGCGCTTGGACGGGTTTATGGTCAACATCTTGTTGATGAGATCTTTTGCTTCAGGAGTGACCGTGTCCCACTCAGGGGAGGGGAACTGCCAAAGCAAAGGGACGAGGGTGAGGGATGGCAGAGAGCCCCTCTGCACTTGGGTTGCTTCTCCTGCAACTTGGGACAGGTTGGAGAAATGGTAGCCACTGGAAAGAGCTTCCAGGTAGGAAACTGAAGAGCAGGAGGGGAAGAAGAAAGTTGGAAGACTCGGGACAAGACTGGCATCTCCCAAGAGTGGCCCTGAAATATGTCAGTGTGTGCCTGGGCATGGCAGTGAGGCCAACACTCTTCGACCAGGGGCAGAGGAAAGCATTTGTTCCCATCTATCTGAACTTGTCTTGGCTGCTCTTCTAGAGCAGCAGGCTGCAAGGCAGGGAGAGAGAGGAGACTGTGAATGGGGGCAGCAAGACAAACCCACTCACATCATAAGCTCCAGCCTTGATCTGCTGGTAGAGTCGGTGTTGGTCTTCATCCCAAAAGGGTGGGTACCCAACCAGCAGGATGTAGAGGATGACACCTGCCCAGGAGAGGAGATGGGATCAGTGGGAGAGAATTCATTGCTGGAGGCAGGAGCACACACAGCCTGGGGTCTAACTCAAGCAGAGAAACAGAAATTAGAGAAACACGAAGATTTGCTCACTGTTTAAAGAGCAAAAGGCTTATTGGTGGGTCCAATTCAGAGGTTCAAGGCTCTGGCAGCCACCATGCAGAGCCCAAAGTGGGTGCCCTGGCAGGGGTGGGTGATGCCTCCTCCCCACTGTAGATGGAAAAAGGCTCCCCTATGGCTGCATCTGCACGGAGGCATTGCCTAACTCCACAGCACCGCAGGGAAAAGAGGCAGTGTCTCGCCTGACTGGGAGCTTTGGGCACATAACAAGGGGCGTGATCCTTCAGAGAAGGGTGCCACTCGATCGGGAGTGTGTTGCCCAGGGTAATGTGCCACCTCCTGGGTAAATCCTCCACGCTGACTTCCCTGAGATGTGACTGGCACTGCAATTTAGGACATGCTGGATGAACTGCCTGCCTCATCCCGCCCAGCCCAGCCCAGCCCAGCCCAGCCCGCTCCCGGCATTCCAGCCCCGCTCTGGCTTACCGCAAGCCCACAGATCCACGGCCTTGCCATAAGGGTCCTTCCGGAGCACCTCGGGGGAGAGGTATCCCGGAGTGCCGGCGAAACCTGTGACAGACAGCCCGTCACGCCCGCCGTCAGGCAGCCCCCGTCCCCGCACAGCCCGCCAGCAGGGACTGCTCCCCGGCCAGGCACAGCGGGAGCCGAGAGTGCTGGCACATCCCGACCCGGCGGGACAGACACCCTCCTTCCAGAAACCTCTGCGACTCCCGAGGGCAGAGCAAACTCTGCTTTTCTGCCGCTGCCAAACCCCAGATGGTGCCTCAGGCTGGAGTGCTCTGCTCTGCACTTCGGGCGCTTGGAAGAGGCTTTCCCCCTACTGGTCTGCCCCTGTTGCCGGCTTGTCCATCTCACCGGGACACATCGGTGACTCACAGAGTCCCTGTGGAGCTGTTTGCTCCACATCAACCTGCTCATCCACAGTGCTTCCTGGGCTGGTGCTGCTGGGACTCCCCCATAATCCTGGGCTCAGGGTCCTGGAGCCCCCCTGAGCTAAGATGCCAAGGAGGGCTGGAGGAGACCCCACCTCAGGCCAGTCCTACTCACCAAACCACGCTTGCTGGTCTCCCTCCACCTCGATGGCGAGGCCAAAGTCAGCCAGCTTGACGGCAGCACCCTTCAGCTTGGATGCCAACAGCAGGTTCTCGGGCTGCAGAAGGAGATGTGAATACATGGGGTTGGAGAGGAGTGAAAACCCTTCAGGGGCTCTGCTTTTGGCAGGGGGAGCTTCCCAGCACAGCACAGAGAAAGCTCTGGATGTGCTCCCTGACTGCTTTGTCCTGCTCTTTGCTCTTTTGTCCCTGGAACCACAGGGGATCATAGACTGCAAAGACCTCTCTACCCCACCTCCCTTGTGTCATTTCACTCTGGAGCTGGTTTCTGCTCTGTGGGTTTCCCGCAGCCCTACACGTGTTCCTCCCTGCCGTTTCAGCAGCCCTGAGAGACTCTGGGCTTTGTTCCACAGTGTTTTGCATCACAGATGGGGTCCCCTGTCCTCCCACAGGCACTCTCCCTGCAGCTCCTACCTTCAGATCCCGGTGAACCACCCCCATCTGGTGGCAGTGCAGGACGGCCTCCAGGATCTGCTGGATGCAGTGGCTGTGGGAGAGAGGAGAAAGCTCACACAAGTGGCCGGTGAGGCAGAGTTTTGTCAGACGCTTCTGTTCTGCTGCATTTCACCCCTCTCCCCCTCTCCCCATCACGCTTCCCATCAGCAGCCCTGCAGCACAGCTCAGCATTGCCCTCCACCAGTACCCACACACCTGTGGGGAGCAGTTCCAACCCAGTAAGAACCCAACAGAGCTATTGGACACCAAGTAATGGTGAGCAGGAGCTTAGGCAACATAGCTGAGCCCGTGGGGACCCCCACAGGAGTAGCACTGGAGACCAACAGTGGAACCACAATATCAGCAAAGATTTGGTCTCCAAACCCCGGCAGAGCAGATGTGCTCTGTGCAACCTTTGTTCCAGCCCTATTTCCCTGCTCTCCTCTAATGCAGGTGGCTCTGCTGTGTCTGCTTGCTTTCTATCTAGTTCATTACATTCCAGCTCTGCTGTGTGCGTGAGACAGGAAGGGAAAAAGACAGACAAAGACACTTCTGCTCCAAAGCAGCTTGTGTGCTAGGCAGAAGGTCTTTATTTACATGTATTTTATTTTATTTGTATGACACTAATAAGTGGATGGGCTGTAAGTGGATTCAGTGCAGGCAGCCCATTAAAGGAGATTGTTTTCTGCCTAGAAATAAAGGATATTTCCGTGCAGAGAGGTAGTGTAGAGTTTTCACCACCTTAGACATACATACAGGCTACGCTTAGCCTGGGGGCAAAGCCAAGAGGCACAGTGATATCTGGAGAGTGGAGAGGGCCAGATCATGTCCCCTCAAAAGAGTGAGACTAATACTGTCCCCTGGATGAACTGCAGGGACCAAAGGGGTGGCTGAAATGGCTCTGCAGAAGGTACCTGGAAAGTGCCAGTGGGAGTATGGGAGGGAGCAGAGCTCCAGCACAGCCTGTCTTGACTGCTCCTCCTCAGTGCTTTCAAGTGGCAAATGGCAGAGAAACACTTGCAGATGGCTGGAATGCAGCTCCCAGGGGAAGGAGTGACGTCTGCAGGGTGCCTGGGCTCTCATAGCCCTGACTGGCCACCAGCCTGGTGCTGGGTTCCCTCCCTGCCAGCCTGGGGAGCCCTGGTGCCCCTAGACCAGGGACCCCCCAACACCCTGTTCATTTACAGTGAGGTCAGATGTTGGCTATCCCAACATCCAGGAAAATGAGGATGCTGTGGGCAATGGCTGGGAGCCATCAGATTCAAAGTGGAAACCAGTCCTGTGGCAGCACATGCACTTCTTGGCACAGGAGTTGAGTGAGTTAGAAGGAGCATTTTGGGTGGGTTTGTTTTTTTTTTTTTTGCACCACAGTTCTGGTCTATGAGTATGTGTTGCAGAGTGGCTGTAAAACACCTCCCAGTGCAGAATGAGCTGGTGCTGCAGGAAGCCAGTCATGTAGGACCCTGGGAGGGAGCAGCCTGTGGGAGAAGGGAACACCTCCTGTCCCCTCCACAGCTTGGCTCACCTGGCATCTGCTTCACTGTAGTACTCCCTGGCCACAATGTCCTCAAACAGCTCCCCGCCGGTGACCCTGCAGAGAACAGGGGGAGCTGGATTGACTGACAGCACCCTCAGCCCTGGCAAGCCCCCCAAAATGTCCCTGCACCATGCATGGCAGGAGAACTGGGGGTGCAGCACAGGGACCTGCCCTCTGCCCGGCTTGGGGGACCCAAGTTTGGTTCAAACCCAGCCTGCAGAGAGGGCTCGGGTGAGGTGGAGGTCATGTCACCCCTGGGGGAAGCACAGAGCTGCCCGTGGGTCAGGGGATGCAGTGAACCATTACTCACAGGTCAAATATCAGGTAGTGGTGTCCCTCTTCAGAGATGCTGTCGTGGAGCCTCACTGCAGCAGAGACAGAAGGGTTATGGGGTATACCTGGCTCCCACCCTGTTCCCTGAGAATGCCTTTGCTCCCCTTTGGGCACAAGCAGGAGCTGGGGAAGGGCACAGCAGAGCTATTCCTCTGGCTGTTGCCACTGGCTGGGTGAGGGACCCCAGCCATGGCCCCAGTCTGGGGCAGTCGTGCAAAGCTCAAAGATCACATCCAAATCGGGGACTGCCCCGGGGCTGCTCCTGGCCAGGGTTCCAGGCAGCTGCTGGGCTATCTTGGGCACTGGGCAGGCTGCAGGCATGGGTATCCCCACTCCCATCAGGAGAGGTGCCCAAGCAGAGAGAGAGCTCAGCAGGGAGCTGAGCTGACAACTCTGGCACCCACAGGGCTTTTTTATTTTCTGCTCATGACCTTCCTTTTCTCCTTGGGAATCTCCACGGGATGAATTTCCCCATCTCCTGGCGCCCTCTCCCCTTGGGCACACCCCTTGCCAGGTACAAACCTGTCAGCCTGCAGCTGCGTGCTGGTTATTCAGGCTCAGATCCCTGCTCACACTTAGCAGGGGAGGTGTGCAGCAAGGGGACAGGAACAGAAGGAGGTAGGGCAGATAAACAGAGATTTGTCCAGCATCCTCTGTCCCCCACCTCGTATTCTGTTTGATTCCCTTGAGACTATGAATATTTAATGCTTCCTCTCTCTCACCTGGTTTCAGGCTGATACAACTTTCAGCATATTTGAGAATGTTGGGAATCCGGGAGGAAAAAAGAGACATTCAGGTGAGAGATTTTGTGGGAGTTTTTACTCCTAGCCCCTTTTACTGCATCTAAATCAGCTGAGCCCTATATGGAAACATCCTCCAGACTCAGTGTGAGCCAGAGGAGATAACAACCCCAGCAGTGAGTGCAGACGCTGCACTGTGTCACTCTTATCTACCAGGCCAGCAAACACCACTTTGCTGGTCCTTTTCCTGTCTCCAGGCTCTGTGGGCCAATCCAGTGGCTGCCAAGAGCACGTTGCCAGCAGTGTCACCTCACCTGGCCAGGGCACAGAGCAAACAAGGTCCAGTGGGCTGATCAGCATCTTTTCTGTCTGTCTCTCTTGTGGTCTTGACTACTGACACAACTTGCTCATCTTATTCTCCCATTATCCCTCCCCACTGCTGGCCTCTGCAGACATCCCCTGTGCTCCAACATCTGTGTCTGCTCTGTTTTTTTCCAACATACAGCCCCAGATTTTCTGCCTTCCTCTGCTGGAAGAAATATATTTCCTCCCGTTTCATCTCGCCTGGGAGGGATTTGGGGGTATCACTCCTGCAATCCCACAGAAGCTAAAGTATTCTCAGGGGGATTAGGTGAGTTTGGTGTGGATAGGGCCAGCATAACCATAAGCATATGGTCCGGATATGTTCCCTGCTTGGGGAAGTCCCAAAGCCTGTGGCTGCCAGGAGCCAAGAAGGTATAAGAGGGAGCAGCTGCTCTAAATATAGGCTGATCCTACAAGTATCTGTTACTGACCATAGTCAGAGAGAGCTGCACTGGCCAAACTACTTCAGCTCAGAGCTGAGAGCCAAGGCAGGAGCAGGACACAGCTTCAGGAATGAGAGTCAAAGTACCAGGAGCTCAAACTCCAGGGCAAGATGCAGCCAAAGTTTCCCAATAAAGCAAGACTTCCCTGAATGGAAACAGCTCTCGCTAGTATATCACCCAGTGCTGTGGGGTCCTGGGGACCTGGGCCTGCCCTTGACTGCCCGTGCACAGCCTTCCATGTGAGGCTCTCCAGCAGGCACGGTGCAGAGCACAGGTTGGCTCCTCCAGGAACTGCAGCACGGCATCCTCATGGGAGATGGAAGGAGCCCACCTTGCTGCAGGGAACAAGTAAGAGGACAGCAAAACCCTTGGCAGCTGGGGTGCTTCTCCCCGGGCAGGGCTGGACAGGGCTGTTTTGCCTCATCCAGCAGCAGTGCCTCCTCTTCCTCACGCCAGGCTGCTCTGCAGCGGCACCGCTCGTTCCAGCTCCTGTGTGGGTAACGAGCCGCCTTTGCTGCACGGAAGGGAAGCTGCAAGCCCAAGTTTCCAGGCAGCAGGAGCAGTGGAGGGGGGTGAAAGGAAAGAGGGTGTGGGGTGGGGGGTGGAGAAGAGCCTCCTGGGTATAAATAGCAGCAGATTGGGTTTGTTAGCACATCTCATGCTGTTAACCCCTTCCAGCCTTTGCAGCTCTGAACCTGCCAAGTTACAGCCAAACAGAGAGGGGTAGTGTAGGGATGGGGGACCGGGACAGGTGAAGTGTTTTGGTCCTCGGAGACCTTGCCAGCCCCACGGGAAGGCGATGGAGAGGGAAGGGTGGAAGACACTGGTGGGAAAGATCTGTGGCCAAGCTGGGAACCTGGGGATCCTGCAGGTGCCATCCTGCAGGTCTCATGCGATGAGTTCCTCTGGGTTTAGTATTTCTTTTTATTCTAACACTTTGCGCTGTGTTTCCTTCTGGTCGCGGCAATTCCCGCAAGTATTTTGGTGCAAAGAGGAGGCAGGACGCCCCGGAGGGACCCCTGCAGGACAGCTCCTGGTCCTGCTGGAGCAGAGGCTGGGGAATGCTGCAGGGTCCGGCGTCCCGGCAGTGAAGGGGGGACCTGCCACGCAGCCGTGTGCCCGAGACAGATGGAAGCTGATAGTCTTTTTTGGAACAGAAATATTTATGGGACAGGAGCCACATGGCTCGTCCCAGTGGCCCCGGATCTAGCTCCCTGGATCTGCTGCAGCAGCTCCTGGGGAAGGATGGATCCAGGTCACCGGAGCAGTGAGGGGGCCAGGGAGGAGCTCAGCCGCAGGGGATCCCTCCCAGCTCCCGACTGTGGGTTGAGAGGACTGCAGAAACCACCAAATACTCTCCCAAAAGCTGCAGGATCTCACTGGGGTTGGTACATCCTGGGGTACAGCAGAGGAAAAAGGGGGTTCATCCAGACCATCTACAGGGATCAAGAGCCTGCATCAGCATCCCTTCCAGGATGGAGTTTGGGATTTTTTTTTTTTTTTACTGCAGTTTTTTCCCCTCCCCTCTCTCCTTCTCTCTCTCTCCTTCTGGCCTATTTTTGTCTTTTGCAGGGGCTCAGGAGTTTTCCTGAAACAGCTTTTCCGAAGGAGGCTACTTTCAGATGGACGGTCGGTGGGAAAGTCTTCGCTTCCCCCCCGCCATCGCTCCTCCCACACGCCCCGCGCTGCTGCTGCTGCTGCTCCGAGCTGCAGCCGCTTTTTGGAGCATGCAGAGGAATACGGCACCCGAGCGGGGGGAGAGCAGTAAAAATAGCCTCTTGCAGCCTCCCGGGGCTCCGCTTCTCCCTGAGGGAGCTATGGCCAAGTGGGTTAGTCCGGACCTACTTCAGTCCCCCTGTGCCCAGTGGGGGCCTTTTTTCCCCATGACCCCGTTTGAAGATGGTGTTTCCCATGAGGAAGAGGAGGAATGGCTCTGCAGATCAACCAGGCAGGACGACACCGAGCCCTTCTCAGCCTCTGGGACAAACAGTCCATGCTGCTGCAGACAGGGCTGGATGATGGATGGAGACCCCCTAGCCCTGGCTGGGACATGGCAGGGCAAGTGGGCAGCAGAGCCAGGAATGGAGCACCAGCAGTGGAGGTGCACTTACCAATGTTGGGGTGCTTCAGGAGACGGCAGATCCGGGCTTCTCGTTCCAGCTTCTGGTGATCTGAAAGAGGCAACATCCCTAAATTAGGATCTGAGGAAGGGAATCAGTGGCTCTCAGAGGAGGTGTTGGCACAGGAAACCTGGCGGGTCAGAGCAGCTTCCTTCTTTTTTTTTTTTTTTTTTTTTTTTTTTTTTTTTTTTTTTTTTTTTTTTTGCTAAAGAGTTACAGATTTTGGGATAAGTTCAGCATCAGGGCCCAATGGGCACTATCCCAGCACAGATGCAGTCCCTGGCTAAGCCCCTCAGCCGCTTATGCCATGGGCAATCTTGGATTTAGAATGATCCTTTGCTCTCCCCTCTCCCTTCTCTTTGCTGAACAATCTCTGATCACCTCCCAAATACCCTGGATTTGTCTGGGTTATCCTTGCTGGCAGCGCTGTTCCTTTTTCTTCTATTCATCCAGGCACAGGCAATCAGCCAGGACATTTCTGGCCCTGCATTGTACAATTTGAGCAATTGAAGGCAGAGTGAACCAGTGAGAAGTGTCAGGATGAAATGAGGCTATGGGCTTCACTCCCCCTCACCATCTTCAGCCATTCCACACCAGGGATTTGCTCTCCTACACTGCAGAACCTATCTCAGAACCAGTGCCTGTCTCCAAACAGGAAGCACAGGTCCCACTCCCCAGCTTCCAGCAGGCTTGGGGATGTGAGACAACAGAGCTCTGGGCAAAGTAAGTTGAGCTGAGCCAAAAAATCCTCCGCCCTGGGACAGCTCAGAATGAATCTGCAAATCATTTTGTTTCTTCCTCTGCACTTCTCTCCTTGCTCACACCTGACCCAGCCACGCTGCGTGGAGGTGCCTGACTGGAGGCATTTTGTGCAGGAACTCAGCAGACAGGACAAGCGAGGATATAATTAGGGCTGCTGTCTCTCAGTGCTATCACTGCTACCTTGCAGGTTCACACCCCAGAGTCTCGCTCTGCATCAAACCAAACCTGGGTGTCTCCAACCACTGAGACGTGAAAGCGACACAGCCCCTTCTCCGTGGGGCTGCAGCCTTCCCCAGGGCTCAGTATCCTGTCCCAGAGGCACCCTGGGGCTTGGGGTGAGGTTTGCAGCCTGTACTCTGTGAGCTGAAGGCTGAGATAACCTTGGTGGCCTCATTCAGCTCCCCACATTGTTTCCCCTGATGGGTGACAACATTCCCAGGGTGGGACAGGGTGACAAGGAGAGGTCGGAGTTCAAGCTGTTCTCACAACTAAAGTCCATTGTGGGGTAGATGATGAGGATGGGATGGAGAGACAGTGTGGCCAGTGGGTTACAACTTCTCCTACCCCACAAACCCAGCTCCTGCACACACCCAAACCCCATTTTTCCTCCAAAATCTCCCCCATCTCTCCTCCTGCCCCCTCTGTGTTGGCAGCCAGGAGGATGCCTAAAGAAACAGACCATGACTGGGGATGTTTTACAGCTTCTCTCACCTTCACCCCACTCCTCTCCTTCCTGCCCTTTGTTTCTGGGAAAGTGCCATCCTCCCTGCCAGCACTGCAGAAATGGGGGGTTCCAGACCATTAGCCAAAGTCGCTGGTGATTCCAGCTGGCAGAGCAGGGAAAATAACCCCAGTGAAGCTTCTCCAGGGGACTGCTGAGCACTGCAGGGACAGCACAAACCCCAGGAGAGAATGGAGAGGGGCAAACTGCCGGAGGAGGAGAGCGGAGGCAGGAGGGAGCAAAGGGAGGGTGGCTCAATCTGCTGCTCCAGGCGGCCCTGAAAACTGGGAGGCGTTTGCCAGCTGGGGTATACGGGCAGGAGCCAAGGGCTGAGCCCAGCACTGCACACCCTGCCCAGAGCCCAGCCTTTGGCTTTGAGGGAAGAAAATCCCTGAAGAGGGGCAGGGGTCAGTGCTGGAGGACCTGAGGGGCTCAGTGCCGGTGCTGTGCCGCTTTGGCAGCACTGTGAGAGAGATTCTGCGACACACTGGTTTAATTCCAGGTCAGAAAGGAGCTTGTCACTCTTTTCTGCATTTAAATTTTGCCTTCGGAGGTCAGCAGTGGAACTGGGAGAGACACTGAGGGAGGTTAATTAAACCCTCCTGGCAGGGTGCTTCCCCCTAGCACACATCCTGCATTCCCGACAGCCAGGGAGGAGCCGGAGCGGGGACATGGCATCTGCTGCCTCATCCTTTCAGTCCACTCATCACCTCTGCCAGGTACCTGGGGGCAGAGGGGTCCCTGCCTTGGGGCAAGGGCTGGTTGATGACTTCTGTGCTGGCTCAACTCAGCCTCACTCTGAGGAGCAGCCAGGATGGACCCACTGGGACAGACCAGCCAGCACCTCTCCCAGCAGCAAACAGCCAATGTGCTCCACCAGAGAGGATGGCAGCGAGGGCTGAGGACCCATTTCCAGGTAGAAATGAAGTCAAACCCCCACCTGAAGGGATGTTCCCCTTTCATTGATGTAAGTATATGAGTAAGAAAACTTACAGACCCCAGAGCAGGGATGGGGTGTCAGCAGGGGCCCTCTCAGAAAGTTATGTTTCCAAAATAACTGTGCTACCCTGCACCCAAAGCTGGCAGTGGCCTGACTTTGTTGCAAAGCTGTAACCATCATTTTGCTGCAATGTGTGCAGGGTGGTAGGGGGGTCTCAGGAACAGAAATTAGGTCCTCTGGCTCCTGAGGTAGGTTGGGGTCTGGGAGTTCCCTTGAGCCTTGGCACAGCCAGGCTCCAGATGCATCCCTGTGATCAGATAGGATGTGGCATGCAGCCACCAAGGCACCTCCTTGGGATGTTCACCCCGTCCATCAAGGAGCTCAGTGTGTACTGCAGCCAGGACAGCGTGGGATGAGGGGGTCCCCATTGCAACCAAAGACCCCCTACCTCATTACACATCAAAGGCATCATCCCAGCACCATGCAGAGGGGACACATTCCCCAGTACATGAGCCCTGCTCACCTCATGCCTTCCCTAAAACACCCTCAGAGCTTACCTCGAGCAGAGAGCTTCTTGGTATTGATGATCTTGGCTGCATACTCTTGTCCTGCCAACACCTTCACGCATCTCCGGACAATGGAGAAAGCGCCCCTGGGAACAGAAGATGCCAGAGGTGAATGGGCACAGCTCAGCCCTCAGGTGGCTGTGGGGTGGGGACAGCCACAGCATGGGGACAAGGATGGGGACAGGTGCTGACTGGGGCAGGGACTCAGGCAAAACATGGAGGGATCTCAGCCAGCTTCCCTGCACCACTGTCCTTGAGGAATGATGAGAGGAGGCACATGGCAGACCTAGAGATGAACGTGGATTTCTCCCCTCCATGCTCCTCTGGGACACCCCAGGCACTGTGCCCTTTTCCTCCTCTTCCTCCTGGCTTGCCCTACCTGTTGCCAGGAGGGAAGGGCAGTGATTTACCGGGGGCGCTGGTTCCCAAGGGAAACTGTGATGGCTGCAGCTGCCACGTAGCTCTTGGCCACTTCAGTCTGCGTGGCTCTGCCTGTTCTAGACCTTTCAGTCACAGCAGGACTTGGCAGCTGTGACTGTTATCAGATCACCCTCCCTGCAAAACTGTCACCCAGGCAGGGACAGCCCAGGGGACCTTGTGAGGATGGAGCCCAGCTGGACAGGGATGGATGCTGTTGCACCTTGCACGTGCATGAGCCAACGTGCAAAGCTGTCCTGGGGTCTGGCAGGCGAGCAAGCACGAGTGCTTGGGACACTCCAAAGGCTCCTGTCTGCCCTGGTACCCCATAGCCCAAGTCCTGCCAGCTCGTGGCACGGCCAGTGCCGGTGCAATGCTGGGAGCTGCAGCACTGCAATCACACACACACACACATGCTCCAGCCCTGCTGAGCACAACCTTTGTGCCAGGTTCCCTTTCCTGCCAAACCTCTCCAATCGCTAAAATAACAACTATCAAAAGCAATACCACCTCCTGCCCCACCTTCCCCCACTCCCCTTCACCCCACTCCAACTCCCTGCCGAGGAATAAAAGGCCGCGGGCTGGAGAGAGCGGCGGCTAATTGATTTTAGCGGCGGGGGTGGGTGGAGACGGGCAATTTGGGTTTGAATGTGATTTTTAGGAGAGCAGGCGAGCAGCGGGTGTGGAGGGATGGGGATGGAGCCCCAGCAGAGCTGGCAGCCCACGCACCCAGTGCTGCCGTGCAGAGCATCGCTCGCGGCACGTGCCAGGCAGGAGTTGGGGGAAAACATCCTGGTGCTTCCCAGCTTCCCCGTCC
This sequence comes from Argya squamiceps, assembly GCA_037834095.1. Classification (NCBI taxonomy): domain Eukaryota; kingdom Metazoa; phylum Chordata; class Aves; order Passeriformes; family Leiothrichidae; genus Argya; species Argya squamiceps. The sequence goes on from JBBMKD010000034.1 coordinate 11,520,808, forward strand.
TGCCATTTAATCCTGGCTGCTGAAAGAGCTGAGCTGTTAATATCCCTGAATCCTGGGGAAGAATAAACTGGAAAGGGTGGGCGAAATGTTTCATATCCAGCTCGCCATAGGTAGGCAGACCAGAGCTATTGGCGGTTCTGTGGTCTCGCTCTCTTCATCCTGCTGGGAACCCCACACTGTGTAGGTTTTGTGGGCTCCTGTGGATCCCTGGGACTTATCTTTATTTTTTTTCATGAAGGTGTGTGGTGTTTCTGCAGTGGCAGGACAGTCTGCAGCAGAGAGTGCAGCAAGCAGGGATGTCCCTCTGCCCCAGCTCGGGGTTTCACTGCAGAACCCAGCATGAGGCATGAGGCTGGAGGGCTGTAGGTGTCCCAGATCCGCTGGAGGCTGGGGACTGATGGTCACTCCAGTGTCCACAGCCACTTGCTCATCTATTTATTTGAATTGAACAGCGAAAAACGGGGAGCCATGGGAAATGGCAGTTTCATTCCTCCAGCTGCATTCCTGGCTTTTGGCTCCTCCAGACCTTCCTAACAGAAACCAAATGTCTATTTGTGGTCTGTAAATCATAAGCAAAATCCTATGTGCCTGGAGGGTGGGTGGAACATGGAACACTGGATGCAGGTGCCGGATACCCAGGGGTACAGCATGCTTGCCATACCCCCATCCTTGTTACAGTTGGGTCCTTCAGTGGGTCTGCATTGGCCAGGAACCCTCCACATTGTGTGTTTGACCCCCAGCCAGGCTCTACTGCCTATGCCAGGCTGCTTCCTTGCTACTCAGTCCCATTGTAGGATTTTTCCAGCTTATGGGGGGAAAAAAAGCCTGCCTTTGCTCCATCTAAATACAGCATCTTCATGGCAAAGGCAGCATCCCCTTCCACACCAGGAGCTCATGGAGCACCGCAGGCAGTGCTGGGGGTGCCAGGCAGGCAGCTCAGCCCCCCTGAGCTGCAATAAACCCCTCTAGAAGGAAGGAATTATGTCCTGTTCCCTGGCCATGGGCAGCAGCATGTCTCTTTGCTCCCAGGGTCGTGGGTCTTTGGATGGGGATCACCCCAGCCCTGGTGACAGCTGGGGGCCCCAGCTCTGCCTGGCTTGACTGAGACAGCGTGTCCCAGTCTGAGCAGGGGATAGGTACAGCACCTGCAGGACATGGGTACAGACTGTGTCCTTGTCACCTGGCTAGCTGCCAGCACAGGTGACATGTTGGACCCACAGCCCAGCACAAGCGCTGTCCCTGCAGCCCCAAACCCTGACACCGCTGAGCTCCAGCCCTGCAGCCTCTGTCCGTGGGTCCCTAGGCCAGCCATGACCCCATGCCTTGTCCCCACGGCCCTCCCCACCAGCTCAAGCAGTGGCTCTGCCACCAGGATGCTCCGCTTCTCCCTTTTTCACACCTTCCCTGCCAGCGCCCGGCTGTGCTGCTGCCGCCCTCCCTCTCTTCAACACCTCCTCCTCCTCCGAGGCATTTTATCTCCTTTCTAGAGAGAAGGGTGTGGGCTGGGGATTTTTTGTTCCTCCAATTTTTTTTTTTCCTTTTTAATAAGCCCCCTCTCCTGCGGCTCCGGGAGCGGAGGGGCTGATCCTACGGCTCGGCACGGTAATTGTCTCCAGCCTCTCCCTGAACCTGCTGCGGGGGCGGATTTGGAGGCGCCGATGGAGCTGCACTTCATGTTTGTCCTACTCCGGGGGGCCGTGGGCAGGATCCTCTCCCTGTCCCCCCCGCTGCCCCCCGCCCTCCGCCCGATTCCCTCCTGCAAGCGTGGGGGACCGGAGCAGACCTCCACTTGCTCAGCTTTGCGGGGGCTGCCGCAGGAGTGGGTTTTCCCCAGCTCCGTGTCCCCCGCTCGGGACAGATGTCCTCCCATGCTTGGGAGGTGCAGGGATGTGCCAAGGGCTTGTGCCTTGCCGGGCACTCTGCAGATCTCCCTCCCCATCTCTGCCTGCCCCCAAAGCCCCACCGTGGTGCTACCATTCGATGTGTGGCATCTCAATCCCCGCCTGCCCGGCTGCCAGGATGGGTGAGAGCCGAGGAAACGGCGGAGAAACAGGGTGGGTGCGGCAGCCTGGCACCCCGACCTGCCGCCCTGCCAGCCGGGCTGGGGACACACCGTGCTCCCCCCAAAACACCACCCCAGTCCCTTGGGGACAGCAAACTCAAGATGGACCCTCTCTGCCTGAATCCTTGCAGGACGCTGCTCCCTGGCAGGGTCTGGTGCAGGGAGAGCCGCTCTGCCCAGCCCTGCCAGGACAGACCCACCCCGACTGGCACCGGGAGCATCTCTCCGGAGGAGGAACGACACTTCCCAGCGCGAGCAGCTGCCGCAGCAGAGCAGAGGTGCAGCACTTCGTCCTCATTTCCCTCTCTAAGCCCATGAAGCAGAAATTTCCCCGTGGGAAACCGCTGATTTTTGAATGTGCCAGGATGTGCTGGAAACCATCCCAGTGGAAAATCCCCAACCAGCCCCACATCACCTTGGCTAAGCTGGTGAAGCCCCTAACTCGGGAACACCTCGGCGCTGCTGTTGTACCTGCCCTCTTGAGTGGATAGAAAAGCTGTGGGATGCACTGAGCTGGGGCTGCTGCCCCTGCATCACCCTAAAACTGTAGCCGGGGGCGATGCTCTCAGGGGCTGGTGAGCTGCTGCGCCAGCTTTGCTCCTTTATTCCTGTTAAAATGCATGTGTCCAGGTGGTTTTACACCACAGTGCTGGGCAATGCAGGCAGCCCCAGAGCCTGGGTGCTCAGCCCTCCAGTCAGCACCCACCCAGCAAAGCGTTGCACCCCAGATACCTTCAGGAGCCCTCCTGGTTCTCCCCCATCACTCCTGGCCTGCGAATTCCCCTCCACATCCCCACAGCCACCTCTGCCCAGCCAGAGCCCCACAGCCTCACCACAGGCACGGAGCAGCCAGTGCCACCCCAGCCACCACCACAAAGCCCTAGAGCCCTGAAAAGCTGAGAAAAGGCAGGAAAAAGCAGGTCCCACATCCCACCTTACCACCAGCTCCCTGGTGGGTTCCCATACCCCTGCCTGCAGTGCCAGCTGGGGCTGTCCCCGCCACAGGGACCCACTCCCATCCCAATCCCCTGCTGTCCACCAGCCCCTCTCTGTCACCCTGATGCCACAGGGATGGATGCGAGTGTCCTGGGATGGGGTGGGGGGGTCCATCTGCCTCCACGGAGCTGCACTTTGTAGCAGCACCCTAGTGCCACAGTTTGGCTGGGGGCTGTGAGCCGCATTCAGCCCAGCCAGCACAAAGTCCTCCTGTCTCAGCCTCTCCATTTCCCCATCTCTGCCCTCTCCCTTCTCCCTCACCCCCATTTCACTCGCCCACATGCATGTGGGCACACTCTTAGGCACAGGCTGCTCTGTGCCCGGGCGATGCAGGGCTGTGGGGTTGGAGCATCCCTGTGCCTACAGATGGACAAAGCTTCCCCTCTGGAGCACAGGCACCCCGAGCCCACCACAACACTGCCAGCCACTCCGAAGGGACGGCAGCCACACGGCCCAGATTTACACACCAGCTCCAAGAAAAGGCACAGAAACCAAAACAGAGGCACATGTCTGCTCACTCCTGCGCCCGTTCCACAGCCACACGCTGGGCGGGATGTGGAGCATCCCTCCACATGGGGAACCTGGGATCCCCTGCTCCACCCTGGGGTGCTCAGCACTCCCCACGATCCCCTGGCTGTGCAGAGGCAGTTCTGTTTGCACACACACACACACACACACACACACACACACATGCACTGATCCAGGCACACACGATGACACCTGGACCAGAGGAGCTGAGCCCTCCCTCGCAGGAAAGCAGGGTCAGACAGGGCTGTGGCTCACCCGCACTGGGACAGGGCTGGGGAATATCCTGGATCTTTCCAAAAGCCACCAGGATTCTCTGGGGGCTGCCAGGCAGACTGGATCTTGTGCAGGTTTACTCAAGCCCCGGTGAATCCACACATAGATAAATTCCCTAAAGAAATGTGAGCAGTGCCCACTGCTTTGGTTTTCCTCCTCAGCTGTCCTGTACCTCTGCCCGGCTGGAGAACTTCCCGAGGGAGCTAGCAGCCTTCTTTTCTGGGAGCAGCTTTTCCATAAGAGGGGCAGCTGAGCCTTTCCCAGGAAACTCCAGACCTCTGGGGTGTCCCAAGCCCCCAGCCAAACACCCATCAGCAGCCCCTGAACTCAGGCAGGGACAGAGAAGCAGGTCTGGGGCTGGGAGCCCCCATCCTCACTTGCGTGCTCTCTCCGATTCCCTCTGCATTCTCTCCATGCCCATCTCCTTTCCCTCATCTCCAGCAGTTCCCAGCACTGCTGAGTCTCTATCCCAGCCAGGGCACAGCCCTGCTCTGAGCATCCCAGCCCCATCTCCAACTTACTTGCCCAGTTCCTCAAAGAGCTGGTACTCCTCAGTGAAGCGATTGCAGGTGATGGTGGCCATCCCGAGGGGCTGGAAATGCTCCCTCCCGGTGCAGAATTTGGGGCAAGCAGCTCTCCTCTCGCTCCCTCCCTCTCCGTGTGCTCCCGGGGCTCTCTCCTCGCTGAGGTAAATAAGGGAATATATTTGATTGACAAGCCCAGAGATAATGATGAGGGCAATTTGTCTTCTCAGCTTCACAAGCCTTCGTCAGCATCCCCGTCCCCATGGTGACCACCGCTGCCAGAAACGCCCTGTTTCTGTTGCCGGGGCAACTGCTTCCCAAACCCGCCGCCCTCCGTGGGGACCAGGGCCCTGCTGGGGGCCCGGCCCGGGGGCTGCCCGGGGGTCACCCACCTGCTGCAGAGGTGGGGGGGGGGTATCTAAAATTTAACTATTAAAGGCAAATTAAAGGCTGTGGCGGTGGTAAAATAATTGGGGCAAAAAACGTTTCCATGGAAACCGTGGTTTCCATGTTGCAGGAGGATGCTGTCACCCCAGCAACTGTTTATTCCCCCCCACCCCAAAAAAAAAAAAAAAAAAAAAAAAAAAGCCTTGCTGGTACCTGCAGCAGCAGCCCTGGGGGCCCTGGGGGCTGTGGGATGGGGACACGCTGCGGCGGGAGGGAGCAGATGGAGCAGAAGTGTGTCAGGAGAAGCTGGAGAAACCATGGCAGGTCCCCAGGTCCCCACACCGTCCTGCCTTCAGCCAGGGTCCCCAGAGGGGCTGGCCCTGATCACACTGTAGGGGGGCCTGGCATCTCCCCACTCCCCCCTTTCCCCACTGTGTCCCCCCAAGGCCCCTGGGGGTCCCCCCCAGAGAGGGGCGAGCAGCCTGGCCTGAAGCACAGCCAGGGGGGAGCAAAAAGGCTCTGTCCTGGGGTGCTGTGTCACTGTGGTGCCCAAGCCAGGGTAGAAAGGGGAGAGTTTCAAAGTGGGAATAGGAGGAAGGTCTGGCTCCCCAGTCCATGGACTTTTTGTTGCTGAGTTGCCTCTCTGCTGTGCTGAACATAAGAAAGCACAAAAAGCACAATAAAAGTGGAGTTGTGAGATCCAAAACCTCAGGGAAGGGGTTTCCCTCTGAGTCCCCACCAGCCCTCACTAGGGATCCAGCACCACCCCCTCTGTCTACATCACCCCTTGCACTTTCCACCTGCTGACTTCACTCAGAAGAGCTTTCTACTAAGTTTTTGTCCCATTTCTGGATGATTTTGCAGCAGCAGGACCCTCATCACAGCAGGAGAAGGGACTGCCCGTGCTTGCTGGGAGGGCATTGCCTTTGGCAGCTGAGAAGGATTGAGTTCCCTTTCAGGCTGCCATGGAAGGGTTAAAAGGGAAAAAAAAGGTTCTAACCAGACAAAAATAGGGAGAAATCTTTGAGAGGGGAGAGAGGAGGAGCAGAGAGGGAGAGAAGAAAGGAGGTGGAAGTGGAGGAGGACAGCAAGTGGCGGAGTGAGGAAGAGGAGGGGGAGGAGGAGAAAGGTCTAATGGCTTTTCCATTAATTGCACCATTACCCACCTTCATCCCCACCTTGCATCCCTGCATCCAGCCAGCTTCCCACTCCTCTTGGTCCCAGGGGATATCATTCTGATAGCAGGGCAGGGACTGGTTCCCAGCCATGGATGGGCACAGGGATGGGGCCACAGTCCCCAAGGGCTGATGACCTCCAGACCCACCCTGGCCATGCCCTGGCATGGGCAGAGCACACCAGGCACCCTCAGTCAAGGTGCAGGCATTGCACACGTGCCATCTGTGCCCTGGGGACACGAGGGTCCCCAAAATGCCTCCAGACAGCTGCACAACTCCTCCCCATGTTGCTCCCACAGAAAAGGGGGTTTCATTCCCCACCCCAGGGCTGCGCCAGGAGGTGGGGGGCTGCCGTGGGGGCCGCTGCATCCGGATGTTTGTGGGAGTGCTCTCCTCCTCCAGCATTTTGCTGCCAGCCCCCAGCAGCCCCTTGGAACCCTAGAGGCAAGAGCAAGAGCCCCCCACTCCCAAGACCCCACGGATGCCCGTGGGCAGCTCTGTGCCCCTGCCTCACTCCCACCTCCCTCCCTCCCACCCGCGCTGCTGTTCGTGTCCCCGTGAGCTCCGCAATGTGACCTGCCCCCCTCCCCGTGCCCACCCCCACACTGCCACACGTGCTCAACCCCACACGCGTGACTCTGCATGCTCCCGGAGCCAGGAGGAGGGATCTGTCCCTTCCTTCCCACCCCCCAGGGCCCCTGCTGCACCCCTGACACCCCAAATCCCTCACCCGGGCAGGGGGTGATGGCAAACCCCTCCATGAAGACCCTGCCTCCCTCCCCAGGGTTCTCCCGCCTGGCAGACACGGCTCTCCAGGAAAAGTTTCTCCCTCTCTGCTCTTCTCTCTCTTCAGGTTTTGGTTTTTTTTCTTTTCCTCGACATTTTTTCCTTCTGAGGGTAAGGGGGTGTCAGACTTCTGCATGCTGAACATGCTCTGCTTTGCTGATAAGGTTTTCCCAAGCAGGAACTGCTGCCTGGTCCCAATCCTCGGTGCCTGGGGAAAATCCAAGGGGAGCAGGAGCTCTGGGTGGAACCTTCCACCTCTGGGCTGGGGGCTCCCCTGTAGAGGGGAGTATTTGCAGCCCTCTCCTAGAGGCCTCAGGATATTGTTAGGATGTGTCTGTTCCCAACCATCCCAAGATTTGCTCCTGCAGGGCTTTGGGAGCCATGCTGCTCTCCTGCTGCCGTGCTCGGGTCTGGCCACCTGATGGAGACCTTCATCCCCAGTGCTCCCCTCCATCACTAGGCTGCCTCTCCAAAAATGCATCCTGCTCTCCACGCCCTGCTCCAGCTCTGCCTGCAGGGCTTCGGTTTCTGCATCCCAGCACGGGGCTGCCCCATGGTGGGCACTCAAGGTCGGATGCTGAACCCCAAACACGCTGGATGGGCAGCTCAGGAGGCATCCACGTGTCCTGGGGGGGCTGCAGCAGGTGCCCCTGCTCCCAGGGGATGGGTCTTGCAGCAGTGCCTCATACACCAAACCAGCCAGGCTGCCAATTACATATTGCAGAGATCCCAAAATTACTGGGACAGTTTCACATGCAAGCTGGGGTCTGGGGGATGCTCAGTTGCTGTCCTCTGGGAAGCTGAATTGGGGGTTATTTTTAGATAAGATTATAAATACCGTGGTGAGGAGAGCTGATTTACATTTAGGGCTGTGTTTGCAAACGTGCCCTGTCCCTACAGGCCCAGCACTTGCTCCTGCAACCACAGGAAGCTGCTCTTGGCTGAGACAGGGTGTCCTCAGTGCCACCGACTCCCCAACAGCAGGGTTCATAGGCAAAGACCCTCCTGTGGACATGTCCATGATACTTGGGGACACTCAGTAAGGTGCCATGTGGCTCCCTGGAACCATCATGCACTGGATCTGAGTGGGAGGAACCTGCAAAACAACACGTCCTCAGATCACTGGCATGAGAAAGGACACGAGTGCCCCTGATGCAGAACTCCTTCTGAGGTGCTCAGGGTCCTCTGCCACTCTTCCACTAGGGCAGTTTGCTGGGATGCCCATTCCCTGTCCTGGTACCGGGCTTCCCTCTCTTGGGTGGGAGTTGCCTGTGGGGCTGGAGAGGCTCTGACGTACCCCCAGTCCTGCCTGGCGCATCCCATCCTTATTCCTTCCCAGTCCTACCCCACTCCCCTCCTCTGGCCAGCCCAGCCCAGCCCAGCCCAGCCCAGCCCAGCCCCACCCTCCTCTCATCCTCCTCCCCATCTCTATCCCATCCCAACTCCATTCATTCCCAGCCCATCCCCTTCCCACTCGCTCCAGCCAGCAGGATGGAAACAGCCAGGGTGGAGACAGCCAGTCCATGCCGACAGAGGCAGCCACCACTCCTCCATCCCCGATGGCCCCGGGTGCATCCCCCTGCCCCATCCCTCCCAAGCCCCCATCCTATGCCCAGCTCCTGCTGGGCTTTGGAGCTCTCTGGGGCTTGCCAGGCGCTTTGAAGGGAGGTTGGGAAGGAGGGGAGTCTCAGCCTGTCTGTGAAAACACGTCTCCCGGGTGCAGGGAACTCCACCGCCTGAGCATCTCTCCAGCTGCATTAACTCCTTGGCAGCCAGAACACACACAACCTCAGGGGAGTTCAGCTCTCTGAAAACATGGGATTTTGGCACATAGCTGCATTTTTTCACAGCACAGACCATTAATGAACATTGCTGTGATGAGGAGAACACGTGGCAGCAGCTGCATCTCCTTTCCCAGCCCAATGTTCAGACACAGCACAGCTGGAAGCAGTGGTGGAGGACAACTGCTGTCATCGGGCTGGAGGCTTTGCTCTCTCCAAGCACCCAGAGATGCTCCTGACTACTTCTCCTCTTTGTTTTAAGGGTCTAAGATATTCCTTCAGCTGTTTCTTCTTGCAAAGACTCAGAATCCAGCTCATTTTAATTAAAATACAGATGACAGCAGATCCACCACTGTGGCCAGGCTGACTGCAAACCCAGCATCAGCCCAGCAGATCCAAACGTAGAAAGAGGAAGTGAGACCAGACGAACATTTTCATATGGATGTTAGTAAAAGGGAAGGGAGAAAAACCAAGCATGTTTTCATGGAAATTTCCATTTTTGAAGAAAAAAAAAATAAAAGAAGGACTAAACTTGGATGCATTTATATAAATATGGAAATGAAAGCCATTTCCCAAGCATTGTCACCACCCCACGTCCAGCCCTGCTCTCCCATTCCCTCCAGTACCAACTCTCCCTTAGCCAATATTTATTCCCAAGCCCCTGCAGCATCACCCCCTGCTCTCCCCTGCCTTTGGCTCTGCCTGCAGCAGCCTCCTCTTCTTCAGCAAAGTGTTGCTTTATTTTCAGAAACTGGTTGGCTTTGCCAAGTGGCAGCCAGTGCTGCAGCCCCGCTGGTGGTGCACATCCCGAGGGACCAGGCTGGCTGATTTGAGGTAGTTTGAGGATGTGGAGCCTCCTCTTGGGGCTCACCTCCACCCAGGTGATGCCATGGGAACCAGTCCTCTTGTAGCAACATGCTGAGGGAGAGGGATGGAGATGGGGCTGATGGAGGAGCTGAGTCCCCTCTGAAACCTGTCCTTGGGATGTGCCTGCAGTTGCAGGGAGCCAGCGGGGTGGGATGGCACAGTGATGGGCGTGCACGGAGCAGCAGGGACTGGCGCACGCACCACCACACTCCAGCTTTTCAAACTCCTTCCCAGCTCTACAAGAAGAGGCCTCCTCTCTTCTGCCTTGCTGTCAGCTGGGTTTTTTTTCCTTTGTTTCTGTAGAAAATCCCAATACCCCCAAATAATCCAGCTAAGAGTAAGGGAAAAAAAAAATACAAACATGTCATTGCATTTTCTTCCCATCCTCATCCCTCTCTCACACACAGGGCTTGAAAACACACTGAAAGGTATTCAGTGTGCACGCTGCCAATTGTCACATCTTTCAATGACAGATCTTAAATGAATGTTATTTTGCAAGGGAGAAAGAGAGGGGGGGAAAAGAAAAAAAAAAAAAAAAAAGAAAGCCCACACTGCTCATCCAAGAGCTGACAAGTCCTAACGGGCCTCATTTTCCAGAGACAAAAATAACTATTTTCAAAATTCACAGCAGGGCCTTCGCCTACACACGCTGCACCAAGAGAAACCTGTGGGGAGAAATGTAAAACACATTGTGTAAATGGAAATGCACCATGCATCCAAAACGATTTTAAAGCTATTTACCCCCTTCCATCCTCGCCAGCTCTCCTGTGAGTACACGTATGCGTGCTTGCACCCCGCTGGAGGCGCGGGGGCCCGGAGCTCTGCTGGCTTCCCTGGCCCCTGGAGATCAGATGGGCTGGCTCCCCATGGCAGAGGATGATGGGGAGGTGTTTTCCTCCTTTTCCTCCCCACGTGTGCACTGCTGGGAGAGCAGGGCCCATCTGCAGAGAGGGGACGCAGCGTGGTGCTGGCAGGCGGGAGACGTCCCCACCACCCTGTCCTCCACCGTGGCTTCAAAGTCCTGCAGCTACAAAACAGCAGATCAGCTTCTGCAGGGACCTTATTGAGATCTTCCCTCTGCCCCAGGTTCAGCAATGGGATGTGGGGACAGGGACAGCTCCAGCACTGGGAAGGGGCAGACATGCCAAGTGGTTGGCAGGCTGGATGTGTAGGATTCAAAGGAAGGAACAGGGGTGCCTAGAGGCTTGCACGTAGAGGGGCTGTCCAGGCGAATTTTGGGTGAAAGGCTCTGCTGGGTGGCTGAACCATGCGGAGTTCACCACCAGAGCCTGGGGCAAACTTGCCTCCCAAACGTGAGGCCAAAGAGAACCACCTGTCCTCTGAGAGCATCCTCCATGGGCCACAGCTCCTCATCAGGGCTGCTCCTGACCTCCCTAGCCAGTGGACAGGGGAAGCCATAGCCCCATGGGGTCACTGTAGTAGCATGATTTAGTCCAGCCATGTTGATCTCAGGTCTGACATCCATGGTCAGGAATCCATTCCTCCTCAAAAAAACAACGTGGTCTTGGGTTTGGGGCAGGCCCTTGAGTTCCCAGAGCAAGAGCAAAGGTTGCAACTGCTTGGCAGCAGTCTAAGAACCATGAGTAAATAGAGGGAAATGGTGAGGTTTAATGTGAAGGCAGAGCCCCCCATGCTTCCTCCTGCCCTTCCAATGGCCAACACTTAAAGCCCATGATTGGTTACAGAATCCTTGAGAAAAGGGTCTCTCTCTTTGGAAGCAGCTGTGCAGGGCCAGCCCAGCTCAGCACAGTCATTCACCACCATCAAGCACTGCAGCAGAGACCACATTGACCTTCCTCACCCACTGGGAGCAATTCCCTGTGGCCACCACTCCAGCTAGGGAGGAGAAGTGTGTTTTGGAGTGAACCCTGGAGTAAGGGAGAGCAGGAGAGCACTGGCCACCTCCCCACCTGTCCTTGTCCCTCGCTCCCACCCCACGGCACTGCAGTCCAGAGCTCCACCCTGGCCAGGATGGGTGGATGCTGGGGGAGTGTCCTGTCAGATGCGGTTGGACATCAGCCTGGTGTTCAGCTTGCGGAAGAAGGAGCGCAGCTTGCAGATCTTGCACTTCTTCTTCTTCTTGTTCCTGCTTTTCAGGGGCTCCCGGCCGCCTTCCCACTCCTCCCCATCCTCCTCACTGGCCCAAGGCCCCCAGGCACCGCCGTTGAAGTCCGGGTGAGCGCGGGGGTTCTCGGCAGGGTACCGCACCGGGATGGCCGTCCGGTTGTAGTGCACCAACCTCCTCAGCAGGGTCCTGACCACGTCTGGGCGCTGCTCTGACAGGTCGTAGCGCTCGTAGGGGTCGGCGGTGATGTTGAAGAGCCACACGGACTTCCTCGGGCCATCAGTGAGACGCTCCAGGTTCCACCAGCTCCCTGGGAAGTTGGTCAGGGTCTGCGGGGGAATCCAGTCGCTGTACCCTGGGTCACCAGTGAGGAGCTTCCACTCCCCAACCCGGATGGAAGCTTGCACAGCCGTGTTCCAGATGCCGAAGCCGTCCTCCAAGGAGCCGTACTTGGCATGGTTGTACAAGGGGTCGATGTTGTGCAGGATTTCGGTGCGTGGTGACTCCTTGCCCTCACTGATGGCAGGCCAGACATCATAGCCATCCAAGCCTTGGACATTGCTCAGGTTGCCCCTGGCCAGGCTGACCAGAGTCGGATACCAGTCTGTAATGTGAACCAGTGCCCAGCTTGTCCGACGCCTGCGCTTGATCAGGGGACTGTGGACAAAACCAATGCCACGCACTCCCCCTTCCCAGTACGTCCCTTTGCGACCCCGCAGTGGCCAGTTGCTTCCCCCGGAGAAGGTCTGCCCACCATTGTCTGTGGAGAACACGATGACACTGTTGTCATAATAACCATACTTCTTGAGGGCCCAGGTGATGTTCTTCACAGCCTCGTCCATGCAGGTCACCATGGCCGCGTACTTGCGGCGCGCGACGTTGCCCATGGAGCGGTAGCGGTAGATGTACTCCTTGGGGGACTGCAGGGGCGTGTGGACTGCCTGGAAGGCCACGTAGATAAAGATGGGCTCCTTGGGGCTGTGGGATGCCAGGATCTTGCTGACACGTTGGGCGTAGAGGAAGGTGGAATACTTCCCGCTCTGGTCCCAAGCCACATCCTCCCCTTCGTGCAGGTCATAGCCGCAGACGCCCGGCCCGTCGCAGTTGTCGTAGGTGTAGTAGTCCACGTTGCCTGTCAGGGAGCCCAGGAAGGTGTCAAAGCCCCGGCGAGTGGGCAGGCACTCCTTCTTGTAGAAGCCAAGGTGCCACTTGCCCACCATGTGTGTGGAGTAGCCGGCTTCCTGCAGCTTCTGCGGCAGGGTGACCTGGTCGAGGGGCAGGCAGTTGGGCTGCCGAGGGCGGATGATGGAGTGCTGCAGTCCTGTGTGGATCTGGTACCTGCCAGGAAGAAGGGCCAGAGGAAAGCAATGGTGATGAGGAGCAGCACTGGGTGAGGATGTGATGGCACTTTGTGTGTTAGAGACCCAAAACAAATGCAGATTTCCACGTCACCCAACCCAACCCAATGAAGCAAGCTCCAGCCAGGGACAGGGAGCTCCTCATCCATCCATAAAAACCAAAATCAGATACAAAGAACACAGAGAGAAGCTCAGTAGGCATCTCACAAAAATGCCACCAGCATTTGTCCCCACTGCTGCCAGCCTGGGGAGGTGGCTGGGCTGTGTCAGGGCTGGGCAGCACAAGCAAGTGGGTTCATAATGCCCCATCTGAATATCCCCACCATCCCTGTCCATCCCTGCTTTGCACACCACAAAGATGTCTGGGACCCCTCAAAAACCATCAGGAGAGAAGGGAGGCCTTTGCTTGGACTCTGGCAGGCTCCACCACCCCAGGCAGTAGGTGACCACATTCGTAGGCACCTCCCTGGGGCCCACTCCACAGCAGGAGGTGGACTGCTGGGATCTGTGTCCTACCTGCTCCTGCCAGTGAGTGCTGACCACACAGCACTGCTCCAGAGAAAGCCCCACCTATCCTAGAAGGCAAAATGGCCCAGGATAAGGGGACATCTGACTGTGCTGCCATGGGAGAGAGCAATGGAGCAACACCCAGCCTGTGCTGGCCAGTGCAGCACTGAACACACATGCAGAGAAAGCACAGACCAAGGGCCTCACAGCAAATCTCCAAGGGCCAGTGTCTCAGGGACTACCTGGGGACACAGCTGCTTGCCCAGTACCAAACAGCTCCTAACTAGAGACCACCTTCTCCCAAAGTGACATCCATTACCCAGCAGCATGCACATTTTTGCTCTTGCCATGTGCCACTATTTATCCTGTGTGGAAATCAACTGTCCACCCAGGAAGCTTTCTAGAGAAATCCAGAGGAGGATCTCTATCCTCTGCCAATACACCAGGGCATCCGTCTAGCAGCAAGCTGGGGTTAAGCCCCTCAGACCTACAGAAGGGACCAAAGTGGGGCATGAGTAGGTTGTGAGCAGGCACTGGCTTACCTGCCAGTTATCAGCTGGCTCCGGGATGGGGTGCAGATGGGCTGGATGTAGTAGTTCTCCAGCTTCACACCCTCTGCTGCCAGCCTGTCCAGCGTTGGTGTCTGGATATCTGAGCCGTGGTAGCCAACGTCGTGGTAGCCCTGGTCATCGGTCAGAATGAAGATGATGTGGGGAGGCCTGGTGAAGGTGGGGGGCAGTGGTTTCTCCATGGGGTCCGTGGCCACATCAGCCACCAAACTGGGCTTCATCCAGTCCCAAGATAAATAGCCAAAGCTGAGCAGGCTGACGAGCGAGAAACCCGTGAGGGCATAGACGGCCATCCCGAAGCACCGTGCTGCCTGCCAAGGGAGTTACTGTCCCAGCATCGCCTCAGAGCCACGAAAACAAATCTCCCCCTCCTCCAGGGGTGCTCCCTGACCTAGGGGATGCTCCCTGCAAGCCCCGCAGCTGGTTTTGCGGGAGCAGCTTCCATCCAGGCACACTCGCGTGCACACAAAGAGCTTAATCCGCCGGGGCTGGGTTGCCTTCAGTCAAAGGAAAATAACCCTCGCTCTGCTCCAATCACGCACATCTGCACGGCAGGACGGGCTCCTCGCAGGGGCTGGCGGCGGCCCGGAGCCGCTCACCAGCGTCCCGAGCGTTGGAAACACTTCCTGGCTTCCTGGGGTTTTCTGCTTGGTGTTATTTCTTTATGAAGAGCTCCACAAAATCCTCGTCAGAGAAAGTTGCTGGCTTCTCGTCTGCTCCAGCCCTGCGCCTGCCCGGCTATCCGGACGGCTCGCTCGGGATAGGACGATCCTCGTCTTTAAACTCCTGCGGAAGAGGGTGCTAAAGTTCAAGCCCAGGGGTGCCGAGCTCTCCTCCTCACTCTCCGGGCAAAGAGCCGCCCTGTCCTTTTCCCAAGCTCCGCTCCAAGGCAGAGTCCCAGCATCTGTCCAGGAGTTGTTCTAAGCCGCCAGGTTTATGGGGAGCTGCCGGCTTGGCCCCTCCCAGCTCAGCAGCTCCAGCAAAAAGCTGGGACGCCCCAGAGCATGCAGGGTCCTAAGCGTGGCATTCCCTGAGCCACCGATGCTTCCCTCCCTCTTGCTCCGAGGCGTGTGAGACACGGATCAGGACCCTTGGTGGGATGCTCAGCTGAAGCCCCCTCAGCATCCAGCCCAGGAGGGCAGCAGGAGGGGCTGGATCTCTGGGAGGGAGTGCTGGGGCCAGCTGCCCACACTGACAGGATCAGCATGCAAATAAATCCTGAACAACGAGAAGCTGCAAAAACTTGTTTGAGCACCCCAGGGTTAATAAAACCACCCGGGGACTTGCAGAGCCCTACGGAGTGGTGGGTGCTGCTGTACCCACTTTCCAAGGGGGGAAACTGGGGCAGCGAAGGGCCATTGTCACAGCCAGACAGAGGCAAGGTTTGGTGGGAACCAGAGACTTCTGTCTGTACAGGGGTACTGCTCTGAGCTTGGGGTCCTGGGATAAGGATCCAGTGCTCTGATGCTTCAGGGGGCGTTTTGGCAGAGATGAGCAATGGCCCTGTGCAATTCCTTCTGCAGAGCCAGCATTCATCAGGGATAGGGAAGCCCTCATGTCTGGTGTGCATCTTGTCCCTCCCACTTTCCCAGCGAAGGACATGGCCCAGGAAGGGGGATTTTGGTAGCACAAAAATTCACCCACCCCTGTCAGAGCTGGGAGCTGAGTCCTGTGGCTGTTTGCAGTCCCAAGGTGATGGGGACCTGAGGGGTCCCAGTACACTGGACACCCCAGTAGCCCCCAGCCCAACCACCCCACCTGCCTTTACAACTGCAGGGCTGTGGTGGGGCCTCACTGGGGGTGTGGGAGGGCTCTGCCTTCACAACTGGCTCAGAAGAGCAGATGAGACAGGGGGCTCCAGGACCCCTACATGTCCCCCTCCCAGATCCCCTCCTCTGGGTCCCCTCCCTGGAATCCTCCCACACTCCCTGTCCTTCCACTGACTCTCCAGTCCCCAAGTGTCCCCCCTGCCCCACTCCAGCCTGCTCCCTAGGACCCTGGACACCATGGAGGGAGTGGGGAGGAGGGATCATGAGGCTCCACACTCCCAGGGACTCCCAGGAACAGCAAAGGGAGAATGGGCTTCTCCCTCCTAGCTTTAGACACAGGCAGAGAGGATGGGGTCAAGGACAGGGACCAGGACAGAGCCACTTCCAGCCAGGGCTCAGGGGCTTGCAGGAGCTCAGGGAGGGGTGCAGGGGACGGGAGCAGGAGGCAGGGATGGATAACTGTGTTCTGTACTTTTCCCTGCTGGCAGGAACCCCTGCTCACTCAACAGCTCAGAAGGGCTGGGCTAAGCCCTTCAGTGAGGTCTGATTAATCCCCAGGGGTTCATCTCTCATTTTTTCCACCCGCTTCTCTTCTCCCTTTCCCTCACTCCTTCCCACCACTTGCCTCCCTTTTCTTCCCCAACACCTTTGATTTTGAACAATGTCCTCTTGGAAAAAGCTGGACCTGACTGAAGGGAAATAGAGGTGTGGGATCCCTGTCTCCTGGGTGCTGTGTTCTCCTGTAGACACAGCTCTGTACACACCCCAAACCAGGCACAGAGTTATCGCCAGGGGCTGTAATCAGAGCTCTTTCCAAATAATAAATAATGGTCCACTTGGGTGAGTATTACAGATGAGAGAGGAAATTGAAGATGTCAGGCCTGAGACATGGCAGAGAAACTGTGCTCAAGGCAACACAGATCACTGATAAACTATGTCTTGCTTGGGGCCAGAGGATGAGCAGGAGGGAGGTGCAGGAAGGGGCAGCAGAAGGGATGTGTGGCCACAGGAGTGGGTCTGGAGCCCACCTACAAGGAACAGGGCTGGATCCCACTCCTGAGGAGCAAGAGCAGAGCCAAGCACCTCCTGGGTGTGTGGGTTTGCTGCTCCACAGCCATGTGGTGGGTCACATCCAGCTCACACCCTTAGGACGAGGAGGCACAGGCTGGGAGAGTCATCCTGAGTTTAAGCTGCTGTCAGTGGCCAAAGCTCAGAGGGTTGAAAGGAGGGAAGGAGGTGGCAGCAGGGACGTGGACACATGCTGACACAGGGAGGGGACCTTCTGTGACATCCAGGGCAGCCAGCTCAGTTAAATCAGTGATGGGTCCAAGCTGGCCCCAGGTCTGGGGAGAAAACAGCAGGGTTAACTCAGCTGAGGGAGCTTTTCCAAGAGCCAAAGGGTGAATAAATAGTGAATTTGTTGGCACTGACCCTGCTCAGAAGGTTCAGGGACAGCTGGCTGGGTCTCAGCAGCACATGGACACCTTCTGGGTGCTCCTCCAAGAAATGACAAAAGGGTGAAAAGCAGCAAAGGGTACAGTGAAAACACTCCCAGGAAATGGAGTGCAATGGGACCCTGCAACCAGCCCCACTGGTTTCATGACGGAGGCAGGAGGAGGGAGCAGCTAGCAGGGAGGAGGAGGAAGAAATGACAAGTCTGGAGTTTTGGGGTCAGGACGATTTAAGCTGTCTGCACAGCTGCTCTGAGAGTGATTAATGCATCACAAGGTCTAGGGATGGAAAAAGTACTCAGGGCCTGCAGGCAACCCCTCAACCGCTCTTAATTCAAGGCAGTGACTCGTCCAGCCTCACTCAAAGATGTCTCAGGAGCCAGGAGCTTCCTTGGAGAGCTCCAGCATGTTGCACAATGGGGAGATTTCCCCTGGCAGCCGGCCCAGCCACGAATGCTGAGCCAGCCAGCAGACCCTGCCTGCTTGGTCCTGCATCTGCCCTGGCAAGGACAGCCCAGCTCTTCCCTGTCGCTTCAGCTGCTGTGACAAAACACACTGAATCTCCCTCCCAGCCTGGTCTGCAGTGGCATTACCAGTTCAGGGTGATGGGGAGGCCCATCAGGTGAGCTGGGAGCTGGATGTGGGGCTGGCAGCAGCTCTGTGGGCAGAGCATCACCCACCCATACCACAGCCCAGCCCTTCCAGGTACCTGCAGGCCCTTCCCAGCTGGAACCAAGCTCCCCATGCTGAAGAGTCACTCAGCAGCCAGAGTAAAGTCACCAGCCAAAGCCCAAAATGCTCCTTTTTGGTGCTTTTACACCCAGGAACATGGCCTGCGAGGCATCAAACCCTACCAGTGCCTGGACCAAGTCCCTCCATGTCCTTGCAGCTGGACCAGCTCCTCACATTTGCACAGCTGGGTCTCTGACCAAATATTTAATTATTCCTTTTTTTTTTTCTTAAATTATTAATTTTATGTGGCCTGGGGCAAGAATGAAAATAAACACAGCCCTTCCTGCTTTTTTCTCCCCACTGCCCCCCGGCTCCGGCCGCACTTGCGTTTTGGCTCCGAAAGTGCTCGCTGCAAATGGGGTTATGCAAACAGGCTCCACATATTTCTCTGTGCCTGCGATCTGCCACGAGGGCCACACAGCAAAGTTTAAAACTAAGCCTCAAATCTTTCTTTTTTTCCTACTTTTTTTCCCCCCTTTTCTTTATTTTTTAACCCTTCCTGGGGCCATAGCTGTTTCAGCCCTCAATACTGCCTTTCTCTTGCCATCAATGGGGCATTATGGCAGGGGATTTATTGGAAGCAGAACTCCCAGGCTTTACAATGGGAGCTCTGTGCAAGGCAAATATTGCACAATCTGTTTGCACGCCGTCAGCTCACTGCCCTTCCCCTTCGACAGCCCCACTCACGCCTCGGCCTCCGGCCTGCTGAAACAGGACCTTAAAAATCAGAAAAATGAAAGGTTTTTAATAAGTCCCCTCTCTCCTGCTTCAGAGCAAGACATTTGACCTAACAGGGCATCAGGGAGCCTCGAGAAAACACCTCTTGTCGCTCTCGCCTCTTAGAT
Organism: Argya squamiceps; assembly: GCA_037834095.1. Classification (NCBI taxonomy): domain Eukaryota; kingdom Metazoa; phylum Chordata; class Aves; order Passeriformes; family Leiothrichidae; genus Argya; species Argya squamiceps. The sequence goes on from JBBMKD010000034.1 coordinate 11,539,504, forward strand.
GTTTAAGGGTTTCCACTCTCCCTGGCCAACGTGTGATGCATTTACTCTTTTATTGGCATGATGAAAGGGCCTAGGCAAGTCTGAAGAAGAAGGGAGCAGTCCCAGGAATGGGGAAAGGTTGTTTTGTCTAGAAAGGGGGGAAAAGGCTGACAGAAGGGGTTGGCCAGGTAATTTGTGGAGGAAAGAGGCTGGAGGCATTGCCAGTCCCAAGCCAAGGAGAGGATGGGGCTGGAGGTGAGCACCTCTCCATGGACTTTGGGAACCTTCAAGTGGTCCTGGACATCATGCCCCCAACCTGGTGAATGGTTCTGTCCTGGACTTCTCCCTGTCATGAGCACTCTTTGCTCCCCACTGTCTTATCCTCCAGGAATATCCCCAAGGACCATCTTCCCTCCCTGGCGCATTTCAGGCAAGCAGCATTTCTGCCAGGCAGTGCCAGCACCTCCTCCTCCCCACCAGCCCTCCATATTATTTTGCCCTCTCTAGGACCTCATTTTTCCCACACAGAGCCCAGCACCTCTCTGCCTCTGGCCACATGGATAGAAACCAATTTTCTAGTGACAACCGCTGCGGCGAGACCTCGACCAGATTACAGGGATAGGGTTTGGGTTGGGGGAACTCGGAGGTTTTTGAACACGCCATAATTCACTCTCTAGGAGCTAGAGCCAGAGGAGGAGAAAACAGCAAATCTGCATCAGTTCCTGGTTATGCAACCCTGATCATTGCTGAAAGGACGAGGAGCGGTGCAGCAGCCGCCGTGGCACAGGGTGCCAAAGACACCAGGGTAGCACGTTATGGAGCAGAGAGGAGAGCATCAGCTGTCCCTCTGACAGGGGCTCTGGATTTTTTTATGGAAGCCAAATGGTCTTTTTTTGTAAATTCCCTGCCTGTATTTCACACCATTTGAGCAGCTGAAAATAATCAGCACCATCAAAATGCACTTGGATGCCGTAGCACAGTATTAGAGCCTTTTCTAATGTAAACCATAGCCTCTAACAACACATGCTGGGCTTGGCCAGGGTTTGTTCCCCATCAAAACACTGCTGCTACCCTTCCTCCTCTCTGGGTCCTGCAGTACCAGCAAAATAGGAAATAAAAGCCCTGAATAAGAAAAGTTCCCCTTAGGGTAAGGAATTTTTCTTCTGTTTTTGGTCACTGTGATGATGCATCTCAATGATTCTGCAAATCCTCCTGTGAAATGACTTCTACGCCTTCCTGCTCATGTTTGTTTTCTTCCTTCCCTTTCATTCAGGAGACTTCAGTCCATCAGCTTCCCTTCCTTCACATAATATTCTTTCCCTTGCCTTTCTCCACCCTCTGGGAAACTGCAGCTCACCGCCTTCTCCTCTCCTCTCTCTAACGACTTGCTTTGAAGAGCTGGAGAGGAGCCCATGGGTTTGGCACTGCTCCCTCCTTCCCATGCCTTATGGCAAGCTTTCCACATTGCCTGGGTGCTCTCCCTCCTCGTCCTGCTCCCTCTTCTCAAGCCCAAAATCCATCTCTCCCCTGAAGTGAGGTGCTCCCCACTGGAGCTTTACAGCAGAGCCCCAGGGCTCATGCTGTGGCTTGGCAGTCTGGATGGAGAATTCCCTTTGCTGTGAACCAAGGATGTGTTGAGATGTGGATCCCCACATTTCGGAGAAGGTGACTGGAAGCAACTAAAGTCTGGCTTTGCAGGTAGGACAAGCTGGACATGAGGAACCTGCCCAGGTGTGGCAGTGTTTGATGGAAGACAGAGAGCATGTGGGCACATGGGCACAGTCTGATCCCATCAGGCTCTCATGGCTCAGGCTCCTGGGGTGGACTTTACTTTGCCCCCAGCACACTCACCTTCCAGAAGGACTGAACCTGGCTAAAAAAAAATGCATAAAAAAAGAGTCAGCAGTTCCCTGGCCTCCGAGGGCTCTCTTTGAAGCAGAGGTCCCAAGGCAGTGGAAGGAAGGATTTAAGCATTTAGCATAGCTGGCTTCTGGCAGCACTGCCATGTGACCCTGACACTGGCTTCCCCAGCTTATTGATTTTGGACTCCCCCGCCTTCATTCCTGACACGATTTATCATGGGAGACACAGAAACTCCTCAATCCTCAAAGTATGCAAGGTGCTGGCATCACTTTCAGCCTCACCCGGGCTGGGAAAGAAAGAGCAATTCTTCCCAGCACCAGCTTGGCAAATGTGTCCCTATCCAAAGCCATTCCAGGCTGCAAGCTGGCACCTTTGGTGGAGCCCCTGAACAGGCTTCCCTCCTAGAGCAGCCATGGCCATCAGGTATGCAGGGGCCCAGCAAACTCCTGGATCCATGGGAGCAGCCCCAGCCCCTCCATGTCCTCCTAATGCTCCACCAGGGTCCTGGCTCTCCTCCCAAGCCATAGCAGAGCGAGGGACTGGCCATCCTCTCCCCAGGGCTGGGCAGCCTCCTGGCTCCTGCCTGCCCTTAAATTCCATCTCCCCTTTCAGGTGCAACCTCTTCAAAGGCAGCTGGTGGGTTTGGGCTGGCAGGAGATGCAACGGGCAGTGGGCAGGGTGCCCACCCAGAGCCCTGCCTGCTGCCCCGAGCCAAGGCATGGAGGAGGAGGAGGAGGATGAAGCCCCAGCACTCGCCGGCTTGGCTCAGGTGCCTGCCCCAGACAAGGAGCCCTTTCTCACAGCTGAGCTCACAGCAGGGCAGGGCAGGATGGCCTCAACGCCCTGCTTGTTTATAACCCCACTTCAGCACAAGGAAAACACACCTGCCCGTGCCAGCAGGGCTCGCACCTGTGCCCCCCTCGGGCAAATGGACGCCTGTTTGTCCAGGACGTGTTTCCTCAGCGCCCTGGGGGACCATGGCAGAGATGCTGCTGCTCCCCAGCACTAAGGGTTGTTTTCAATCCTGGCAGGGGACAAAGTCTGAAAGCTCAGGAGGGGCATTTCAAAGAGTTTTATATCAAGGCTGTCCACAACGGCGCTGCTGGAGCAGGAAGAGGGCAGGGAGCGTGTCCGGCCAGACCCCGCAGCTCCTCTCTGCCCACCCCAACCCTGCAGGCAGCAGCAAGCCCTGGGCACAGGTACAGGCTCCCACTCCCTCCCTTTCAAAAGGTCTCTGTGCTGTTGAGCGCTGTCTGGGGAATGGTTCAGAACAGGCAAAGAGCCCAATTAGACACTGCATTGCTTAATACAAAAGGTATCAATAATCCAGCAGGAGACGAGAGCTCTTTCTCGCCCAGGATGCCAAGAGCACAAATTGCCTTCTTGTAAGAGAAAGGCTTAATTTCCATAGAACATGACAGATTAAAGTACAAGTGGGTGGGTCCACTCTATTATTCATCAGTCTTCAGTGTTAACAGAAGAGGGTGTGCTGCCTCCTTTGAAGTTTCTTCGAAGGCCCAGGGTGCCCACAGATATTTTAGCAGTGTGGAAAGCAAGATATGGGGGAATGGAGCTTTGAATGCTGAGCACCCACGTTTCCCTTTGCCCTGGGTTTGTAACACAGCAACCTTGTTACTGCTATAGCTTCCCAACAGGAGTGAAACCAGAAGGTCCTGGTTTAAACCCAGACACCCTCTGGACCTTAACGTAGCAGAGAAGAGGTCCAGGACAACCATGATGCTGCATCAGCCATGCCCAAAGCCAAACAGACCTTCCTTTCCTGGCCGTGCAGTGAACTCTGTCAGCAGAGAAATCTAGGATTAAACTTTGGAGCTTGTATTCCTCCCTCCTGAATGGGAAACAGAGCAGAATAATGAGGAAAAAAACCCCAGTTTCTCTCAGCTGAATTTACTGAGGAGAACACTGGAGTATTTCACTCCAACAGAAAACTCCGAGAGTGATTCCTCAGAGGCAGCACATGGCATTTGCAGACAAACTCTGCAGGGTGAGATTGTGCCAGGGGAGGTTTAGATTGGATGTTGAGAAAAATTTCTTCACTGAAAGGGTAGTCAGGCATTGAAACAGGCTGCCCAGGGAAGTGGTGGAATTACCATCCCTGGAAGTGTTGAAACAACATGCAGATTTGGTGCTCAGAGACATGGCTTAGGAGTGAAACTGTCAGTTCTGGGTTAATGCTTGGATGCAATGATCTTAGATGGCTTTTCCAAACTTAATGATTCTAAGATTTTACGATGGGTGCAAGTAACTTCGTTCCCAAGCAGAGGAGCCTGGAGCAGCCTCCTCCTGGAGCCATGGGTCAGGGTGAGCTGTGTTCACTCCAGTGCAGGCAGCTGCCCACCAGGCACCAGTAAAACCACCAGGTCAAATGAAGAGATGCAGTTTCCTAAACAGAAAGCACCAAACCCAGCACTGGGAGATCATGTAAGGAAAAATGGGCACCAAGCAGGAAAAATGTATAGATGGGATTGGAAGGGGCTGGAAGCAAAGTCCCAGGCTGGAACTGGGAGCTGGAGCTGAACCACAGCATGTGTACCAGGACTCCTGCCACATACAAGGATGTTGGAGAAATGTACTCTGCAGACACTGGATCTGGAGCACCATCCTCCTATTCCAATCCCACCCGTTACCATCGAGGGTTTTCTGCTTGCAGTCGCAGGCATAACTTACAGGGTGGTTGTTGGGAGGCTTAGAGTACCTATATCAATACTGCAGAGGGTGATTCATGATTATCTGCAGTAATCCAGAAGCTATACAAAAAATTGCTAATAATAGGTCTTCAAAACCGACATTTTAGTCAAGATAAAAAACGACTGGAACAAAATCCAATCATGCTTTGCTAAAACTATAAATGGAATGGTATAACCCATATTCAGCTCCCCTAAACACCAAGCTAAATGAAAACAGGGGATGTAGCTCAGTCCCATGATCCAAGTCAAGACAGGGTTGGGATCCTGCGCTGGGAGAAGTTGATTCTCAAAAATGCTGAAAGCGGCTCCCAGTGTGCCAGGTGCCACAGGACTGGCTTAAATCCGGGATGATGGAGGGAATTTGGGAAGGGGAAAGCATGAGCACAGATTATGTAGCTGCCCTGGCAGCACATGACAGGCTGTGCTGGCGACTGCAGAGCTGCCAGAGCCGAGGCTGCAGCAGTGGAGATGGGGATGTGGGGCCCGGCAGGGCTCACGGTCCTGCTGAACACCATTTATTTAAGGCTGCCTGCGATCTGATGCACAGTTGCTAGGTGACCAGAGCCCAGGGATGTGAGGATAACATGGGAATGGCTGCGCAGGTCAGCCCTGGTCCACCTTCTCAGCATCACATCTCCAGGATGGTCTCTGGGATGCATCAGGATGTGCCTCCAGCACGAGGAGTGGGATAAATACAGAGTTTGTGCAAGGGGATGCCACACACATGGTGCTGCCCCTCAGCCCGAGCTGTCTGCCAGGAGAAGGGAACAGAGCCTTCCCCAGCCCCAGGTCTCAAACCTTCCTCTCCCTTGCAGTTCCCACACTCCTCCTGTCTCCAAATGCCTGCTTACCCTGTTGGGAAATCTCTTCTCACCCCGCCTGACTTGCAGTGTTTCATCTGCCTACGGATCGGATAAGCTGATGAAATGTGCTGAAGGCACCAAACGGAGCCCGCTCCCTCCATCCGCTCCCTGCGCCGGCTCATCCAAACCAGCGCCGCCGCGTCCAAGGCCCCGAAAATCTCTCCTGCCATTAACACTGTAACGGAGCACGGCGTCTGCAGGGCCAAAGTAAACACGAAATCTGCAGGGATTTTTGTGGTATTGAGGACAACTTAACGACTGGAGCCTGAGGCAGATTTATTGTCACAATTTTCACTGAGGTCGGTAAAATCCAGTGTGTTGCAAGCCGGTTGTTAACATTGGCTTTAGGCTTTCACAGTTCTGCCTTGGGGAGTGGCAGAAAATGTTCCTGTATGTTGCTCTGGGACTGAAGATAAGCGTGGGATCAGCTGTTCCTCACTGAAAAACCCTGGCCCCATTAGTTTTGGCATAACCAGCCCCTCTTCCACCTTCCCCACCCTTCTCATGAGAGAAAATGTTTTCTCCCACCTCCCTCTTGGAGGGCTTCACAGTCCCAGATAGGTGAGGAAAGGTGAGCTTTAACCCCATGGCAGCTCCTGCAAGCCTAAAAGAGCCTTTCTTACTTTTTTCCCTACCAAACCATCAGGCATTTCATACCGACCACTTAAATGAAACCAGACTGCTTAGTCCAAGCAATTACTCATATGCAGCTTCTAATTACTTCTAGTATTTAAAGAGAACAGAGAAGAATCTCGTTGGAGTGTAAACTCAGAGAAGTTGCAGCTGCCAGAAAAAGCCTGTGTTACCCAGGCACACACCCTCCTCCACATCACCCCCTGTCCCTGCAACATGTGCACCTCCCAAAGCACTTAGGGAGCAATCACCCCTTTGTCCCCTTCTCTTTTTACCAATAACAGCATAAACCACAGTTAGGAGCGAGGGGATTTGCAAATATACATCCCAATATACCATATCTATATGTGCACTCCTGCAACAGCGTGAGGGGTAAAACAAATCCACACTCCGTGGGAAAATGTTGCCCAGCCCTCCGGCCAGGCAGCCCGACCTTACCGGGAGGCAGGGCCAGCCCCCACCAGCCGCTGTCAGCTGCAGATAAGATCAGAGGTTGGCAGAGCCACCCTCCTGTCTGCTGCACTGTGGGCTCTCCCCATCCCAGCCCAGATGAAGTTGCAAGGGAGCTGGCTGGGCCTCCAGGCCGGAGATGCTGTGAGCCCACACCCGCTGCCCCAGCCTCCTGGGACAGGGGGAGGATGAGACTCTGCCTTGGAAACCTCCCAGAGCACTTCAATCTTCTGTCTTGGACAGTGCCCCGGGCAGCCGTTCAGAAGCAGGGGTTTCCTTCTAGAAGCAGAATTGCAAAGATGATCCAGCAGGAAGCTCCCCAGTCCCTGACCACACTACACCATGGGCAATGGTACTGTCTCAGAGGGACAGAGAAGAGGTCACTGCTTCTCCCCAGGGAAGGCCACAAGGATTGGGATCCACAACAGAGCCCCCATAGGACCAAAAGATAACCAGCAGTACATGGCTGTGGACATACAGAAGGCTGCAGCCTGTGAGGTGTGATGTGTCCAAGGTGACCACACTGGCACCTTGGGGACATCCCAGGCAGAAAGAAGAGGAACAGGAGCATCTTTCATTCTCAGTATCCCTTCAGATGGCACAGATGCTCCTGGAGCATCCTTTCTAGTGGCACCAAGCTGCCTCCATCTCAACCTTGTCTGTGTTCAGGCAGCTCCTCCACCAATCTGTGTCTCCAAGCCCCAGCATGTTTGGAGCACTGGGAGGTGCAGATTTGGCTGGCCACAAGCTCTCCAGGAGCACAAAAGACAGACATGGAGCAGCTCTCTGTTTTTCCAAAATTACTGTAAAACATGGCTTTCACATTAGACCACCAAGGGGGAGCAAGGGCAAGGTTTCTCTCCCTGTCTGCTACAGCAATTTTGGGGAGTTCCCCCCACCTTTTGGCAACAAAAATAGTTTGCTGATGCCAGAACTGATGCTAACTAAAGCTAGGTGGAATAAAAAGTCCGCAGCTCTTCAGTACCAGCATCCCATTTCCAGTCAGCACTCTCTCCCATCCAGGACTTCATCAAGGACTTTCCAAGAGTCTCTGGTTGCCCACCAAAGGGGATTGCTGTCCTCTGCCAGCCCGGGACACCTTTGGGTTTGTCCAGGGCCACCACAGCACAGGATGGCACTTTGTCACCCTCTTGTGGCTGGCAGGCTTGCTGTGGCTTTCAGGTGGCCACATCCAGAACCCCTGGTCCAGGGAAGGCAGGGGAGTGCCTTCAGCATTCTCCTTATTCCAGCAGCCCTGCTTTGGCCTTTTGCTCCCAGGGATTAGGGGAGGCTGCCCACCCCCGGAGGACTGGCTCTCCTGCCCCATGAGTCAGGAGTCTCCAAGGCAATTTCAAGTTCAAGGAAGAACTTCCCTCAACCAAGATATCCCTGCTCACCCCATGCTCCCGGCAAGCCCCGGGAGGTGCCTGCGAGTCATTCAGATTGGGCTGCTTTAAGGCACTCCCTCCTTCCCGGTTTAGGTGGCTGAAAATCTCCTACCCAGTTCCCAACCCACCCAAATCTCAGCTAGGAAATTAAGCCGCATCAGCCTCTGAGGGAGAGAGAGAGATTCATTCAGCTTTATCTGAAAGCCATTTCAAGTATGTCCAGATTCCTAATGAAACTTGGCTAAAGCCCCAGAGATTAATAACAGTGCAGGGCTTTTTCGGATAATGGTTTTCTTCTGTTTCCAAGAGAAACACATATATATGTGCTTTGGTGGAATCTCTGCATACATTTTTTTGGCAGAAAAGCCAAAATAAATCCTTGTACTGCAACAACCCTCAAGCAAGATAAGGCAAAAATCTGTTTTCAGTTCCTGTGTATTGTTGTCATACGCAGATAAACGGGTATCTCTGGCCATGCTGCCCCCTCAGCAAGGCAGAGAGAACAGGCACTAATGTTGCTACAGAAGCCCATCTTGGCTGTCCCCATCAGTGCAGGTCCAAACCTGGGCCCACCACATGTTACTTCTTCACAAGCACATGTGTACATGTTGCTCCTGCCTTAAAACTTGAGTTTTTCTGGTACATCAAAGTTACCTCAATCTGGAGACTGTGCTTGGAGCCAGCGTGGTGTTGTGTCCCACTTGAGTAGAGGTAAAGTTCCTCACAGTTCACCTGGGAAGCTCAGGAACAGACAGGTTTGGGTACCAGGAGCACGAGCTTTCCATCTTGCCCACCTTCTTGTCTGGCAGAAAACAGGCAGAGCTTGTGCTGACAGAGAGCAGAGGTTGTGCTGGGTGACCCACCCACCCTTCTGTGGCTGCCTGGGCAGGGTCAGAGGGTTTGGGCTGCAGCCAGTCAGGCTGGCTCAGCACTCACACTTTCAGAGGATGAGGATGCTGTGAGCAGGACCATTGCCCTGCCCACCCCCAGCTGCTCAGGCCACAAGCATCAGGAAGGGCTGGCAGCAGTGTGACACGAGGCAAGGCTCATGCTGGATGTGCTCACACAAGTCTCCCCTGCCTTCAGACTGAGGCCTGCCAGAGCAGGGTAGACCCTTGCAGGGTGTCATGTTCCTTGTGGGGTCCCCCCTCAACCCACAGCCACTTGGTCAACGAGTGCAGGTCCTGAGGAAACTGTGTTCTTCTCAACTCTCCTCCTCCTGAGGCAAAACTCCTAAGGAAGGAGCCCTCCATAGCTGCCCAGAGCACTAATGCATCTGGCATCTGTCCACTCACTCCCTTAACCACTGTGGCTTTTTCCATCTTCATAAGCAGGGAAAGCAATCAGCGTAATGAACGTCTCTGAGGCTCTCAGGATGTGCTAAATGAAATAAACACACATCAAGAGCCCATTAATGGCACTCTCTCGTGCCCAGCAGCCACATTCAGGCACAAGGGGACCAGGAAGGGAGGCTAATGTACAAAGCAGAAACCCTTGGAAAGAGAGACCTAAATTCTTACATTTTTCTCTCTCTCTTTTTTACCCTGTTTTCAGATTGCTTCATCCCCACTGCTGGCACATGGCTGTGTCCCACCAGGATGGTGCCACAGGGAGGGTGGTGGGACATGCTGCTGCACGCTGATGCTCCTCACAGTGATCCTCCCCTGGGTGATCCATCCTGCTGAGCCTTCCCAGTAAGGCTTCCTCTCTTTCCCAGCCTCCCAGCCTCTACACAGGGGGGAATTCAGAGCAAACCAGCTGGCCACAGGCAGTGGTTATGGTCAGGGACTGTGGGACAGAGACTGACAGGCTGGGGGGGAAAATGCTGCTGGTCTGGTGGGAGCACAAGCAAGAGCCAACTGTCCTGAGGCAAAGCAATAGGATACAGCCACAGTAGTGGGGCAGCTCACTGCTGAAAAACAAGGGGTTGTTCCTCCTTTCTCAGTCTCATATTGTGCCACCTAATCAGGAGCAAGAGTATTGCTGTGGTCAGAATGGAGCTGAGGAAGCTCAGGATGCTGGAAGGACACAAACCACAGCTCAGGTCCACAGCACAACGCTGGCACAAGCAGCCCCTGCCTTCCCCTGCTGCCTCCTTCCCCTCCTTTTCCTGTCACACACCTTTGGACTCCAGCTGGAGCAGCAAAGGATGCCTGATGGGAGAAAAATAATACCCCAGATCCCTGGCTTCATGAAGGCAAACAGAGCCCCTTCCCTCTCCTCCCAGGTAGAGCTGCTGAGTCCTGGATCAACACAGCAGAGCTGTTGTGGCTGTTGGTGTTGGCCGTGCTGCACGCGAGGCTGCCAGGCCTTTTAACAGGGATAGGCTTACAAAGGAGAGCAAAAGCCTGCAGGAAAGCAGGGCTGGGCTGGGGGCTGATTAATAATAACAGCCCTTCTGCTCACTCCAACGATGTATGCTGGATCCACTTCCCAAAAAAATGAGAAATTAAATGGCTTAATGCTACTTGATGCTCGGTGCCAGCGCTGAATAACTGCCACGCCAGCAGACACACAGGCAGAGAGACACAGCCAGAGAGACACTTCCAATCGAGGTTGTTGAGCATATTGCAACGAAATGTTAATGTCACGTCTTCTGCTCGTTGGAGTTCTCAAATCTGTTCTTTCAGCTACCAAATTTAAAAGACTGCTTTATATTCTACAGGCTTAGAGGTGACTTTTTTTTCCCCCAGTTAATTAGTTTGAAACTAAAAGGGCTGGGTGGCTCTGAGTTCCAGTGATGGAGCTACTGGGATATGTATATCTATATATATTTTAATATTTTTCTTTTCACTTCTGAGCTGCTCCTTCTCATCTGGCAGCAAGCTGCCAGAGAGTGAGTCAATATTATTTGATGCCTGCCTCATAGCTTAGGGGAAATGATCTGATCACCCCAAGCAAAGCCTCAACAGCAAGTGGCCACATCACAGCCCTCAGGTTTGGCTCTGTGAGTCCATCCTGGCTGTGGGGCCAAGGAGGAGGCAGGTGTGAGGACACAGCTTTCCAGAGGGGCCAAGGGGTAAGCTGGAGGTGCTCTGGAGGACTGTGATTCCCTTGATCTTTTTTGTGCAAAAATCCTATGAACATAACATGAGAAATGAGTATCATTTAACCCCTGAAGTCCCCAAAGGCAATGTGGAGTAGATGTTTCAAAACACTGGTTTCACCACTGGCAAAGTGTCATGGGCTCGGTTTGGCCTCCAGAAATGCAGCTGGTGAAACTGATGAACGTCACTTGGACACCCAGGTCGGGGAGGGCACCTGCCACCAGGCTGGTGGGGATGCCTGAACAACCCTCAGTGTACTTGCAGAGCTGGAGGGAGAAATCTGCCCAGGCGAGGCCAAGCAGCAGCAGCAGGGCCGTGTGCACAAAACAATGCCATGATTCATCCGAGATTGCCATAACCCATCGCATTTCATCAGGATGCTGTGGCATTTAAAATGGCATTTCCTCCCATCTGCTGTGCATTAGCAGACAAAGAAAAAGGAGGAGGGGGGAGAGAACAGCAAAACAAAGAGGGGGGGAGAATGAAACGGGATTCCTGAGTCAGACTGTTCCCAAAGCAGCTCCCTGTCCTCGCAAAGCCTGAGCCCACCGGCTGGGCAGAGGGCAGTGGCACTGGCCACGGGCAATTTTGCCTCTGGCGTTTCCCGGCTGCAGCCCAGGACATTTCCCAAACCTGGTGAGATCTACTGTGACTCAATTCCTTCCCCGAGAAGCACCTGGAAATCCCCTCCACATCCAGAGCTGCCCAACCAGGGGCCTCACTGAGCAAATCCCCCCAGACTAATTTCACCATTTCCTCTGCTTCTCTATCCCTCCTCAGATTTTCCTTTGCTTCCTACCTCCCTTCCCTGACTCATCTTCCCTTGGAAATAAGAAGCCCTTTCTCTGTCCCTTCACTGCTCCCTTTTTGCCTCTCTGCCCATGCTCCCACCTTCTCTCCTCACTCTCCCCACCTTAACACCTTTCATCTCCATCTACCTCTTGCCTTGTCCTGCCCCATCTCCACTTCCTCCATATTCCTTTCTCTGCTCAGTCCAGGTGGTGCCCTCAGGGCTCCTTCCAGGAGGCAGAGGGCTTGAAGCTCTTTTGACAGCTCAGAAAATTCAGCTCAGCTTCTGAACTGGGCCATGAAGATTATCCTTCTAAACATGACTTGCACTTTCAGCCAATGCTCTGACCCATGAGACACGTCAGAGTCACTTGTTGGGGGTCACAAGGGTCCTGTCCCTGGTCACCCATCCCACCCTGCTCTGGAGTGAGGCAGAAGGAGCATCATGCCTGCAGTTCACATTCTGGATGGAATCAGCAACCATGAAACATGTCAGGCAAGGAGCTGCCACAGCTGAAGAACAACCAGAGTATCTTTCCTCTTGTCTCTGCTCCCCCACCATGGTGTAAACACCAGCAGCCAGAGGCAGAAACTTCTTTGGGCAAACAGCCTGGGACCTTCCCATGTGCTGTGTACCACCCTGCCCCGTGATCCCTATGGATCACAGCCCCTTCATTCTGCAAGCCCTCAACAGGTACCAGCAACCCCCTGTGCACCAAACAAAGGCAAGACCTTGACCTGAGATGTCCCACACTGCTACAACACATGACATGGCAGGGTGGACATTGACTTTAACCTGAAGCCTGGAGAGCAGCAAAGCCCAAGGGTCCTGCAGACGTGCCTGGGGGTTGTCAGCTCCCGCTGGGAAAGGACAGAGCTTCCCAGCCTGCAGGCACACTCCCTGACCCCAGCCTTGGCTGGGACACAAGCAGTCATTCAGAAAGGAATAGGTGTGGACAAGTTTGACCCCAAGCAATAACCAGGGAGCCTGTGAAAGTGGCAGCAAGCAAAGACCTCAGCTTGAAGGCTGAGGGCAGGGAAGGGTTCTGTGGTTATTAGCAGACGAAGCTGAGCTGGCTCCTCAATTACAGCTGTTTTATCCCCTGTCTGGACTTCCAACAATCTCTCCGTGACTCAGTGTCTTGGCATGGAGAACACATACCCGAAAGGTTGGCTTTTGAAATCCACCAGGGACATTTCACCTTCCTAAAATAAAGAGTGGGCAAAATATTTTCAACCTCCTTCCAAAAAATGTGCACACAAAAAAAATATACCACTCCTTAATAAGCGCATGTTATTGGGTCTCAGCTGGTTTTGGGCTGGGGTAGATTTTCCTGGTTATAATCATGCAGCTGTTTGCTGACTGAATAGCTGTATTTATTTTTTGACATGTTTACTAACCACCTCAAATACCTTCTCTACCTGTAATTGTGGTGCAGCATACACATCATTTTTTTTCAGATTTCTTCATTCAAGTGGGTTGTGTTATTCCCAGGTCCTGTGCTGTGGTTTGTGGAGCGTATTCGTGGTTTGAGGGCATGAAGCTTTGGACTCAGGTGACCCTGAACTATGGCAGACCGGTGAAGAGATACTTGGTGTGGGCAGGGGGAAAATGGAGTCAATTTTTCAAGCCATTTGTGCACGGGTGCTCAGGGCTTTAACATCCTCTATTTGCCTTTCTCAACCAATCTCTCCTGAAAGCGTTTCCTCCCATCTGTGCCCATCTATCTTCCTCCCTTCCATGCTTTATTGAAGTTGGTCAAAGCCAAACCCTTTATGCTTTCTAGTGCATGTGTGCCCTGAACCACGGGAGAAGAGGGGAAGCCTGAAAATGCAGCAGAGCAGGGGCTTATTGCATTCCTGGCACTCAAATGCTGGGTTGCTTTCCCCAGGCACCCTGTAAGGGAAATAGTCCCTCGGCACCGAGATCAGAGGGCTCTGGAAAAGCTGGGCTGGCAGAACACCTCCAACCCCGCCCTGCAGGGCTGTCTCCTCTCTCCTGCCCGTACCTGGCCTGAGGGTGTCCTTGCATTGTCCCACCCCTGCAGGTTAGCGGGACGTGCTCCCCTCCTTTGTCTCTCTGCTGGCATCTTGATGACTCGCTAATCCCGTCACCTGCCACCCTCCCAGTGCTAAATGTCTCATCCACCCTCCCCCCAGACCTCTCCAAACAGTGCTTTGGCAATTACCCGCACCACACAAGCCTCCATTAATAGTTTTACATTTGTTTCAAGATGTTTGGAGAGCTTTGCTGCCCAGGAGAGACCTTGAACCCGGAGCAGCAGCCCCTGTAATCACCAGGCTGCTGGTGGGAGCTGGGTTAGTGTTCAGATTTGGGGTTTTTTTCCTTTAAGTAAACAAAGAAAACTGAGCAACTCCTGGAGGTATTGACCATGTCAAAGTAGTTTTGAAGCTGTTCATCCATATCCCTGCAGCAGACAGAGCCTTTTTTTGGGCTCCAGGGGCTCAATCTGCACCCAACCTCGCCTTCAGAGGCCATGAACAGCACCCTCGGGCTGTCTCTGTCCACTCAATTCCATCCACAGCCTTACCAGGAGACCCTTTCTCTGCTCTCTGCCCTGGGATGCTTCATCTGGCTTTTCCTCTCCAGGCAGGAGAACCAGGGCTGCAAACCAGGCCACCAGCTGAGACTTTGTGCCTCAGGTCACCTCAGAGCAGCCCCACTTGTGCTGGGACACTGTCACTGTCCGGCCACACTGTCATGCGGGGTGCTGAGGCCACATTTACACCAGGCTGCAGTGACCACTGGAGCAGGGGGAGGTCAGTCCCAGAAAGGGCTGTCCAGGTCTGCGATTCATTTACAGGAGCTGTAAAACTGCCTCCTGGACTGTGGCTTTACAGCCTTGGACGATGCTGGTGTCAAGGACGTTTGGTGCAAGAGCCAGCTGGAGCCAGGCCAGTTTTTATATTTAATCCTGCCTATGAATACAAATAAAGGGTCTGTATTTTGAATGAGTGACAGGCGCACCACGGACATTATTAAACCTTCCAAAAATAAACCCCTGCCAAAGTGATGGGAGCCAGATTTTTCCTGGAAAGTATCAGCACGGGATGGGGGGTGGTAGTGGGGCAGCCCCTCCATCACAGGCCCCTCTCCAACAGCTGCTCTGCATCAGGAGCAGCTTCTTTTCTCTGGCCCTTTGCTTATTTAAGCCCCAAAACCGCCAGAGTGGCTCTTCCAAGCAGCTCAAAGTCCACTCAGCACTAAATCAGCTCTGAGGATTCGGCTTCAGAGCACTGTGGATGAATCTTAGGGAAGACTGTTCTGAAATATAATTACATACAGTGTTGCTGAAGCAGCCCCCGCTGTGCCACCCCCGCTGGTGGGCGGCTCATCCTTCCCTGCCGCTCTCTGTTCGCCCCCATGTCCTGCCCAGGGGCTGCGAGGGGCTCAGCTCCGGCCATGGGGTGACCCCTCTGCTTCCCGTTCTCCTCCATCCCCCGCCAGGGCGGCGGAGGGAGCCGCCATGGGGTGACCGCCCTTTCCCTGCTCACCCATCCCCTGCCAGAGCCACATGTGGGACCTCCGTGAAGTGACCCCCGTGAAGTGACCCCGCTCTCCTTTGTTCCCCATGCCCAGCCGAGGGGGTGTGAGAGAACCTCATGGGGTGAGCAGTGAACCTCCCTCTCTGCCCTTCCGTTCTCCCCATCTCCCACCGGGGCGGCATGGGACACCCCATGGGGGCCTCTCGCACCGCCCCGGGGCGAAAAGGGGAGAAAGAAGGAGGGGATCGCACCATGGGGTGACAAGCCCCTCCTGACCACATCCTCTCACGCGGCGCCCCCCGGCCACTCCCGGCACTACATTTCCCGTGGGGCCGCGCGGCGGAAGCGGAAGTGCCGTCTCT
>JBBMKD010000034.1:11555387-11587981 GCA_037834095.1 Argya squamiceps
CCACGCCGAGCCGCAGGTCCGTGCTGTACCCACGTGGTGTGCAGCACCCAGCTTGTGCTCCCTGCGCCCGCGGGCCGTCCCGTCCCCGAGCCGGCCGGGGAGAAGGCTGGCAGCCCGCCCGGTAGAGCCTCCCGTACCGGGGGCTGCTGCTCTCCGAACACGGGCTGCTCCGGGAGAAGGCGCCAGGGGAACACGCGGCCCGGCGTGCTCCCCCCGGTGCAGCGGGGCGGGGAGTGGGAGCGATTCACCGGGATGTGTGCGCACGGGGACACGGTCCCGTTTTCCTGGGGAGGCTTGGATGGGCCCCCGCCGTCGCTGCTTCTGTCTGGTGGTCACATCCCGAAACGGGGCCGGTGCCTGACTGGTGTTCGCTCTGCTTTCACAGAAATTGCTCCCTTCCTTCTCGACCTCTCTCGAGGACATCTTTACTCACTGGGAAAAGTAAGTCAAAGGAGGGAGTGAGTATCAAATAAATTCCAGACCGTGCTGATGTCTAGGCTGCATGGCATGTGTGATTTTTATTTGCTGGAATTCCATGTTGTCAGAGGATTTCCGATGATAACTGTTCTCAACAGAGTTTTCTCCTAACCTTTGGTTTCAGAGTAATTCATTTCAGATGTTCAAGATTATGCTGGTTTAAAATTTCCTGGGCTTGGAGATAAGTTGTTGCTTTAGTTTTGAGCAGCTGATGCTGTTTGTGCTGGTTGATGCTGGAGTGTTGTGGAGCTCAGAGTCATGCTTTACTGAAAGAAATCTGCTCCCCAGGTCTGTTTCACTTTCTTTTTAAAGCCACGTGCTTTGCAGGATAATTGACCTGAGAACAGAGAAGTTGAGCAGATGCTGAAATGCCAAAGCTCTTTCAGGGACTTAAACTTTGCCATAGATGACATATGATCTGACTCAGAGAAAATCTCTTGCTTTCAGCCTGTCCTTTCAAGTCCTTACATGTTCCAAATGACTTCCTGCCTCGTTATCTCCCTTTTGAAGGTCTGCAGGAGGGGCTTTCCCATCTGTGATATTTGCACCCACCCTGTGCTTGCTGTGGTTGGGTGTTGGAGTGCAGCACTGCAGAGGCCTGTGCTGGGTTTTCTGGGAATCCATGGAGTTGGGAGCACTGGAGTGGAGATATCCTTATCAGCAGCTTTGGGAAGTGTTTCTTCAAAGGTGTTTTCTGCTCTGTGCCTCGTGCCTTGCTCTTGTCCTCCATACCTGAGCAGGAGAAGGGCTGGATCTAGGTGAGGATGTAGCAGCATAGAAATAGGTTTGCAGTCCCTCCCTCTCACAGTTTGCTGCTCCCATGGGTGCTGATGGTGGCCTTCCCACGTGCTGGTCTTCCTGCCTGCTGCAGCAAACCCTCCCAGACACTGTGGCTTTTAAACTTGAGGGGCAGCAGGGCATTTGCATCAGGTTTAATTCCTTTTTCTTCAGTGTCACCCTTCTATTCTGGTCCTGCCCCACAAAGACATCTGTTTTTCCTGGTCTGTCTGAGTCCTGCCTGGTTGGGAGTCAAAATGAGGGATGTGTTGGCCAGTAGTTATCTTTATCCTGGAGTGCTCCTGTGGGTGAGCTGGCTGTCACATCCTGTTGCTTCATAGGCTTTGGCCCAAAAATGTTCTTCCTTAATCTACACTGTGCCTCTTGCCCCTCTAACCGAGGCCATCCTTGGTGCTGTTCTCCAGAAAGTCTTCCAGACTGAGCCTAAAGCTGAGACTTGCAGTTGGTCCTGGTTTAGGGCAGATTTGGGAGAAAACCCCTGGATAGGGTCCCTCTGGGGAGCAAACCTAAATGGCCCCTCCCCTCAGCCAGACCAGGAAAAGAACTTCCTTGGAGAAAAGTGGAAAAAAATATTTATTTAACAAACAAGGGGCCCACAAGCTTAAAGAATGAATAATATGAAACAACAAAACCTTTAGTTCTGGAGTGAGATGGCAAACTGGGAAAGTCCCTGCTGTGGGTGTAGCTTTGCTCTCTCTCAGTCTCTGATCAGTCCAGGCCCTGGTGTGCTGCAGGTGTGAGCTCCCCAGTGCTCCTCTGGATCTTTCAGTGCAGAGCAGGTTTAAACAGTCCCAAGAAAAAGGAAAAAAAACAGTCCAGGAAGCTTCTTTGCCTCAGCTGGCTAAACTAACTACAAACAGAAAAGATTTCTGTCCTGCTGCTGTCCATGCCTCAGACAAATACACAGAGCAGGAATGCAGAGAGTGAATGCTGTTTTCTCAAAACAAACTCCATGTTTCTTCTTTCCCTGCTTCACTCTCAGAACCAGCCTTAAAGGCACAGAACTCAACATACAGCACACACAACTGGGGATAGAAACATCATAGAGTCACCCTAGGACACAGTTCCAGGGGTGGCCTCCTTCTAGAGCTGCATTTACTCTTGGCTGATGCAGAGAGGGGCTGGAAGGATGCCTGGGAGCTGGGGAAAGCTGGACCAGCTCAGCCCTGGGAGCAGCCTGAGCCCTGCAGCCCTGAGATGTTCTGGAATGCCACAGGGACAGTGCTGGCAGGCACCATGTCTTCCCCTCACAGGGCATCCCTGAGCTCCTGGTCACTCACAACAAATTCTCACATTGGTCTGTGTTGTCAGCTGCCAGTGGATCAGGATGGTGTTGCAGGATCAGGGCTGCCCTGTTGCTTTGTTAAAAGGATTATTGGAGTAGTTACAGGACTTTCTAAGCCTTTGGCTTAGCCTGCTTGCACAAAACTCGCTGTTACTGCTGTGCTGCCAGAACACTCTGACACCAAACACAATCTCTACTGGTCAAATTGTTAAACTAATCTTGTTTTTAAAACAGATGAGCAAATAAAATGAGCTAAACTGGCCCAGAAGTGAGGATATTTGCTTCTGATGACTGTGTGTCCCAGGGCATAGAGGCATTGCAGGTGTGAATCACACCAGTGTGTACCCAGTGTTACCCTCGTAATAAAGGAAATGTGTTGTCTTTAATTCTCAAATGGAAATATGGGTAACTTTAGCCACCTCATCTGTTCTGGTACAGGTAAGATCTAGAGCCTGGAGAAATCTTTCTCCAGCTTAATGTTTTAACTCAGTTGAGCAGCTTAAGTGTTTAGTACTTCCGTGGCCTCTTCCTCCTCTTTTTCTAACACATCTTCTGTAGGTCCAGTCACTTCCTTTCTTAAACCTCTCTGCCAGCTGCCTTTCCTGCCCTTTTGACTTGGGAACCCAAGTTCAAATGGCTTTTTGTGCCCTTTAGATTGGCTTCTCCTGGCCCTGTGGAATACCAGGACCTGGTATTTTGGGGATATCTGCCCTAACCCTAAGGCTACACTTACTCTGAGGCTGTAGCTGTGTCCTGGAGATGGAATTTGTTTTGTAGGTTGCCTTCTATTGAGCACCAGCCTGACTTTGTGTTTTTATTTCTCTGCTAAAGTAAGAAGGAGTCTGTCTAGGGCACAGAAAAATCATCTAGGTTCAGTATTTGTCCTGAGTGTTGCAGGAATATGTTGCTCTTGGAAGTTTGCTGAGGACTGGAGATGTCCCTTGGAGGTTAGGGAAGTATTTCCCACCTCCTTAGGAATTCCTCTGTAGAGAAATTGCCCTGCCTATTCTTAGGTTGGAGCTTGATCTGAGAGTGAATGAATAATTATATTCTAATTTGTTCATGATTTTTTTTCCCCATTTTGACACTCATTGTCTTCCCTCAGAACTCCACCAAATTTCAAGAGAAGAAACGTGAGTGATGAGGAGGCAGCCATCCCAGAAAAGATCAGAGTTCCTGATCCTGTGAGCAGCTCTGAGAGCTCAGAGAAGGAAGAGGATGAGAAAGAGAAGGCGAAAGCTGCAAATGGTAGGAGCCTTTTATCTCCCTAGAGTTGACAGAGTACGACTGGAGACTTGTGTAGGAGCAGCCTAGCTTGCTTGGCTGGAGAAAATGCTTGTAAAGTGATGGCTAGTTGTTTGTGCTCATGGAAAAATAGGACAACTAATTTAGCACCCCCTTCTCATGTGGAGTTTGTGAGGAGCACAGATGTCTGCTGAAGCTAGAAAAAACCTGTTATGATTCATTGGGGAGGGATGGGTGTTGTTGCTGGGATGAAGCTTTGGGAACCTCTTGCTGCCCACTGTCGAGCACCTTCTAGATGGTCCCAGGAGTGAGTTGGGCCAGCAAAGGCAGGCCTGTTTCACGGGTCAGGGAAGGCCTTGTTAGTTGGTCTGGAAAGGCAGTGCCCTCTCTGAGGTGGGGATAGATCTGGAGTGCAGCTGATGTGGGAGGTGTTGGCTTGTGGAGTCTAACAAAAACTCGTGTCTGATACATTTTGTCTCAGTCTGGTCTGCTGTAGACTAGCCTTTAGAAAACTGCAGATCTTGACAGATTCCCTGGCTTGGTGGCTGGGGGAGGGATGGGGTGGAGGAGCAAAGCCCTTGTCTGTCACAGGGACAGCAATGATGATGGTCTTGGGTCAGGTGTGGAGATGGGACCCTGCCCTGCTGCTGGGGCCCTGCTGGAAACCAGAGTCTGTGTTGGTGTGAGAAATGCACTGACACAGCTGCTCTGTGGCTCTCTCCTGTGCAGCAGCAGCAGCAGCCAGCCTCTCTCTGGCCACGAACTCAGTAGTGAATGTAGACAGCAGTGAGGAAGATGAGTCCTCGTCAGAAGAGGAGGCTCCTGCTGGGAAAGGTGCAGTGACGGTAAGGAAATGCTCCTACCTGTGAAGGCTGGTGGTGCTCTGAGGCCAGGACTGTCCCAGACTCCTCAGCATGTGTAGAATTGTGTCCTGGGGTGGAAATCATGTTTAAATGACCCTCCTGTGCTGCCATAAGCCTTCTCTTAGATACCTGTCCCCCAAACGCTGCCTTGAAGAGCTCTATGGCTTACCTTGCTGCCACATTGCTGTTGCAGGTGCATTGTCTCCAGTTTAGCTCCTCATCTGTGTGTAGCCTTCTAATTTCCTTTGTTTCCCATAGGTGACAGCAGCTGTGGTGGGTGGCAAAGCTGCCAACTCCCTGCATTCTCCTCCCAAGCCCTCTGCCCCAGCAGGCGGAGCAGCAGGGCTCTCTGCTGCTGGCAGAACTGTGCTCTCTAACAAGCAGCAGCCCAGTGCCCCAGCTGCAGCTCCAGCCCCGGCCAAGGCCCAGAAACTGCCTGGTCCTGGGAAGCCTGGACATGCCACAGCAGTTGTGGCCAGAGTGGGGCAAAGCAAAGCACCAGTAACCACCAAAGCACCGGAAAGTTCCAGCAGCGGCAGCAGCAGCTCTTCATCTGAGAGTGAGGAGGAAGAGGAGACACCAACTGTGAAGGCCCCAGCCCCCAGAGCGGGTAAGGAGCCTGCAAGGTGGTGTGGATGTGTGTGAGCTCCAGCTCTGCTGCAGATTGGATCCGAGACGTGCCTTCAGCATGTTCCTTTCAGCTCAGAGTGATGCTTGCTCCTTGGGGAGGCTGCTAGAGCACTGCAAGGCAGCCAGCTCCAGAGCTCCGTGGGATGCATCCAGCGTGCTCGCTCCCATTTCAGGCAGCAGATCCTGTGCTAAGATGTCTGGCAGCACCCAGCACACACCCAGGGCTTGGGGATAACAGTGTAGCATGTCCGGAGGAGGTGCAGTACTAATGCTGCTGATACTTTCAGCCTCATGGAAAGGCACTGCAGTGTTTTCTCTTTATTCCCAGTTGCAGAGTGATTCGTTTTGGGGTTTGAAGTCTTCAGGGAAATCTTTAAATGCTTTGAAGTGTGTCTGTGTGTGTTGTGGGAGGAGGGGGAGAAATAGATCATTGAAGTTCTGGAAATGGTCCTCCTTGGCTCTTACCCAGAGGAGGCCCAGCCAGGCTGGGTGCCCCTGCAGGGAGCTGTGTGTGGCTGGGCAGCACCCCACAGGGTCAGAGGGTGGCCAGGAAGCATTTCCTATCTCTGTCTGCACTTGGGGAGAGGTGTTTGTGGGCCAGCATTTTCTGGAGAAGCTGTTCCCAGCAGGCCATTGATGTTTTCAGCTAGGCTAGGTCCTCTTCCCTGCAAATCCCTTTGGCCCTCTCTGTGGCTTGTTTTGCTTCCCTGACTTCAAAAGCCACATTAGCATCATGCTCTGGGGGCTCAGAGCAAGCAGCAGCTGTGACATCTCCTTGCTTGTGTTTCAGAGCTGGCAGCTGGGGCTGAGAGCAGCAGTGAGGAATCAAGTGAGGCCACATCCTCTGAGGAGGAGCTGGCAACTCCAGCCATCCAGGTAACCTCTCCAACATGGATTCTTTGTCCCTAGGAAGTCACTTCCCTTCTTTTGAAGAGGAGAGGAAATGCTACAGTGCTGCATTCTGGCAGCACCCCTTACCCTGGGTGTGTGAGATCCCCAAACCAAAGACCAGAGCACATGTTATGTCACTGAGAACCCCACTAAACCCTGCTGACACCAACCCTTCTATTCCAGTTTCTACTAGTGCCTGAAGCTGAGGGAGATCCTTGGATCTGTAGGAGGTGATTAGTATGCAATTTGATGGATATAGTCAGGCAGTCCATGGAGAAAGTGACTTGCTTCAGATATTCCACAGCTCGTAGGTCTGAAAAAGCCTGTCCTGGTCAAAATTAGCAAGGTAGCTTGTTTTAAAACAGATTCCATGCAGTTAGAGCTTTCAACCATTTTCTTCCAAGGTGTTACCTGATTCTCCTATTCCCTTTTGTTCCCCCCGTTTGCAGGCCAAGCCAGCTGTGAAGACAGTGCAGTCTAATGCAGCCCCTGTGAAAAGTGCACCTGCTGCTCCAGTGTCTCTTAAGAATGCAGTGAAGCAAACAGCACTGGCAGCAGGCCAGGCCAAACCTGCATCAGCAGCAGCTCCTGGGGCTGCACAGACCCGTGACACATCAGAGAGCAGCAGCTCATCAGACAGTGAAGATGAGCAACGTCCATTAGTAACCCAAGTGCGTGTCTCTGAGATCCTCCCTCTCCCTGCATGCCTCTCAAGGCCAGCAGCTGCAGTGAAAAGAGAATTTTGTAAATGCAAGGAGTGTGTAGCAAAGTCATGTTGGAGGTGGGAGGAAGGAGGCGTGAGGTGTTAAAAGGCACCTCCATGTCTTTGCTCTGAGCTTTAATCAACTCATTGTGCCTTTCTTAGAAAAATCCATCAGTACTTTTAAATGAAAAAAAAAAACCCTAGTGATTCTTTTCCCACCTGAAGGGGGCAAATTATCATGGTGGAATTTGCTTCTCAGGTATAAATTGCAATAAATAGTGTCTAATTTGTCAAACTGTAGTGCAACTCAGCTTCCCTGCTGTGGAGAGTGCAAAGTGCTGCCTTGTACCTCACTGGAGGGGACTGGTAGTAGCAGCAGGCTGATGAAGAAAGCTAGATGAAAGAATTCCTTGTGTCCTGCCAGCCACTAATCTTCTTTCAGGGTTTGCCTTTCCCAGGGGGCTCTGAAATTTCTTCCCTTGATTACAGTCTGAGCAAATGAATTATGCTGCTGTGGGATTTGCTTTATTTCACTCTGTTCATGTCTTGTCCAGGCAAAACCACCTCCAAAATCCTCCCAGGCCGTCCCATCCCCAGTGAAACCTGCTCCAGCAGCATCACTCTCTGTCAAAGCAGCTCCAGCAAAAACGCTTCCGTTGTCCCAAGGGAAGGCAGCACCAAAACCAACAGTGCCAAAGCAGGCTAAAACCTCACAGGGAAGGACTGCTGCTCCCACAAAGCCTGCTGAAAGTATACAGCCAGTGGAGAGCACTGCTTCATCAGCCAGTGAAGATGAGGATCTCCCTGTGCCCATCAGCCAGAAGGTAGGTGCTGCATTCAGCCCGCTGCCAAACAAGGGATGGGATATGCAAGGCAAGTGTTTATCCCTTAAGTGCTGCCACTGATCTCCTTGGAACACCAGGAGTATCTTGTTTCTCAGTCCCTCGGAGAGGAAGATCTTTCTGTTTGGAAGCAAGTACAGCCTCACTGTTCTCACACAGTTATAGCAGAGGAGGTGGGAGGCAAATGGTTTGATACCAGCTGTTCACTTGTGCCCTGCCCCTCTGGAGTGGCCTCGTGTGCAGGGGCACAGGTGGGTTGGTCTTGGCTCTCCTGTGGGGGTTTGGTCAGAGTTCTCTAACCAGAGGAGAAGGACTGGGAGCTCACACTCGACTCAAGCTGCTAAACTCAGAGGGGTGCAGATCCCTTCCTGAGAGCATCCCCAGGCACGTTGTACTGAGACCTTCTGCCTCAAGTCTGAGCTGCAGGGCCTTTCAGAAAGTGCCCTGAAGGCAGGCATTTGGAGATGCAGCCTTGCTGTCTGCAGGGGAGGAAGGGAAATTGGGGGTAGAGCCTCACGTGTCCTTGCAGGGAGGCTCTTTGTCAACGCGTCCTTTGACTATTGACAGGCAGGAACCAACGAGGCTCTGCATTTTTGTCTTCATAGCCTTGGTCTGCTAAGGTGGGTGGAGGGGGATGTTTCTCTCACAGTTGGCTCTGTGCTGCTCTCTTCCTGCATGATTGGTTATATGTGAGGATTCAGCTCTAGGTGACAGGAACAGCTATTTGATAGCTGTGCCGTGAGGTCCCACTGTAAAACCACTGAGATTTGTCCAGTTCAGCAGGGTTTATGTGCTGGGGTAGGTTTGTGTCCTCCAGTGTTGATTATGTGAGGCTTTCAACAGCAAATTTTACCTGCTGATTTAACCATTTCAGCATCTTCCCTCTTGCAAACTGACATTTACCCCTCAACAGCCAGAGTCAGCAAGGAAGAGCTTGTCATCAAGGGAGCTCTATTTTTGCCATACAGGCTGTTCCTTCCCGTGTTAGTAGCCTACAGGGAGAGACCACGAGTGAAGCCTGAAGATAAACCATTGGGCTTACCTGTGTCCACAGTGCTGTCCTCTCAGTCAAACTCTTCTTAGCTCATCCCTTGCCATCTGCTACTTGGGCATATGCTAACCACTGACTTACTGTATCCTGTGACTTCCTCTGGCTTCTGTGCAGGATCCAAACAGATACAGAGCGTTGGAAGCTGCTTCATCTTTCCCTGTGGGGGTGGATTAGCACAATTAAAATGAACATCATGCCTAAATTGAACTGCTTAATTGGTATGTTTACCCCTGAAGACTCAGGAATATTTAGTCAAAGAAGTTGACAAGGTGTTTGCATATTTTGGGGGGAAAGGACAGCGATGGGGGACAGTCTGACCCTAAAGATGCTTTGAGCTGCTTTTCTTTTGAAACTGATTTTCTTTTGGAACTGCTAATTTTGTTCTGCTGCTTCTTTCCTGAGTGTTTTGAGCCAAAGGTGGCACTTGAGCCCTCTCTAGACAGGCTTTGGCTTCTGTTTACAAGGAGTGGGTGTGAGATACACGTGCATCCATGTGTTGGGAACCCGTGTCTTCCTTGAGCATCCCAGGAAAACCCGTGTGGGTGGTACTGGCAGAAGTTGTGCCAGCAACTTTTAATCTTGGACTGCAGGCTGCGTGGGGAGAGGCCAAGTCTCCCAAGAGACAGAGGGTCTCTTTTCCTCCTTGGAGCCCTGTTCCCTGTCCTGTGCAGGTGGCAGTTGTCCCTTGGCTGGGCCGTGACACAGCAGAGATGCTGGTGCTGGCACACGGCGCCGGTACAGGCGGTGCTCCCGCGGCACACAGGCAGTGCTGGAGTGTGATTTTACAACGTGCTCCCAGCACGTGGCTCAGTGTTGTTCCCCCTCCTGTCATGCAGCCCTGCAGGATGCAAATGGACCCAGCGAGTGGCAGATGGGTTGTGCGGGAGCTGAGTCATCACACTCACTGAGCCACAGGCAGCTCCTGCTTTTGGGGGCTGGAGAGGGAGCAGGAAAAATGATTTCCTCTTGAGTTATTTTCCTTCTCGCTGAGTTACTTCAGTACCTGTTGACTGTCAAGCTGTCAGGAGCTCTCTGCCTGTGTTACCTGCTGCCTGGATGTAACTTGGCTGTGCTCTTGGCCAGATCCCACCTGAGGCTGTCATCTATCTCATGTGAATGGATGGACCTTGGCTGCCTCCCAGGAAGATCTGAGGCTGTATAAACCTTATGGTGGTTTCTGTGTGGATGCTGTTATGTTCTTTTTGTGTTAGGATGCCCCTGCATGGCAGCTCTTTCCCACTCCATTGCTAAGTTAGGAAATGGAGCAGCCCTGTGCTGTGCATCCACATAAAGGGAGAAGCCAGATTGTTGCTATGAAGGACTTTAAACTGAGTGAGCTTAAAACTCAGTGGGCTCTGATCTTGGTAAGTTCTTCCCTTGCACAGCAGTGTTCAGAACAGCAGAGAGGAGTTAGCACGTTTAGAGCAGGGTGTGTGAATTCTTCTGACTGCTTCAAGTACTTATGTCTCTTCAGCATTGCAAAGCTGGCCTCTGTTCTGGAGATTGTGACTCACTGGTATCAAAACAAAACAGAGAAGTGAGGTTTGTGGTCCCCCTCCCCAAGCACTCGTGGAGGTTTCTGTTTCTCTAAGCAGAGTCAAAATGTGCTTGGCTCGTTCAGAGAGCTGTTCTGTAATGGGGTAAACATGCAGATGCTGTTGTCTGTTTGGTGTTTGGCTTGGAGATGATAAACAGTGCCCCAGTGGCAGCCCGTGGCAGGGCTGTGCCAGGAAGCACAGTAGGATTGGTCTTCCCAAAAGGCTGCTGCTCTCTGCTCTGGGCTGTGGGGGTATCACTGCATTAGCAGCATAGCAGGGATGGTGCAGCCAGGCAGGACTCTCTCTTGGGGCACCAAAGCAGGCTGGCATCACATGCAGGGTGCACAGGGCCTGCCTGCCCTGGCAAACACAACATACTCCTTGGCAGAGCAGCCCGGAGATGAGCCATGAGTGGAGTAAATGAGTGTGTGCAGAGCACTGCCAGCCTGGGGAATATCTGCAGGGGAGGAAATTCCCAGATCATTCCGCAGGTGCTTCCTCTCCTCTGCCACCACTAACCTTCAGTGTGCAGAGGGGGATCTGCAGCACTTGGAGGGGGGCCAGGAAGAGAGAGAGTCTCACCTGGCAGTTGTGTATCTGAGGCACAGGTGACTGTGGCTCCCTAGTGCTGACACACAGGGAAGGTGGCTTGTGGTCTGTCCTGGAACATCTGAGTGTTGACAGGTGTTGCAGAAAGACACAGCCCAAGTGAGTGTCAGAGGTGTTTTGTTGTCTGGAGATGTCTAAATTCTCAGACCTGTTGACAAATTGACTTCCAAGATGAGTCACACTCTGTCTCTGCCCGCCCTGTGTTCTCAGCCGTGGTGTCAGCCCTGTGTCTGCACTGAGCTCTGTAGCTGCTCTAATGCTGTCTCTGAATCTTGCAAGTGTTATGGCACAAGGCTTCCCAACTCCTACTGATTCCCTGAACTGTGGGTAGGTCGTGCTTAGATGGCTTCCTTGGCGTGGGAGTCTTGGGGTTGCAGTGCTTCTCCTGTCCTCAGCCAGTGTCTCTGTCTCAAGAAGGAATTGCTGTTAAAAGCTTACAGGCACTATTAGCCTGTGTGCTCATGTAAAACATACTTGGGCTTTCTGTCAGAAGAAAATTGCTAAATTCAGGGGGATGTATCTACTGCAGTTCAGCCCAGGCAGTGAGTGAAGCCCCTTCCACTCATAGCACACCAAGGATAGTGTGAGTGTTGGTAACAGCTCTGTTAGGGTAAAACAAAACCTAACCTGAGCTGAAACTGCACTTAAACTCCTAAACAACACCAGTACTAATACTGCATTTCTGGGCTTGTGTTTCTTTTTTGTTAAGAGGTTATCAGACCAGCCCAGGCCTATTCCCAACCTGACCCAGGCTGCTAAGGCTGGGCAGCCTGAAAAAGCAGTGGTGGTAAGCACCTTGAAAAGCCAGGTTTCAGAAAGTGGGAGCAGTGACTCGTCTGACAGTGAAGAGGAGTCTCCTGCAGCACAGAGACAGCCTCCACAAGCTGGTAAGTTGCCTGGTAGTAGCCAGGATCCCTCACCTGCAACCTTCTGGATTTCTTACTCTCCCCTGCACATGGAGCAGCCCCTGACAGCCACAGAGAGCAATTCTTTCTCACAGTGACAATCTGACAATCTCTTTATGCTTTTCCTGCAGTGCAAACCAATTCTGTGCCCCAAACAACAAATGTGAAAAAGGCACCAGCCACAGCCCCTCCAGCTGTGGACAGCTGTGATGATTCCACTGAGGAGTCAGATTCAGAGGATGAAATAGTCCCCCCTTCCCAGGTGAGGAGCTGCTGACCCACTGGCTCTTCAGGCTTTTAGTGCTGCATGCTGAGGAGGTCTCATGAGGTGGAAGGTGGGAGTTGTGCAGAGGAGGCTCCTGTTGGCTGGATCAGGTTTTCTCAGCCGTGTCTGTGGGTCTGGCTGACCCCAGCTCTGGGTGCACAGCTCAGCCACAGCAATCTTGCAGTATGTGAGAGCAGTGGAGAGTTTGAGTGCTTTGACAGGAACACGAGTAGACACACAAGCCCAGACCTTCCCTGGGACTCTGTCCCCTCTGCTCTACTCCAGGAATTAGGCTGGAAAAGCAGCCAAATCCTTACAGGAAGAGTCTTTCCATGACCTGTGTAGCTCCAAGGCAACCCATTGCCTGGTTCCTCACAGGCCTCTGGAGTTCTTTGGTTTTCTTTTCCACACGCCTTGGGAGGATGGCAGGATCTGCCCTGCACAGCAGTCCTGCTGCCTTTCAGCTGGAGAAGCCAGGCCCCTGCCTTGGAGAAGGGAGGTGACCCCATGTCTGTGCTGGGAGCACCCCTGAGTGTCATGGAGCTGCTCCCAGCTCTCCCAGGGAGTCTCTTTGTGTCTCCATGCCAGTCCCACAAAGCTGTGGCTGAGCTCCCTAGGGCCAGAGCTGTCTTGGGGGTGTCTGCACTTGTGCTGCAGTTTGAGCCCAAGAAACCACATTAAAAACCCCACTGACTGTGCAACATGGCTGCTCTTCCACATGTTGGTGGCCTGGCTGGTGCTCTGAGCCCAGGGCTTGGTGCCAAGCACATTTCTTACTCCACGCATGCCTTTGTTGGGAGGGGGACATTATGATCACTCAGGAAACCCTTCCCCATGTTGGCCTGAGGCTGTGGCCGGGGGAAAGGCTCTCTCCCTCCAGCTGATGGGCAGGCAGCCATCCTGAGCAGTCCCTGAGTAAAGCATGTTTATATTACTGAGATTGTATAAAATAATGCAGTTGCTGTAACTTGAGCTTTGTGTGAGAGGGCCGAGAGCTCACGTTGGGCTGGTGGCTCTGCACAGCAGAGTGAGGCCTTTTCCTTTCCAAGGCCAGATGATGTGTGAGGGAAATGTCAGCCCACAAAGGCCCAGCCTGTCAGAGATCTGGAGGGGGGGAGCTGCTCACGTGGCCCTGTCAGTAACACAAACCAGGAGGCTGAGTGCTCCTCCATGGCTCCTTCCCCCTCCTCTGCTGGCATTTGTCATGGACCTGTCCTCAGTGCCTGGTTTCCATACCCCTGGCCTTTCTATTTTTAACCCCTCTTATGTTAAGTTGGATGGGAGGTTTCAAATGTGAGGCAACGAACTTGCTCTTGTTAATTTGACCCCTAATCTGTTTTTGGCTTGTGGACCTGGAGGCAGATTTTCCCTGTGGTTGTAGTCTTCGTTTACCTCTGTTGCCAATTAACTCTTGGTGTGTGATTTTTAGAGTGTAAAAGACATCCAGGAGTCCAAGTGCCTGCTCTGCAAAGGTTTACAACTGCAGTCTTACTGATGCTGCAGTGGGTACTGATTCACAGCCTGCAAGTACAGCACATTTCCCCTGCCTGCCCTCAGGGTAGGTGCCTTTGGGGCACTGAGTTAATGCTTTTGGCATTCTCGGGGTACTGGCCCTCATTTCTGCTCCTGGCTGTGCCAGAGGCTCGTGGGAGGCAGAACTGGTCTGTAAAAGAGAGAATTAAAAACCAAAAAGTCTTGGTGCTGTGCTGAGTGTTGGAAAGGCTTAGGAGTTAGTGCTGGATTGTGTTTGCCTCTGTATCTTTTCCCTCCAAGTTTGCTCTGTCCTGATTTTCTTTCTGATCTCTTTCAGACTCTGTTCCAGCAGAATGTCCAAGTAACTGCCATTTCAAGCACAGTGGCTGCAAAGACAAATGCCACCCAGCCTTCAGGGAAGAGGACAAAAACTCCTGCTGTCCCTGCAGTGAGCAGAGTGTCTGAGAGCTTGAGCAGTGATGCCTCAGAGCACAACGTGCTGGCAGGAAAGGTAATGATGGAGGAGGTTAGAGTGGGGTGCTTTCCTGGGCAGAGGGTCTGCTGGGCTCTGGGGCTGGTGCCACATCCCCAGCTGAGGGATGGATGTGTTCATGAGGCCAGGAGAGAGGGGCTGCTCTATCCTAACCACAATTGTCATGCCGTGAGATGAGGCAGAGGGTAGCCCTGGTACCTTTGCTGTTCCTGGCTCCCAGCTGGCTGGCTGCTTCTTTCCTGTTGTGATAGCAGTTGTCTGCTTGGCCTCAGCTGCCCACCTCCCTCGTGGGCTGGGGTACGCTGGGCCCTCTGAGGGGTTCTTGGGCTGGCTGTGACACAAACTGGAGCAGTACAGCTGAAGAAGGGCCAGGGTGGTCCAAGCCCACCTACTCTGGGCTGCTGCTATAGTTCATGGATGTGAGCAGTTAGTTATTCCTCCTTCCAGTTCTATTTCATCTCCCTCTCCCTAGGTCCCTGCTGCTAGCCAAAAGCAAAAGGTTTCTGTGGGAAAAGCTGCTCCTGCCAACACTGCCATCCCAGGAATTTCCACTGCCAAGGCAAGGAGGCCAGTCCTGCAGCCAGGGCAGGACACCCACCCAGGCCAGGCTGTGCCACTCACCCATGCAGAGGACACCTCAGACAGCAGCAGTTCCTCGGACAGTGACGAGGAGGAGGCACCCAAGCAGCCACCCAAACCTGGTCAGTTCTCTCCAGAAGGTGCTCTCAGTGCTACTGGGGTGGGGACAGCCTTTTGTTACCCCAGGGCAGGTTTGCAGTGGCTGGAGAGGCATTCCTCCTCTCCAGCTTGGCAGAGCACTCCCCTTTTCTTGGAGGCAGAGGGGCTTTTGGTGGCAGTGCCTGTGCTGGGGAGGTGAGCTCAGCCCCAGGCAGCAGTGGTTTAACAGGAGGAACTCTGCTTTTCCAGTCTCCCTGCAGAAACCAGGAGGGGCCCAGCCAGGAGGGACCCAGCCAGCCCACAACTCCTCCTCAGAATCCAGTGAGGAGGAGGAGGATGCAGCATCACAGGTATGGTACTTGAGCAGGCTGGATCCTCTTGGGTCTTGCAGCTGGCTCCTAAATAGGACTGAGAGACTAAATTCTGAGTTGTAGCAGATGGGGTGCTGGGTGGGTTTGCCAGCAGAGCAGTGGGGGTTCCCCAAGGCAGTGCTGTAAGCAAGACCTTTTGGTGAAGGCAGAGAGAGAGAGAGTCTTTTGAACCTGGAATGCTCCCCAGGCAGCCAGGCCTTGGGTTCATGGTGCCTTCCCAGGAGAAGAGACAGGAGGATGTGGTACCTTGCAAGGGTTAAACCAGGAGAACTGGTGCACAGTGCCAGTAACAGCAGGGATTTTTTTCCCCCACTTTAGTTTGTAACTTAAGCCGTGTCCAAGCCATTAAATTCCCTCTGTAAGTAACGTGCAGGGCGTGCAGCACATCTGCAGTGCATTAAGTGTGCCTGGGCCCACGCTGCTGGCCAGGAGCCTCCCCCAAGCCTGCCTTGCTGGGCGACAGCAAAGCTCTCCAGGCTGTCAGCTCAGCTGGTGTCTGTCAGTGCTGGCCCCTCTCCTGGGAGCCCTGGGCTCTCAGAGCTGGCTCCACAGGTGGCCAAAGGTGGGCCCTTCACTTGAAGTATGAGGACAGTAGCAGCAGAGACAGAGCTGCGTGTCTGGTGTGTGGGAGGCTGCCCTGCTGTGACTCCTCAGTGTTTCTGTGCTGTTTCAGTCCCTCCTCACAGGCTACCCAGTCCTCTCCAAGACCCCAGTAACCCCCCAGGCACCAAAGACGGTTCCCCCCCCGCCTGGAGGTGAGGTGGGGCCAGGGAAGGCAGCTGGGAGTGCTGCAAACTCCCTCTCCAGGGGCTCCCTGAAAGCCGCTCTGGCCGGCAGCTCAAGCAGCGACAGCAGTGACTCTGACACAGATGACAACCAGGTGGCTGCAAACCACAGAGCAGGTGGGTCTCCTTTGGCAGGGCTGGGAATTTGCTTGGCCCAGGGGCAAAGCCGTGCTGGCATGGGAGGGTGACACTGGGGAAGGTGTCACTGGGACGGGCCCTCTTCCCGGTGTGTCTCCACCATGGAAGCCCACATGGAGTGCTACTGCCGTCTGCTGGCTTCCCTGGCCACGGCACAGCCTTCTCCCTCCACAGCCTGCCTGTGCTGGCTGCCCCCAAGGCTCAGTGCCTCTGCCTCTTCCAAGATGTGCTTTAACCACAGTAATTACCAGGAGCAGGTAGGGCTCTCCCTGGAGCCGGTGCACAGTGCATTGCTGGCTTCTGTGGAAGGTTCAAACGCTGCCTCAAGAACATCTGCTGCACAGTGCTGGTATTCAAGCCTCCCCTGGGGCTGTGTGGGCTCTGCTGCATGGGGAGCAGAGGAGGGGAAGCAAGTAAGATTTTGTGGAGAAATACAACGTCCCACCATTTCCCAGTTTGTTGGCAAATTATAAAATTTGGAGCTGGAAGCTGCTTCTGCTCTGGTGTGACCCTGGCACTTTCAGATGAACTCTGGCCTGCTCTAGAAGTTCAGATGGGTCTGTTGTTTCCTAGGGCACGTCATGAAATTGTGCAAAGGTCTGTTGAGGAAGTCAGAACTATCTGTGTATGGGCTTAAGAGGGCCCAGGGGCTCTGGGCTTGGCCAATGGTGGTGGTTACACATGGCAGTGTGGGGACCCCCACCACCTTGGGAAGTCCCCAACTTACTGGGGATGGTGTCCTGGGGAAGGGCTGCTAAACATGGGTGACATGGGCTCACCCATCCTGTCAAACAGCCAAAGCTGTTGTGGCTGTTGTCACCCACGTCAGGCTGAGGCATCTTTCTCTGACTGCTCCAGATGCCAACAAGTTTAGCTTTTTTTTGGAGAGAAGAACTGGATGCTCCTCTTTGTATTTCCATCCTCCTGTGACTAGTCTGTGTAATGAATGTTCCCTGAGTTTCTTCTCTTTTGTCTGTTTCTGCAGAAAACAACCCCCCTTCAGGGCAGGAAGCTACAGAAGCCTCCAACAAAGAAAAGGTGGCAGGAAAAACAGAGCCAGGTCACACCAGCCTCAAAGCTTCCTCACTGAAGAAAACCCAGGCAATGAAAGAGAACAATGTTGGGGCAGCAGGGGTGCAAGTGACCCCAGCATCATCACATGCCCTGCTCTCCGTCCCACAGTCACAGCAGCCAAGCTCAGGGGCTGAGACTGAGGTCACCACTGCTGCCATCGTCCCTGCAGGGCAGGCAGTGGAGGGGTTGGAAGTGAAGAAGAAGAAGAAAAAGGAGAAAAAGGAGAAAAAAGAGAAAAAAGAAAAGGAGAAAAAGAAACCATCCTCCACAGCAGACAAGGCTGTGAAAATACCCAAGAGCAAAGACAAGGAGAGCAAGAAGCAGAAAACGTCTCAGAAGCGGAAGCTGACAGGAGAGGATGGGGCTGTGGGGCAGCCCAAGGAGAAGAAACAGAAAGGGCAAGCTAATGAAGAAGTGCCCAAAAAGAAAAAGAAGAAAGCAGATGGTGACCTGGAGAAGGTGGCAGGCAGCAAGGAAAAGAAAAAAGCAGCTAAAAGTAAGCATCCTACACTTGGGGCCCAGTTTGCAAGAGGTACTTGCAGCTGATTCACCTTCAGCCTCTGGTGCAGGGCCTTGCAAACAGCACCCACTTTCCCATTGGCTTCCTGCATGGCTGCTTCCCTCATGGAATCATAGTCATGTGGCTTGAAAAAGGCCTCTAAGATCATCAAGTCCAGCCATTAACCCAGGCCCATCCCCAAACCGTGTCCCCACATACCTTATCTACACACCTTTTATATGTCTCCAAGGTTGGTGACCACACTGCTGCCCTGGACACCCTGTTCAGTGTTTGACAACCCTTTCAGTGAAGAAATTTTTCCTAATATTCAACATAAACTTCCCCTAGCTCAACTTGAGTCTATTTCCTCATGTCCTGTCACTTTTGACCCTTCTACAGCCTCTTGTTCTGTAGTGCCCTGCTCTCTGCCCTAAGCCAAAAGCCATTTGTTTTCTTTGCAGCCTGTATTTGCAAATCAGAGCTGGTTTTGTGCTGAATCTGGTAGGCTTTAAAGAAAAAAGAGGGGAGGGGACATGGATTGTCTGGGCCAGCTCTGATGGTGTTTCTGTTCTGCTGAAATGCAGCCCTTATTTTTGGAGGAGACAGGTTTGTCTGTTGGCCCCTGTGTGAGCTGTTTAACAGGGGTGAGTGGAGACTCTTGAGCAGTTCTGCTGAGCTGAACCTCGTGTCCACCCTGTGTTAGCAGCTCCCCTGGCTCTCATTTCTGGCATGTGCCCATCTACTCCAGCCCTGTAGCAGTTCCTTGGAGCAGGTGGAGAGCAGGAGGTGGAAAGAAGGGAATTCTATGTAATTCCACCCATGTGTGTGCACAGATGGTGGGATCAAGCTGCTCTGGTTCAGGGGTATTAGGGAAACATTCCTGGGTGCTGCTGCCTGTGGGCAGAGCTCTGCCTTCACCCAGTTCCTGCTCTGGAAATCTTGCTCAGGTTTGGATGTGATCAAAAATTTACTGGAGATGCTCATACCAGTCTGTGCTCCCTCTCAGAGGCTGACAATACCAGAGTCCCCCTCTTAGTTGGCTTTTCTTTCCCACTCCTAGAAAAGAAGCCTGAAAAAGAAAAGAAGAAGACTGAAAAAGAAAAGAAGAAGAGCAAAAAGGCATCTTTGGAAGAGGTGCCTGTAGCAGATGGCTCTGCTGAGGTTCACAAGAAGAAGAAGAAGGTATGTACCACACCCTGGGCTGTGATGCTCATCCCAGCAGAAGTGCCAGGCTGAAGAAGGAACAGAGCCATATCCTGGCCTTGCTAGCAGTACAGGGAAGGCCACAGCTCACTGTGGCCAGCCTTAAGACACCCTGACCTTTGGCTGTGATTAGTGACTCAAAGGGGTTGTTCCTGTATCGCTGCCCTAGGAGATTCCTTCCCCTGAAATGGTCACACCCAGGCCCTTTTGGTGGCAAAGGACTTTGTCCTGTCTAAGGAGAGAGTGCTGCTCCAGCTGTCTGTTCATCTCACTCTCAGCAGAAGCTGGAGTTCCTGAGGGCTTGGCAGGCTTCTGCATCCCATCCCAAGGGCTGAAGGGGTCACAGGGAGACTACAGGGTGTTCCTTGTGGTGGCTGCCACCTCTACAGGGACATACCCAGGAAGCCTCTGTGGCTTTGCTGGGTCCTTCATGTCTGTGGTGCAAATGATACTGATGTATTTTTTTCCCCTTTCCATTTTAGAAGAAGAAAGGAGCTGAGCCTGAAGGATTGTGAGAAGGTACATGGCCTGTGGGG
The DNA here is from genome assembly GCA_037834095.1 of Argya squamiceps. Taxonomy (NCBI): domain Eukaryota; kingdom Metazoa; phylum Chordata; class Aves; order Passeriformes; family Leiothrichidae; genus Argya; species Argya squamiceps. Next base: position 11,574,740 of record JBBMKD010000034.1, read on the forward strand.
ACTGGCCATTGGTACCCTGAGCGGCGTAACCTTGGCCACATTCAGAACTCCTGGGCCAGTTTTGGGAAGACAGTGTGGCTTCTCAGAGCTCTCTAAGCCAGCCTGGCCTGGGATCAGAGGGCCAGGGAGTGGAGCAGTGTGAGGAATGTCATGCAGCCGCGTGCTGGCCTCTCTGGATGTGTCTGACCTCAACTCTTTAGCTGCTGAGAACCAGCTGTCCAGCCTGGGTGTTGCTGACCTCTGTCACCAGCAGAGATGAGCGGCCTCTGGCAGTGTCTGTCTGTCCCTGCTGACCACAGGGAGCTTGGAAAAGTGATGGGGATTAGATGGTGATGTTGTAGCCACCTGGAAGTGGACCAGATGCCTCTGCCCGTGCTCTGCTCAGCTGTAAGGCTGTTCTCCTCCTCCCCATCCCTAACTTTTAACTCCTCTCCCCAAAGGTACCGCATTCCTGTGATTAAAGATTTATGGGTGAAGATCAAAGAGAAGAGAGGAAAAGGAAGCTCACCTGGAGAATTCCAACTTGTTTTAAAAAAAACAATTTATAACTTCTTTTAACTGTGAGATTTAGAGCAGAGCTGTGTAACTTTCTGCCTCCTCCTGCCCTGCTGGGGCCCAGAGATTCGTTTATAGCCCCTCCAGATGGAATGGAACTGGAGGAGGCAGTTTGACCAGAACAGAGCATAAACTGCTTTTCCTTTCGTTGATACCCAGCCATCCCTTTCTCTTACCACAGAGCTATATTTTTGAGAAAAAACTTCTACCTTTTTCCCCCTCCTCCTGTGACTTGGTGGTGTCAGTCCTTTTGTTACTACAAAGAAAGCTCTTGGGTTTCCTTTTTATTCTAACACTGACAGTGGTGATTATCATGTCCCTGAAGTTGCACTGAACTGTCGTGTCCAGCAGCTGTTCTCAGCCAAGGCATAGTCGGTTTTTGTGTTGTTTTTTTATGAAATACAAAATAAAAAACAACAAACAGGTTTTACTTCAGCTGCTTTCAGGGGAGGCCAAGGCTGGCTGGCTCTGGAGGATGTTGTGGCTGGGAGAGCAGAGCCCAGTGTCTGTCAGTCTGGGACAGGAGGACCCCAGGGTCCAAGTGAAATCAAACAAGGGATGGGCCAGGAATGGGACAAGGAACACAGCCAGTCCTGGGTGGAGATACAGCTGTCCAAGTGTCTGCAGAGATTTTTCTGTATCTCTTTTTTTGTTAAGTTTCATTTATTTATAACCTCAGACAGCTGCAAACAGCACGCAGAGCCCTGCTGGAGTTGCTTACAAGGCTTTCTTATTCAAAAGTTTATTTGAGATTATTAGCTTGTGAGATCATTTATAAAGGAACAATCAGATATACTCAAGAAAATTAGAAGCCCCTCTACCCATGGTTACCTGCTGCTGAGGCTGTAGGCGAATCTCTATGTACAAATCTGAACACTCCACAATAAAAACCCATTACTCCAGTAATCCAACAGGGCTCCAGCCTACAGGGATCAGTTAAGAAGCTGGTGGGGGTTATTCTGCTGCTTTAAATGTTCGTTGATGTAAGGAAGCTTAAGTTCTTCAGCAGGGGTGAGCTGCACTGCTGCCTGGGTGCTGTTGGAGGTCGAGCTGAAGAGAACAGGATTTGTGGATCTGACGTGGTTGAAATAATTTTCCAGCCTGCTCTGCCCACCCTCTGAGGGGACTCTTTGTCTGATGGTGGTGGCAGCTCAGCCCTGGCTGATATTCTGCAGTAGGGGAAGGGTGCCAAGGGATGCCTACTGTTAACTGCCTTGGAAAAGCAATGTATGAGCAGAAAAGAAATAGAGAAAAAAAATAAGGCAGGAGCTGAAGGGGCAGGGGTGCTGAAGGCAGCTGCTGGCATCCTCTTCTACCCTTCTGTGGGGGAACAAGAGGAGGTAGTCAGTAAAACAGCTCAAGGACTTCCCCAAACCCCTCTCCCTTGCAACCTCCCCCTCCCCAGCAGTCCCCAGGACTCCGGGGACACTTGGACACTCACCTTTGGCTGGGGTCAGCTTGAGCATGTCCACCCCAGAGAAGATCATCTCCTCTGGATCTGAGGTGGAAGTGGCAGCGCTGGGAGCAGCAGTGCCTGCAAAGGGAGGGCAGGATGTGAGTGCTGGACTCCAGGGCTGCCCCATCACTCACCCTCATCCCTCTGAGGGCAGCAGGGGAGAGCCTGCACCCACTGCTGAGCAAGGGGGGCTCATGGAAAATCCTGACTACACACCTCAGCTCCAGCTACCTGTGGGGGGCTGTGGGTTTTGGGGTCCTCTCCAGCCTTAACATACTGGCACTGGATGGGTGAGGGGTGTTTCCTGCAGCCTAGATCCTCTCCTCTCCTCTCCTCTCCTCTCCTCTCCTCTCCTCTCCTCTCCTCTCCTCTCCTCTCCTCTCCTCCTTCCTGTCCATCCCCTCCCTGGCAACCTACCGGGGCAGTCCAGCTTTCCCCGAGTCTCAGTGCCCTCAATCTTGGTGCCGTTTTTGTAGGAGCACCAGCAGAAGCCAGTGGAGAAATGGCACTGCTTGGGCAGGAAGTCGCCGTTCGCATCGCACTGTGGGCGGAATCGGCCCAGCTGATCATCCCCCACAGTGGCCTCAGCTTGGCACTTAGTTAGCACTAGGGCAACAGAAACGGGACACTGTCAGCCCCCAGGCCCTTCCCCTCAGCAGGAGATTCTGTCCAGAAACAGCTGAAGGTGAACAAGCCCCTGCTCAGTGACTTTTCTGAAGCTCTTGGGCTAACTAGGGATGGATTTGGGGTGGGGCTCCAGCTGTCCAGCCTTTTGTTCACCCCAAATGCCCTACAGGCACTGGCCAGGGATGCTCTGTGATGGGAAATGGGCTCCCCACAGAACAAACAGGTCAGTAAGTGGAGGGGGGGCTTGGTTCCCTGTGGGATGCCCCATGCCAACACCTCCCTGACCCTCCTGAGCTCAGCAGCCCCATCCCCAATACCCTTCTCTGCTGGGATTGCTTTGTGGTCCTCTGACTGGGCATTCTTGGCCATCTCAAACAGCAGCCACTTGTGCATCCAGGACTCAAAGGCCTGCAAAGAGAGGGTCCAGCACGTTAATGGGCATGGGGGAACTTCACCCCAGGGGAGCAATGTCATGAGCTCTGGCTTGGACAGGGAAGGTGGTGAACACCATCCCCTTCCTTGGGGTGGGAACATGCCAAGTGTGGCTGAAGCCAGGCCTTGTTTATCCTGGTGGGGATACCCCAGTCCCTCCCCAAAGCACTCCTGGACAGAAGGCAGGTGGGACAGGATGACAAACACTGACCTTCCAGTCCACATGGGTCATGGTGCTCCTCAGCTTCTTCAGGTTGTCCATCAGGTTGTCCTTCAGCTCTGGGAACATCTTGCTGGGGTCTGCTTGCTGCAGAGCAACCACCACAGTGAGGGCAAAGAAAAATGAGCTGGGGGAGTGGGGGTTGGAGCTCTGCTGGTATCAGCCAGACATGCTGCAGGAGGTCAGGAGCTCCCACCAGCTCTGAGCACCCCAAGAGACCCCAGACCAGTGCAGGAGGCAGCTGTGAGGTGGGGGTGGAGCAGGGGGCCTTACCAGCAGCAGGTGCTTCACTTGGTCCTCGGTTTTGTTGCTAGCAGGGGGCTTCACCTCAAGAGAAAAGGGAAAGGGGCAGTGTGAGCATGGCAGCAAGGCCTGAGGGCAGCAGGCAGTGCCAAGAGGTGGTGGATCTCTCTTACCAAAAAGTCTTCAAAGGGTGCAGGATGCAGGACGCTCATCATCAGAGGCGGGTTTGCCTTGGCCATCTTAATCTTATTCACTGGCTTGGCATCTGCCGAGGAAGGAGAACTGTGTGAGGGGCACCAGCCGGGTTGGATGGTCCAGGAGGGTCCAGCAGGGATTCATCCCTTCTCCCCCTCCACCTCCCACCACTCTGGTGCCCGTGGGGCTACTGACTGGCAGGCAGCTTCCTCTGCAGAGCCTCCAGCTGCAGGTTCTGGGAGGTCTTGGTCAGCCTGCTGATCTGCTCGCTCTGCTGGTACACGAAATAGACGGTGACAGCCTGGCCGGCGATGAGCAGGGCCACCAGGATGGACAGCGTGGAGAAGGCGGCTTTGCGCCTCAGCCCAGACCTGCGGGACACGGACAGAGAGCTCAGCCAAACACCGGCAGCAGGAGGCAACATCCTGCCGTCACCCCCTCCCGGCCCCAGACACTTCTGTCCCGGGGGTTTGCAGACAGACAAATGCAAATTCCCCCATCGCAGAGAGCAGAAGTGAAACCTCAGCAGGAGCCTCACGTCCCCACACCGGGAACCGAAACCCACTCTGGGGGCGGGGAAAAGTGGGGACAGGGGAGGGGGACCGAAGGGCACGTGGGTGGGGACTGGGCGCCGCCAGGGGATTTTGGGGAACAGCATCACGCTGGGCATCGCATTTTGCGGGATGATGAAGCCACTTGGAATCTCGCTGGTCCACGGGGCAGAGGACACGACTCAGGGGATGCTGGACTGCAGTTAATTTTTTAAGATGCAGTGCCAGCCCCGGCCCCGCTGGGTGGAAGCGGCACTGCCGAGGTGCGGCGGCGCGGGCGCTGCCCGGGGAGGAGCGGGCTGTCCCCAGCCGAGGGACAAGTCCCGACCGGGGACGCGCGGCACGGGCGTCTGCCTGGTGACTGGTGACGTCATAGCGCCAGGATTTCTGATTGGTTAAAAGTTTTGGCGGGGCTCTCCCCCCCGCGGGGGTCGGGACACAGGGACGAGTCGGGACATGGGGGAGCGGCCCCACGAAGGCACTGGGGTCCAGGGTCCGCTCCTGCCCCGCGGCCGCGCCATCATCCTGCCTGTCCCACAGCCTCCTTCCCACAAAGCTGCTTTCCCCGGAGCTTCAGGCCATGGCTCTCTGCCCCACCCTGTGAGCCCGGCCCCCCATCGCCATGCCTTGTCCCCGGCGGCCCAGAGATGCAGTGACCCCTTTCATCCCGCTGCCACCCCGTGCGCTCCCAATCCCACAGGCACCCAATTCCCTCCATCCCACAGCCGCCCCATGGCCCCCTCCCACTGCCGCCCCATGGCCCCCATCCCATAGCCACCCGATTCCCCTCTATCCCACGGCCACTCCCTGCCCCTGCCTTGCCTCACAGACATGTTCTGGCCCTTCCACCGCCCTCTTAGCTCCGCAGTGCCCTATTCCCACAGCCTGCGCCCCCTTTGCCACCCAATATTCACTCTGTGCCCCCTTGACGCGACTTTTATCCCCTTCCATCCCACAACCACGCAATAGCTCCCTGCTCCATGTCCCCACAGTGCCCCTTTCGCCCTCCCCGTGCGCCCCACCCCCGTGTCCCCAGCAGTGGCACCTTTGAGTGTCCCCAGCACTGAGCACACCGCTGCCGCGGTCAGAGATAAGGTCCCGCTGCTCCTCAGCCATGGCTCCTCTGGGCTCCTCTGGGCTCCTGGAAGGCAATGAGCCCTCCCAGCGAGGCTTCTGGAAATACCCTCGGGTCCCCACCCTGCCCCGACACCCGGGGGGGGAAGTAAAAAAAAAAGTCTTATTGGCTGCTGGCACCTGCATCACTTGTTGTCAGGCAGAGCTCTGCTCCAGAGGTCTCCAGTTCAGAAATGATGCTGGACAGAGTCGTGAACTCCAGGGCAGCTCAATGGGGCTCCACTGCCCACACCAGGACACGGGCAGGTCACAGTGCCCAGCCTGGTGACACTGGTGCCATGGGCCCAGAGGCTCTGGTGGCCCTGGGGGGACAGGAGGTGAGGAAAGGTGGCAGTGGGATGGGGGAGGTGAGAAGAAACCTGTGAGGAAGGAAGTGGGGTGCAGAGCTGGGATGCCATGGGGAGGTCCCCCCACACCCAAAGCTGAGCAGGCCATTCCGTAGGGGCACAGGGGCAGGATACAGCCCTCCTCCCTGGCCTCCTCCTCTGCTGCTGGGGAAAAGCTGCACTTGGGCTCAAGGCCCTCCTTGAGGGTCACTTTGGGCCTCCCTGTGTGGGGGTTCTTGGCTAGCACTTCTCAGGCTGAGGGGGCAATGAGTAAAGGGCTTTCAAGCCCTCCTTCCTTCTGGCACTATCCTCTCTGCTTTGCCTGCAGCAGCTTCCAGGGGCTGAACCCCCAAAGCCAAGAGAGGAGGAAGAGCCCCTTAAGGTGAGTGACCCCAAAGCACCAGTGGGAATGGGGCAGTGAGGGTCTCCAGCCCCCCACAGCCCTGCAAGTCCTGCATGGGCAGGGGCAGCCATCCACCCCATAATGCTGGTTTTTGTGGTTTTACACAATGTCCCAGAGAGCAGCCCAGGGGTAACAAACCCCTATGAACATGCTGGGCCTAGGGTCACACTGAGCACAGCACCAAGATGGCTCCAGCGTCAGGACTCACCTTGACCATGGCCTGGGTTCAGCCAAAAGTGAAACTGCAAGTGTGGAATTAAAAGTGTTACCTAACTTCACCCAACAGGCACCTCTGGTTACCTGGCAAACCCACTGGGCAAGCAGGGACATGTTGTTACAGCAACTCCATTTCTTTTCCTTACGCAGTCCTGAGCCTCCCAGCTGCCAGGAGAGCCCTGGGAGAGCAGAAAAAAGGATCATTTCAGAGCACTTACACAAAGTTGGGCAGGGTCTCCTGGAAGATGCTGTTTCTGGAGGAAACATGGAAGTTGGAAATGTGCAGTTTCCAGGTGGGAAACTGCAGCCCCGCACAGGGGAATGGTTTTGGTGCCTGGAGCCTGGTCCCAACCCTGCAACCCAGCTGAGAAAGGCCTGGGCACCCAGGGGTTCACACAACACCAACCCCAGGCCTGTAACAAAGCTGTCTTTAGAAACCATTAGAGGGGTTTGAAAAGAAAATAAAAAGGGAGAAGAAATTGAGAGAAAAGGGAAGAAAGAGAAGTAACAAAAAAAAAAAAGGGGAAGAAAAAAGGGGGGAAAAAGGAAAGAACACAAAGCCTTCCATACATTTTTTGTCTCTCCCCTCATGGGCACTGGGACTTTTGGGGGACCCACAGGTCTTCTCACAGCCCCAGCCCCCACTCAGCTCCTCATTTTGGGGCCACAATCCCTGCCTGGAGGCCATGCTCCTGGTGCATTCTGTGACTAGCCTCAGCCATAAGGGGAACCATAGAAAGTCTGATGAGGAACTTCACAAACAAAACCCCAGCGATTCCATGGAGCTGGGCTGGCTCTGCAAACCACAAACGTGAGTGATAGCCTGGGGGTGGGGAACAGTCCCCTTCCCAGGCAGGCTGAGCCCCCCGAGCCCCAGCCTGAGGAGGACTGTCAGCCCTGGCAGCCCCTGCTCCATGCACAGACACTGCCAGTCAGCTCTTCAGTGCTTCACACACAACTTTTTGCCCAGGGCTGTGACACCCAGTGTGTTCTCAGTCTGTGAATTGATTTTCCAGGGAAGACACAGACACTTTCAGAGAGCAGCTTCCATCCTGTCTGACCCTCCTCACTCTCCCATCGCCTGAGGCTGCCAATGGATTGTCACCACCCTGTTACCCCAAGGCTTTGTATTTGGTGCTGCCCATCAAAAACTTCACAAGTCTTTTTTGGGGAAAAAAAGCCATCTGGAGCAAGGAATGATTTCAGGACTCTGATGAGGACCAGGCCAGCAGAGCAATTGTTTCAGGCAATGAGGTGGAATAACCCAGCAGGCATTCAGAGGAAGCCATTCACCACCAGCTGGGCCTCGTCTCACAGACTTCCTCCCCCAGCCCCTGCACAAAGGTTTGAGGAACAGACCCACATTTCCCACCCACCCTGAGGTGACACCCTCAACAGCACAGGACCAGCCCTGGGCAAACCTGAGGGAAAGGCTGAGCCACAGGGCTCACCAGTGACCACTGACTGTGTCTGGGGATGGAGCACAGCCCCCAAACAGCCCCAGGGCTCCACAGGATGAGCATCCCTGCCAGGGTGACACAGAATGGGCAAGTGAGGGTGGGCAGGCACAGCATCCCCCACCCAAGCAGCCCAGAAGCCATCACCCAGATACAGGTACAGGGGGTGCAGGTGATTCAGCTCCTCACTGAATCACTCAGGACAAGCCAGCTGGGTTAGCCCAGGGACTGTCAAGACCCAGGAGACCCATCCATGCCACTCTGAGAGGAGGGCCTTTCCCTCCAGAAAGCCCCAGAACATGAGCCAGGAAGCTGCCCTGTGCTGGGGCTTTGGTTTCTCTTCCTCATTCATCATTTCCTCTTGGTGTTATGCATCAACACAGGAAGCTGCTTCAAAGACGTCAGGCTGGCTGAGAAATCAAAGCAACTTTTGCCTTTAATTTTGCAGCAGGCCCAGGCAGCAGCCTGCCCATGGCACAGCACTGCCAGGGCAGCACATGGCACGGGCTGGGTGTACAGTGACTCGGCTCAGGCAGCCCTGTGTGCACCTGCACAGCTCCAGCTTCCAAGGATTGAGGGTTAAGAGAGTAAATCCACCTTCCCATGGAGCAGACACCTTCACCTTTCTACATCTGCTCTATAATCCAGCAGGGCTGAACCAGCCTGGACCAGGGTGGGCAGCAGAGGGAGAGTGGAAACATCTCCCCCTGCACCAAGAGATGAGCAGTCTGCTGAGTTTTTGCTGCAGCAAAGGTCCTGTGTTGGATTTTTGCTGTAGAGTTCTCTCCAGACTTGCCCCACTAATCAGTCACAGCGATGTCCCCTGGGACAGAGTAACTCACACAGAACACACAGAATCACAGAATCACTGGGGTGGAAGAGACCTTTAAAATCATCGAGTCCAACCAGCCCTAACACCCCAACTAAAGCATGGCACTGAGTGCCACATCTTTTTGTTAAACACATCCAGGGATGGTGACTCCACCACCTCCCTGAGCAGACAACTCCAGTACTTTTTCACTCTTTCTGTAAAAAAATTTTCCTAATACCCAACCTATATTTCCCTTGACGCAGCTTTACGCTGTGTCCTCTCCTTCTGTCAGCTGCTGCCTGGAGAAAGAGACCAACCCCCACCCGACCACAGCCACCTTTCAGGGAGCCATCCCACCCTTTTTGTGAATGGGCATCACATTGGCCAGCTTCCTGTCCTCTGGAACCTCACCACGAGCCAGGACTGTTGGTAAATGAGGGAGAGCGGTGTCACAAGCTCATCTGCCAGCTCCCCCAGCACCCTGGGATGGATCCCATCTGAGCCCACAGATTTATGGACATCCAAGCAGCTCAGCAGTTCTCTGACTGCCTCCTCCTGGATAACAGGACACCATTCTGCTCACTGACACCATCTACCAGCCCAGGAGGGCAGTTGTCCTCAGGACAGGCCGTGTTCCCGCTAAAGACTGAGGCAAAGAAGGGGTTAAGCACTTCGGTATTCTCCTCATCTGCAGTTACTAAGTTCCCCCCACATTCAATAGGGAACAAAGGTTGCTCTTTCCCTTCCGTTTACCGTTAGTAATTTTAAAAAAAAATTAATGTCCTTTACAGTTGCCAAATTAAGTTCAAACTGAGCTTCAGCCTCCCTGATTTTTTTTCCACATGCCCTAGCAACCCCCATAAATACTTCCTGAGAGAGCCTGACCCCCCCTTCCAAGAGAATGATACACTCTCTTTTTATTCCCAAGTTCCTTTAAAACCTCGTTGCCCACTGAGGCTGGACGTTTGCCTCCACTCATCTTTCAGCACACAGGGACAGCCTGTTCCTCTGCCCTCGAGATCTCTGCTTTGAAGCACTCCCACCTTTCCTGGACTCCTTTAAGGGCTGCTTCCCAAGGAACTCTCTGAATAAGTCTCCTAAATAGGCCAAAGTCTGCCCTCTGTCAGTCCAGGGAGTCTTTTTTTATGTTCCTCCTGATTTCACCAAATATTGAGAACTCTGTAATTTCATGCTCACTGTGCCCCAAGCAGCCTCCAACCACATCTCCCACCAGCCCTTCTCTATTTGCAAACAACGGGTCTAACACAGGCCCTCCCCACGTGCACTCACTCACCAGCTGCGACAAAAAGTTGTCCTCCACACACTCTAAAACCTTTCTGGACTGTCTCTTACCTGTGTATTAAGTTCCCAGCAGATGTCTGGTAGGTTAAAATCACCTACAAGAACAAGGGCTGGTGGTCCTGAAACATTCTGCTTCTACAAAGATGAACTCCACACAGAGTTCAACACCAAGTACAGGAAAACAGTGATCTGAACGGCAAATGGTGCACGTTTGAGACAGGAAGGGAAGTTTATTCTAACGATTTCCATGGCCACATATAAAATAACAAATAAAACACTATGGCTGTGACAAGGGAAATTCTGGCTTAGGAACTGGTGTCCAAGCAGAAACAGGACTTTTTCCACAGAAAGTGGAAGTGAAGCATTAAGCAACATTTTGCAGAAAACCCAGTAAAAAAAAAGTAGTCGCTCACTCCCAGTCCAGCTTTCTTTTCCAGGAGATGCAAAGGTCATGACTCATTCTGAAAGCAGCTTTTGCTACATCAAGCCCAAGACCCCTGTGGCTTTGGATCAGCCAGCCTGGTTCCCCTCTCCAAGCCAGAGGCCCAGCTCCAGAGCACAAGCCATCTGTGGATGAATTAAACTGAAGCCTCTTGGCTTCTGAGCTCACCCCAGTAAGAAAACACAGAGCTGCAGAGAGGTTTAAGAGAGCTTTAATAACAGAAGGTGCTGCGCTGTTACAGACGACGTCCACGGCGACCACCCTTCCTGCGAGTGCTGTCGGAGGGGATGGGGGTGACATCCTCTGCAGGGAGAGAACCCAGAGCACAGTTACCTCCACAGGTACCCCCAGAAACCAGCTGGGCACAGCCAGCACCAACACCTCAGCACCTGCACACCACAGCACACAGGCACAAGCAACTCTCCGTGAAGGTACTTGAGAATTTGCCACAGGCTGGGTACCCAGGGCTTTAACACTTAGCAAGCAAAAATTCCCATCTCCCACCCCACTTAAAGCAAGCAGCCACAGAATTTCAAAGGAAATGCAGGCTGCTTGAAGAATTTTCAGCACAATCACTATCACTGCATCTTGTGACTTCCCCATGAAGTTCAGGACTTTCCTTAACAGTTGGAGAACTCCATTATTATTGAATCACTGAGACAAACAAGGTATTTTTAGGTGACTGAACAACCATGTGACTTCAGAGAAGCAGCAGCATCCTGCTCCAAGCTGGGGTTTGCCCTGCACATAGAAACCTGGGTTCTGAGTACTGCTCTCATCACTTTCTGGTGAATTGTTGATTCAAGGATCTGTTTACATGGAATCCCTTCATTGGTGCCATCTAAGCGACCATGAAGAAGATCCCAAAGTTAAGATCAAGCAGCACAGATACCTTCAAAGCTGATTTCCCTAAATAATGCCTTTTTTGCTCACTCACCAATGCGGCCAATCTTCATTCCAGAGCGGGCCAGAGCTCTCAGGGCTGACTGGGCACCAGGTCCAGGAGTCTTGGTCCTGGAGGAGAGTCAGAACCAACAACCCCTTTAATGACCCAGAAGCTGAACACAGTTTACAAACAGCCAACAATACGAAAGTCACACTTTCCCCATGCCAAACCACTCTCCTCGTGGTCCACACCCATTCACCATCAGCCCCCACAGCCACATCCACAATCAGTGTCCCTGCCCTCCCTGTCCCCATCAGTGTCCCAGCCCTCCCTGTCCCCATCAGTGTCCCAGCCCTCCTGCTGTACCTGTTGCCCCCAGTTGCACGCAGCTTGATGTGCAGGGCAGTGATGCCCAGCTCCTTGCACCTCTGGGCAACGTCCTGGGCCGCCAGCATGGCTGCATAGGGAGAGGACTCATCTCTGTCTGCCTTCACCTTCATCCCACCGGTCACACGGCAGATGGTTTCCCTGCAGAAGGAAGAGGTGATGTTTAAATGAAAGCTGTTCCTTGTTCTTCCCCCAAACCACAATCTGGGTACAGTCAGAACCTATTATTTCCAATGTTACCAGATCAATAAGCCACACAGTACCCTGAGCACCATCTTGGCCAGAAGAGCTCCCCAAGCCACCCAGTTCATGTTACATGCACTACACATGAAGCTTGGCAGAAACTCAAGGATTTTGGTGGAACCTCTTGCCAGACCCAGTGTCAACTTTCACACCTGCAGGAGCTGGGTACTACAGCGAGGTGATGCCTGTGCCATACTCACTTGCCAGACAGATCCGTCACGTGGACAAAAGTGTCGTTGAAGGAGGCAAAGATGTGGCAGACGCCAAACACATTCTCTCCTTCAGCAACCTGTGGTCCCAAGCTGATGACCTGCTCTTCCTTCTTCTCCTTGCCCTTACGAGGTGCCATTTCTGAACAACAACAACAAAAGAGATGTATGAGTGTTGGTGGTTTCTCAGCATTGTTAAAAAATTTTATGAAATTCCTGCTATTTCAACCTTTCGCCAAGCAAAAAACATACGTTATGACTGGCAAAACACAGGTAAGTTTCTTATAAGCCCCAGAATTCCCAGCTTTGCTGTATCCTGGCACACAGGTCATCACCTACAGCTGTTTAGTGGAGTCTCTTCTGCTGCATTTCATGGCAGATGATGTCCCCAGACCCCACCACAGCAGTGCACAAGGGAGCTCTTTTTATTGCTAACCAGTAATGCTCAGCATCTCCCCTTGTTTATGTGGGTTTATGGAAAGAAAACACCAAACCTTGTCAGTAAGCCCCAAGTCTGCAGACCTTCTGAGTACCAGCTTGAGTTCTTCCATGTTACTGGTCTCCCACCCACATCCTTGGGATTAGCACAGCTAAGTCTCCTGCCCCTGAAGCCCACACCCAGCGATGGGAGGCAGCAGGGGCAGCACTCGGCTGTGCTCGGTGTGATGGCCGCGGAACCTGTGCATCCGCTCCCAAGCACAGAAGAATGGTTCCCTATTGCCCTCTCCTGCCAAACTCCTGCTACAGCCGGCGCCCCGCACAAGGGAGACGTCCGGCCACTGCACCGAGGTAATCAACCCCAGCACAACCCACGTTCACCCTCGGCGGTGCCCTGTCACCAACAGCCCTGAGCACTGTAACATCAATTTACATCAGTGTCTCCGCGGCCACTGCGATAGCACCACATCCCCTGCTCGCCACATCCACGGCGCACGGCCTGCACGGACAGCGCCGCCCGCCGCCCAGCGAGGCCGACACGGCGGACGCAGCACACGCTCTACCGCCGCCATCGAGCTCCGAGCGACCAACGCGCCGCGTTTCACCGCGGCCCCGACCGCTCAGGGACCGGGGGAGGGCCGGCCCGGGGCCCAGCACCCCCAGCCGGGCGCTCCGCTACTCCAGCCCGCGGCTCTCCCGCGGCCCACGG
>JBBMKD010000034.1:11593883-11616977 GCA_037834095.1 Argya squamiceps
CCTGGCCCCGCCGCTCCCGGGCACCGCCGAGGAGCGGTCGAGGCCAAGGTGCAGCGCCAGGCGCGGGGTGCGAGGCCTGGGGCGGCCCCGCTCCCGAGGAGTGCGAGTGGTGGTAACTAAAATCGTGCAGGACCGGAGCAGCCAGGGCAGCGCGGCCAGGGCACCTGGAGGTGCACACCTTGAGCATGGCACGGCTTGCCCGGCCCGGCTGGCGTTCCTGTGGAGCACTTCACCACCCCCTCTGGAAAAGGTCCTGGCATTTTCTCCCCCACTGGTGAGCTCCTGGGCCTCTCGTGCATAGCTGTGTGCATTATGTCCCCAACACTTTTGGGTTTGCCTCCACAAGCGCACAGGCAGGCTGTCCCCTGCAGATGGGGGCAGCTCCGGATGCCTGGTGGCACAGAAGCCACACCAGCTCGGGCCACCTTTGGCATCACCTGAAAGACTTTGCTTCCCATGGAGGCTGGTGCTCCCTCCCAGTACTGCAGTCATATCCCAGCACCGGGACTCTCCCATATTGTGATCCCAGCCAGCTGCTGCCACAGCACACCACAGCACACCATGGGGATGATTGTCTTCCCACTAACAGTGCTTGTAGGGTTGGGAAACCGGCGCCTTGCAGTGTCCCTTTGTCACCGGCAGCCTTGGAACAGCAGCTCTTCCTGCAGCCAAGCAGCATCTTTGTTACTCACATCTCGAGAGTGGTTTTTACTGGGGCTGGGCTGGTGAAGATGGGGAGGTGAGCAGCCCTGTGCCTGCTCCCCTTGGCTGCACATGGGGATCACAGCTGAGGAAGCTGTCCTTTTCCAAATAAAAGAACCAGGACAAATTCAATAGGAAATAAGTTCCTCTCTTCTGAGTGAACTTGCCGTGGGTGGAGAAGAAGGAAATTAAACAATAGAAAAAACGTGCAGGGCTTGATATGGCAGGAAAATAAACCCCAGTGCTGTTGGCTTCTTGCAGAATGGCCAGGCATCTTCCTTTTGCCCGTGTCAGTGTTCATTATGGGCAAGGGCAGTGAAGGCAAAGCTCATGTTTTCCAGTGCCCCTCCATGGCTGGGGCATCTATTTGTGGCCATGAGGAAGCCAGGACCTCCCCATGCCACCCACCAGGGTCACCTCACCCAGCCCCAGCACATGCCATGGCATCCCACCAGCTGCAGCCCCCAGATTTGCCCCTTCCAACCTGGAGCTGCTGGTGTGGGACACAGATGCTGGTAGGGAAGCTGACACACACAAAGCCCCTCCCGCTTCCTGTACCTTTGGGAAGCAGGTGAGTCTGGTATGATTTTGTTAGGATGGGGTTGGAAAATCCATCCCACCAACATACAGGCAAACAGACATTTCCTGACAGGTTGTTTTGGGCTTCCCCCCCCTTCTCTGTCAGTACTGTAGAACAGGACATGTTTAATACTCTGTTGGTGGTAATTTAAACTGAAGGAAGAAGACACCTCATAAGTCAAAAGCCAGGCTGGAATGAACAGGGAATGATTAATATTTTTTTTCAGTAGTGTGTCATGGTGAAGTATGGCACAGCCAAGTGTGTCCCTGCTGCAGAGTGTCACCATCAGCATCTGCCTGTCTCCTTCCAGAGGCTTTTATAAGCAGGTTTGATTTTGGGGTATCTCTGAGTGCTGGGCTGAGGATGGAGGGTTGTGGTCCCACTATCCTGGCCAGCTTCTGACTGCATGCTGGAGATGGATCTGCTCTCTTGGCTCTCTGTACTCTGGGGCACAGTCATGGAGGGTTTTGCTTAAAAGGATTGGGGTGTTTTTTGTGTAATTCCACCTTCTAGATGTACCTTAATGAGTTGTAGTTTTATTTTTGGCTGTTGAGGTAGAACTTGCCAGAATAAAGTTAGGACTCAAGACAAGAGAAGCAAGATACTAAATTCCTATGTCTTGTGTTTGCTTCATGGCCTCAGAGGACAGGGGCTTCCAGTCTGTCTCACTGATGTTTCCAGCCCTTCCAACTTCAGAGCCTCATGACAGCCCTTGACTTCCCTGTGTGATTTTGGCTGAGGTGGTGGCATTGCTTTGTGCCATTGTCACGTGTATGTTGGTGGTGTTGGAACTTGACACAGGGGCAGGAGGATGTGGGTGGAGGGAAAGTGGGGTGCTGCTTTCTTGGAGACCATCCTACAAACCTTGGGGGCTGTGACCAGTCTGCAGGTGCCAGTGGGAGATGGTGCCCCCTGTGCCCACTCTGTGCCTGTCCCCAGGTGTGGAGGAGCAGGACAGCCCTGGAAGGGCTGGAGTCACACCCTGCAGACATGGAGAGTTGGTGGCCTGTAGCTTATGATTCATGTTGTTTTCCTGCAAAAGCCACTGACTGTAATGTCAGAGCTTGTAGAAGACTGATCAATATTGAGCTATAAACCCTGTATGTGACTGCAGCCAGGGGCTGGGATTGGGAGCACCTCAGTTCCCACATCCTCCCCAAAACCAGCAGGATCTTGCTGCAGCCTTTTGTCCCTGGAAGGGGACAGGATCCTCTGCACTACCTTCAGGTGGCACAAGCCTTCCTAAAGGGGTTTAGGAAGGTCAAGAAATCCCTAAATGGTTGGTATCCCAAGAGGAACTGCCCTGGTATTTATGGTGGTATTTATTTTCACCCTGCTGCAGATCTGGTGAAAGGTGTGGAAATGGAGATTGTCTTGGAGAGATCCAGACTCTCTTCTGGGACCTCTGCCTTGTTGTCCTGCTTTTGCCAGGGAACCAAAAATACCTTGGAATTTACATTCACTGATGTAAAGCAGGGAAGAAGTGTTTCCTGTCTCTGAGCTTGGGCATGGTGAGGGTTGGATGTACAGTGAGAGATGTCCAGCTCAGCTTCCTCTGCCACCCAGGGAGATGTGTGTCTCACCCCAAAGCTCTGGGTATGTTTAGGAAGGATGACAGCCCCTAGAATGTTGCTGCATCTCAGGGTAGCCTGCTGCTCTCCTGGCTCTGCTTCCCATCTCTTGGCAAAACCCAGATACCTTCTAGCTACTTGTCAGCACCCCACCAAGTATAACCCTTCCTTCCCAACACTGTCTGCATCTTCACAGCCTTGTACCACCCTGCAGGGCTTGGAGCTCTTAAAGGGGATGCATTAAAAAGTGTTAACTGCACAGTCCTGAAGTATGGCTGCAAGTGCTGTCAGTGTCTGGACACTTGGCTCAGGCCATTTTCAGTCTCCTCCACTGGCCTTGAGCCATCCCTTCTGGTGCACTGCTGGTCTCATGGAGTTACATTGGAGACTGGGATTGAGGCCAGGAGGGAAGGAGTTTGTGCAGGTGGGGTATGGCAGGTTAGTTCCTCAAGCATTTGCTTGCCTTGGAGCCTCTGCAGAGGAGAAGGAGAGGACGGGGCTGGTGCTGGAGCAGGTAAACCAAAGTATCATACTTCCCCTGGACATGCCATTAGGGGCAGCCTCCTGCAGCCTCAGACCTGGATCTGGAAATAGGGGAGGCAAGAGGCAGCTCAGATGCCACTGCTGTGCTCGTTGGGGGCAAGTGTGGCTTTGCCAGTGCTGTTCTAGGGGGTGAAAACAAATTCTCAAACAAATCTTGCAAGTGTCCCCTGTGCTCTGTGCCTGTTCCTGCTCCCTGTGTTTTCCCTGGGCTGCTGAGCCTTGCAGCCTCTGGTACATTTTAAGGGTGACAAAGTTTACAGGCAGAGGTAATGTCTTTTATTAGCCTAACTAATACCTTTAGGAAAAAACAGATGTGCTCTTGGGCCTGAGAAATGCCTGCACGGCCAAAACGTGTGGCTTGTTCCAACTGTGTCCATTGGTCTAATAAAAGATGTGACCTCCAGCCTGTCCCGGCCACGACCTTGGAGCACGCTGGCCCTGGAAACGTCCTGCCTGTGCGTCAGTGTGTGCTGCCCAGCCCTTCCCAAAGGGCCTGTCACCCCGGGGCCATCGCAGGGACACACCCACGGCACGGCGGGGGCTGCTCGGACTTCTCATTCAACGCTGGCTGCCAGCACCTGCCCTGCGGGTGCTTTGGGCTCCTGGCAGCGTCTGTCCTGGCAGACTGCAGGGAAGTGGAGGTCAGAGGCAGCTCAGAAAAGCACTGGGGCATCAGGCAGGATGGATGTGGTCTGACAGGAGCATCCCGGGGAGCTCCTGGGAGGAGGGAGCAGCTCCATCCTTGCAGGGTTTTCTCTGGAATGTGGGCACTGGCAGGGGCTTGGTTGCTCTGTGTGAGCTGGTTCATGATGTGGTTTCATGGATTCTGCTTTGCAAAAGTGCTGGTTTGGGGCTGGGTTACACTCTCAGGGCAGCCTGTGCTCCCCAGAACAGCTGGCAGTGCTGTGGCAGGATGGCTCTGCTCTCCTACCAGCTTGGGAAGCTGTCAAACCACGGAAGCAGCTGGCCCATCCCGTGGGGCTCACAGTGCTGCTGTGGCTGAGCACAGGGAATTACTGCTGCCTCAAGGCTCTCTGAGGTCCAATGCCACCCTCACACTTGTGGCAGGACCAGCATCTCAGTCTGGCCAAGCCAAATGTCAGAGGCAGCAAAAGGTGGCATCGAGAGGCTTTGAGTCCATGTTTTTTTTGGAGAAGAGTCCCCGTGTGACCTGCTTGGGAGAGGGCAGGCTGCCACTCCAGTAAAATATAAAAATGCATGTGAGATTATTTTCCCCTCATCCTTTTTCTTTTTAAAACACTCGGGATTCAGACCCTGATTATCCAGAAAGGCGCTTGGGTGCTTGGAAAGCCACAGGAACCGACACGGCACATTTCGAAGCAGGAAAACCCAATTCACTGAGTGGATTTTTTCCCCCTGTGAACCCACTTAAAATTCATGGAGAGTTTTGTCGGTAAGAACCTGTTTCAATTAACAGACAAAAGAAACTCTCCTCGTTAAGCGCCTCTTTCAATTAACGTTTGGGAGAATTCCCCAAGCTCTGCTCCGAGGCTGTTCCCAAGGATTCAAGGACAAAAAATACCCCTGAGGAGGAGTCACCTGTGAAGGGCTTCAGCTTTTTTTTGGGGGGGCTGCAGTGGTACAACCCAAACCATAACCTGGCTGTTGGGGTGTTTTGTTGGGATGGTGTTGGGGATCATCAGTGCTGAGGGATCAGCTGCCCAACCCCAGTGTCCCTGGGGCACAGGAACACTAATGACTGCTGCTAATTGCTGGCCTAGTTTGTGGAGGAGACTGATTGCATGTGGTTATTGGGAGATGGTGAGGTGCTCTCCCAGATCAGGATGCTGAGGACAAGGAGGATGGGAACCACTGGTGCCCCAGGATCAGGAATGGGGTGACCTCTGTACAGCCTCAGTGTTGGGGCTGGGGCACCTTGGGGCTGGGGAATGGGGTGGGAGATGGGGATTAGCAGGGGCAGGACCTTGGGATGTAGATTTGAGACGAGTTTGCTAGAACTAGTCTTAGAAATCCACCAGTTTGGCTTGCCAGCTGCTCTGCCATGGAAAGTTTTAATTATGGGTTTCCAGAAAGCTCACCCAGTTTTTAGGGATTTAGATTTTTTTAAAAAAATTATGCAGGTTTTTTCCCCCCTAAAAATTCAGCATATACATGCCACACACTGAACTTTGCCTTTTCATCCCTCTGCAGGCAATGAGCTGTTCTCATGGTTGTTTTTTTGAAGAAAACTTGAGAAAAACATTACTTTTATCTTTTGCAGTAAAACTGAAGTGCTAACAGGGCTTTCTGGGTGAAAAAATGCCTCTTCCAGAGCTGGACACTTTGACTAAAAATAACTTTTTAAAGTGAAAATTCTTAACCACTTTCACTGGGCTCATTGCTCATATTGGTTTCTTTCCCTCAAGAGCAGTAAGGTGGTGGGCAGGCAGAGCCAGAGGTTTATTTCCAGAGGGGAGTGAGGTGGCAAGGGGAAGCTTGGTTCAGCAGTCCAGGTGGATGCTCCAACTGCTCATTTCTGGCCAGGCTCTATAAATCAGATCTTAACAAAAAAGAGCTGAGGAAAAGGGAGGATTTTCCTGCTGTAGGCCTCCTGGGGTGGAAATTCTCCAGACCTTATAAATCATGGATGGGTTTTCCTGATACTCCCTTGTGTTTGGTCGTATCCAGCCTGTACATGAAGGTGAGAAGCTGAGCCAGGTGGGTTTGCAGTGGGAGCAGCACCAGTGGCTGCCTGTCACTGCCTGTCTCAAGGTCAGCTGCTGGGGCTGTTGTCCATTTTTAACTTGGCAGCTCTTGGGCACCATCAGAAGGCTGGTGTCCTCAGGAAAGGAGCACTGGGATTGTCCCTCTCCCAGAGCAGGGTGTTTTTCTCCCTGGTAGGTTGTAACTACTGTTTGCAAAGCACTTAAGCAGCCTATGTAATCTACCACTAAGATGCTCCTTATCTGGCATTACAAAACCTCTGGCAAGTGGGTGACTGGGACAAGCTCCTTTCTGCTCCTCTGTGTCCTTCTCTGTGTTTCCCCCTCT
This sequence comes from Argya squamiceps, assembly GCA_037834095.1. NCBI lineage: Eukaryota > Metazoa > Chordata > Aves > Passeriformes > Leiothrichidae > Argya > Argya squamiceps. The sequence goes on from JBBMKD010000034.1 coordinate 11,600,292, forward strand.
CTGTCTGCTCCACATCCCTCCCCCCTGCCCCTGCACCCAGGCTTTGCAGCTTGGCAGGAGGCAAAGGGATGTCCCTACAGCTCTTCCCTCTGTCCAAGTCTCTTGGGCCCATCCTAAAGGCTCACTCAGGCTGTCAGGACATGGGGCTCACCAGGAGAAACTCTTGGTTTTGCAGTGGCTGAAGTTTTTATGCTGGGTTTCTCTTCCTGGGCTGTATGGCTTTGTCTCCTGTGGCACAGTCCTTGTGCCCCAGCTCCAGGATCATCCTGATGGGATCATCACACCACCATGACCACAGTAAGGGACATTGTCTCCTGACTGTGCCTTCTCTTGATCAGCGGGTCCAGCTGTGGCTGGGGAGGGAGGAGATGGGGACAGGGACAGACAGTGGTCCTTCACACCCTGAGACAGCTCTTTTCTTTTGTCAGTGCTTTCAGCTGTCTGCAGATATTTGCAGTCGTGGCTGGGATCACTGTCGTTTAGAGCTGATAAAGGCAGCGGTGCAGAGGTGGGTGTTTAAGGCCATTTTTTCATGCCAGTTACTTTTTAATTTTCAAAGCAACCTCCCCTGTCTTGAGCTTGCAGTTGTCTCTTGAATAATGTGATGGCATTAATCTCCTCTCTAAGGACGTGCTTAGCTCAGTGGTTTTAGATCTGTAGCCCTCTAAATATTACCAGTGAGTGAAGGGGATTCCCTCTAGAGGGAACTTAAACCTATTAATAATAATTTGGCTGCCTTTTGTGCATCTTTTACAGGTGGTGCTCATTCCCAGGGCTGCAGGGCACCACTTGGTGATCGCTGGGGATGCTGGTGAGGGTGCCTGAGGTGTGGGAGAGACAGAAGGTGGAGTTGGATGAGCACTATCTGCCTGCTGGGGGCCCAAGTCCCAGCCTGGCCAAATTTAGACCTTCCAGTAGCCTTTTGCTTTCAAGTGGGAGATGCAGCAGATGTGTAGGTGGGGCTGATCCATCCACATCCCCTGCAGTGGTCGGTTAGGGGAAGGGAAGTGTTGGAGCGAGCAGGAGTGATTGCAAATCACTGAGCTGTGCAATGCAATTTAGCATCCTGCCTCTAAATCCTCCTCCATCCATGCTTAACCCCCAGGGCTGGCTTACATGGAGAAGTGGAGCTGGCGTGGTGGTGAGGAGGTGATTACCCAGCAGTGGTGGCTCTGTCCCTGCAGCAGTGAGGAGTGAGAAGTAGGGGTGCCCACCCAAAGGGCAGGAGAGGAGCAGGGTGACCCATCTGGCTGTGATGTTTAGGATGTGGCTTCGTCTCTGTGGGTTCAATGTTGGAGGTTTGGGAGCTGCTAGAATTGGGGACTGAGGTTCTTGCACAAAATCCTGGAGTGTCTTCTGCATGACAGTGGATACTTGCTCCTTCCATTCCACCCTTTCCAAGGTGGTGCAAGGGAAATGTGTGAGCAATTTCTTGCTGTCACACCCGTGGTTTTGAGCTCACCTCTGGTCTCTGGGCCACGGGCTTGGGACAGTTGATTTATCCAACAGATGGGACTTGTGAACTGCCTGATCTTCACTGCTTGCACCTGCAGCCAGACCTATTCCACCCCTCAATAAATCAAACCCTGCTGTGGTTGTCTTCTGGGGTCACTGACCCTTCCCTCTCCTCCGGATCTGTTTGCACTTCCTTGCTTATATTTAATCCTTCCATTGCATCTCTGCAAAATCTCACTGGTATTTAAAGGAAGAGTGCTGTAAGCCACTAATGGAGATGGTTTCATTCCCTCTCATCCCATCCAGTGCCTCCGTGACTTTCTGGGGTGCAGTGGTTCCCCCAGGCAGTATTTGTGGAAAATAACTCTGGGCAGGGGGAAACCACCACCCCCAAACTACACCAGGAGGTGGGTTTTGAAAAGCTTTTTGAACAGTTTTCCCTTCCTCCTGCAGCTCTCTTAGATTTGCTAGTAAAAGGCATCCCTGTCCCCTGGTTGCACTCCCTGCCCGTCCTGGGGTGGGATCCGGCTCCGCGGGGTGCTCGGGCTCCCGGCCACCCCGGGAAGCTGCTTGGATGCTGATTGTGTTTGTCAGGGCAGCCGGATTAAGAGCACAGTGGCTAAGCCTCCTCACTGAGCCTCCTCTCCAGTGGAGTCTTTGCCAGGGCACTGCTCAGAAACCCACGAGAAAAGAGCATTTTCCAGGGTTCTTTCTCCTGGGGTCGTTGATGTGCAGCTGTGGCTGAGCACCAGCCTGGTGATGGGAGCCCGCCAGCACTGATTTTGGGGGCCTGAGGTCTGTGTGTGGAACTCAGGCTGACATTTCCAGCTGGTGCCTTTTAAATAACCACTGTGGTTTTAAAAGGCACCTGAGCAGCATCTAAAAATCAGGTTAAAAGGAAGTTTGACCCCGGCTGTCACCTTGCCAGGTCTTGTGGTTTTTTAAATTTTACCATCTTGTTTCTGTTTTTGTTTTAGAAAAGCTGTTGGTCTCAAGGACTTGTTTTGTGCTTTTGGGCATGAGCTTGCTTTCTGCAGTGAGCTGTCAGCTCTCCCACCACTGCTGGGGCTGTGCAGGGGTTTGCTGGGCTTTCCCAATTGCACTGGGAAAGCCCTGGGCAGGAGCATCCCCACCCTGCAGCGTTGTCCCAAAGCCCTTGGCATCCTCCCCAGGGATGGTTTGCCCTGGCAGTGAACTGGCAGAGCAGGATTCCTGCCTGCTTCCTGCCACACTGGCAGGTGCTTTGGGGTGGGATGCTGTCCATCCCAGTCTCAGCTCACACCTGGCTGCTCTGGGGGTGCAGTGGTAGCTGCACCCCCTCCCTGGGCAGGCTTTGACGTGGCAGCCTGGGGAGACTCAGCTGGTGTCTTGCTGGAGATGCTGTCTCCAAAGCCTGGTCATTAAGTACCAGTAATGAAAAGCTCTTAGGAGAAAATGGACTAATGAGACACCCTTGGAAATGGCAGGTGATGCAGGTGCAGAGCCCTCTGCCCTGTTTCATGGAGGGTGGTGCAGGGATGGACACACGGTCCTGTCCATCAGCTGCTGGCTCTGGTGCTTGGCATCAAACCCACTGCTGCCATTTGCCCACCTGTCACTGTGGGAATGCAGCTGCCAGCACCCACTGCTCCTGGCAGATGAAAGAAATGGAGAGGGAGTGGGATGGCACAGCCAGGCTGGATAATGCATTCCAAGCTCTCTGCATCCCTAGGTGGGGAGCCTCCCTCTGCGCCAGCAGATCCCTAAAATCAACTGACCTGGAGAAGTGCCCTGTTACAAAACCCCAGGGGAGCTGTTGTCTCAGGGATGCTGGAGGGGCAGAAGGAGTGAGGTGGAACGGGCAGAACACACCTCAGGGGTGCTAAGGAGAGAAGGTGCTTCTCTCTTGGTCGTGCCTGGAGATGATCCATGTGCACAAAGATAAATTACAAATCAATAACCCCAGCTGTTCCAGCATGCCCAGCACAGCCAGCACGGGGAGGTTCCTGGTGTGTCACGGAGATGGTGCAGGAGGAGACAGTGGTGGAGGCTGGAAGGAGACTGGCTGCCAGCAGCACCTACAGTGCCTGGCTGAAGCAGTGCCGTGTCGGCAGGGTTGGGAAGCACTGCCTGGAGCAGGAGCTGCTGCTGGGAAGGGCAGGGATGACAGGATTACCCTGCCAAGCCCCAGCCTGTAATCCACAGTGCCGCTCAGCCGGCCATGTTTAATCCTGTTAGGAGCCCGGCTGGTGTCAGCAGGGAGGGTGCTCAGCCACGGTGCTGGCAGGGCACAGGGAGCTCTCCTTGGGAGGAAGAGACTCCTGCCCTTGTCCCCAGCACTGGTAGTGAGTTTGGGGACAGTGCTATGAGTCACTTTTTTTCTTTGAACACATTGGCCTCATTGGTCTGTCCCCCAGGCAGCTTCACCTTCTGGCAAGCAGTGCTCATTGTTTTCCTTTTCTTTTTTCAAATGAACCTGTCACAGGAAAGGCAAAAATATTCCCAAGGTCCCTTTGGCTCCACGTGGACACTCCTGCATGCCCATCTCGGTGACCTTGGCTGGTATTTCCTGGCTTGGCCTTGAGCTGCCCAGCTGGCAGGGTCCCCGTGTCCCTCCCCTGTCCCTCCCTGACAGCCAAGCTGAGCCATGGGGGGCTCAGACCACCCCCCATTCTCCTCAGCAGAGTGCAGCTCCTGCTGGGCACAGGGAGGAACAAGGCTGCTTCTCCAGCTGCTTGAGGTACCAGAGGTTCACAGGGGGCTCCCCTCCATAGCACCTGGTGAGGCACCTGCTCTCCAGGTGCACCCACAGCTGGGATCCCATGGCACGGCTGCATCCCTGGTGCCACCGGGAGCTCACAGCATTCTAGTGGCAAGCCCTGGCATGCCAGCAAGCTGGTGAGGACTCTGCTGGGGCTGTCAGGCTGGCAGAAATAACAGTGGCAGCATTATTTCATCCCCCTCTCTCTCTCAGGGTGCCGTGTGGAGCCGGGGCAGCAGGGATTCGCCATGCCCACATTGCCACCACCAACCACGCCGAGGCTGCCCGCCGCCCCCTCGCCCCGCTGAGGCCATGGAGCTGCTGCTGCTGCTGCTGCCATCACCACAGCAATTCTGGCTCGGCAAGGGGACTCTTGGTGCCTCTGCCATGGTGACATGAAGCAGACGGCGAGGGACGCCCGGCTGCTGGAGGGGAGAGAGCCTGCACAGGCGGCCTGCTAGTATTTTAATTTATTAGTAGTATTCAGTTTGGTTTTACCTAATTTTTTGTTGGTTGGGTGGTTGCTTCTTCCCCTCCCCAGGGCTCGTGAGGGGAGGGGGCGGGCAGGGGAGAGGGTCCCCACCTCACCCAGCGGATGCAAGGATGACTGTGCTGGCCAGGGCCAGGCGGGGTATCTGGCAGCTCTCTCCGCAGGTGGTGCTGCTCCTGCTCTTTGCCTTCTGCCTGCTCAGTGTTTTCATCTCTGCTTATTATTTATATGGGTGGAAAAGGGGCTTGGAGCCCTCTGGGGACGTGGCGGGGCCGGACTGCGACGAGCCCAAGGTCGCCCCTTCCCGTTTGCTGCCACTGAAGACCCTCAAGGTGGCCGACTCCTCCCGCACGGACCCCTTGGTGCTGGTCTTTGTGGAGAGCCTCTACTCCCAGCTGGGCCAGGAGATTGTGGCCATTTTGGAGTCGAGTCGCTTCAAATACAGGACAGAGATTGCCCCGGGGAAGGGGGACATGCCCACGCTGACCGACAAGGACCGGGGACGCTTTGCACTCATCATCTACGAGAACATCCTCAAGTATGTCAACCTGGACGCCTGGAACAGGGAGCTGCTGGACAAGTACTGCGTGGAGTATGGTGTGGGCATCATTGGCTTCTTCAAGGTAAGGGGGTACATGGGGCAAACCAAGATCCCATGGCCAGGCCAGATGTGAGCCCTGGTGTCCTGCTGCACCACAGTGACTTTGGCCTCCCCATGCTTTCTGCAAGCAGCATGAGTTGGTGTAGGGCACAGGCATCTAGCAGAGGGCACCATCTTAGCGCTCTCCCTTTGGAAGGGCTGTGTGACCTTTGGAGATTTTGAGGGGAAAAAACACTTCTGGGATCAGTCCAGTTGCTTTTAGCACTTGTTTTCCAGCAGTGACCCTTGCTGTGGTTTGCCAAAAGCATGGACAGGTATTTTGCTCAGCAGCCCTTCTCCTGCCCAGGGCTCCTAGCCTTGGGGCACTTTGCAGCTAGGACATGAGCAGGATTGAGTGTGTGAGGGGGATGAGGGCACCCCATGCCCCAGAGAGGAAGGGGGAACCCAGAACCTGGATCTCTAGGGGTGGTGAGCTGCTGCCTCTGTCGCTGTGGTTGTTGGTGTTCCCTGTGAGAACCCCTGCCTTGTCCCCAGTGTACCATCTCCTCTAGCTCCCATCTTCCCCATGCAGGCCAACGAGAACAGCCTTCTGAGTGCCCAGCTGAAGGGCTTCCCACTCTTCCTCCACTCCAACCTGGCTCTGAAGGACTGCAGCATCAACCCCAAGTCACCCCTGCTGTACATCACACGGCCCAGTGAGGTGGAGAAGGGTGTGCTCCCCGGGGAGGACTGGACTGTCTTCCAGTCCAACCACTCCACCTACGAGCCCGTCCTGCTGGCCAAGACCAAGTCAGCTGAGTCCATCCCGCACATGAGCGTGGACGCTGCCCTGCACACCACTGTGATGCAGGACCTGGGCCTCCACGATGGCATTCAGAGGGTGCTTTTCGGCAACAACCTCAACTTCTGGCTGCACAAGTTGGTCTTTGTGGACTCTGTCTCCTTCCTGACGGGCAAGAGGTTGTCTCTGCCCCTTGACCGCTACATCCTGGTGGACATCGATGACATCTTTGTGGGCAAGGAGGGCACACGCATGAAGGTGGAGGATGTCAAGGTGTGTCTGTGCTCTCCTGGCTGGGTGGGCAGGGCTGGACACTTGTGCTTGCTCAGGGATGCTCCAGGGATGAACTTTCTTGCCCTCAGAACCTCCCCTGTCCCTCTGAGAGCCCCTCTGTGAAGCGCTCAGGGACACTGGTGCTTGCCCTTATGTGGCAGCTGTCCCTGAGGCCACGTGCTGAGGACACCTTGCTTTGTCTCCCCTTCTCCCAGGCACTGTTTGACACACAGAACGAGCTGCGCACCCACATCCCAAACTTCACCTTCAACCTGGGATACTCAGGGAAATTCTTCCACACAGGTGAGATGGGCAAGGGCACCACTTCTCCTGTGGGTGCTGGGGCAGCAGTTGGTGCTCAAAGAAGGTGTTATTGGGGCTATAGGAGAGTCCTCAGGCATCCCACCCTATTTTTCCATCACCTGGCCACCAAAAGGGGTTGCCCCTCCCTCTGCCCCAGCTGCTCACACAGCTCTCTGTGCTCAGTGGTGACAGCAAGTGTCATGCCACAGGTACTGATGCTGAGGACGAGGGTGATGACCTGCTGCTGTCCTACGTGAAGGAGTTCTGGTGGTTCCCCCACATGTGGAGCCACATGCAGCCTCACCTCTTCCATAACCAGTCAGTTCTCGCCGAGCAGATGACCTTAAACAAGAAATTTGCTGTCGTGAGTAAGATGCTGCCAGTGGGGTTGCTTGTGGTCAGGGGAGGATGGTAGAAGAGGAGCAAAGAAGATTGCCAGGGAATGGCTCCTGCTTGCTGGAGCAGGGACCTGGTGATGTTAAGTCGTGTCCCCCATATTGCAGCTGTGTGGGTAAATCCATTTATACTCTAGTACCTAGAGCTAAAGGATTTATCTGCAGCAGCCAACTTGTTGCTGTGGCAGTGAGCCTCTCTCAAGAGGAGACCCTGTCTGTGCCCTGCAGCCGTGCCTACCTGGCCTGGCACCATGGGGATGCGGAGGGGCAGCCCAGGGGGATGCTCAGCCTGGCACCGTGTGAATCTGTGCTGGGTGATGATGTGGGGTCGTGGAGCTTTGGCTGTGCTGGGAGGCTCCGGCTGATGGAAACTCCCTCTACAGGCTGAGCTGTCAAGGACATGTTTGGTTGTAAAGGCAGGCTCTGACCTTCAGCTTGGTCAGGGCTTCTCTGTCCTCTTGGGCTGTCCTCTGTGTAGCACTGACACCAGTTCATGCTGTGACTGACTCACGTCTCTCTTGAATCCAAACTGGTAAAGCCAGACCTATTAATAATTGGATCCTATGGTCTAAGAGAGGGATCTTCAGCCTAACTTGAATTTATTATCTGATAATTACAGGTGCTTAATTACAGAGAGACCAGACTTTTCCTGCTTAGGATGGGCAGTGTTTCAGCTCAGAATTTCCAGGTTGTTTTGTATCTACGGGTATAAACCAATCTACAGTCCTATATAGCTGTGTCTCCTCACTCTTTACACAACAGCTTGGCTGTGGCTGTTCTGTGGGTGACAGCAGAGGACAGGGATGAGGATGGTCTGAATGAAGCAGAGGAGTGGGTGTCCACCCAGCATGGTTTTGTGGAGACAGCCAGGTTTAGCAGAGGATGCAGAGGCGCAGCCTTGCCCTGGTTGCTCTCCAGAGGCACAACTAGACAGTTTGTAACTGGGAATGGAGAGGGAGTGGTTTGTGATTTTGGGGTCTCCACAATCACCCATTCCACACTCTGCTCTCTGCAGGAGCACGGCATCCCCACTGACATGGGCTACGCTGTGGCCCCCCACCACTCGGGCGTGTACCCTGTGCACGTGCAGCTCTACGAGGCCTGGAAGCAGGTTTGGTCCATCAGGGTGACCAGCACGGAGGAATATCCTCACCTGAAACCCGCCCGCTACCGCCGCGGCTTCATCCACAACGGCATCATGGTGGGTCCCAGGCTCTGTCCCTGGTGCTTCTCTGCTCCTGCCTCCCCCACCAAAACCAGAGCCTCGGGAGGTGGTTTCTGTGCAGCTCCAGTTGGAGGGGGTTGTTCCCCCCTTGCTCATCCTGTATGAAGGGTGGAGCTTGTGTGAGAACAGTTTTTGGCTTTTACATCTGTCCACATCCTTCCCTTCTGTGTATGGATTCAAGTCAAGGGTGGTGAGGGGCAGTGGAACTGGTTCTGGCCTCTGAGGGGGTTGAGGTCATGTTCCCCATTTTTGTTGGGAAGGGAAGGAGACCCAGCTCTCAAAGCCCGGAGGAGGCCATGTGGCCATGTCATTGCCCTGGCTCTTCCACCCGTTCCATCCATATCTTTCTTCCTGCCCCAGGTACTCCCTCGGCAAACCTGTGGCCTGTTCACGCACACCATTTTCTACAATGAATACCCTGGTGGCTCCAGTGAGCTGGACAAAATCATCAACGGGGGTGAACTGTTCCTGACTGTCCTCCTGAACCCTGTAAGTACTGCCCAGGGGGAGACAGGCAGGTGTCCTGCAGAGCTGTCCTGGCACTGCAGTGGGAGATATCCCCAATGTCCTCAGCCACGGTGGGGCCATTTGTGGGATGGCTGCTGGGTGAGGCTCCACTAACCCCTGCTCTGTCCTCTTGGCTTCAGATCAGCATCTTCATGACCCATCTGTCCAACTATGGCAACGACCGCCTGGGCCTGTACACCTTCAAGCACCTGGTCCGCTTCCTCAACTCCTGGACCAACCTGAAGCTGCAGACATTGCCCCCCGTGCAGCTGGCACAGAAATACTTCCAGATCTTTTCCGAGGAGAAGGACCCACTGTGGCAGGTACCCCTGTGCCTATAGTAGGGGGAGTGACCCTGTTTATTGTGCTGGGAGAGGGTAGTGGGGTATAGCTGGCCTCGCTCTGAGTCTCAGAAAGCTTCCAGCCTGGATTTCCTTCTGATTCTCTGGGTAAGCAGTGTTTTTTCACCTGTGGTTGGTTCTGCAGGCAGTCCCAGAACAGAGTTTGTCCTGCAGACCTGGAGATCAGCCCTGTCTTTGTCCTGCCTGCTGAGCAGGGTGGCCTCCCCGTCTGCTCAGGCTGGAAGGGCTGAGCAGTGGTGTGGGATCCCATCCAGGCTGCTCTGTCTCTGACCCTCCACTCTGTGTTTCAGGATCCCTGTGAAGACAAACGACACAAAGACATTTGGTCCAAAGAAAAGACCTGTGACCGATTCCCGAAGCTTCTCATCATTGGGCCTCAGAAAACAGGTGCTTCCCTTCACCCTCAGTGCTGTGAGCATGCTGGGAGGCTTGACAGGACCTCCACACTCCCAAAGAGCCTCTGTCAGCCCTCCTGCCCTGAAGCAGAGCTTGGAGGGAGGTTTGGCCTGTGTCAACTCCCTCTTTCTTTCTGTCCAAAGGAACAACTGCCCTTTATCTCTTCCTGGGGATGCACCCAGACCTGAGCAGCAACTACCCCAGCTCAGAGACCTTTGAGGAGATACAGTTCTTCAATGGACACAACTATCACAAGGGCATTGACTGGTGGGTCTCTGTATCTGTGGGGACTGTGCTGGGAGTGCCCATAATTTTGGGGAGCAGTGGTGCTGCGGGGTTTCCCTTCTGAGTGTTTGAGATGTCACCTGTGAGGGTGCTACTGGGGCCATCTTGTGGTGCCTGTCTGCCAGCCTCACACTGTGCCTCCCCCAGGTACATGGAGTTCTTCCCCATCCCCTCCAACACCACCTCTGACTTCTACTTTGAGAAAAGTGCCAACTACTTTGACTCTGAAGTGGCTCCCCGGCGAGCTGCAGCCCTGCTGTCCAGGGCCAAAATCATCACCATCCTCATCAACCCTGCAGACAGAGCCTACTCCTGGTATCAGGTGAGCCCTGGAGTGGGCACTCCTGTGGGACAGCGGGCGAGAGGCCTGGTTTGGGATGTGGGGTGACTGCAGATGCTGTGCTGGTTGTCTGAACACAATGCACGAGGACACATTGTGGTGGCCTGGGAGCTGCTGCACCTCGTGGGCAGCCCAGGATTTGGGTTACCCTGGGGACAAACCTGCCTTGCTCCTTCCTGACAGCACCAGCGGGCTCATGACGACCCGGTTGCCCTGAAATACACCTTCCACGAGGTGATCACTGCAGGCCCCGAGGCCGCCCCGAGGCTGCGGGCGCTGCAGAGCCGCTGCCTGGTGCCGGGCTGGTACGCCACTCACATCGAGCGCTGGCTCAACAGCTTCCACGCCAACCAGGTAGGGAGGGCAGCACCCCAGTCCTGCAGTGGCAGCCCCCAGGGAGAGCCCTCACCCAAGCAAGGATGTGGGGGAAAGAGATCTTGGATATAACTCAATAACTTCCTGAAGGGCAGTTGTAGACAGCTGGGGGTTGGTCTCTTTCTCCAGGCAGCACTGACAGAATGGGAGGACACAGTCTTAAGCTGCATCAGGGGAAATATAGGTTGGATATTAGGAGGAAGTTCTTCACTGAAAGAGTGATTAAATACTGGAATGGTTTGCCCAGGGAGGTGGTGGAGTCGCCATCCCTGGGTGTGTTCAAAAAGAGACTGGATGTGGCACTTGGTGCCATGATCTAGTTGAGGTGTCAGGGCTGGGTTGGACTTGATGATCTTGAAGGTCTCTTCCAACCTCCACAATCTGTGATTCTGTGGATCCAAGGTCTGCTGTGTTGATCCCATAAGAGCTATTTTTCTTACACCCTATAAACCACGGGGAGAGGAGTAAAAGTATTTGGGGAAGGGGCAGAGGGGAGGTGCTGTGCAAGAAGGGAACCTGCTGATGGATAACACATGAAGATGTCCTTGTGTGGGTTGTCACAGCAGGGTTGAAAGGGAGTGGGGGCAGAGGGCTGTGGGTGGCTCTGCGGGGTCACCCAACACTTACCCTCCTCACTCTTGGCCACAGACCCCTGGGGCTGCCCTGTCTGGTGTCACCACAGCATTGAACAGGACAAAAATAGCAGGTGAAGCTGCCCATAGTTCAAGCTGTCTGCAGGAAAAATGGGAGCTGGATGCCAGCCCTGCTGTGACCCACACAGTGCAGCACTGCTGGAGAGTGTGGGATCAATCCCTGAATGATTTTTCCACTGTCAATTAACCTTATAAAGTCTTATTAGCTGCCTGCTGCTAGTGTAATTGCTGTGTTGCAATCCCAGCTGCATGTGGGTTGGGTAGCCCTGAGCAGAAGCTCTGATGTTGTCCTGGGTGGGTCCTGGCCCTGGCTTTAGTTGCATTTCATTTTCCAACATCCAGTGTAAGGGAGCACCAGGGCACACTGGTATTTGGCAGGTGTCTTTGTGCAGGCTGGTGGCAGATTTGGCTCTGGGATGACCAAAGGAGTGGTAAAAGTGCTCTCCTGCCTCAGGAGAGCAGGGCTGGGAGCCAGTACACCTCACCACTGTACCTTGCTCCCTGCAGATCCTGGTGCTGGATGGGAAGCTGCTCCGAACTGAACCCGCCAAAGTGATGGAGACGGTGCAGAAATTCCTTGGTGTGACCAACTTCATCGATTATCACAAGACCCTGGCGTGAGTCCTTCCCCAGCTCCTCCCTCCTCCACCCTGCCATTGCTGCCATGCTGTGGGTTGCCCTGGGGACACCCAGCATTGTCCCAGAGCAGCCCCCAGCTTTGGGCCTCTCCACAGAGCTGCTGTTGATTTTGATGAGGCTGAGCTTTTGTGTGAGACTTATCCAGACATTACAGTGAGGTCACTCCAAGCAACCCAAGAGCAGCCCTGGGCTCCTGGAGCAGAATTCAGGAGTGCATTTGTGACACAGATGATGATACTGAGCCCTGGCTCTCCATCTCCTCACATGTTCCTGAGTAGCTGCTGGCTGTGTGGCACCTCTGCAGGTGCCACCTTGCTCTGAGCCTTCATGAAATCCCACTGTGGGAAGCCTCCATGGTTCCTAGAGAAATAATAATTTACCTCTGCCAGGGCTTGCCTATATGTGTCCACCCAAGTGCTGTGGGGCTCTTGAGGGCATCCAGGGACAAAAGTGCCACAGAAAATGGTAATTAAACCCAGGTATACTCTGTCCTCCTTCAACAGGGCAATGAGTGAGCCTTGGTGGACTGCTTATTGCACAGCTCCAAGGGTTGTACCAGGGGGTTGATGAAGATGTTAGATGGGCTGTGGATTCCAGAGGTGGAGCAGTGCCCTATGCAGGGCTGGACAGCAGTGGGACCTGCTGGACAGGATGTCTGTGGAAGGTGTGAGAGAGATAAGACAGCTGAGGCAGAGCTCTTGCTTTGCAGGTTTGATCCAAAGAAAGGTTTCTGGTGTCAGCTTCTGGATGGAGGGAAAACGAAATGCTTGGGAAAGAGCAAAGGGAGGAAGTACCCCGAGATGGATTCAGATGTGAGTATGCAGAAAGGCTGCTGGGCTGGTCCTGAGCAGGGCTGTGCTGGGGTGGTGGGCTCCAGGCTGGTGCCCTGATGTTGCTCTTTGCTTTCCTGTTGCAGTCACGCTCCTTCCTGCGGGACTATTACAGGGACCATAACATAGAGCTCTCCAAGCTCCTGTACAAAATGGGGCAGACGTTGCCCACCTGGCTGCGGGAGGAGCTGCAGAGCACCAGGTAGCTGCTGCTGCCACCCCCCAGCAATACCTGAGCGGGGCTGACCCTGTGCCAGCAGGAACTACTCAGCAATACCTGGCCTTGGAGGGGACCCCAGGAGCACACAGCATCACTGGAGGCTTGGAGGGGACCCCCAGGAGCATATGGCTGCACCAGAGGCTTGGAGAGGACCCCCCCGGAGCACAGGGCTCCACTGGAGGCTGTCAGAGCAGTGATCCAACTCTGCAATCCCTGTGCTCTCACCTCTCTGCCTGCACCACACCTGTATCTCTTCCATTTTATTTTTCCTTTTTAATTCCTTGTCCCTTCCCACCCTGCTCTAGCGTAGGGAAGTGGGATGAATTCCCCCTTTCTCTGCTCAAAGTGGGTTCCAACTTCCTTGGGCAGCACCAGAGCTGTCCCTCACTTCCTGGTCTGAGGGTGGAGGAGCTGTTCTGGGTGCACTGGTGGTGACTTTGCTGAGCAGGAGCAGAGGGATGGAGCTGGTGGAGACCCAAAGCACAGAGGAACCCAGACCCACTCCTGCCATCAGCCCCATGGCAGGAAACAGGGGAGTTTGCTGGATTCCCCCAGCACCTACTTGGAAAAGCTGAGAACAAGGTGGATTTTTCTTTCAAAGACTGGGGCACAGTTTCTTTGTCATCTCTGTCATCCTTTTCAAGCGCCTCAACCTCTGGCTCCCACTCCATGGGCAGTGTGGTGGGAATGTGGCCTAGCAGGAGAAGGGGCTACCATGCTGGTCTGGGCATACTGGTCCCATTGTGCTCATACTGGTCCCAGTGTGCTCATGGTCCCAGTATGCTCAAGCCCATCCTGCAGTCTTGTACGCATGTGGTATTTCCTGTGGTAAAGCCAAGTGGTGCCCAGCACACCCTGGCATGGAGGAGAGCTCGGGGGCAGAACAGACATTGGGATAACGGCAATCAGAAGAATGCTGAGAACTTCAAACCTCTTGAATATTAAAAATGAAAGTATTTTAATAATGTTGGGTTTTACGGGGGTGGGGGGGGGTGTTCATTTGGTTCACCTTTTTGCAGGGAGGTGTTTTTCTTCAGTGCCAGAATTTGTACCTAAACCCCGAGGGTTTTACGTGGTCTCTTTGGTTGTTAGACGTGACGTGGACAAAGGTCAGTGGGGAAACTGGACGGTTTCCCAGTGGGAGACAAGTCTTTGTACCAGAGCTGTAGCCTCTCCCACGGCCTGGGATTTGTTGGCAGAGGAGACTGAGCCATCACGGGTTTACCAGGATGAGAGCCCACATTTCCCCTTGGATGGAGCTGCCCTGCAGGGTGTGGGATGGCAGCGGTTCCGTGGGAGGGGATGCAATGCCCGGGGTGCTGCCAGAGTGGGGTCAGGGCAGTGGGGTGGGTGTTTCACTCCCCATGTGAGGGGCCCTGCTGGCAGCAGCGTTCCCACCTGGATGTTTCACAGCCCCTGTAGCAGCACGTGGGGCTGTGGAGGCTGTGCTGGGGGAGGCTCCCAAGCACTGGTGTAAGCTCCTGTTGAACCAACTGCTAATAAATGGGGGGCTCTGGTTTTACTTGCTGCTTGTTGCCTGTGTCTCTCCTCGCTGGCATGATCCAGCCCTGCCCCTGGGGGTCCTGGCTGCCTTTTGGGCCCATCTTTGGGGGGGGGTTAGGAAGGGGGTGTGTGGGAGCAGCTCTCCATGCACGAGGTGGCAGCAGCTCTCTAGTCCTGGATCCATCCACACTGCACAGCGCCCACAGCCTCTTCTTCCCGGGACAGCATCCAGCACCGCCTGCGTTAGCGCTGGGGAGGGATTTGGGGGGCTGGGGGGTCCCTGCTTACCTTCCCCCCCCGCCCCATTATCCAGTCCCTGCCTGCCCCAGCCTGCCCGCCCGTCTGCTGCCTCCCCAGCGCCTTCCGCTGCCCGGCCCCTGCGAAGCGCTGCAGGAAACGAAGACGGAGCCTAATTAATCCCAGACGGGTTTGTTTGAACCTGTCGGAGTGACAAACGATGTGTGGTGCCGAAGGAGCCGCCGGATGGAGAGGGGGCTGCAGGGGGAGGGCTGGGGGGAACGATGGAGCTGCTTGCCCAGAAGGGGAGGCTGCTAATTCCCAGCCGTGCACACACCGTGGTTCCCTTCCTTGTGTCCCCAAGCCCAGGAAAAAGCAGCATCTGAGGCTGTGCAAGGAAACCTCCATCTTGGCCCTGGGCTGCCCCAGGTGGGCCCAGCTGATGCTCTGCTTAGTCCTGAATTAATTGCTTGTTAATTAAAAGGGTCATAAGCACAGCTCAGCCCCATGCCATGGCCATGGGATGCCCGGGAGGCTGAGAAGGTCTCTGCCCTCCCACAGCCACAGGAGAGCCCTGTGTGAGGGAGGATCTGTTCCCCTTGCCTGTCACCTTCCTTGGCACCAGTGATGTTTTCTAGCTTCTGCCAAAAATGTGCGAAGTTGGCGAAATCTTTTCTGGGCTGGGCAAGGGCCAGAGGCTGGGCAGCTGCAGCCAGCAGGGCCCCAGGAGCAGCAGGACCCCAAAACATCCCTGCTTGGGGCTCAAACCCTGGCTACCCCTGGGCTGCTCCCCTGCTGTGGCCAGGGGTTGTTGGGGCTGTCCCTGCTGCAGCCTTGTCCTGCAGCCTCCTACCAGAGACCCCGAGGCAGCTCCTGCCCAGCTCTGAACTCCCATGAGCTGCACGGGGCAGTGGCTGGGAGTCAGCAGCTTCCTGGGGTTCCCAGAGGGGCAGGTGAGGATGCTCCAAGCTCCTGCAGCCCCAGCCTGCAGGCAGGACCACAGTGGCCATGGTGAGGGCTGGTTTTCAGCCCACAAACCGCTGTGGGGTTGGGTCCGTCCCTGATGGCTGCTTTCTGCACCTTGATTCATCCTGCAGCATGCCCTGACACGTCCTGTATCCTTGTCCTGACACATCCCATCTCCATGCCCCAACGTGTCCTGTATCCTCTTGGCTGTTGGGGATGTGCCAGTGAATCCCTGCTGGGAATGTCTGCAAGAGGGATATGAAGCCCAGCCATACCCAGGCTGCTCTTCACATGGGGTCAGGCAATTCTGGTTGTGCTGCAGCCCACCCAGCTGCCAGGATGCAGGGCAGGGAGGGATGTGTGCAGGGGGGATGCAGGGCAGGGAGGGATGTGTGCAGGGGGGATGCAGGGCAGGGAGGGATGTGTGTGCAGGGGGGATGCAGGGAAGGAGAAATGCTGGCAGCAGGGTGAAGGGCCCACCTGGCTGGGCACAGGAGTGGAGGCTGCTGGCCACAGGCAGTGGGGTAACTCATGGGGATGTCCACTGAATGCAGGGACCTGTGGTCCCCTAACCCTTCCCTTGTCCCCAGCAGAGCTGTACAAGCCAGGCCTGCATCCTACCCCTCGGTGCCTCACTTGATTTAAGACCCCCAGCCCTGGGAAGGAGGGGTTGGAGAGGGGTTTTGCCAGGGAATGAGGGGCAGTGCCAGCAGTTGGGGTACACGTACACCCCTGCCAGCTCCTCCTGCCCTGCTGCCAGCAGTGCCCTGGCTCCATGCAATTGTTGGGATGCAAACCCCTGCAGAGGGATATTGTGCCTCCCATCAGCTGGTGAGCAGAGTGGGCGGGGGGACAAGAGAGAAAACTCTTGGATGACTTGGAAGCCATCTCCTTTGTTGGCTCCCCAAAGCAGATGGAGGTGGGGGTGCTCAGCAGTTTATGGGTGGGATGGGTTCCTCCTCCAAGCACTCTGTGCTGTCCCCAACCTTCACAGCCTGCTGAGCCTCGACATTTAAATCAAGCTTTACAATCAGACTTAGTAGAAATGAGAATTGTTTTGATCAAATAATGTTAATGCCATGGATTTAGGTTGAAGGAGTCTCGTTGTCG
>JBBMKD010000034.1:11616987-11637201 GCA_037834095.1 Argya squamiceps
TTTCTTTCTTTCTTTCTTTCTTTCTTTGCCTGAACGCCCCCCCCCCCCCATCTCTGTAACCACCTCCCATCTCTGCTCCTCCAGAGAGGCACACAGAAGGGCCAGAGCCCAGCAAGCACTGACCTTTCAGACCTTGGCTCTGAAGTCCATGGAGGAGTCAGGACACACCATGGAAACTGCTCTCTCACAGGGAGAAGCAGCCTGGGTTTGCAACCTATAAATAACAGAGATCCCTGACCATGGAGGAGCCCCCTGCTCCCCAGAGAAAGGTGTCCTTAGCCCAGGTGAGGGTAAAAGCAGATACTGCAAACATTTCATACTGTGGCAGGACTGTGAACACAGCAATGGCTTTGCCTTCTTCCACAGCCCTTTTCTCCAAGCTGGGGACCTCCCAGGGGGTCTTGTCACGGACAGGGAGGGGACAGAGGTGCTGCTGGTGAGGCTCTGGCTGTGGTCATGCTCCTGCTGGGATGATGGGACCCTCATGAAAGGTTGGACTTGGGGCAGTGAAAAGTCTCCTGAGGCCCCATGTGGTGTCACACAGTGCTGTGTGCTGGGAGGGGACTGTGGCCATGCCTGGCCCTGCTGGAGAGCTCTGTCCCTTTGCATCCCCCCACAGCTGCTGGGATGTGACCTTGGCTCTGCAGCCCTGACACTCTGGATCCTTGTCATGGGACCTGTGACTGGAGAGGGATGATGCCTAGGAGGGGGTGACAGTGCAAGTCAGCAAGCCCTTTAATAAATGCCATGCAAAATATTTCTTTTAATGCCTCTCATGATTTTGAAGTGACATGTTTACACTTTGTGATAAAATAATACTAAATCCCAGTATCTGAAAAAGTCAATGTATTTCTGTTACATCTTCATCTACTCTGTGACTACAAAGCTATTATAAAGATTTTTGTAGATCTACATTTTCCTGTAAAAATTTATCTCTTGTTTCAAAGATACAAATGTATAGAATGTCTCCTATACATGCAAAGACATTTTTATATAAGATATTTACAACGCCTAAGACTGTAAACACAAATTGCCCATTTAAATGTCACAGCCCAAATCAGAAAATGCTGGGGATGCAAAATAGACTTGAAATGTCAAAGGACAGATGACGAAAAGATGTTTCTTCCATCTGGGAAAATTCTTATGACCAATTTCCATTAATCCCAGCTTTCCGGTGCCTGCAGTTAACCCCATTCTGTGAGTGCTGTTTTTTCAGAGAGATGTGGTGATGGGCAGCTGGGCCCCTCCAGCCCAACAGAGCTCCTGGGCTGGTGCCTCAGCATGCCCCTCATCCCAGCCCTGCAGCCCCCCTCCTTCCCCACCTGCCAGCCCCTCATCCCACATCCCTCTGCCCTCCTGCAAGGCGCCTTTGTCCCTTCCTGTGCTGTTTATTATTGAAACCAGGTGTGGGAGCAGCTCTGGGGGGAGCAGGGGCTGCTTCCCAGGGCTCTGGAGGCAGGGAAGCAGAGGGTTGTCCCCCCCAGAGGGGTTGCAGGGGCACAAGGGGATGATGAACTGAGGGGCAGCACTGAAGGGGTGTCCCAGTGTCCTGTGGCTCCTGATGGAAGCACCGATGGCTGGCAAAGCCAGAACCAGGCAGGGTTTGCATGAGTGGAAAAAGATAAAGGCTGATAAGGAGGATCTGGTTTAATAATGCAGGGGCCAGCTGGGAGGTAGGCTGGGAGGCAGGCTGGAGTGTCCTCTCACTTCAGGAGGCTGAGGATGAGGAAAGGCTGTGAGGGGATGTTGAGCCCTAGAGAAAAGTGAAGGCAGACACTAAACAAGGCTCCAGACTCTGAGGGGGGCAAAGAGTGACAAGATGTGTGTGATTCTGGCTGTCCTGGCAACTTTTCCTTGAGGGAATCCAGCTTCTGGCCGTGTCAATGCAGATGAAACTTGTCTGAGCTCACGGAGAGGCAAATCCCATGCTGGTACCAGCACATTCCCACTGCCAAGGGGCTGGCACTGCTGTGGGGGTGGAACTCAGCCCACACAATCTGTAGTTTTTAACCATTTTTATACTTCTCCTTGTCATTTTAAGCCCCGTGGGGACTCGCTGCTGTTTGTTTGCTGGTGCTTTCAGGTTGCTGCCTTCCCTAATGATCCGGCACTGCCCAGAGCTGCCGGAGCATCTCCCGTGGGTCCCTGCCCTTGTTCCTCCCTGGGACAACATCTACGGCTCCTTTTCAGGGCAAACTTGGGGAGTGAGAGAGGAGAAACTCGGGAGCCAGGGCTTTTGGAGGGGCTTTTACAGCTCCAGGCGCAGAGCAGGGAAATGTTGAAGGGTTCCCGCTGCTGCACATCTGGGTTGAGTTTCATCGCTGGAGCCTCCCCGCGCATCATGGGGGTCGGCGCTGCCGGAGCCCCCGGGGCTTGGAGAGCCGTGGCGTGGATCCCAGCGCCGGGGCAGGCAGGGAAGGGTGCTCCGGGGTGTTCTCTCCCCTCGCTCTGGGGGCTCAGAGCGGCACAGAGCCCATCTCAGCTCTCATCTTCCCAGCCCGTCCTCCGCAGCCAGGCGAGAGCAGCCCAGCCCTGCCGACCACCCAGGCGTGCTGGGATCGCCGCTGCCACTCCGCGGACCCTCCTCCTCCTCCTCCTCGTCGTTCCTTGCCACCTCCATCCACCTGCCCTCACCGCGGTTTGCCAGGGTGCTTTCCCCTCCACATTCCTCCATGCAGAACATCTCCTCCACCCTCCCCTGCCCGTGTCCCGCAGGGCTGGGCTTGCTGCGATTGCAGTAGGAGGGGGTGAGGAGCCACACGGCGAGCTGGACCCCAATCCTGGCTGCCACCAGGATTCATCATCTTTCCTGGGCCACACACATCCATATGGATATTTATACAGGATGGGAGCGAGCATCCAGCCCTGCACGGCCGCGTGGCTCCCCATGCACCGCCCCCTTCCCCCCCCAAAACGTACGGACCCAACACGAATCAAACGCCTTGGAATGAGCCAGAATAAATATTTTACGGTAAATTACCAAGGCTAATAATTATAAAAATCTGTTCATATAACCCGGAGCCAGGGAACTGTTTCCAAGCAGCTGGTGACCACATGGGTGACAGTCCCCCCGCTCCCCAGCTGGGCTGATGGACCCCCCCGCTGGTGGGGAGCAGCCCAGGGGTAGGGATGGGGTGGGTCTGGGGTGGGTGTTCTCCCTGGCTCTGGTGCTGGGCTGCTGGGGGGTCTGTGAAGCTCCATGGAAGGGCTGGAGGCAGGATTTCCTGCAACAGCGATTGCTGCGGGGGTTTGAGGAGGGGACAGAGTGGGGAGGGGAGATTTAGCTGCCATGGGATGGGCTTGTTTTAGCCATTTGACCACTCGGAGATGACTTTTGGTGTGCAGCCGTCCTCCCCAGCCAGCAGGATGCAGACCTGCCCTTGGCCCCCAGCTCTGCTGGAATGGGACTGTCCCTGGGGGCTGTCTCAGATTTGGCCCCGTGCTCGGAGCTGGACCAGGCACATGTCGGACGAGCATCCCCATCCCCGCCCAGCGGGAACTGCAGCTCAAGGAGGGGACCTGGCACAGGGGGTGGAAAGCTCTTTCTGTTTCTTCCCTCCTTCTTCTTCCTCCGAGGCTTAGTTGGGATGAGCCCAGTGAAAACATGGGCACACATATGCCTGGCATATCGCAGCCCTTTCCTTGTCCCTGCAGGCTGTCACCTCCTTGTGTCTGTCCCCATCATGACTCTCTGCAGCCTCCCTCCATCCCTCTGGCCCTGCCTTGGCCCCATCTCTCTCTGGAGCAGTTGGAAAAAGGGGAGATTCGAGCAGCCAAAACCCACTCATTGCTCCCCCCTTCCCCCACCTTTTTCCCTTCCTCCCTGCCCTGATTCAGAGAAAAGAATCGGCTGGATTTCAGGCCAGCACCCGGCTCTGCCTTGCTCAGCTCCTGCGGGCTGATGACTCAGGCAAGAGCGGCAGGATCTGCAGCTCCGGCTCCGTCCCAGCCCGGCTCCGCTCCCCCCGGCACGGCTTCACCAACAATGGTGCTGGCCTTGAGCGAGCGGACACGGAGCCGCAGCTCCCCCCGCAGCCGCCAGCGGGGTCACAGGAGCAGGAAGGGAGTGAAGGTGGGGACCCAGCACTCATCCCCACACCGGGGGCTTCAATGTGACTGCTGAACAATAAGGCTTGAAGGGGTCGTTGCTGGAAATGGGCGGACATTCCCAGCCCTGGATCTCCGCAGGTGGGTGTGAGCATCCCACCCACACCCCCTCGGTGTTGAGTAGCCTGAGGAAGAGGAATTCCCAATTCCTCCATGCCCAGGGGTCCCAGAAGGGCTGGCGTTGCTCTGTCTCGCCAGAGAGCTTTGATCAGCTCCCAGGGGATACTCCAGCCCCCCAGGACCATTACCTCCCTCCCGAGAGCTCATGAACTGCCCTGTGCTCAGCCCCTTCCTCTGTCTCACAGCGAGACGTGCGCGGGCGGCGGCAGCCCTTGGCTGCGGGGCCTTGGCTCCCAGCGATCAACAGGAAACGGGAGATGGATTTCTCGGCAAACTGGGCTTTCCATAAACAGTCTGAGGGGCCGACCCGCGACGGCGGGAGCAGCACAGAGCCAGGGCTGGGCTTTACAGCTGTTTATCACATTTTTCTGCTCTCGTTTCCTCTCTGGCTCAGCAGATCAGGGTTCCTCTTCTCCCGCATGCAAACTGGGGATGAACTGAGTGCTGTTGGATGGGCTGCTGCCATTCCCAACTGGGATGCTCCTGCTGGAGCAGGATCAGGGCAGGCATCATCTCATGGGTCCTGTGCCCTGCTCAGCCAGGGTGCAAACTGCCAAAACAGTCTCCAATCATTCCCAAACCTAAACCCAAGTCCTGTCAAGTTCCCTTTGCTTAGGAGCACACCAGAACCCCCTGGCACACAAGCTTCCAATTTCTCTGCAATCAGGAGTTAAGAAAATACAGTCTGACCCCGAGGGCTGAGAGAGGACTGGAGGGGGTGTGACGCTGGGCTCTCCACCTGCTTTTCATTAGCAGCAGCTTGTTCAGCGCCAGCCTCACTCCCCATCCCACCCTGGTGAGCTTGGCAGCTCCACTATTTCCCAGTGATTTTTGCCCTTCTGAAAAAGCCATGAGATGAGAGGTTTGACTGTAGAGCATCCCTCCATCCATCCATCCACCCCTCCTGGCAGGACAGAGCAGCTCCATGTCCTTGCACCCTCTGTGACCCATGCCCGTGTCCCTGGGCAGTGACCCTGACCCGAGGAGGGGTGTCAGGGCTGTCCCTGTCCCTGTCCTCATGCCTGCCCTGACCCGTGGGACAGCAGGGGCCGTGTTTTCGGGTGGTGCAGGTCAGTGGGGGTCAGCCAGTGCACGGGCCCTGCTTGCTGAGCTGAACAAAGGGGCTTTCTTTGGCTGGGGCTCGGGGCGAGCACGGCCCGTCTGGAAGTGAAGCCGCCTGCGTCAGAGGCAGACGGCGGCGGGGTGGGGGGGTCTTCCAGAGGGCAGGAAAAGCAGTGGAGTGGGGCTGCACTGCAGTCCAAGGGGAGCTGCCACTGGGCACTTCAGAGAGCTTGAGACCCTCATGCCCACATCCCCTGGCAGGAGGATGCCCAGGGCTGATGCACGGTCGCTGTCCCCATCCCATGATGCCATCGTCATGCCAGTGGTGCTGCCAGCCTGCCAAGCAACCCCCAGCTTCACAAAATACATACAATTTTGCCTCTGAACGGCACAGAAATGCCCCACAGCAAGGTAAGAGTGGGCACACAGACAGGTGTCCAAGCACAGAGTGAGACACCTGGCACCAGGCCAATTTCAGTGGGTCAGTGCTGATGGCAAGTGCCAGCTCCTGGCCCCTCCCCACCATTCCAGGCCCAGCCAAAGCCATCCCACAAAAGCCAACTGTGATCCACCAGCACAGCAGCAGCTCTGTGCAGCCGTGCAGGCGCTGCTGGCCGTGCGTGTTCTGGCACCAGAATGCACATCCTACTTCCACGTGATGGATGTGCAGGAAAATGTGTTTGCCTGTGGAGAGGGGATGTGGATGGCGGGATGGGGCTGGGAGTGGGGCTGGCAGGGGAGGCAGGCTGGCCTAGCCGAGGGGGAACGCTGCCTGGAAATGGGCTCTGCTGGGCCAGGGCTGTGTTTAGGAGAAAAGCTGGTATGTAGGTGTGTTGGTGCATGAGGACATTGAGCTGGGGAGTGTGTTGAAACAGAAGGGTTTGATTTTTTTCATTTGAAATGGCATTTCTATTCTCTCAGAGTATAAAATGAAACATTACCAAAAGGGGAAAAAAAAGAGGGGAAAAAGTCGTTGGTAACTGTTCCTTCCCACCCTGAAAAATCCCCTTTGCAGTCACATTTTTGCTGCCTTGTTTGTTTTCCAGCCTGGACATGAAGCTGCAGCTCAGAGGCTCATGTGTCCCTGTGCTGTGGCTCTGCTGGCCTCAGGCTGCTGGGTGGGATGGCCTTCAGAGAGCCACACGGTGGGGATGCTCCCAGTCAGGGATGCACCAGCATGTGTTACGCCAGCAGTTGCATCACCCAGTGTTTGGAGGGAGGAAGAAGCCTCAGGGATACAGCTCAGTGCCCACAAGTCATGGGAAATGCAACCAGTCAGTACCTGATCCTGCAGAGAGGGGTGCTCGTGACCCCTGTGCCTCCAGCCCTGAATCCCAGTCCTCGGCAGGAGCAAGTGCACGGTCAGCAGGGGCCAGGAGGTTTGTTCCAAGGAGGATTCATGCAGGATTTGCTTTTGCAACTGTAAATCCAAACAGCAGCTGGTCTGTGGGCCAGCTTTTTTGGGAAGAATGCTTCCAGCCATATGGGACCCTGGGGCTTCCCCCTGCCCCCCCCCGTGGGTGCAGGCACAGGCAAGGGATGCAGATCCTGGAGGTGCAAAAACATGTGGGGGTCCCTGGCACAGCCCATGCTCCTGCCTGGCCCTGGAAAGCAGTCAAGAAGGATTTAGATCCATATCTTTTCTCTCATAGAATTTGCACCTCGTTTTCCCACTTTTTATTCTCTCTGACAGTATTTGGTTTAACTTATGTTGAAGCCTGCAGGGTGACGTGGCTGGAGCCATCTCAGCCACAGCCACTGCTGTCCTGCACTGGCCACTGTGTAGGTCACTCTGGACCCTCTCCTAGTGCAAGGGGCACCCAGGGGTGCAGATGCCAACTCCCCCCCAGACCTGGGAGGGTGCTGGGAGAGTCTGCTCTAAGCATTGACCAATCTCCAGAAATTCTCAGCTCCCTGCCAGCTCCGGGAGCGCTCCAAGCCCCAGACCCTGCTGATTAGAGACATTTAACATTCCTCCCAATGCCAAAGGGATCTTTTATCAGCGGGTTTTTTTTCCTGCAGACTATTTTCTTTTCATGAAAACATTAAATGGCCTGAGAGATAAGGAACAAATTTATAGCAGTTCACACCGAATCAGCCAAGACACTGGCAAGGAAAAAATGCCTTCCCTCCTGCTACCCGCCTTCCCTCGCACGCTCCCCACCCCGGCCGCTTCCTCTCATTCTCTCCAAATTCTACAGACTCCCACGGCAGGCTTGGCCAGCCCATCCCAGCTCTTCCTGCCCCACGGCAGGGCTTGGTGCAAGGTCACCACCGAGCCAGGGGATTTGGCACAAGGAGGTGCTGGCACAGTCCCATTCATCATCTCCCTGGGATGCTGCTGAGGGCTGTCTTCATCCCAGGGTGATGCAGCCTTGTGTCCAGCAGCCCTGGACATCAGGATAGGATCCTGGACATACACTCCCTCCTGGCACGAGGACTGATTCAGTCTGTGCAAAGCCTTGCCTTAAAAATGAGCCAGTCTAAATCTGGGTGGATGTTAACTGTGGGTCTGGGTGAGACCTGTCAGCCCCCCCTTCCCTTCCCCAATAAAGCATCCCTTGTTCCATCCCTGCCGCTGGGAGCTGCTCAGAAAACCAGTCCCGGGGCTCACAGAGCTGTAATGTTTAAGTTACCAAAATCTGCAATAAATTTTCCTAGCAGCCCCCAATCATCTGGCCCCCGTCCGCCAGCGCTGCCGGTTTATGAGCTCTGAAGAGCTATAAAGGCCTTTTACTGGCTGCGTTTTTTATTTCAAATTAGAGTGTGACTGGATAAACACTGGACAAAGTAAGGATTTACTGGGCATCCTGTGTAGTGCAGGGCTAGGGGCTCAGGGACAAGTGGAGCTGGGGCTCCATGGGATGGACAACATGTCCCTCCACCCTGGGGGAGTGGGCTCGTGCCTTCCTTCCCCTGGCTGGCCAAAAACACGAGGGCTGGTGAAGGGGAACCCACTTTGGGAGCCCTCATGGGTGTCAGTCAGAGGGTGGGCACCAATGATGAGCCCCAGTGCTGAGGAATCCATCCACCCAATCTGGTGAATGCAGAGCACACGTGGCCCCCTCCATCTCAGACCATGCTTGGAGTTTTGGCACCAGTGGATGTTCTCTCCTGCCCAGAAGGTCAAAGCCAACATCTCTTCTATGGGAATAAGGGAGGGATGCAGTGCCAAGGACCATAGATGTCTCCATCCCACCCTGAGGTGGCTGGTGGGGGCTGTAGGGGGCAGAGGCAGCCACTGTCTGTGCTCAGGACCTGGAGATGTCCCTTCCCTACTTGTGAAGTTGGTGTCACCCATTTTACAGGCACCATGGTCTGTCCCCAGGCACCACAAAGGAAGACAGAGGGGAGAAAATGGGTAAACAGCGTGAGGAAATCCCATGTGGATATTTCCCAGCCCTTCCCTCTCAGCACCTTGCCTGCTTGCTGCTCCAGGGATACTCTTGTGTCCTTAGGATTCGGGCAGGGAGGGGACATGCCACCAGCCCTCCTCAGCCCCTCTCTGCCACTGTTAGTCACAGTTCCATGGGACCTTTGGGCTCTGCCATGTCCCAGGGACAGGAGGGATATCTGGGGTCTCAGACCCCAGGGATGGTGGGGTTAGTTTCCCCCCACTTCCCCCCCACATTACAGCCTGTCCAAAAAACAGGGAAAGGAACACCCCTTTCTTAGCTTCGAGTCTGGGGGCTTGGTTGCTCTTCTGGAGGGACAAAACCATGCAGGGGGTGATCCTGGGTGAAGCAGAGCAGTTTTCCAGGCTGTAATTTAGGGTCTCCCCTCTTCCAGGGAGGGGTGCTGGGGCAGAGGGGCTGCTTGCTGCAGCCTGCAGCCCCCCCAGGACAGACACTGTGCCCCGAGCTGAGCGCAGGGCTGTGCTCCCAGCCGCCGTGAGCGCTTGAAGAATATAGGTGGTTAATGCCTTCAGCATGTATGAAATATCCCATATGCTGGGAAACAAAAGGGGCTCTGTGCTATTAAAGTTTCATTTCCCCCCTCCCCTCCTCCCTCCCCTCTCCCCGCCGTTCACCCTGCCCTGCGCGCGCGGCTGGAGCAGAGCAGGCGAGGAGACCCGGGCGCTGCCGGCCCCCGCTCCCGGCCGGGACCCCGGGCTCCGGGCACAGCGGGGCAGCCGGGACGTGGCCTCCTGCGGGCTCAGCTGGGGCGCATGGAAAGCAGCCAGCTTTGCTTCCCCACGGGAGAAAAGGGGAAGGGAAAGAGGTGAGCGCGGCGAGTGCGAGCATCCCTGGGCTCACCAGAGGTGCCCTGGGCTCCGCGGGCATCCCAGCGCGATGCTGGCTGGGCATGGCTCTCGGTGACCATGGGGACAGAGCGGTGTCACGGGGGACGAACAGGGCATCCTCCACCACGGAGGGCGCTCCCGGCAGAGCGGAGGGTGGAGGTGGGCTTCCCTGGAGTGCTTTCTTCACCATGGGTGTCTCCTGGCTCCTCTGTCCTGCCCAGGATGAGGTGCCCCCCTGCCAGCACACAGCCTGTGCTTGTCTGGGTGAACTGGGCGCTGGAAGGGGAAGCAGCCCTTTTCCCCAGGACCCTCCGGGGCTGTTGGGGAAAGGATGAGCTGCGGACAGGAGAAAGGAGGGGGGGGAAGAAGAGGGAAGGGAACGACAGCCAGGGGACTTGAGGGCAGCAAAACCAGCTCTGTGCCCTGGGAGGACCCTGGAACCTCATTGGTGTCCCAGCCCTTCCTTGTGGTCAGGCTCCCAGGGTTTCATGGGATTTGGCTCCAGCAGCTCCTAGGGCTGCCGGCACAGGTCCCCCGGGCTCCTGAAGGGGTTAAGAGAGGAGAAGAAAAGCAGAGAAAGAAAAACAGAGTGTTGGGAGAGGAGCAGCTCGGTCAGGGGCTGTTTGCACTGGCTTGGATGTGTCCTCGGCATGTTTATTCCTACTGCACAAGCCGTTCTGCCAGAAGGAGAGCCAGGCTGCTGAGCACAGCACAGCCCCATCCCAAAATGCTTGGGGACCCCTCTGAGCACTGAGGTGGTGATTGTGCCCTGGCCTCAGGGGCCCCCAGAGCCCTGGCGAGCAGTGAGGGTGCTCCCCTGCCTCCCTGGGCTGGCCGGGCTCTCAGCCTTGGGCGAGCTAGATGGGAAAGGACCTCATGTCCCAAGGCCACCAGCCTGCTGTGCTGCTGGGGCCAAGGCCTGGGAATGGGCATGTGCTGGGGTTTGGCTGCTTTCCTGGTCTGGAAAGAAAACACTCCCTTCCGCGGGATGCTCTTTGTTTCCCATGGACAGACCCGAGCGCTGCCCGTGGGGCTCTGAGGGGCCAAACCCTGGACTTGTGTGCTCTCTGTCACTGTGCTGTTAAAATGTCCTTTATCCTGGTCCTGGCAGTTCCCAGGCTGCGTGCACCCATCTCTACTCTCAGTTCCCATCCTGCCTCCCTGGGATCAGAGCGGGGGGCCAAGCACTGGCCAGGGCTGCAGGTTTGAGAGGCAGCAGGGAGCTGCTCCCTGTTTTTTAGCAGCACATTTCTGTTCTTCAGGAAGATTTAGGGCTTCAGGGATGCCTGGAGGTGATGGTGGGGGATGGTCACAGTGGGGAGGACAGAGCTGTTGGGCTCAGCACACCTTGGCTGAGCTGTCAGGTTTGCTATTGACCTTGGATCTCTGTACTGGCAGGCTGTGTGCCCTGATCCTGACAGCCCCAGGTCACAGCCCCTCGTTTGTCTGTTCAGAAGGACCTGGCAGGGTTGTGACAATGTCAAACATGGCTGTGAAATCCAGCAGTGGCTGTGCCAGTCCCAGGATTAGATGGGGTAATTACCTGGGAAGTTTTGCAGCCTGGTTTAGACCCCGGGGAGTTGAGGTGCTCAGACTGTCAGTTGTCCCAGCTCAGGCAGCCCTGAATGCTCAGAGGTTGTTTAAACTGGATTTTCGAGCCCCTGTGGGGTTTTCTCCTTAGTTGCTGTCTTGTGCTTTATATCTGCTGAGGCTGAGCTCCCTGGGGCCAGCAATGCTGCAGGATGAGCTGTAATTCCACTGCCAGAAAGTTCATCCCACTCATCTCATGGCTGTGGGATGAGTTCCAACCCCACTGCAGGGTGAACCCCAACCCCACTGCAGAGGCTGCCCTGCCCTCCCCACCCAACACAGTTTTTGGCACAACCCCCAACAGGCATCTGATACCCAGGGGTGACCCCATCCCCATACTGCTCGCCTCCAGGAGCAGGATTTTTTTCAGTGAGAGTTCCTTCATGCCTCTCCCAGGAAATGTTCACTGGTATTGCCTGGGAAATGCGTGAAGGCGCCACTGTGCCAGCCCGCCCTCCCTTCTCTCCTTCTGGCAGCTGCTGCTGGAGCTCTGAGGGGAAATTTGGGCGTGGGACCTGCTGTGCCAGAGAGCTGGTGGCTGCACAGCCGGGATGCTCCTGCAGGAGGGGTGATGAAGGTGAGCTGCCCCGGGCAGACAGGGATGTGTGGAGACAAAAGCTGCCAGGACCTGGCTTGCCAATCCAGCTCACTTTGCAGCCATGGTGGGGCCAGTCCTGGGGCCAGCTGTGCCACACTGACCAGAGCTTGATTTTTCAGTTCATCTTCTCTCTTGGACCTCTCTGGCTTTTACATTTCATTTGAGATTTGAAAAGGCTGAGCTGCAGTTTCATCCCTGGCTTCCTGTAGTGATCTGCTGAGGCTCCAGCTGACCACCCTGTCCCACAGCAGTAGGGGCCAGAGGTCCCTGAGGATGGCCACCCCCCTCGTGACACCTTGGGACATTGCAAACCTGGTACTTCACTACCCAAAACTGCACTGAGAAGGGCTTGAGGCAGCTGTAAGAGCCAGACTGGGGTTGTCGTCATTCCCTGGAATGCAGCAGCTGGAGCTGGGGTCAGGGTTCAGGCTGAGCAAAGGGCAGGACAGGCTGGGACCTGCCCTGCGTGGGGCTGTCATGCAGCCAGGGCATGGGCAGCTCCCAGGACTGTCTGGTTGGGACCCCCAGGTCAGATGGGCCCCTTAGGGATGACAGGAAGGGGTAGATTCACTTCTGAACCCAGCCAGGAGGGCAGAGCAGGATCAGTGTTGCTTGGCTGGAGTGCACACACTGATGTCTGATGGACACAAATCCCCGTGGAGCATCGGGGTTTCCTGGAGGCTGGGGCTGGAACGTGGGCTCAGCAGTGAGAGGAGTGGGGTGGGTGTGCTGAGCACCAAAACCTCACCAAAACCCCCACGGGAGCAGGGGGTGGCAGAGTGGGGCAAACACTCTCTGGGGCTGGGGTTGGCATGGCTGTGCCGAGGTACAAAATACATTTCAACCTGAGTCCAGCCCAGCCTGCACCGTGCTGCCCTCCAAGGGGCCAGCATCCCTTTCATCAGCTCCCCATCCTGCAGTGCTTAGGAGCCTGTGCTCCCAGGGGAGCCGCCCAGGGAGAGCTGCACTCCTCCCTGAGCCCGGAGGAACGAGCCCAGGGCTGGCGTGAGGAGCTGTGCAGCAGTTCAGAGGGATACGATCAGCCCACATCCAGCCCTTCCTTCCAGCGTGGGGTGGAGAGGGAGGGGACATGGTCCAGCTGGCCGGGATGCCACTGTCATCCTCTTCCTCCTCCTCCCTTGCTTTGCTCATTGCTTAATCACGCCCGCTCCCCCGGCCCCGCAGCCCCCGTGCCCATCCCCGGCATTCCTTCTGCTGCCTCTCCCCACCAGCTGTGGGCAGGGAATGAGGGCACGGGGCACCCACCTGCCGGGAACAGCAGCCCGTGTCCCCACAGGCAGCCTGGGGTGCTGGGGACCGCAGGGGTTGCACGGGGACAGGCGTTCAGGAATGTTGTTTTTTCCATCCCGGTTTCCGTCAAGGTAGTAAATCAACGCTGCAAAAGGCTTTTGTTTTCCCCCGCACGCTGCGGGCTGCTGTGCCTGCCAGCCCTGGACTCGCCTGCAGGAGCCGGGATGAAGCCATCCCTGCCCACACTCCCGAGTTTTGCTCCTCAGGGAGCAGCCATCCCTTCTCATGCCAAGGGAAGCAGTCACATCCATCCCACTTTCCTTGCACCCCTTCCCTGACACTGGACCCTGTCAGAGAGGGCTTCCCTCCCTCTCGCACAGCCCGGCTGTGTCCCTCCTGTTGCCATCCCCTCCTGGCTGTGAGCAGAAGCTGCCTTGTGGAAGGATACCGGGGTGGCACAGGTGACACCTCACCGGCCCCAGCCGTGCAGGGCTTTGGGTTTATCAGTGGGGTCTTTGTCCAAGGGAGATCACCCCACAGGCAGCTCGGCCGTGCCTTCCCCCAGCACACAGCTCAGCCGGGCTGGCCAGGTATCCAGGGAGCTGGGAGGGATATTGGATTGCAGCAGACGGGAGAGTGTCTGTGCACAGGGCAGCCAAATGCTGCCGGGTGACACCCGAGGTGTCTCCGGTATCAGCCGTGAGGGCAGCGCTCCCTTACAGAAACTCAGGGATGTGGGGCTGCCCTGGGGGATGCAGCCACCCATTCTCCCCGCCTGTGGTGCCCCTGAGGGAAGGGGCCACGGGAAGAAGGCACCAGGCGGGGAAGGAAGGTGCCCAGCTCCCCGGAGGGGACATTCCGCTGCTGGCACAGGGGAGGTGTAAAGCTCCCCAGATGTATACATTGCGGCTGGGCTATTTTGGAAAGGGACAGGGCCGGTCTTGTGACTGGAGCTGGGGACTGCAAGTCTGGGCAGCAGGGTCCTGCCTGAGTGACAGCGACTCGCTGCCTGACCCGGGAAACCCGAGAGCCCCGCTGTGCTGGGGACGGCTTTCACACCCCTTCCCGGCTTGTTTTGTGGTGATGAAAAGCCAGCGTGGGGCAGGGACGTGGCTGAGAACAACACGGGAAAACAGGGTCAGAGCCAAAATTTGGGTGCGAATCTGCCCCCCCACTCCATGGCACTCCCCTGGCTGGGCCACTCGCGGTCCCCAGGGCTGTCCTGGAGGTGGCCCCCATTTTTTTACAGCTGTGCCACCTCCTGTCCCTGTGCTGTGTCCGGGACAGACCAGCCCAGGCACGGCAGACCCCCAGCCGGGTGCCGGGAGCAGATGGAGACGGAGACTTTCTGCAGACCCCGTCTCCCCCGGGCTCAGCAGCCTGAATGCCAGCAACGCCTGCCAAAAATATTTGTGTGGGACGTGGAAAGTTAACTTTAGTTTTTCTTTTTTCAATAGCGGGGGGGGGAGGAGGGTGACAGGGTGTGAGAAAGGCAGGTGGGGGGGCTGTGCATCACTCGCCAGCGAGTGGGCAGGAAGAGGAGTTGAGCAAAAGGTCTCTCTGCTGCCAGATTTCAGCACTTTGTGAATTGAAGGATTTTTTTGTTGTTGTTGTTATTATTCCCTCCCCAGCACCATTTTGCAGCTTCTCGTAGGGACTTGTTGCCATCAGGAAATGTGAGGAGCCTCTCAGATGGGCACAACGAGCAGCTGCTTCTTGGGACTGTGAGTTGGGCACTGGTGCCCAGTTTGGGCATCCTCTGGAGCTGCACCCCTGAAACGGTGCCTGAAATGACCCTTCATAAATAAATAGAGAGAAATAAATCCCTCTTCACAGCCTTTGTTTTCAGGTGGGGGCAATCTCAGCCTGATTTGTGGCTATGGCGGTGTTGCTGCTTGTTATTGCCAGTGCAGTGATGCACCTGAGGCACATACACCCATCCTACCTGACTGGTATTCCAGCAGACAGGATCAGCCCAGCAGCTTTTGCTAGAGATCCGTGGTACCCATAAATATTCTCCTCCCGTGCTGCTGGTAGAGCCCAGGAGCTGTGCCCTGGGGGGAAGGAGGCTGCTCTCCGCAGCTCCCCCGCCGTTCCCCCAGCGCCGTGCCGGGCCCAGACTGCCCCCGGCGAGGCAGCAGATGCCTGGCTCGGTATTTCGGTGCTGTGGGCGGCCCCGTGCCAGCAGCGTGTCCTCAGGGAACACCACCGCTCGGGTCTCACCGAGGAAGGGTTTGCCTGGGGAGCACCGTGGGCGTCACTCCCAGGAGAAGCCCATGTGTGGAAAGCGCTCCCGAATGGAAGGGGGCGGTTCTGGAAGATGGTTTGCGGGCAGGTACCAGCTCCCCCAGCAAATTGTCAAGGCAGCTCCGGTGTAGGATGGACATGAGCTGTGCAGCCCCAGAAACCTGCTCCCTAGGGACAGGGTGAGGGAATGGGAGTGGAGAGATGCAGATCCACCCTGAGAGGTTCTCTGCTGACTCAGGCTGGGCTGGGGCTACTTTCTTTTTGTCCTCATTTGAGATAAGCGAGCTCCAACAACTCGCCGTGTTTCTAAGGAAAGATGTGGGTGGCTTCCTGCAACTATTGAACCCTCAAATTACGTAATGAGGAGAGTGAAATTTCTTTTTCAGAGAGAAACATTGACATTTTCTCCTCAGGTTCTCTTTGCAAATCTGTCCTGAATAATTGCAGCAGAGAGAAGCAGGAGGAAGGATTTCAGAAGGGGCAGAAGATCTCTGTTGGGCGTTCTCCAAAAAATGCAGTCGTGTGTTTGGGAAATGCCCGAGCGCCTGCTTTGTAATCTGCTTTCTTTTCCAAAATAACCTTGCTAAGGACAGGAAAAGATTTGCAGAGAAGCTGTGAGCCTTGAGGAAGCTGCAGGATTCCTGCCAGAGCTGAACCTGCGATGCTGACCTGGTGCTTTTTCTTATTTCACTGAAAAACCTCACAATAACTCAGGGAAGGGTTTGAGATGAGCACAAACCCCTTTTCCTCCTCAGCTGGCTGTTAGGTTGGGAAATCCATCACTGTCCATGTGCCATGGGTGCTGTGGCTCTCCCAGGAGGCTCTTCCCCAGGACCAGCCTTGCTGTGGGCAGGGCTGGGTGATGCTGGGCGAGCCAAGGGCTCACAGGAATTTCCGTACACTATAACCCATATCCTGGCCTGGGAGTGATGACATCCCCCTCTCCCAGCTGATAACTGGTCTGTGCTGGTGCGTGGATTCATCATCCCAGCAGGATTTATGCTTGGCAGGAGGGAAGTGGGTCTGTCTGCGCTTGTCCTGACACTGCATGAGTCACTCAATGGTTAAACATGGTTTAGCTGGAAGCTGGAAATTTTCCTTTTTTGTTCCTGATAACCCTGAGCAATATCCTCGGGGATTTGCTTCTTCACTGAACACTCCCAGCTCCACACCAGTGATGTCCCAGCCTCAACAATAACAGCCTCACCACAGCCTGACCTGGGGTGACAAAGCGAGGGCAGCTGGGCACAGGGCTCTAGCCACGGGTGCTGTCCCCAGGGTGAGGATGGATGGATGAGGGTGCTGGGGTGGTGAGCACAGTTTTGGGGCATTTCCAAATGGGCTTTGCATCTCAGGGGGTCCTTCCTCACGGGAAGCAGTGCTGGAGCTGGAGTTCAGGTTGGAGTTGCCAGGAGCTGCTCTGGTGTCTGTGGCCATAGGAAATCAGTGCAAGCACAAGCATCCTCAATGCTCCTCCTTCCCTTTAAACAGGTCTTTGGATGCTGGTCCTCTGACTGGAAAAGAGAAATTGCTGCAAAATCCTCCTTGCTGGCCTGTCTCCTCTGGGCACATCTCTCCATCTGGGTCTCCAAAACCTGCCTGCTCCAGTGGCATCGTGCCTGCTCTTCCTGCCTGCAAGAGTTACAAAGCTGAGCTTGTGCCTGGCACGTGGCTGCCCTCCCTCATGCTGCCCATGCTCTGAGGGAGGATCCATCCCCCCTGGCCATACAGAGATGTTTGGAAAGGCTGTGGAGTGCCAGTGAAGGAAATCAGTGAAGAAAGATGCTGAGGACAAGGCTCCAGCAGTTCTGCCTCCAGCCCCAGCCCAGCTGCCCCACCCCTGGTGAGGCTGAGCAGCCCCCCTGTGTCTGTGGGACAGTCGAAGGGGACACTGAGGGGGACAGTGGCTGTTGGCAGAAGAGGGGGAGCAGAGAAGTGCAGAGCTGCCATCAGCTCTGGGATGCTCCAGCCTGTGAGCCAGGCCAGCAGGAGGCACGGATGGGACTGCTGAGAGGGAAATCAAATGGGAGCTGCCAGAGAGACCCCAGCGGGCTCAATGGGGATGCACCACAACCCCCATTGAATGGCAGCAGCCTGGCCTTGGCAGAGGAGCCTGCAGCCCCCACCAAATGCCCTGGCTCTGCCCCAGAGCTGCTCCCCACAGCAGACAGCCCCACGGGTAACCCCAGCCAGGAGTGGAAAGTGGTGAAGATCCAACGTGTCCTCATCAACCCTGACTTTGAGCCAAGGAAAGCAGGTAAGAGAAACCCCCTTTGGCCACTGCACTCCTCAGAAAGGCACTACTGTGCTCCTGGTGAGAACACCCAGCTCTTCCCAGGGCAGGACTTTCCCTGGGTTAGAGGTCCCAGGCTTCCAGCAGAGCTGCTGGGACTAATTTAGCTTGAGATGATCTCTCTGGCCTTAAAAATAAGGAGGAATCTGTGGCTTTTCTCGGGAGGGGGGGTGGGAAGGCAGCAGGCGGGTTCCCACTGTCTCCAGGAACGCAGCCCATCCCTAAATGGGGCATGAACAGGATGGACTTCCCAGGCCTCACCCTGGCCATGGGGCTTGGTGGGATCCTGGCCAAGAGTGACCAGGGCCAGCTCCTGTGGCACTGTGACAGGGACACCTCTCCTCCATTGACTGGGCATGGCCAAGCATCCCTTACATGGCTTTGGGCCATTTCTGTTGGCCCCTGGTTTGGAAACTAAGCGCTTTATCTCAGGCTGGTTGGTTCCTACAATGCTCTCTGCCATCACCTCACTTCACAGCCCCGTGCCACAGCTATTCCTCTCCACCCATGACTGTCCCTTCAGCCACAGTGACACAAATACAGGTTCATATCTAGGGTTACTGGGGCTGCTGCCATGCCTGGACTGCCCCACCTCCCCGTGGGAGATGCTCCTACAGAGCCCATCCTCTTACAGGCATTGGAGCTGTTTTTAAACCCCGTTTCCACCCTCTTTTCTATTTTGCTCGTGCCCAGCTGTTATCTCAGCTGCCACACACCCCCAAGGCAGGTGTGTCCCTGTCCCCAGGGGATGACATTATGGGATGCTGCTGCTCAGCTCAGAGCCTGCTTTTCCCAAGGCAGCCCCCAGGACTGGGAGGGATGGGGTGGGACCCACTGGGGATGCTTGACAGGAGCCTGGCATCCAGAATCCCCTCCCTGCCTTTTTGCAGTGTCAGACATCCTCAAAACCAGCGGCTCCTGGATGGGACACAGGCTGGGAAGCTCAGCCAAGCCCTTTGGCTCACAGCTGCCCCAGCAGCATCGTGTTTCAGGGCTCAGCACACAAACCAGATGGACCCAAATAGTCTTCCCATTTCTCACTGCTCCGGGGTGGCAGATCTGTGGTGGGGAAAGGTCAGGCCTGACTCTGTCCAGGCTCAGCATTTTCCTAATCCGTGCCGCCATCCAGCACTTTTGCTGCCAGCCTGGAATTTTAAAGTAACTCAACAGGTTTGTTGGAAAGAGTTTGTCTGTCCCGTTTCCTCCCCCTCCAAGTGAGATCACCACCAGCCACTGCCTGCAGGACCCGTCAGACTTTCCAGAGCCTCCAGGCAGGATGTCACTGAGGGTCCTGAGAGCTGGGAGTAGCCCTGGGACCTTGCAAAGAGCCTGCAGGTTTGGGAAAGAGAGGTTTGGTTCTGTGCAGGTGAGAGGAAAGGGCAGGTGCCCTCACAATGCCTCACAAGGGCTGTTCCTGCAGCAGGCTGTTTGCAGAGCATCCCTGGGAGATGTCAGGGATTTGCTCCTCTTCTCTTTATCTGTCATGGGCTACAGGAACCCCCACCTCTTCCAGCTTCTTCAGGAGAAGAGTGTGCATCCATCCACACCCAGAGTGGTGCAGGGCTGGCCCTGGGAGCTGGGAGCCAAAGGGGTGCCCCACCTTGAGCTGTGTGGACCCACCCAGGCGGGTCCCAGGTGCCCCTTTGGTCCCCATCCAGCAGCCCAAGGCCAGGCTGGCTGCTCTCAAATATCCTGCACGGCAGCCCGGGCTGGCTGGCACCTCTCAGGGCAGGCTGGGGAGAGCAGGAGCCCCGGGTAGAGGCAGAGGCTGGGAGATGCAGGAGGCAGGACTGGTTTCTCTGTCTGGTGTGCAAATAAACGGAAGGTTTCGCTCCCTGGGGGCTGCAGAGCCAGCGCCAGGCTCCCTCAAAAACCAGGAAAACACAAAAAAGTACAGAGGGGCAGGAAGAAAGGAAATTAGAAAGGCAAAAAATCAAGCCAAGAGCTCATCCTGAGGTGTGGACAGGCATGGGAAGGGGGTGAGGCTGGTCTCACCTGCAGCCAGGGAGCTCTGCAGCCCCAGAGGGCGGTGGAGGTGGGAGCTGATGCTGGCTCCCACCAGGGATCATTTTGCCCAGTGCTGGCTCCCCAGGGATCATTCTGCCCAGGACTGTGGTTCCCCTGTGACTGGGAGCAGACCACCCCTGGCAGAGGGGATTCAGTGCTCTTTCCAGGAGATCCCCAGAGCAGTGACACACGTGCTGGATTTTTCCTCTGGATTTTTGCCTCCCTCCAAGTGCCTCAAAACTTCAGGCAGTAAGGAAACCTGCAGAAAGGGGAGACCCCACACCCCCAGCAGTGTCTGAAACATAAGGTGCTGCGGGAGGAGGAGGGAAAAAGGGTGAAGGGCTGGGTAAGGGGATGTCCCGTGATAGCTAAGAGGATGTTAAGGGGAATGTGCAGGGCTGGGAGAGAGGGATGCCCCAGAATGAGATAAGGCGATGCCCCGGACTGGGAAGAGGATGCGGGGAGCTGGGTAAGGGGATTCCCGGGCTGGGTAAGGGGATGTCCAGGCTTCTCCCTCCCCGCAGAGGGCTCAGGGCTGACCCAGCCGGGACGAGAAGCGGCGGAGCAGGAGCGTCGGGGGCGGCGGGGCGGCTGCCAGAGCTGCCGGGCGGGGGTACCCGTCCCGTCCGGTCGGTCGGTCTGTCGGGGCGGGCAGGGGCAGGGGCAGCGCCGGCGGGACCCGCCACTCCCCGGCCC
>JBBMKD010000034.1:11637270-11663564 GCA_037834095.1 Argya squamiceps
CCTCCTCCCCGGTGCAGTCGGGCTGCGCGGGGAGGCGGCACCGGCGCCCGGCACCGCGGGTACGGTCGGGCTGGAGGGGTAGGGGGGACAGGGACCGGGGGGCTCCGGGCGGGGGCCGGGGGGGTGCCAGAAGTGACGGCGGAAGGAGGTTGTGTGGGCACGCAGAGGGGACTGCAGCGGGGGTGTTGGGATCTGGGGGTGCCCGGGGATGGCAGTGCGCAGGGGGTGCAGAGGGGTCCGGGGGGCGAGGGGCCGGGAATGCATGGCTAGAAGTCCCGTGGGTTGGGTGCGATGGTGGGCGAAGGGTGGGCGATGGGGCACACCCAGCCGGGGCTGAGCGGGGTTTGTCTCCAGCGGGGCAGGTGTCGGTTCCCTCTGCCGGCACCCGGGTGTGGGGCGTGGGAGGCACAGCGAGGACATTCGGTGGGGACGTGGAGAGGCGTGGGGGTCCTCCTCGGGGCTCGCAGGGTCGCACCTCCCAGCTCCGCAGAGCGGCTTCCCAGGCGATGTCCCCTGTCCCCTGCTCAGGGACATGACCTCCCCTGGCCATGCTGGGGACACGAGGTCTGTCCCTCGGCTTGGCAGCCAGCAGGATGGATCCTTTACGGATTGTGCAAGGGACAGGCAAAGGCCCCGTTTCGTTCCGCTGCCCTCCCCGCTCTGCCCACCCCCCAGGGACACTCCGAGCCATTTGACCTTCTGTCGCCAGGCCAGCGCCGCTGGCTCGGGGCACCAGCCCGGCGGGGCCGTGTCCGGGATCTTGCAGCCCGGGCATGGGCAGCAGCAAGTTCCAGCAGCTTTGGGCACAATGGGGCTGGGACGCACTTTCCAGGCAGGATGGAGTCCCCGTGATACCCGGCCGTGGGATGGGCTGGTTCTTCTGGATTCGAGGTGGGGGGGTGGGTGGATGGTTGTCTGGGGGAGCTCTGCCCTGCTCCAGCCACCTTTTCCAAAGATACAAGCTTGATTTTAGCCAGCTGGGGAAGGTGCTGCCTCCACCCGTGTGGTGGCAACAGCTTCTTCTTGCCCAGTATGGACACATGTGGGGCTGGGGCTGATCACTGCATCCCCCTGGGAGCTGGGGATGGGCAGGGGCAGGCAGCCCCCACTCGAACTTAACCCCAACCACCCCCTTCTCCTCCCCCTGTGTGGGAATTGGGTGCCCCAGGACTTGTTGCTTGGAGACTGTGGGGCCATTTCAGCAGGATTTGGGTGCTGTGAGCCGGGAGGAGTGTGGGGAGGCAAACAGCTCCAAATCCAGCAAAGCCCCTGCGAATAGAGCACAGGGAAAACTTGCAAGCGCAACGAATTCTCTCGCTGTGCCACATTTTGTCACTGGCAAAGGCGCCCTTGTGGAGAGGCCCAGCACAGAGAGTCTGCCAGGCAGGCAAGGCTGACCCCACCACAGCACCCCCCAGCTGAGCCAGATCTTTTTGGGGCTGCAGGGCCAGCATGGATAAGAACTTTGTGGAGGTTTCGTATCTGGGGCACAGGAGATTTGGAGGCTGGGAATGAGGCAGAAAATTGTCATCCCTCTATCCATATGTTTGAATCATATCCGTTTCTAGCTAGCTCAGCTGCCTGTCTGTGCTACCCTCCGTGTTTTCCTAGCTGCAGATTATTTGGGATAACTGGGAGCTGGAGGGAAATGTGTGCACAGGCTTAAATGTGTGTGAGTTGGTACGCGTTGCAAAAAATCCTGCACAGCTGTAGCTGGGGCAAGGGGCCAGCTTAGCGCTCTGCCAAAAAACCTGCTTACATTTCTTCAGTGTCCAAAGTCCTCAATGTTTGGGTGAAAACACTGAATCTCCTCTCCACAGCATTGCCTGGCTGTGGATGAGCACTGGGGTTCGTGTCAGGTGGCAGAGAGCATGTCCCTCTGGAAATGGAGTTTGTCTTGGTTTCACTCTTGGTTTTGCCAGTGGGATTCTGCCAGCAAGAGGCACCATTTGGGTTGACCGCAGAAGTCCAAGAAATGTTTAGGAAATGGGGAAAAGTGCCTGCTGGTTATGGATGGTGGGTGCTCTCTCTGGGGCTGGTCTGGTAGGACACCCTGAGCATGGCCAAGCTGGGCTGCAGCAACAGGATGGCTGAGCATCCCAACTTGGAGCGGGCCAGGGACAGAGCCCAAACTGAAGACTTTGGAGTCACCTGCCAGCTCTGACTCCAAGATTTCACATCGTGACCTGTTCCACCTGCAGGTCCCATTAAGACTTGGGTACCTTTTGTCTTCTGCATACAAGGACATCTCACCAGGCACAGCTTCCAAGTCACTGTTTTCCTTCCTGTGACATCCCAGCCATGTCAAGACCATCAGCTTTCACTGAATTTGTCAGTTCAGCAAAACTGCAATTAAGGGCCAACTCTTCATCCCATTTCAGCTCTCCAAGTCTATCTTAGGGCAGGATGGGTGACAAGCCATGTCTGATACATCCTTCACCTTCATTTGGGGTCAGATGGTGATTCCAGCATTTCCTGGCTGGACTTCAGACATCCTGCTTTAACACCCTTCAGGGGGATCCATCCTTTGCATGGAAAGCTGTGATGGAAGGAATTTTTTTCCCCATCTGTACAGGAAGTGAGAGCAACAAAAATGCCTTTCATCACCTTCGTCATCCTTGCTCTGGAGGAGAGAGCACTGTACATTCCGTGGGAAGGATGACTGACAGCTTGGCAAGAAGCTGTTCAGCCCTGCACTTGGGGGATGTTCAGGAAGTCACCCCTGGAGCAACGGAAAACCTACGGAGCAAGTGCCTATATAAATATATAGATAGAGATCTATGGGCTTCTGTGGCCAGAGCTGAAGTATGGTAAACCAGAACAGCACTTGGAGCTGCTCGTGTGTGCCAGGAGTCTGCCATGGGGCACAGGATGCACAGGGATCGTCTCCTCCAGCATCCCTGGACCATAGGGGACCCAAGGTGGGCCCAGCGAGGGCACAGGGCACTGGAGAGGGTTGGTGGGGCTCGTTGTCTTGGAAGAAGATGGGACATTTGGAGAGGGGAGATGTTTCCTTCCTGAGGGACAGTGTCATGGCAAGCCAGAGTATGGTGTAGGAAGGCAGGCAGGCAGGAAGGAAGGAAGGAAGGAGAAGCTGTCACCCATTGGATTTTGGACTGGGCTCAGGGTAATGGGTGGAAACTGGTTCCCAGTGCCCTTGGACACAAGTAGTTTTATTTTTGCATCCTCCCTGCACTACTTTAGCTGCCTTCAGCCCCACACTCCTTTTCCTTCTCCTCCCCAGCACCTGGACATTCTCAGTGCATTCAGCTCCCTCCCGCCTGCCTGGGGCTGGGGAAAAGGACCAACCAGAGCCCATCCAGGGCTGCCAGCTGGCAGGAGATGGCAGGGAAGGATGATGGAATGTTCCCTGTGGCTGGGAGGGGAGTGTGTGGTGCAGAAACTGCCCCAGGTGGCAGAATACCTCCGGACACCATGGCAGAGGGATAAAGGCTCTTGCACTGGGTGAATAACCTCATCCCATGGCTCAGGCTGCAGCAATTTCCTCCAGACTGCCAGAGGCTTCAGTGCTCTTCATCTGTGTCATAAAAATCGGATGTGAAGAGCAATTCCTACCCTCAGCATCCCAAGTAGTACCCTGAGGGATCCATCTCCAGTGGACCCGGGTGGACCAGCCCAGGAATGGTGGGTGCTGGGTGGGCGGGGCAGAGGAGCTTCTGGAAGACTGCAGGGGATGGTTATGGATGGAAATGGATTGCACGTGGGGGATTTTAGGTGGGGGAGTCCACCCTGCAGCACACCCTGGCCCGGAGCGATGCCCATGCCTGTGGTGGCAGCAAGAGGAGGAGACACCCAGGGCAAAATTCCGGTGGGCAGATCCCGGTATTGATCCCGGCTACGTGGGAGCCCATCTGGCGGCTAGTCCAAGCGGGAACCGGCTGGCCAAAAGCTGAGTCATCCCTCCAGCACGGAGGAGATCCCCCAGGGCCCCTCGTTTGCTGTTAAAAGGCAGTAGCAAGAGCAAGAGGCTGCGAAATGGCTCCGCCGAGAGCGCGGCTTCTTCGGCAGCCCCGGCCTCCGAGGAAGCGGGGATGCTCCGCTCGGAGCACGAAACCCGCAGACATCTGGAGCCTGTGGCTTGTTTCTCAACGGCTCCTTGGCCGTGTTTCTCCTCCGTTTCGGAGATAAAGGCGGCGAGGGTGACCCCGCGGAGCGGGAGCCGCGGTGCTGGCCGCCCTCCAGCCAGCCCTGCCGGAGGAAACAGCGGCCCCGCTCTGTGCCGCCGCCAAAGCAAATAGAAATGGGGCGTTGAACAATGCTGGGCGCGAACCGGGGGGGGACTGGCCGCCGGCGTCGCCGCTGCCGACGGGCTCCTCCTCTCCAGGAGAGTTTCCATTGGCATCTCTGCCTCCTTTGCCCCCTGCCCAGACAAAACCCTCCTGTCGGGCAGCCTGAAGACTTCATCCAGAGCATCCTGCACTCAGCTGTCTGCAAGGATTTGCTGGGTGCTGAGGGAGGCAGGAGGGATGAAGGGTGAGGAAGAGGAGTTGCCCAGCTTCCAGAAGCCCTCCTGCTTACCGTGGGCTTGCTGGAGGGATTTGGCTTAGTCATCCATCCCTTTCCCTTGCTGGTAGGCTGAGCCACCACCGAAAATATCCTGGAAGACTCCCAAGCAGCACAGAAGGCAAGAAAATGAGGAACACATGAAGGAAGGGAAGACGAGAAGGGATGGGATGGGAAGGAAAGAGGAGCAGGGCTGGGAGCAGGCAATGCTGGCCACCCACCTCCCTGCTGGGGCAGACACCCATCTGAGCCGTGCTGGCAGTGCCTTTGGAGAGGGACTGAACCCTTGCTGGGTGCGGGGGTGATGCTGATGGTCGGCACTGGTGTCTGTGCCCAACAGTGACCTCAGGGGCAGGGTGGGGGACACTGCCCTTCCCACGGGTGCTTTCGGGGGGGGTAAGCTCATAGGAAATTGCTCACCCTGAGAAAATGAGTTCCCGGCAGCTCCACATCCTTTCTGTCTTAGGGAAGGGCTGGTGCCCTGACCTTTGTCCGGCACAGGAGAAGCCCAGCGGCACTGGGCTGCTCGCCGCGGGGCTTGTGCCAGGCTTTTAGCACTTTGCTTTTAGCGCTTGTGTTGAGTCCCGAGGCGTGAGGGTGGCTCCTCGCTGTGTCCGTGTCTGTGCCTGTGTCCAGCTGGGCAGGAGCTGCACAGCTTCTGTCGGCTGCTGCCATCTCGTGTTGCTCCATACATGAGTATGGAGCTGCCCACCGTGCTCGCTGTGAGGTCGGGGTGGGTTGGCACCTTTCCGCTGTCCCCGGGTTTATGTCCTGCCCGCTCGGGGCTGAGCATGCCGGGATTCGGGGCCGAACCTGCCGGGATTCGGGGCCAGGGGCTGGGGGACACACGTTGGCCCCTTCCCTGCCACTGCCCCTTTGAGCCGAAGCCATGTGAACTGCAAACGGAGACCTGCTCGGATGAATTCCTTTCCCATATGGTCAGCGTGGTGGGTGAGCAGAACCCAGCCGAAATACGGGGTGGGGTGGTGGAAACATTCTGAGTGTCACTTGGTGTCCACTGGGCTTTCCCATCTGTGCCAGCATCTTTGTGATGGCTGTGCTGGATCCCCGTTGTCCCCGGACCGCACCCCAACCCCTGTGCATCTCTCCTGCTTTCTTCCACGGGCCAGGGAAAGAGCTGGGATGCCGGGGGATACCTGGAGGAAGGGATGGGGCGGGGAACACTGACACTCTCTCCCCACTGAGGGCCCTAATCCCCCTCTCCCCTCTGCCCAGGTCTCTCCCGCAGCGCCAGCCTCTCGGAGAAGGAGCTGAAGGAGGCGAAGGCGCGGAGCCAGAGGATCGCGGCTCAGCTCACCACGGCGCCCGGCCCCGGCTCCAAGGGCGTCCTGCTGTTCCACCGGCGCCGGCAGCGCGTTGACGGGCTCACGGGGGCCGGGCATGGCGGGGGAATGCC
Organism: Argya squamiceps; assembly: GCA_037834095.1. Taxonomy (NCBI): domain Eukaryota; kingdom Metazoa; phylum Chordata; class Aves; order Passeriformes; family Leiothrichidae; genus Argya; species Argya squamiceps. Next base: position 11,643,212 of record JBBMKD010000034.1, read on the forward strand.
GCTGAGCCCCGCGCCCCAGCCTCGCCAAGGGGCCATGGAGGAGAGCCAGGGCCAGGGGGTGAAGCCGCAGCCTGACCAGCCTGGCAATCCAGGAGAAGGAATGCTGGCGAAGGCCTCCCCGTGCCAGGAGCTTCCTGCTGAAGCCCAGCAGGTCCCGCTCAGCGTTTACCTGAAGGAGAACATGGCATCGGCCGCCACCAACGGCGTGCAGGAGCAGGCAGACAGCGGGATGGAGAGAAGGGTGGAGGGGCTCGGAAATGCAGGAGCCCCTGCGGGGCAGAACACGGCAGCTCTTGTCCTGCCGCAGAGCCCCGAGGAGGGGAAGAATGTCAAAGTGCCCAGTGAGGTGCCCGGTGAGGTGCCCAGCGAGGTGCCCAGCGAACCAGCCGGGACAGCCACAGGGATGGCATCCCCAGCCGGGCAGCAGCAGAACGGGACACAGGCCCGGCAGTACTACGAAGTCCACCTCACCCTGGCCAAGCCCAAGCCTGTGAAGAACCGGACAGCCAGACCCTTCGGCACCCAGACCTCCCCCGCCACTGCCCCGCCGGCCGAGGAACCCCCTGCCCCCGAGCTGCCCCCACCACCGACCTACGCAGAGACCCTCAGCAGCCCCCCACCCCTCACCCGTGTCCGCTCCCCCCCCGCCTACTCGGCCCTGTACCCCACCCAGGAGCAGAAGATGCTGCCAGATCCCCTCCTGGGCTGCGGGGTGAGCAGACCAAACCCCTTGCCCAAAACAGGGATCCTGGAGGAGTCGGCTGCCCGGAGAGGCAGCAGAAAGTCCATGTTCACCTTTGTGGAGAAGCCGAAGCTGGGCCCCAACCCTGACCTGCTGGACCTGGTTCAGAGTGCAGACAGCAGGAAGAAGCAGAAGGAGCAGGGGGAGCCCAGTGCCGAGGATGAGCCCTTCGCCCTCGGGGCTGAAGCTGCGAACTTTGTTCCCAACAGTGCAGCCAGGGGTGTGCAGCACCTCCCACCGGCTGAGGATGCTCCAGCATGGTCCTCCTGCCTCAAGTCTCCCACCATCCAGCCCAAGAAGAAGCCACAGCCCAGCCACATCCTCACTGAAGCAAGAGGGAAGGGGGCTGAGCTCTTTGCCCGCCGACAATCCAGGATGGAGAAGTTCATCATCGAGGCCCCCTCCCAGCCTGAGCTGCTGCGGTCCCCATCGCCCACCATGTCCCTGCCTCCCTCCTGGAAATATGACAACAATGCTTATCTGTCACCCATGGTCTCCAGACGCCCCTCCAAGAGTCCCTGCAGGCCCTCCAAAACCCCTCCTGCATCTCTGTATGGCAGCAACCTAATGGAGAACGAGGTGTCCCAGAAGGAGCTGGAGATCTCCAAGCACCAGCCTTACCAGCTCCAGTCTTCTCTCTTCATCCTCTCCCCATCCAAGGGGCCAGCAAGGTCCACACCCCAGGAGGTGCCCCCACCCAGACCCTCTCTTCCTGACTCTTACACCTATCCCCAGCAAGCCTCCTGCCCGACCTCTCCGTTGCCTCCTTCCCCGGTTTGGCATCCCCCCGCCGGCCAGACCAGTGCCAGCCCCTTCCCCAGTGCTGCCGGGGCTCTGCCCCTGCCTCCCGACAGCCGTGCCAGTCCTGGAGCCCCGGCTGAGGTGCTGCTGGCCTCCCCGTGCCGCCTGCTGCCGCCCCGAGGAAAGGCAGGCTTCCAGGCACCCCGGCCCTCCTACTCCACCAGGAATGCCGGCATCGAGCCGCAGGTGTGGAAACCTTCTTTTTACTACAAGTAGCGATGGCAGAGAGAAAAACACAGGGGTGCTAGGCTGAGTCCTCCCTAAGTGCTCATGGGAGTGCCAAAAGCCAAACCAACCACAAAAAATTAAAAGGAGGGGGGAAGGAAAAGAAAATCGAAAAAAAGAAGTGGTTGTGAGGCTGCAGTGCTGGGACAGTGGATGACAGGCGCTGCTGAGCCCCCGGTGCAACGGGAGCTGAGGAGTCCCGGGGAGGCAGCAGGAACTGGGCACAGAGCCTGCAGGATTCCCAGAGTCAGCAGGAGCCTGGCTGTCCCACGGGGCTACTCTTGCTCTTCTCTCGCCTGGAAACTGTATGGAGCATCACACCTCCGGCTCCCTCCTTTCCTCTCCTCTGACTTTTCCAGCTCTCAGAGCTCTGCCTGCTCCTCTGCATCCCCTCTGTCCTGTGGCTCTTCTCAGCCTCCTACCAAAGCAAACCTGGAGGGGACACGCTGCCTTTCTGCCTCACTGTGCCTGCTCCTGGCTCTTCTGTTGCTCCTTCAGGATCTGTCCTCGTTTGCTTCCTCACTGTGGAGGAAGAACTGCATCCCTCGGGGAAAGGCAGAGTCCAGGGGTGCTGGCCTAGGGACACTGTGGGGTCCCTGTCCCTGCCTGGGCTCAGTGCTGGAGCTGGGGTGGGCAGAGCTGTGTGACACGGCTGGAAACAAGGATGTGCTGGGATGAGGAGGGTGTCGAGGGCAGGGCTGCTGGGTGATGCTCAGCCCAAGGCTTGTCATCCAGCTGTGCCTCTGCCCATGCCCTCTCGCCACTTTCCCCATGGTGCCAAGTTGCCTTTTGACTGTGCTTTATTTCTTCTGCATTTTTCTTTTTTCCCCTCTTTCTGAATACACTCTCTGCGCTGTCACACGTGGCTCTTCTCTTTCCTGCCGCCTGGGGAGCAGTGCTGGGTGATGGATCCTGGGGCAGTGCAAGGGGGCTCCGAGCATCCCCCAGAGGGAGACTTTACCAAGCTGCAGGTAGTCAGAGGTCCTGGGACATACTCTGGACAAGGATGATTAACAGCAGGCTCAGCCTGCCCTGATCTCCTTGGTGGGCGAGGGGCTGCAGGGTCCAATGCATTTTGGGGACCCCTTGCAGGGGTGCAAAGCACGAGGAGACATCCCCAGTTCCTGTGGGTCTGTGCCAGCAGGAACCTTACCTTGGCATTCTCCTGCCGCTGTACCCCTGCTCTGTCCCCTCGTCCCCCCGAGCGGGGGTCACTAACCCGCTCTCTGTCCCTCTCCAGGACAGGCGCTCGTCCCTCCCTGCATCGCCCACCTGGACGCCCCGGCTGGCGCGGCGCCCGGGCAGCCTGGACGGCTGGGCCAGCCCGGCCTCGGTGCCCGAGCTGGATGAGGGGCCCCCCACGTCCCCTCCGTGGAGCGAGAGGTCCCTGTCCCCGCTGCGGCAGGACGCGGACCCCCGGGCCAGCCGGCAGATGCAAGCGCGGCTCGCCAGGAACATCATCAACGCCGCCCGCAGGAAGAGCTCCTCTCCCAAAGCCGTGGGGCTGGAGAGCTCCCGGCCCTTCACCCCCATCGCTGCCGGCCCCCCCAGCCTGCCCCAGTCGCCCCGGCTGGGGCCAAGAGCGCCGGCACTGCAGGCTGCCGGCGGCGTGCTGGGGAGCCTGGGCAGCCCCTCGCCCACCCACAAAAGCCCCCTGCGATCGCCCCGGGCAGGCAGCCCCCAGTTCTGTGCCTCCCCCGGGATGCCCCGAGCCGCCTGGGCAGAGGGTCGCCGGCTCCTGCTGCCATCCAGCGCGTCTCCCTGCCCCGTGCCCAGGCTGTCCCCCATCCCCAAGAGCCCCCTGCCATCCCCCGTGGTGGGCGGGCGGTCCCCGGCCAAGCGTTGCACCTCCCGGTCCCCGACGGACTCGGACGTCTCCCTCGACTCCGAAGACTCGGGGACCAAGAGCCCGGGAATCCACAGCTTCAACCTCTGTCCCCGGGGCTGGACCAGCAGCCTGCGGCTGAAGACGGGGGGTCTGCCCTCAGGGGCTCCCTGCACCTCCTAGACAAGCCAGGCCCCGCCAAAAAATCCTCTCCCTCAACCTGTCACCCCGGGTGAAGCCACCCGCTCACCCCCCACCGGGAACACACCAACCCCCGGGGCTGAGGTCCCCAAAAAACTGTCCCTTCGGAGCTGCCGCGGCCCCTCTGTGTGCCAGAGGGGTCAGGTGCCTCCCGCCCGCCCGCCATCCCATGGCCCCGCTCTATTTTTACCACCCTAACCTTTCGGGGCAGGACTGCGTGTTCAGCAGGCAGGAGCAGGCAGAGTGGGGGAGCCGGGCCGGTCCCTCCCTCGGCCGTCCCTGCCTGCCAGCCAGCCCCATCCCGCACAGCCAGCATGGGATGGGCTGGGTGGTCCCCCGTGAGCCCTTGTCCCCGGCTCCCAGGTGTTATCCCGGGGTGTCACTGCAGCTCTGCTTCCCCGGGTTGGCACATCTGCTGCGGGTGGGCTGCATCGATTGGATGCCATGACCAGGCTCCCTCTCCCAGCCTCTAAATTTGGCTGAAACCAGATTTTGGAGAGGAAAATTTAATTTTTAATTCCAGCCCCTAGTTCTTCACTGCCTCTTCTTTTTATTTTATACTTTTGACCCCTTCTCAAAGAAATTCTCCCAAATCCTTCTTTCCCTGGAGACCAAAAAGAGCCAAAGTTATTTATTGCCATGTTAAGGGGACTGTTTACTGGTGCCCTCCTGCCCTGCCCAGACCAAGAGGGACAGCCCCATCTTGTACCTGTTACTGTCCCCATACTCAAGTTCACCACATCCCCATCCCCACTCTGGTGGGATGGAGGCACACACAAGAACCAACGGGTGCTGTGACAGCCAGGGCAGGTGGAGAACTGTAGGGGCTGAAGGAAATGGTAGAAGTTGCAGAAGGTTTGAAGGAGGTGTTGGCACTGAAGGAGATTCTGAGAATGTCGGTGTCCCCACACCGTGGGGCCAGTGAGACCAGCACTGGAAAAGAGGTTGTGTTTGGGCTGCCAGGGCTCTAGCATATTCCCATTCACAGAGCCCACCACCCCTTCCCTTTCCCCAGGACATGCTGTTGAAGCCAGCCCATCCCTGCTCCCTGGAGCACCTCCACACTGCAGGCTGCCCCTCCTGGAACACAGCCCCCATTCCCAGGACACATCTCCCACCCTGGCTCCAGCAGCCACCACAACCTGCCTTCACCACACCGCTGTATACCCAGTTCAGAAATAAACTGCCATTATTCCACCCAGCCTGCCTCTGATCTGTCCCCGACGTGGCACATGGCCACCTCCTGCTGCTGCTACATGTCCCCAGGGGTCAGCCCTGCTCCATGTCCAGTGACAGTGTCTGCATCCATGTGGGTGAGCCCTGCTTCGTGCTGGGTTGATGGAGTGCTGACCCCCAAGGGTCAGAGCCCTGCTCCATGCCAGGATTATGGCATCCTCATCCCTGTGAGTCAGACCTGTTCCCTGCTGGGGTGACGGCATCCCAGTCCCCAAGGGTCACAGCCCTGCTCCGCCCCCTTTCTCAGCCAGAAATAACTTGTGTCCCGTGGCTGGACCTTGGCATCTGGGCCAGAGCCCAGGACGGGTCGGGGCGAGCAGCAGGAGCCCAAAGGTGCCGTGAAGGGCCAGCAGAGGCCACCGAGTGCTGGTGGCTACAGTTGCCTTCAGCCTCATCCCCAGGGTAGCAGGAGAAGCATCTTCAGCTCCAAGCATCTGGGGTATCCCCTGGCCAGGTAGGGAAGGTGAGGTCCCGTGTGGAGGTCAGCAGGTTGGTGGGTGCACAGGGCTTGGGGATGTCTTTGGAAAAGGGGACACCACCACTGTGGGGGTCAGGGTGCAGTCTCTGAGGAGGGGGGCAGGGGGAAGGATGGGGTGCAGGTCCCTGTCTTGCTGTGTGGGTGGGTAATGCTGAATTCAGAGCTGGCAGGGAGCTGTTTGCCAGGCACCCCATGGGAACCCTGGCACTGCAGGGCCCTTAGGGGAAGCTTCCCAGCATCAACCCCAATTGAGGGATGCCAGATGCACCAGGCAGGGTTGAACAGCACTTACAGAGCTGAGCATCCTGGCAGCTCAGGAGGGTTCTGCTGCAGGTGGGCACCTCAGGGGGCTCAGACTGGGGCTGGTTTCCAGCCATCTCTCCACAATGGAGCAACCCAGCTGAGTGGTCCCATGACCCTTCTTGCCTGGGCTCACCAGCTCCCTGCAGGTTCAGGGCTGCAGCTCCTGCACCCTCAGAGCCAGCAGCTGAAAATAGCTCTGCTAAAGCCGAGGTGCTGGGGGGGGCAGTACCCAGGGCACTCACTCAGCCAGCAGCTCCTGCTCTGAGGGCCCTCAGGGCACAAGGACTCACTGTGGGCAAAAACAGAGGTGAGGACAGTTTCTGCCCCAAAGAAAGGCAGAGAGGAAGAATGACAGGCAGGGGCTGAGGGGCAGAGTGATTTGAACTTTCCCCATGTCTGTTGAAGGGGACAGAGAGCGGTGCAAGGAGATGCTCAGGGATGGTGCTGAACTAGGGAGATGCTCGGGGATGATGCTGACCAGGAGAGATGCTCAGCTGCATCCTAGCATCTCTCTGGGGCATGTCTGGGGCTGACATGTTCCCGTGTTTGGTGTCACTCCTGGAGTGCCCCTCTCTTCCAGCCAGCCAGGATCCATCCACCTCCCACAGAACTGCCCCAGGAGCACGGCAGCAAGTGATGACCATCATGAGACCGGGCCCTGAAGATGGTAAGGGGGTGCAGGTGTGTCAGCAGCCCCAGGACAGTGGGGCTTCAGTCTCCCTGCCTAGGGGTGAGATCCAGCTCTTGCTGGGTCTGACTTGCCCTGCTTTTGCTGGAAGGGCCCATGCACAGGGTGGGAGAGGCTGCTTGAACCTCTCGAGCTCCCTGACAATTCCTCACACTGAGGAAATGCCAGTCCCTGGCTTGGGCAAGTGGCCCAGCCACAAAACAGAGACCCCAAGGAGGGGATACACGGTCCGTGCTGCCTTGGGGGTCCCCAACACTGCAGCATCCTCAGCTGTAGCTGTGCCCTCCCAGCCTCCCCAGAGCCCCAGCTGGACCTGGGGAAGAAGATGAGCACAACACAGGACGTGATGATCGAGGAGCTCTCCCTGCCGAACAACCGCGGCTCCCGCCTGTTCCAGCAGCGCCAGAAGAGGGTGCAGCGCTTTGTCTTTGAGTATCCCAGTGCCTCCAGGCAGGTGGGTCTGAGGACAGCCCTTCCCTGCCTCCTGCAGCCTTTCCAGGGAAGGAATTCCTGGCAGGGCCAGGGGTCTCTCCGCAGGGCAGCCATGGTTGGCTGACTGCTATGCAGAGGTGAAGGGAGAGGAGAGATGTCCTGGGGGGCCAAGCATGGAGATGGGCAAACATGGGGTTCAATATCCACCAAAGAGGAGGGGGATGGTGCTGATCCCCCTCTGCACCCACTCATTGTCTCCTGCAGCTCCCAGGGCAAGGGGCAGGTGGCTCACACCACACTGGGAAAGGTGGTCCAGGAGGAGCAGTGAATGATCAGATGGTGAGTAGATGCAGGAAGCTCTGAGGTGCTCTCAACCAGCCCCTGAGTCCCGAATGGGGCAGGGAGAGAGCTCCCCCTCTGCCTGTAAACTCTCCCCTCCACAGGCAGGGGACAATGCTGGGGGCCAGGAGAATTATCACTCCGAGCTCCATGTAGCAGCATCACCCCAAGGTGGCCCCCCAGAAGTACCCAAGAAGTCAGAGAAGGTCTTGCACATGAGCAAAGTCCTGAACCCCAGTGCCCTGGCCCCAGGTAAGCCAATGCTTCCTGCCCCTGAACCCAACACTGCTGTGATCTCAGCAACATGGGGCTGGAGGCAGTGAGATGCTGCTTGCTGAGGGGCCTGCCCAACCCTCCCCCAGAGATTTGATATGTACAAATATATATATATATATGTTATAGATACACATTCCTGCCCCAGTAACAGGTCTTCCATGGCCATGCAGAGGCTGGGCTGTTCACAGCCCCCCCCTCAGCCTGGCTGTGGCCCCAGCAGCTCACACTGTCTCTCCCCTGCACAGGGTACTCGAGCCCCCTCAAGGAAATCCCCCATGAGAAATTCAATGTCACTGCCATCCCCAAGGGCTACCAGTCCCCATGGCAGGAGCTCTTTGGGGACAGGGACAATGCCCTGTATGGCAAGAACCCACCACCCATGAGACCCCCTGCGTGGGACTTCAGGAGCTTCAACAGGTAACAGGGGCAGACACCACCAGCCACGCCAGCCCTTGGCCAAGCCCTTCAGCCTCGAGGAGCACCCAGCATCCTGCCAGGGAAACACAACCATTCATGCCCTCTTTATACCCCACAGGGGCACAGCAAGGGCTCAAAATGCTCTTTTCCTACTCAGGAGCTGCTCTGTTGTTCCCTGCAAAGATTCCTGCCTCCAGCAGCTCTCCCCTAGATCTCTCAGCTCCACTGCTGGGCTCACACAGCCTTAAGCTGTTTGATCTCACTGGGTAACCTCAGGGATGAAATTTGGGAGGACCAATTCTTACACAGATGGTCCTGGAGAAGGAATCACTCCTGTTCCCAGCTGGGCTCAGCTCTGGGCTGGGTGGAGGAATGACACAGTGCCAAGTCTCTTTCCTAATTTCATTAAGGTATTCAAGCAGCTGCTGGAAGCAGTGGGGGTAGAAGGTTAATCTTCCCACAGAGTGCTAAGAGGTCACCAGATTCCTTCCAAACACCTGCTTGAGCCCAAAGCCTCCAGGCCAGGGGGTTTCTGGTGGCTCAGCCTGGCAGGCTCTGTGCCCTGTGGCTGCTTCTGATGGAGCACTGTTGGTGCCTCCTCACACCTCCAAATTACACTGGGGTCAAGGGTGGGGCCCTGGAGCAAAGACTGCCAAGACAGATCTCCTTTCTGGAAAGGTGCTTGGTGGGGATCCAGGAGATGGAGATCTGCAAAACACCAGCAGCCCATGGCAGAATAATGAGAACTGAGCTTTTAAGCTGAACATCATCCAAGGAATTAGTAAAATGAGTCCTGTCTGTCCTCCATCCTGGAAGCCTCTGTCATGAGGATGGAATTATACTGGCTTTGGTGGCCTGGCCAAAGTCACCTTCCAGCAGGCAAGTTCCCACTGGAGTTTCCCCCTGGGACACAGCACTGCTCCCCAGCAGACCTTGTGCCAACAGCAGCTCCCCTGTGCCCACCCCGGGGCTGGATTTGAGGCGTGGGGGACAAGGCTGCTGTGCTTTCAGCACTTGGCAGAAGGGGCTGTGGGGGACCACAACCCCTCCTTGTGGAAAAAGCCATCCTAAAGGGCAGAAAGAGCTGGTCACCACTGTCCCTTTGCTGCTATTCTCCCCCTCAGCCCTGGGGCTTTGCCATGTGGCTCTCCTTGAGGTGTCAGAGCCAAGGAGGTGCTGCAGGGGGAGAAGAAAGAGCTGCTGGAGACACTTGGCTCTTTTCTTTCAACATTTAGCCATGTTCCTGCCTCAGGATTTATTTATGGACAGGGACTGAAGCAAGGGCATGTTTCTGAATAATACTCTGCCCTGTGCCATTTCTCCCCTCTCACACGATGCCTTTCTATTTAAAGTCTTCAACTGTAATTTAATACAGATGGATGCTAATTTAACTCCAAGCCTCTTGCCACCTCCTCTAATTCTTCAGTGAGGCAGGAAGATTCAGAAACCCAATCTGCTTTTAACTGGGCTTTTTATGATCTTCCAAGCTGTTGGCTTTTAAATCACTTCTCAATTCAAATACCAAACCACAAAAAAACAAACTTTTTGGAACAAACTGGCTATCGAAAAGCCAGTGGTCTTGCCTAAGGCTAGCTGAATCCCAGCACAGCTCTCGTGGGTCACAGAGCAAGGGCAAGTCCACCATCTCCACAGCAACTGCATTAAAGCAGGCTGATTTATCCCCAATTTTAAACATTCAGACTGTGATGCAAAAACCTGGGCCACCTTGCTAAGGTGTGCTGCCTTAAGAGAGACTGAAAATCAAGCTTTGACAAAGACTCTCTTTCCCCAAAAGAAAGTTCCTAGAACAAACTTTCATTTGCCTTTCCCCTCTTATTTCTCCTCTGTTGCAAAACAGTGCCACGTTATTCATGTTCTAGCAGTGCTTCCCAAAGCAAACATTCCCAGTTTTGCCTCACTGATAGCTCAGCCCCCATCTGCTGCTCCAAAACCAACATTCTTGGCTTTTTGGGGGTTGGCACACTCTTCCCCAGTCCCTTTCCACATTTCCCCAGAAAGAGATGACAGCTCTTCCCCCCACACTGCTCCTCTTGTTAGTCATTGTTCATGAGGAGCCGTCCCAAAAGGCAGGATGGAGCCAGGGCCAACAGAGCTGCATGTGCCAGAGTGATCTGGAGCAGTGCTGTCAGCCCCAGCCCTCTGCAGGACACAGGAGCTGCAGATGAGGCACTCTGGTGCCTCTGGTGATGTCACTGGTCTCTGAATCTAAGAACAGAACACTTTCACCAACATCCAGGCACCAAACCCCACTCTCCAGGCTTGCCATAGCTTGATTTGAGGTGGGCTCTGTACCAGAGAACCACCTCACTGGGCTGGCAGGGCGCTTAACAGTGTCCTGGGTAGGAAGAGGAGGGTTGTCATTTCTAACAGTCATTGCTACATTGTGCTGGACTCAGTAAATCCAGACTTATTTTTCTCTAACACCTCCACAACATGCCCAGCCCCTCCTTGTGAGTAAATGTGCTTCTCCTTGTGCTGCAGGACTCCGGCCCCGTTTGACAAGGCGTTGGTTGGTGAGCTGTTCTCTTTGCCCACCATAGATCTGGATAACCTGAGTGTGCTGGAGGTGATTTCCCACAGGCCCAACTTCAACAGGGTGGCCCAAGGCTGGGTGCGGATCCTGCCGGAGAGCGAAGAGCTGTAGGATGTGAGCTCCCTGCCCCATGGCCATGGATGGCTCCCTCACTGGACTTGGACACACTCGCAGGGGAGGGGAGGGGGGGCAGGAATCCTTTGTCAAAGCTCAGCTGGTGGGCTCAGGTTGTTGTCTTCCAACAGGATTTAAATGAGCTCGAGTGTGGGGCCGTTCTGAACTCCCCTCACAGTCAGTGCCAAGCCAACCAGCCAAGTCCTTGCTGTTAGTCCAGCAGATCCCCACAAGCTCCCGTACAAAACACCCCGTACAGCCTGTCCTCTCCCCTGCCTCATGGAAAACAGCAGCACCACCAGCTGCAACACACCAAGCTGCCTCACTGCATCCTCACTGACACGTGAGACCTGCATGGACAGCTGGTGCTTTTGCAGAGAAATTCCATCCTCAGGACAACCCTGCATCTGTCGTTCCAGTCAGGACACAGAGAGAGGTGATAATGGAAGAGCAGAAGCAAAACAAGTTACTTGAGGCATTGGCATGTTTAAAGCAGCCACCTTGAGCTTGGCTGGACAACAAAAACAAATGAAGGAGTGGGAATCTACCTGTTTACCAGCACAGCACAGCCACGATATGGGGGAGAGGAACGCTGGGAGCTGGAAACTTGTGCCCTGTTTTCCACGAGCTACTGGCTAGCACTTGGCAGCTATTTTCCCCTTCCTGCTGCTCTTTGCATGTCTTGCCTGAATGTCTAATGTAGGCTCTGAGTGACTTATGCCAGATTTGCTTCATGTAGTTGGTCAAGGATCAGGCCCTGCCTGGACCTGCTGCCCTGCAGAACCACCCCAGTGTGGGGCTGCTTTGCCAGGGTGTTCTGGTAACTTCAACACCAGTGGGAAGGAAAAGCAGCACGGCTGTGCCTCCAGAGCAAGCACAGGCTTCCCTGGGAATGTGAAAATCAGCAGTGAGGATCCAACTACACCATTTTCAGCAGTGACACACAGTGGGACATGCAGCTAACAACAGCCTACAGTCACCAGAACATCTGGGGAACCCCACCCACAAAAATCTGACTCAACACAGGCATCCTTCAACTGCTTTTGTCAGGTTCTTAATGTCACCCTTTCTTACACTCCCAAAAAGCACCAGGGTGAAAGTTCCTTTTCCCACCACTGTGGTTAAATGGGAAATAAATGTTGTGTGTAAAAATGCAGTTAGCAACTGCCTCATTTGTGAAGTTTGTAACGCTGTGCAGAGCAAAGCCCACGCAGGGATTCTGCTGCCACAACACATCATTCAGGTGGGAAGCTTTCATTACTCTGTTTCCCACAGAAGCAGGAGGGGGCAAGCAAACTGAAAGAAAAATGGTTTGTTCCTTGGAAACAATAAATCTGTGATGCTTAACTGCTGCCCTGTTCCAATTCCATTTCCATTTCCCTCCTCTTCTGTGCTGCAGAACATAGGCACCCTGGGTAACTGGCTGGAAATAATAAATCAGTTGGGATGATGTGAAGCCTCCTGCATTCCAAATCTGTCACAGCACTCACAGGTCCTGGCTATGGACACTGGGCCAGAGCAGTGGCAAATGTCACAGCCCTCTCCCATCCATCAGCAGCCTCTGCTGCCCAACACCAGCCTGGGACAGCTCTCCCCTGACAAAAGCTGAAATGATTACCCACACCCAAATCCCAGCTCTTTCTCCAGGGAAAGCCACAGCCTGGCAGGGCTGGCACCATGATGGGACACAGTGGCAGTGTGCAGGACAGCACATGAAAGTAAAAGTGGACGTGCCTGTCCTTGCCCATGCAGGATCTTGGCTGTGGCAGCAGTCACACAAAAATCAGACCAAGTTCTCAGAAACTGTGCTCCAGGAAGTGGGTCAAAGCACAGTGTTGAAAAATTCAAATATTTGTATGTACTTTTTAAAAGACAAGCAAATGAAGCTTCAGAACAGGCCCCATCCTGTCATGAAGACATCCACAGATCCATTGGATGAAAGCAGTTAATATGGAGATAAAGCCAAAATCCTCCAGCCACATGTACACAGACCTCACTCAGCTGCAGGCTCCAGGCAGGATGCAGCTGCTCTGAGGCAACCACTACACCTGGAGCACAGAAAGAAAATTTCACATCTTTTCAAAGCAAGATGAAGTGGGACCCATGTCACAGCTTAAGGGGATGCTGTTTCACAGGCCTTGAGAGCCCTAGATCCCCCCAAGAGCAGTTGCAATTCCATCCTGCCCTGCAGGCAGCACAAGCCCAGGCTTTGGGGTTGTCACCTGGCTAAATCAGCGACTGCTGCCCTGTCACTCCATGTCATGCCCACACTGCTTGGGGGCTGCTGGCTTCACCCAGAACTCGTCTTGCTCAGGATGTGCAGGATTAGAAGTGATGCACTTAAAAAGTCTTTGTTTTCTTGTCTTTTTTAAATCAAGAAATCAGGAAAAAGGAGGAAATTTCTGTGTAGTGGTAAGGCTAAGCCATGGGTTTGGCAGGTCTGATGAACTCGTTTTTCAACTCTCAATCAGTCCTGGTTTAATACCTCATTAGAATAAGACATCATTAGTTACCTGACAGAGAAGAGTCTCTGGGTACATTTTAACAGTCCATTAACGTTCCAAGTGAGGATATCAAAAAGGCTTGAAAAGGGTTTGGTTTTGTTTTTCCAGAAGTTTATTTCAAAAGTGTGCCAAGGGGATACACAGACAGCACTGTAATTCTGGTACCCCAGACCCACAGACCCCCCCAGACCTTCTGTCTGCCTCCCACCCACCCCCACACTAATAGAAAGACCTGGGATGTATCAAGACCCCGATTATAAGTGGAGACACGGAGCTCAGCTTGCCCTGGGGCTGCAAGCAGGGAAATAAGGCGTCTCTAGCTCACCCACAGCTCAACATATGGTGCTACCATGGTAACTAAAAAATAACATTTACTTCAAGGATGAGGGTGGCAGGATGTGCTAGGGGCTGCTGTGCTTTCCTGCGTGGGCACCCATCCTCTGGGGATCCTGGGATGGGTAGTGGATGGGGCCTGGGGCTCTCATGAAGGGAGGTGGGGGCCCCATGGCGTGGAACATGTGTGGTCCGAAACCTGCAGAAACAAAAGTTGGCAGCTTCAGGCAAAGCAACAGAAAACCTGATGTGTGTGTACTGCTGCTTCAAAGTACTGACACCACAGCTGGCTGACAGCTGTGCCTCACAAATGTGCACATCTCCCATCTCCCCAAACTCCTGCCCTTCTTTTCAGTACAGCTAGGGCAAATCTCTACCCAACACACATCTTTAAAATAAAAGCTGGCAGGGAGACTGGGCAGGTCTGTAACACCCATCTAAATGTTTTCTACTCAACCACAGAGCAGAGCAAATACATCTACAAGAGTCCGAAATAACATTAGAAAACCCCAGCATCTCTGGACAGATACACAGAGCCAAGGACATGCTGGCATTCAACCAGCTGCAAAATTTCCCTTTGAAGTTTGGGTTAATGTGGCATTTACACAGGCAGCAAAAGCACTGAGCAGGTCTCAGTACCAGTAACAGGGATCTCCAGCATGCCTGGGAATTTGCAAGCAAATACCAAGCACAACAGGCAGCTCAGTTTAATTAAACTGTGCTGACAGCTCAGTTTAGATCATCTGTTTACACTGTGTGATCAGGGATGAGGAAAATCAGCTCAGGGCATGCATCAGTGCTGCAGCATGGCCTGGCAAGGAGGAAGAGACTGTGTAACACTGAATTTCACACCCCTCGTGAGGGGGAAGCACAGTACCTGGAGGTGGTGGTGGAGCAATGCCAGGAGGAGGTGGCAGGGCAATGTTCACCACGGCTGAAGGGCCACTGGGAGGTAGATTGAAGTAATTTGCAGAAGCCTCCTCTTCTGCAGCTGGAGGAGGGGGGAGGGCTGCAGAAAAAAGCACATATGGTTATGGAAAATCTCTCAGGCAAGACAAGCAGAGGTGTCTGCCTTCAGAGATGAGCTCAACCCACACTTTCACAAGGGTAAAATTGCCACTATTGCATGTATGAACCAGACTGAGAAACAGAACTGCCCTGAAACCCCAGTCCCCAATTTCCTTCATCTGAAACCAGCTTTGTTTTGTTCATCATACAACACTCAGTGGACTAAGAAAACATTAAAAGCGTGGGTTGCCACTATCTCTGACCTAAGTAGGCCAAATCCAGCTTTAACTTTTCACTCATCACATAAAGAACTCTTTTTTCATCAAGAATTTGCTGCTAGACAAACCTCATCTCCCATCCAGCTGGATCTGCTGCAGACCTGCTGTAACTGCTCTGGGCTCACCATTGCCTCTACCATCCTCAGCTGTCACTGCTCCCAGGAGTTTAACTGCAGCCTTGAGCATGGAAGTGGGTCAGCATTAACTGTTTCAGAAATGAATACAACTCCCTCACCTCCAGGAAGTCCTGGAACTGGCTCCAGCTTTATTCCAGATTCTGTAGTGCCTTCCTTGTCCTTTTCTTTTCCTCTCGCTGCCTGGGACCTGAAAACCAGACAAAAGTTTGGGAACAAGGATGAGAAAAGCAGGATAAGGAGATACTTACACCACAATGGCTTCACATTAACTATTCCAGATCCATTTCTTCAGGCCAAAGATTTTTCTTCAGAACATCAGACAGAGAGTACCAAGTTTGCAAACAGTGTCTACAGGAGATGGACTAGGAGCAAAGCTACCAAAACTCATCCACAATCCTCAACCAAGAAACCCTTATCCTATTTGTGCCATCTCCAAGCCAGCTCCCACTGTAAAAAGCAAACCAAAATGCAAGAGGACCCCAACTATTTACCAAACAAGTATCTACTTCTGCATAACACCCAATCCTGCTGATCAAGGCTGTAAACTGAGAGAAGAACCTTGCAGACCCTCCAGGCTTCCTCCCCCTACACTCACCTTCCCCATTTGACGTTGAGCCTGCGGCCGTTGACGATGAGTTTGTTGAAGGATTTCTCAGCAGCCACCTCTGCAGCCTGTCTGGTGGCAAACTGGATGAAAGCACACTGCTGCCTCTGCACCACCGTTATCGTCCGGATCTCCCCAAACTGGTAAAAGTGATTTCTGTACGGGACAAAAAAAATTATTATGGTACTCCACTCCTCCTCCTAGTCACAGGGTGTGAGGCAGGTGAAATAGGTATGCTCAGAAACTTTCTCTTCTCCATCCCCTGTTCAAACTAATCATTAGAAATCAATAATCAATCAGTAAATCATAATTAGTCCTCTGTGCAATTATGGAGCAATAAAAGCTCTGCAGCAGCTTCTCTCAGTAGCTAGCTAGAGCATACAGGACTTCCTTGTAAGAAGGGTTACACAGTATCCCCAACAGCTCAAAGGGATGACTCATCTTCCTAAAGAGAGAAATTTTAATCAAAGCATTTGAAATGTGCCTGTTTGTTCTCCAACAAGCTGGCACTCCTCTGCATTTGCCCACCAACCAGTTCCCCATTAAAAGCCAGATTTATTTCTGTTCCTCACTTGAAGAGCTGTTAGCAAAGTGTCAAACAAAAAGGCAAGGGCAATACAAATTCACCAACACACCTGAGATCTGATTCAGTGATGGTATCTCCAAGCCCTCCAACATACAGGGTAGTAATAGTCTTGTCTTCAGGAGGATCTAGACGAGGCATGGTTGATGCTCGTTTCAGGAGTTTGTCAGCCACGGGATCATTAATGCCATAGTAACGATCTTTGATGTTCTGGTCAGCCAGAGGATCATCTGGATCTGTAGGTTTCTCATGCCTAGGGTTCAGCAAACAAAGCATTTTATAACATCAGGGGTGACTGAATGGATTCAAATTACTGCAGCTGCCACTTTCCCTTCTCAAGCTCTCAGGTCAATTATATCTTTAACCCTGTCCACATAAACATGACTAAATGGAACAAAGCCCTGAAAACTTCAACTGCAGCCAGGACTGCGTCAACTTCTGAATGAATGGTGCTTCTGACAGCTCAACACTCAGCACTACAAAACACAAGAGCTGGGTTTGAAACAGCCTCTTGTTCAAACACAAAGATCTGTGCTTGAGGGGACTGATGCCATGAAGGGGAAGAACTGACTATACAAGAGGAGAGCTGCAGTCACTGCTTTGGCAGAGAACACAGCCGACTTCTCACAAACCAACTTGCTACCACAGAGATTCATCTGCTGGCACTGGATGCAAGTTTTGCCCTGACCCAAATCACTGTAGTGTCTCCTGCTCACTGCAGCATCTCCAAGGGAAGCTGCAGACCGTGGTGAACAGATTGACTGCTCAAGCTGTGTCTCTACCTGTAGGGACACTCTTCTCCTCTCTTGCACTCTCCTTTCACCCAGAAGGAACAGATGTGAGGACGGTTGCGTTTGTAGTAGGGAGTGGTTCGGGCCAGCTTCAGCAGCATGTCACTGGTAGAAGTAGCTTTTCCTAGTGCACCAACTGGTCTAGTGCCATCAGAATTGGCTATCTAAAAGCAGGTAAAACACAAACAATTATGTGTATATCAGCACTGAACACTAATGCACAGAATCAGAGCAAGCAAGTGGTTTCAAGAGAAGCTAGGTCATTGCTGTCCTTTCCTCCCCACACACAGCCACCCAAAAAGTGCGATCATGGCTGGCTATACTTACCTCTCGCTCCATGTTCTGGGTGTAGTACTCTTTGTTGACGTCAGATTTAGGCATTTCATCCTTAAGGGAGAGTCCTGCATCCCGGACTTGGATAGGCAAACCTAAAACATAACAAAAAAACCCCAACTAATCCATATGAAGAACAAGCTGAAAGAGCAGAAACAGTGATTTCTACAACCTGCAGTGACCAGAGGTAAACCATTTGCTGCTCAGGGAAACCACTCTGCCCTTGAACCTCTGAAGTGACATGACCACCAAGACCTGTTCTTCCCAAAGACTGTCCAGTCCCAACTAAATGCACACATTTAAAGTGATTTCACCAACTCCCACTTCAGAGGGCAGCTCCTTGTCTTGGATGAGGTTTTTGGGTACACACCATACTCCAGGTCGAGCAGGCAGGTCTGGCAGACATTCTTGAGCTTGCTGCAGGTCTGGCACACCTCTGTCTTCTTGAAGCGCATGCGCACGCCGGGGCACCAGCGGAACACCGTGAACGGCCGGGCACAAATCTGGGACACAGAGGGGGCGCTTGGTTCACCCTGCACACAGCTCCCATTCTGCCCCTTGCATGCAAACAAACCCCAAACCCACCTGGCTTCTTCAAACCACAAATACAACTTCTTTGTCCTAAAGCTAAGACTTGGAGCTCAGAAAATATTTTGTTTCTATCTGGGGTTTTACTTTGACAGGAGAATGTTTTAGGGAAGGTTTATTTTTTCCTTGTTGTTTTTCTTTTTATTTATGACAATAACCAGAGTGCAGATCTACTCAAAGTCATGGAAATTCTCTTTGATTCCAGGTGATGTCAGTGTGGAGCTTCTAGAGATGAATTACAATGATGGGTACATCAGGCACCAGCAGGAGAGGTTATGAGAGCTCTGGTGCAGAAGAGTGTTGCTCCCTCTGATCTCATGGAATGATGCATTTGCTTCCACAGCTTGAGTACATAATACAACCTCAATTTGTACAAGTTCCAAACTACACCTTTTCTCCACCTCAGATGAAAACTGATAAAGGGCAAGGACCTCCTTTAATTTCCCTCAGTCCAGGCAAAACTGAGTATTTCTTGCTCCTGGAAATAATCGTGGCTTATTTCTTGGACAGCCAACACAAATCACCAAATAGCCACGAATAATATACACAGTAAAACACAAACTCCAGGTATTTTGCTCTGGTCAGTGAAAACAACGAACTCACACAAGAAAACGTGGATCATTTAAAATGCTGCAAAAATTTCAAATACAGTACAACAGTATTTGCAAAACCTTGTTCTGATAAACATGAAGACTTTTTTAGTCAGACTTAGGATTTGCTCAATAATTTTACTATTTCAGGACCAACTGACTTTGTCTAACAAGCACAGCAGACTGACCTAAAAAATTATGTAGCTACATTTTAAGTTAACCCAGAAAAGTACAATGAAGCTGACAGGTTTTTAATCACTAAAATGCATTATTCCTAGATCTGCACCCATTTTGACATTCTTTCTTCAAAACACACAAACATACCTTGCATTCTTTTCCATACTTTTCTTTGGTCTGAAATATAATAAAGAACAATGAAGGAAAGCATGACATATCATCAGTTCAACATAAAACATATCACTGATGTTGTAACACAGTAGGTTTTTCCATAATTATGCTGTATTTAGACTCACTCACCCCTGTGTATTTGGATAACACCTTGGGAAGTCAACAGGACAAAAAAATATAAATCCTAAATACTCTCAATACACTTTTGGTTTAGAGGCTTTCATTAAAAACAGAGTATTTTAAGTCCCATCTCCTGTACTGATGAAAGGTGAGAATGAAAAGGAGGATTAACAGCTCTTTTTATGGAAAGATGTTGTTACATGAAATAAGCCCAGGAAAACAAACAGGTTTTGAAATATGTTGTATACTAGCTTTAGGGTTTTGTTAGATAAGAACAATCCAATCTCTCTCAGTAAATTTTGTGGAACACAAATGTGAAGGAGATAATGTCCATGTAGGTCATGGGCAACCAGGCCAGGCAGAGAAAAGCAATATAATGTGGACTGACTCCCACTGCAGAGAGCAAACCAAGGAAAACACACAGGAACTTAAACCACCTTCATAAGTCACCTTTAACTTAATTTTAGAGGTGCATGTTCATCACATTTTAGAAACTGCACCACTTAGAATTTAAGCAGCTCACAGCTCTTCATGCTGGAGTTTGTCAGTACTAAAACTTCAGTTTCTACTATTTCCTGCACTCCAGACACTGGACTGTGTCATCTTCCTCTCCTTTTTGATTGATTTGTTCTGAAATCACCCCCCTGACCATGACATTACACACCACCAACGGCTGGGACCAGATCCTGTTGTGTGTGTTGACTTCAGCATCTCCTCCTGTACCAGCCCTATTTTAGCCCCCAAACCCACAGTTTTAGGGCCCCCACAGAGAGAGGGAAGGAGTGCAGGGTCCAACAGGCACATACCATCCGAATATAGGGATTTTCTCCAAGACATGTCTGGCACAGGATAGGGAAGTCCTGGATTGAGCAAGAAGAAAATCAGGAATTTGTAACAAGCTCTGCCATCACAACAGCTTTCAAATCACGCTCCGAACAATGATTTAGTTTAACACATCAGAGAGATTAAAAGATGAAAATGGATTCAGAGACACCGGGAGGGCTGCAAGCCACGACCCAGGCCCAAATTATTACAGAACGATAATCTGCTGGCTATTGTAGCCTAGAGTAAAACTTAGAATAACCAAATAAAAAATGTATTCTTGAGATCTGAACCTGTCAGTGCCTGGACTGCAGCTGGTTAATAATCCCCGTTATCCCCCAGCAGCGATTGTCTGCACTGGGCCCTCTCGGGAGAGGCTTCGGCTCCAAGGGACGCGGCCCCGGGCACACGAGGGGACCCGGCTCGGTTCCCGCAGCGCCGGGAGGGGCTCCCATCCGCTACAGCCCCGCTGGGGAGAGAGTAGCGGGGCAGCTCGTTCCCCTTGCGCAGTAAAGAGCGCCGGGAACCGCGGCAGAGCCCTCCTGGGCGGGTCCCCGGGGCAGGTGGCGGGTCCCCACAGAAGGTGGCGGGTCCCCGGGGCAGGTGGCGGGTCCCCGGGGCAGGTGGCGGGTCCCCACAGAAGGTGGCGGGTCCCCACAGAAGGTAGCGGGTCCCCGGGGCAG
>JBBMKD010000034.1:11663664-11723656 GCA_037834095.1 Argya squamiceps
CGCCCCACATGCTCCCGCGGCGAAGCAGGGCCCCGCCGGCCCAGGCCCGCTCCTCCCGGCTGTCCCGGCGCTGCGCGACCGGCCCCGCTCACCGCATCCTCCCAGTTCTGCCGGTTGTAGGTGTTGGAGCCCAGCGATGTGGACATGGCGGCTCCGCTCCGCTGCCGGCAGGCGGCGGCCGGAAGTGACGCCACTTCCCCCCGCGCCGTGACGGAAAAGGCGGGCTGCGGAACGGTGACGTCACAGCGCCGCGGCGGCACAGCTCAACGGGCGAGACCACGGGCAACGAGAGGGGGGGGACAGCACCGGGACGGGACCATTGGGAAAGGACGGGGGAGCTCCGGTTTTTGTTTTGTTTAAATAATGATTGTTTCGGAATAAGAGCCAGCGCAAAGAATCCGAGAACCACGTGTGTTTTATTGAAGGTCACTACACGACGTCAAGCATAAGGCAACAGGCGCCTGTCGGGGAGCGGGGACAGAGGCAGGGACACGCCAATACCTTTCCTATCGCCTACAGCACCTAGGGGCGGGGAGAAAACAGCTCGCCGAGCTCATCAGAGCGCTCAGAACGCCACAGCCCGATGCACCTTTTGTTTGTAGCGCAGGTCTCTTTGCCTGCAGCAAATCCCAGCCCCAGGCAGTGCTCAAAGCCTGGGTCCTGGGAGGTCTTTCTGTGGTCGTGTTGCAAGTGCAGCAGCTGTTCTGGCTACCGAACAGGAGAAGTTGTGGCCAGAGGTGAAGTGCTTTGTAATCTGGACAGGGAAAGCTGCAGCAGGCACTAGCACTACACATTAACTACTAACTACAAGTCTCAAACTCTTGCTGTACATCTGTGTGTCACCTACACAGAGTTGTAAACGTGATCCCTCGCCACTTTGAGACCCGCTGCCACTGGGGGGCTGTGAGGTGTGAGCCCCTCCAGCACACCAGGGCAGGTTCCATGCACTAAGGGAGATGTTTTGGGGTGCTGCACCACCCCCCCAGAGAGCAGGCAGCCTCATCCTGCCCCTCCATGCAGAGGATTCCCAGAATCAGGCTGGCAGAACCATGGCACAAGCATCATGACACGGCCATGGCTGGCTGGTATTCAAACCTTTCCCAGCACAGCAGCATGTGAAAGCCCCTCAGAAATGTTTAACAAAGGTCAATGTCTGAAGTGGGAATGCTCTGCAGGAAGAGCCATCTCACCTGCCTGCACTAACCATGCACTTACTGGTAATTCAGTCCCCTGGATACGCAGCTCTTAATCACCCATTTTAGCTCGGACTGCAGCCAAATTACACCCCGGGTAAATGACCTTCTGGTAGTGAGTGTAGTTAACATATAATGAGTTTTCACCTTTACACCTCCCTCCCACCCGCCCTAACTGGAAAAACAAAGATTATGAACCCAAATCACCACGCTAGCTTTATCATTACCAGAACTAATCTTAACACTCCAGGTTTGATACCCTCATTGCTACAATCCCTAGCAACACAACATTTATTGAACTGGTCTACCAGGGAGCCTCTTTGGAGCATCCCTGCCTCTCCAGAGCATTCATTCCTGCCTCAGTCAAGAGCTGCAGCAGAACCTGAATTCCCTGCCTGCAGCACATCCTGCTGCCACATCCAGCTGAGATGCAGCAGGCTGATGGCAGGCTTGGTTGCCAGTCATATCCATGAACACTACAGTACACTATGTTTAAATTTTAAAGGCAAACTGATTAACTCCTTTGTGAAAACACATCTGCCACCTCAGCTAAGCAAGCTACATATGCCAGAGGGGTAGGGCTCTATGGCCCAGCCCTCAGTTGAGGTATCCTATGAGGAAGCAGAAAATCAAAAGAAAGGATCGTGCTGCTGGCAGTAACTTGCCAGAATGCAGAAGGCAGGGACACTCCCTAAAATGCATGTCTGGGAAAGGCATTGCTCTGTGTGAAAGAGAAGTTGTTCATTACTGGGTATGGAACATTAGGTTTGTGGGCTGACATGGAGAAAAAAACAGTATTGGTTCTTTTCTGCTGATAAATCCCAAATCAGCCCTAATTATCTGTTGATAAAGCCAAATTCAGTGCAAACCTGGAGGGAAATCTTTTTCTAACACGTGCTGCAAGTTAGTCTAGCCTGTGGCAGTGAGGGGAAGCGGATGGGTGGTTAGTGGGCACTACGACAAGGGGAGAGAGAACAAACCAGCCCAAACCACGGCAGCCTCAGCCCCCTGCTGGCGGCCGGCCTGGCCCGTGGCACACCCACACATCACAAGGGAGCTCTGGCAGAACCTTCCAGCAGGTGCTTGCTCAGGGTGCCAGTCCATCCAGGCGGCGGCAGCGAGCGCCGGGAGCCGCTACGGGAGCACGGGGCCCAGGCTGAGCTCCACGTGGTGGGTGAGCCAGATCACCTCGGAGGTGTGGTCGCCCTCCTCGCTGGGCCGGATGGGAGCTGTGAGGTTTTTGAACTCGTGCTTCATCTTGAAACTCACGGTCACCTCGCCCTCTTCTTTCTGCGGGGTGACCTTGATGAAAACTCCCACCTTGTTGGCTTTTCTGAAGGCAATAACGCTGCGGGCAGAACACAGAGGAACACTGGTCAGCCAAGTCCTCAAAGCATTGTTCCGAGTGGAACAATGCTCTCAAAGGAACTCAAACCGCACTGAAGACAGAGAGGAGAGTGAGTTACTCAAAGAGCCACGTTTTTAAGGGAGAGGAGCCCCACAAGACACTCACTCAGGGTCATCCTGGAAGTCTTGAGGCTCTGCCAGCTCATCATATTCTGCTGCAGCATCTTTGCCAGCCAGAACAAGCTCCTTGGGAGGAACTGCCACCTGAAACAGAGCATGGAGATAAAGAAGCCTCTCAGCACTGATCACCAGCTACACTGCAAGCAGGAGAGGGCTCTCCTCTTCTGAGGTCTGCGTCACTGTGGTTTAACATTAAAGTCATTCATCCTCAGCTTTTCTCTGCTCCAGGACCACCTGATTACCACCCTGCCAGGGAAATAATTTCTCCCTTGGGTTTTGGATATCAATGAACAGACACAATTTCAAAATACTTTATGAGCTGCTGTTTACATTTAAGCTCCAAGGAGGAAAATGCAGCACAGTTAGCAGGGGTTGAAGGACATATAGAAAGTGTGGCCTGTGGAAGGACAAATGGGACTGGTAAACCCTGGAAGAGGCTTGGGCTTACACAGCAGAAGGGTACAATCAATACCTTGGCAGTGCTGTTGATGTTATCAGGGTCTCCCTCCTCACACTCCAGCAATGTGACATGTGTGACGTTCTCCACAGGATTAGTCAGAGTCAGAAGGACTTGGCTCTCCTGGGGAGATTAAGGAATCACAGTTCAAGAAGCAATTGTGCTAAAATTTATTGCTACTGTAAGCACCTCCATCTTCTCCAACTGATCAACACATTCAAAAATTCCATCACATCCTCTCAATGGATGGACAGCGACCATCCCCCACCCATAAGAAAGGCACCAATGCCATGCAAAACTCTTAATATAAGAAATATGTATTTTGGGAGTGTAGCTGAGATCTCAATTCCACACCTCTTATTCTTCAGACCTCGGCAAGTGCTGGTGATGCCAGATCACACAGCAATCTACTGCTGCAGAGACAAGTACATGCAGTGTTACTCTGGCCACTCCCTTAAACCCTGCATCCTCTAAATGGAGTGAGTAGAGCCCTCAGGGAACAATCATCACACCATGTCATCTTCCAAAAGGATCCCACATTCACAGCTCCTGGCTATGTCTCAGCCTAAGACATTTCTGGAAAAGCTACTGACCTTCATGTAGCGCAGGTTGGGAATAGACATGATTCTCACTTCAGGGATGTAGTTACTACAAAATAACAGAGCAAATGACCGTGAGGGACTGTGTTGCCATCTGTAAAGCTAATAGAGCTTTCCTAAAAGGAAAAAATGAAGTGTCCTTTTGCTGCATGACCCTAATCCTACAAAGGCCTGCTACAGTCTGGGGCTGGCACAGCATGCTGGCACAGCATGACATTTGTTTTTGTCAAATTGCTGAAATCTTTAGTAGATCAGCAAGCAAACCTATTACAGATCAACTAAATAAATATATTTTAAAAGGTGATTACATCATCCTAAGGGATGACACAATCCCACAACAGGTCAAAGGAAATTAAAATAGAAGGCATTAACTAAACTGAACAGGGAGTTGTTGCCCCCAGTCCCCATTTCTTACTCACACAGCAACCAGCTGGATCTTGAATTTGATAGACGTTGGATTGAATTCTGGTTTGCTCAGGTTATGTTCACATTTCTAGAGAGAAAGGTATTTAAGTCAACACCAAAAGACACTGTGCAGTCACACGCTGAAGAACCAGAGCCACAAGTACTGTGTCACCAGCCATGGCATTACAGCCTCCAGCACCACACATAAAAACTATCTGGGGTGCATGAAGCCATCAATGTGTTCAGCTATTGATAATCCAGAATGTCATATCCAGCACTACCAGTGCAACCTCAGAGTGACAAGACTTGGAACCAGTCCTGAAAACACCTGGACACTGACTGCAGCACAAATACCTGCAAGCCCTCTGACCTATGCCCCAGAATCCCTTAAAAAAATCAGGCAGCTAGAAGTCCTGATCTCCTCACGGGCTACTCTTCAAATAAAGGATCAGCCTCACATTACTTCTGAGAAAATATTCTGTATTTGCAAAGCGTTCCACATCTTAAATAGTTACAGGAATAATTGCTCTATTACTTTAGGAACTAGATAAATAAATATCCTTGTATGGCTGAGAAAACAAATCATATAGTAAAGGCCATGTGGAAAGCCAACAGCAAAACTTGGATTTAATTCTTGCTTGTCGTCACTTCCCAGATCTCTGCTTTGCTTTTCTGAAATACCCTCTTCCTGCCTTCACTCTAGTGACATCTTCAGTATTCTGCATTGCCTCTCCCTAGTATTTTGTTTGTTGACTTTTGTCTTTAGTAACAGCAGAATTTTTTTATTTCAACTGTACTGCCAGTCTTCTTTGACTCCTTGGCTAGGCAGGGCACTAGCACAAACCACCTTTGTATGTTTATGCATCTTTGACAGTGTTGTCTTTCACAACTGTCATCACAGCAGAGATGTGACAGCCTCCCTCACCCCGTTAGTGCCGTTACCACTAACTTGGCTGAGAACTTCCAACAACCAGAAGCACTTGAGCCATTTCTTTCCAAAGAGAAACACACAGCCCATTTCCCAGCCCCCAAGTCCTGAGAGCCTGGAAAAGGCACTTCTGTGGCTGGAATTCCCTACCCGGCAGCGCAGCGAGCGTTTGATCAGGAGGTGCTTGTGGCGTGGGTAGAGCTGGGAAGCACAGATGGGCTGGAAGTCAGGCTGCAGCAGGCGCTGGCGCAGAGTCGTCACTGCAAGCACGACAGAAAGCAAGACAAAGAAATGTCTCAGGAACTGAAACTACTCCAGCTGGGTTCTACATATGCACCTCACGCTGTGTGCTGACCTGCCAGCATTTCTAAGATACCTAATTTCACCTGCACCCCGTAATTCAGCAGCCACTGGCAACGATCACATTTCTAGAAATAAATAGAAAGGTAAAAGCTGAATAAAGGGTTGCCCCGACTGGGCACAGTAACATGAGAACATCAGTGCTAGTCCAGGAGAAACAAGGAACCCACATCTTTCTTCAAAGCTGAGCTGGGATGAAAACAAAGAATTTTGCAATCATCTAGAACATGGTTCCTTCCCTCAGTACAGCAAATGAGTTTCACAGCTTTGTTACCCCCACAGCTGGGTGCTCCGTGAGTACAACACTTGGCTTCTTAGCAAGGAGATTGCATAACTCAGACTCACATGCAGAATTAGAGAAAACATAGTTACCAAAGCAAGAAACCCCCAGCAGCCAAAACCTCACATGGGTTTCTCTCAAAATGCAGGCTCCTCCTCACTGTTCAGTGCCTAAGAGGCAAGTGGGCCATCTGGCAGCCTTTCCCTCACTGTGGGGAGCCAGGAAAGTTGTCTTCTTCACCAGCATCAAACTCGCAATACCAATAGCCTCATGAGAAAGGAGACCAAGATCTACCCCCTTCCATAAGCCCTTCATGAATTAATTGATACTGGCAGACTTTGCAGGCCTGCAGAACTACCAACAACATCCACTCCTCTTGGAGCCATGTCAGCTGGAAGCCCACATCACTCCTGTACCTGCTGGTTTATCCTGTTCACACCAAGTCTTAGTGATTAATTTACAGTATTTATGGATTAAATTTATGAGTCAGCTAAAGAACAGGCAAGTGTACACAGGCTGTTCCAAGCTGATGTCAAAGCAATGCGCAATTGTTACTCAACAGCCCACTTTTGGTTCCGGCTCCCCAGCAGCTGCTATTTCCTTATTTCCTGCTATTATTTTTAAAAGGACATTAGCTTTTTTCTCCATCCAAAAGTTGATGCTTCACACACACAGAAATTAAGGCCAGCAGGAACATTAAATAACCCTTCAGGCCTTCTGGCTCTGAGCTTTCTGTGTACAATATGAAGCTGAGGCTGCATTCAGTTTCCACTGAAAAAGTCATGTATTTCCCAGTATTTCAATCCCAGCATAAAAATGACCAGAAACTTGGGTCCTGAGCAACGTCACAAGGCTTTGCACAATGCCCATGTTATAAAATGTAAGGCAAAAAAGTGACAGAATATTAAGGTTTTACCTTCTGTCAGATTGATTGGTCTTGTGTAGTAATCCTCAGGAAGAGGCTCCACTTCTTCCACTGCATCAGCTGGCTCAATCTTGATCTCCTTCTGGTCTTCTCCTTCTTTCAGTCTGAAGCAAAATAAGGGGCAACTCAGTCATGAAATAGGGCACGTGTGCTCTGACAGCAACAGCAGTAATTGCATTATAGCACAGAAGGCAGCGAGAGCTGAGACTGCACAACAATAATTGCAACAAGGGTGTGGAGCAGTCACTTGATCCTTTGGGAGAAAGCAGAACATCTGGAGCTGCTGCAGAGAGATGCCCAAGGATCTGACACCTCTGCAGTGCTCCAAAGGAGCAATCTCCTCTCGCTGCTACCTGCTAATTATCTATCATCCTTCTAGAGTTGCTTTACTCCTCTCTTGCCTACACCCCCAATCCTCCCCCCAAGGTAACCCTGACCCTGAGACTCACGAGAGTCCAGCGAGGGCACTGATGGGAGCTCCGGGCCTCTGGCGCTGCAGCCTCGTCCCAAGGCTGTATTTGTCCTACAAGGAAAGAAGGAACTGTCACCCTCAGATCTGCTTCCTGATGGGACAAAAACACCTGCTGCAAACTCATCCTCTGAGCTGCATGACAAGCATGGGGGTACAAGCAAAGGAAAGCAAAAAGGAAAAGGTATTCAATGCTTCCTAAGACACATTTTTCTGCTTAAACTGTTAGCAAGGAGAAAACAATTCCCACTGCACCACAGATGGGGAAAGACAGATGTGTGTGGCTACTACTTCTAATGCTTTCTGCTCCTTCCTCAAATCACCAGCCTGCACCACTGACACATTTTCCCTGGATATTCTCTTCAGAGCAACTCCATGTCAAGCAGTAGTGTAGAATGAGAGCTCAGCTGCCAAAAAAAGTGGGTTGATGTGGTTATGCATCCATCTGAAAGGCGCTGTAGCACTGCTTGATGCAGCTGAAAGGTTCAGACTCCTACAAGCCTCATTACCTACAAGTCTCTCTCACCAGAAATAGCTGAGCTACTCTTCAGCTTTCTACATCTGAGCTGTACCCAGAATGCTCAGAGGCAGACATCTTCCTTCTGGGCAAGGCTGAAAAACTGAATTCTCACCAAATGAGAAATGTGAGCATCAGCCTACTCTGGTGATTTTTAAAGGATGAGATGTTTAATGTTAGTGGCACTTACCTTGGCCAAGCAGACAGCTGTGTCTCAGCCAAGCTTGGTGAAGGACTGCTTTTCAGGTGTACATTACTTAAAGACACTGCCCTGTTTCTAAACTAACACAAAATATTTTTTGTAACAAATGTCACCCTCTGAGAGTTAGGCTTCACCTGTGTCTGTTCTAGGCACACCTAAGCCAGGGGCCCTGAGGCAGGGTGTAATCTGTTACTCCCCTTCAGTTGGTACCATGAGACCTTTAACACCAGCAGAAACTGTGAAAAGACTTACCACTACGTGTATAGTGTGTTGCTGTGGAGAGCCCCCAAAATAGCAGCAGGTAGCAACGGAGACAAAAAATGCAGCCATAAGACACAAGCAAGGGCACAGAGCAAGCACAATTCATTGAAGTTGCAAGCATATGCAGTCACCCAGCTAAACAAAGTGAGCATTTACCTGCCAGGTACAATAAACAAGTCATTCAAGCCACAACCAAGTCTTAAGGTTAATTTCAGTAGAGATTTCATGCAGAGAAGTGTCAGACAATGATGATCTATCTGTCACTGAGCTGTGGGATGGACTGTCCTGAGAAAGAGCTGCC
The DNA here is from genome assembly GCA_037834095.1 of Argya squamiceps. NCBI lineage: Eukaryota > Metazoa > Chordata > Aves > Passeriformes > Leiothrichidae > Argya > Argya squamiceps. Next base: position 11,672,089 of record JBBMKD010000034.1, read on the forward strand.
ACAGGCACATTGTGGCTGCAGTTGCACTGCACTTCACTGCTGGAGAATATATTCCTTGGCACAGCAAGTATAAACCCTTTTGGCACTGCTGGGGAGGACTGTCAGAGAGAGTGGCAATGTAATACACAGTAATGAATGTCAAAGTATTCATCCCTAAAGAAAGCCTCATTTTCTTCACGTTGTCCTCAATTAGCCAAAGCTGGGCAGCCCTACTGTACTACCAACTATCTAATTCTCCAGGCTGAGGCTGCTGTGGATCCCTTTTCCTGCTCTGGGAGGACAGCAGAACCAGCTCACCGAGAAGGCCAGCGGGACGTAGTTGCGGCGTCGCACCAACTTCCTCCTGTCCCGCTCGATCTTCTCCTTCTGAGCCAGCTGCTGGTAGTACTCAACCAGCTTGTTAATCTGGAGGGAGGGAAAGGAACAGGGAGCACTGTCACCTCAGCTGCAGCATTTGCTTGTGAACTAGCTGGGGTTCTTGTTGTTGTTTCACTCTGCTCCTGGTACTGGCTGCATTGTGCAGGATGTACTTCAAGAAGCCTGTGTACCATAACATGCCTTAACCCAGGCTGTGGGTGACAAGCTGACCCTCCCTTGGGAATGATGTGTGTTGGAGGGCAGTGTCCAGTTCTCACAGAGCAATTCAGCAACTGAGACTTTGTTCATGAATTTATCATGACTGCAGAGAGTAATGTGGCCAACTCTGAGCAATTTGGATTGGCAGAACAAACAGCATCTTTAGCATCTTTTCCCCCCTCCTCGAGGCTGGTCACATTTACAGTGGAGCCCTAAAGGTTAACAGGGAAGGGTGTTAAAGGTGCAGTTGTGTTTTCCAGATCCAAGATACACTTTTTGATTGGAAAACAGCTTTTTTTCACATACATACGCAGCACATTCACCTTAACAGCACCATTAGATAGGCTGGTTTCAACTGAGCTTCTCAAAAGGAGATTTCATACTGCGATATCCTCAGGGGAGCCTCTAAGAGGCCTTCCCTCCACTGAATTCAGTCAAGGTGCAGATAAGGAACTGGAACTGGTATCTGAAGGATTATATAGATGCAGAAAAAGTGATTGAGAGGGCCTGACACTCTACCAGTTCTTTCTGGCTGATGCATTTCAGCCCAAGCACAGCTTTCCTGCTCACTCACCCTCTGTGTGTGAGGATTCTCCGGCTCCTGCCAGCCACCACTCGCTGCACAAGAGAAGAGAAAAAGCAAAGTCCACAAGAGGTTTCCAGAAGCCACACAGAAATCACACCCAACACTCAAATATCTTGGCGTTGTTTATAAAATATGACATTCCCCATTTTTGCTACACCTACCATTGCAATTGTTTATGCTGATGTCTGTACAAATATACACCTCTGAAAGAGCTGCACAGGCAGGTTTGGAATGAAGGAGCTCTGACAGCTTTTATATTGTGTTTTTAAACAAATGCCAAAGACACTCAGGACAACACCCAGGAGTCTCTTCAGCACCAGGTACATGTGTTTATATATGTGTCTCTTATTACTGGCTGCTGCTGTCTCTGCATCCTCAGCTCCATTTTCAGCCACATCAACACTGGAAGTCAGAGGATCTGCTTGGCCTACTCAGCCCCATTTCTGGAGCCTGACAGGTAATTTCTGTACATCTCACATACCAAAAAAATAGACGAAAGCTTTGTTTTGTCACTCTTGTGAAGAGAAAAGCCAAGTTCAAACACTGACTAGCAACTCTGGAATAAGTCTAAGTGAACAAAAGCGATTGAAAATAAATTAGGTGTTTATGCTGTCAGACTGAGCAGCTTCAAAGACTGTGAAAGCACACAAACAAGATCTCAGCTGTGGGGAGAGTTGCACTGACTAAAATAGTTTGACAGTTTTCTCACTAGTCAGGTAACACAGGCATGGAAGTAGGTCACATATTCCACTAACTCAGCTCAGCTCTTCAGAGGAGTCTCCAGCAACAAAGAGTTTTCCTGTGAATTTCCAACTACCACTCCAACCCTAGACAGGTATCAAGTCTATAGCACAGTCGTGAACTAATTAGATTATCTGTTACCTTCAAAACACACACTGGGCTCATGCTGTAACTCATTTCTCTGTCCTTTAGCTGTCCCTTACCCACAGACTTGTCTGCCATGCCCACGTCCCGGGAGGTCCAGCGGCAGAAGCCACAGGCCAGGTAATAGGCTTTCTTCATGGTGGTCTTGGCCGGGTCGTCGGGCAGCGGCGCGGGGATGCTGGTGGCCCGTGTGGAAAGGGTGTGCATGCAGCAGGGGCAGTCAAAGCAGTTGGCACACCTGCAAACAACAAGGCAGGGCTCTGAGGAGGGTCCCAGGCAGAGAGAAATGCTCCCAACAACCACATCAGCATTAAAGCAATACATCATTAACTCCTAGGTGACAGCACTAGGGGTAACGGGCAGCAGAGCTGTCACAGGAACTTGGGGGATTCTGAGTCAGCATAAGAGCAGCAGCAGTGAGAAACATAATGTGACACTAAAAATCTTCTGTATTAGGAGCCCAGGTCATTAAAAAAAACCCCCAAAAGTCATGAACAGCACATGACACATCATGAAAAGACACTTATTCCCAAAACAGACTCAAATATAACAAGCAGTCATGTCATTTTTGTAGAGTTTCAGACAGACATGGAAGGGACTGTTTTAAACAGGGAGCCTTGATGAAAAAAAAAACAAACAAAACAAAGCAACTTCACCTATTCTTTTTCAGCTTGGCTTCAGCTGAAGGCATGTTTTCCAGGCAGCTGGGGCAGTAGTGAGAGTCCACCTGAAGAAGACACAGTCACATCACACACGTTACCTGGCACACCTTTGTCCAAAAAGCCCCAAACTGCCACATGATCCAACAAGGATTCCTGTCTTGTAACAGCAAGGTGAAAACAGGGAAGGCTTGAGATATTTTTTGGTATGCAAAACCTTAGACCATTTCAGCCAGATTTTGATCTTTAGTAACATCAATTATAAGGTTTCTTAAGTTAGAATGGACTAAACTACTCTGCCTTGTACATGGGAAAAGATCAGCTGGGTGTTGACCTTTAGCAGTTACCAGAATCTCATTTTTCAGCTTGAACAACAGTTTTAACATTTTGTTTTCTATTTAAACCTAAATATATTCTGTCCTCACAGTTACACTGGCCAGATATATGCACATTTCAGAAGATGCTTTGTCTCTCTCTGCTGTCACAGTGTATTTTGCCAATTAAAACAACAGCAGCGAGACTGGGGCCCCCTTCTTGAAGAGCAATTTAACTGATTATTAAGCATGGCCACGCACAATGACTACACTGCTCTCACCACAGTGAATTCATGATGGATGCAGCCAGGTCACAAATTCACTCTTCAGAGGCCTTAACACTTCCTTAAAGATGCCTCTTCTGAGATTTCGGCTGCACAGTCATTCTTTCAAGGCTTTCCAAATCCATCACAATGTCTTAATTCAACCAGGATTCCACAAAACCAGTCTCAGCGATTTTAATATGACAATTTATGAAGTCAACCCCCACCACACAGCAAAAATCGCAGCGTATAACGAGGACGGCTGTGTGTCTGGGGGGGTCCTTGCCCCTCCCCGGCCGGGCCCGATGGGGATGGGTGTGGGAGGGGGGGTCTTGACCCAAGGTCGGGGCCCGCCGAGGGGTGAGGGGTCCCCGCGACCCCGGTTGGGCCCCACCGAGGTTTGGGGGGTCCCCGCTCCCCCGGCCGGGGTCTTTCAGGAGGGCACGTCCCCCATGAGGGGAAGCCTCCCCTGTACGCTCGCCCCAGCCAATCACAGCCCGCGCTCGGCCGATGGACAGGAGCGCGCAGCCAATCCAACGCGCAGCACCGCCCCATCCGTCACTCGCGGCCAATCCCCGACCTCCGTGCAGCGCTGCGCCCACCCACCAGCCGCGCCGACAACCAATAGCAAAGCAGAAAGAGCGTGAGTGGCGGGAGAGCGACCCAATCGCTGCGCGCAGAGAGAGCACCGTCCCGCCCGGTCCCGCCCGGTGTGCGGATGCGGCGCGCCCGGTCCGCCGTTACCTCGTGCGAGACGCACTCGAGCGAGCGGAGCTCGCTGCAGTAGCGGCAGAAGTACAGCTGCGGCAGCGGCGCCCGCAGCTCCTTCTCGCCGCGCACCAGGTACAGCACCCGCTCCGATTGCAGCAGCGACGCCATCTTGGGAGCGGGCGGGCCCCGCCGCGCCGCCGCCGCCTGACGCCACCGCGCCGTCGTCTGACGTCACCACGGCGGGCTGACCACGTGACCCCGCGGGACAGTGAGGGGCCCGGACGCGCCCTCAGTTCCGCCCTCAGTCACACCCAGTGCCAGCCCTGCACGGGCACGGACACTTTCCGTACAGCCCCGGGCTTCCGGGCCCGTCCAGCCTGGCCTTGGACACTGACAGGGTGGGGCAGCCACACCTGGTCTGTGCCAGTGCCTCACCACCCTCGCAGAGAAGGATTTCTTCCCAATACCTCGTCTATCCCTGCCCTCTGGCAGTGGGAAGCAGTTCCATCTTATCCTGTTGCTCCGAGCCCTTGTCCTAAGTCGCTCTCCAGCTCTCTTAGAGCCCCTTTGAGCACTGGAAGGGGCTCGGAGTTCTGGAGCCTTGCCTTCCCCAGGTGAACATCCCCAGTTTTCCCAGCCTGGCTCCAGGGCAGAGGGACTCAGCCCTCAAAATATCTCCATGGTCTCCTCTGGAGTCACCCCAGCAGCTCCGTGTCCTTCTTACACTGGGGCCCCAGAGCTGGACACAGCTCCGGGTGGGTCTCACCAGAGCAGAGCAGAGCAGAGCAGAGGGGGTGACCTTTTCACACCCCAAAGGTGGTTTCTCTTCCGTCTCATGTCCACTAAGCCAGGATCCTGACAAGAATGAACATTCCCGTGCAATGGGATCAGCAGGAAAGCACGAGGTCTGTGGATGCTGTGCTGTGTGCACGGAGAGCAGAGCTCACATCAACAATCCACACGCAGTTTGCTGCTGGATACCCCAAACAAGCACCAGTGCCAGCCTGGCCTGCAGCATGAATCTCCCATCCTCACCCTGGTATCCATCCCCACACAGTGCCTGAGTCAGTCCCTGCCCTCTGCCTGCTGCTTGCAGCTCCACAGGAAACCCCTGTCCATGAGGAGGATCTGCTGCTGCTTGCGTTAAACCCCCGCTTTTTATCTGCCCGCAGCAGCTGGTGGGGAGCACTGCTGGGAAGGCAGGGAGGAGGCTGCCTGTGCACTGCTCCCGGCAGAGCTGCGCGTCCAGGGGGTGCCTGGAGGCCAGGGGTGTCCTGAGAGCATGCAGTAGGGCTTTCTACCACCAGAAATCCAACAGCTTTCCCTGGGAAAAGGCAGGAGTGAAAAGTGCACTGTGTGGATCCGACTACGACTGACCCTGAGCTTGTGTCCCAGAAGGAAAGTCGGGACATCCCATGTTGCTTTTGCCATTCAGCATCACCAATGGAGTAGAATATTCCACTGGGCAGCAGAAACATCGTTCCCAGCCGGCGGGCTGAGGTCTGTCCCCTCCCTGGAGATGCTCTCTGCCCGTGTCTCTGTAAATCACCCTGGGGAATGAATCTCTGGGGAGTGCGGGCACCTCTCTGCGGGCGGCTTTGGAGGCTCTGGGTGGCCTTGCCCGGGGTCTCGGGGACAAGTGGGTGCCTGTGAGCCCTGCTGAGGCAGGAGGGGGACGGGGTGGGGAGTCTTTTTTTAAGGACTATGAAGTGCAATGTCCCCACGGTCTCTCCCTGAGACCTTCGGGTTCAGCTCCAGACGGTTTCCCCCAGCGGAACCCCATCCTGGGTGGGATGAGATGGAGTGTGTTCTTATTTTATCCTGGAGAAAAGGCATGTAGAAAAAACGTCTTGCCGTGCCTTGCCTTTCTTTCCTTCCCCTTCCTTTTATCCCCTTCCCCTTCTCCTCCCCTGCCGTCCCCCGCGGGCCGGGCCGGGCCGGGCGGGGCCAGGCGGAGTCTTTTTCACACGGCGGGAGTCTTTCGTTCCCGGCGGGATCTGCCGCTGCCGCCGCTTCTCGCAGGAGCTGGAGCAGGAGGCGGACTCGGAGTGGGTGCCGGAGCCTGGCAGCGCCGCAGGTAAGGGGATGCGGGCAGGTAGGACGGGAAGGGCACAGGCAGGGCACAGACGGGGCACGGGCAGGGCATGGGGAGGGCACGGGCAGGGCACAGGCTGGGCACGGGCAGGGCAGGCAGGGCACGGACAGGGCACAGGCAGCTGCCGCCTTTCCCCCACGGCATCGTGTCCCCCACCCCCGAGGTGCCGGGGCAGGGCGGGGGCACAGCCGCGGTCCCCGTGGAGGGGGGTCCCCGCTCCCCGGCCCCTCCGTCCCCTTCAGCTGATGGATAACTCCGTGACTCAGCACCAGGTGCGGGTGGGGGGGACACACACCAGGCTCCCCAGAAACGAGGGGGCTCCTGGCTGACCTGACCCCAGCGTTTCCTCACGCGGTGATACACCGGTAAGTGACCAGTGGGACACCTGGTTGTGGCTTTCCTTTATCAGCTCCTGTAAGAAACAGAAGCAATTAATAGGGAAGTTTTTCCCTGGGCTTTTATCGACTGCCTTCAAAGCATGCTATAAATCCTGACAGTAATTGAAGGAGCATTTATCAAAGGCTCTCGAAGGAGCCCAAGGTGAAAGCTGGACCTGGCCACAGGGGTGACCCTGGAGAGAGCAGCAGGGGACTGGGGGGGACTCTGGCTATGGGAGGGATCGAGGGGGCTGCCCCACCACCCCTCTGCCTTTTCCTTGCAGGATGGACCTCCCTCACCTCACGAGTCCTACCGACCTCCCCAAGCACATCCTGGACATCTGGGTCATCGTCTTGATCATCCTGGCCACCATCCTCATCATGACAGCGCTGGTGCTGTGCCCGGCCACTGCCGTCATCATCTACCGGATACGGACACACCCCTCGCGCAACGGCGTGGTGTGAGCCACGGGCACCGGGGGCTGCAGCCACGGCACCCTGTGCCAGGGACCTTGATGGGCCCCCCTGAGAGCTGGAGCCTGGGCAGGAGCTGGGGTGGGCCAGCACCCAGACCTGCTCCTACCTGGCTCTTGCTGAGGACCCACTGCTCATTTTGCCCACTGAGCTGACAGGGACTGTGGGGGAAATGACAGCATGGGCAGCAGTGGGGAGAGATGTGACTTTGCAGACATGTCCAGATGGAAATATCTCACTCCTGTGAGGGAGGCAGGCTGGTCTTTCCTTCACTGGTGACACCTCTCCTCCCAGGCAAGCAGCAAGGAGTGGAAATGCCTGACAAAGTTATTTCTTCTTTGGAGTCCCAGCTGTCAAGGTTGTTGGGGGAAAAGGAGTCAAAGCAAGATGGATGTGGCTTCTGGTTGTGCATTTAGCACTTGGCTAAAAGCATCAATGACAGAGCTTGTGCTGGCTGCACAGCAGGCGTGCAGCTGGCAACTGGCTTCTCCTCTATCCATTATCTGCTGAAATGGCACAGGAGAATCCTGCAGGGCTCTTGGTTCCTCTGGGTCTTGTGGGGCAGAGGAGTGTGTGCAGCTCCTGCCAGCCCTCCTGTCTGCACACAGGCTGCACACCCCACTCCTGACAGTGAGAGCTCCCACTGTTTGCCCAGCACACCAGCCCTGCTGGGGCGTCTGTGCCTCACCTGGGCAGGTGCAGCGGGACGAGCAGGTTTGTGCCCAGCCGCTGGCAAGGGATCATGTAAATTCCTGTATTGCCCTTTGTTATGAAATAAATGGACTTTATCCTTCATGTGAGTGTGTCGTGCAGCTCTGTCCACACTACGGGTGCTGTTTGGCTCTGCAGGATCTGGGATACTTTGCAGCCTCTCCAGAAACCCTCCCTGCTCTGACCTCCTTCTCTGCCTTGCCTCAAGGTCCCTGGGGTTCTGCCCAGCCTTGGAGCCCAGCAGGAAGCTCACTGCCAGCCCAGCCCCACGCTCCAGGAGGGCAAACCTCAGTCTGGACACAGTGGGTGGGAAGGATCCCTCAGGACTTTCTGACAGTGGTTGTGGCTGTTTGTTTCCCACTCGGGTGACCGGCACCACTTTCCTCACACCAGCCTCGTGTCGGGTCAGTGTGGCAGGAGCCCTGGGGCTGAAACCACATCTTGGTGACTCACAGCAAGAAAGGTCACAAAACTGACAGGATGAATCAGGCAAGGATGTGGGGAAACACTACAGTGATGCTGGTGGGAATTGCTGAAATCCTATTTTCTGTGTTGAAAAGAGCAAGCAGCCCTGCAGTGTTGAAAACCCTGTGTACTATCCCTGTGTGGCTTGATCCACAACAGCCAGACTGGGGTTTGCACTGGGTGGTGGGGCCAGAGGAGCAGGAGGTTCCCAGGGAAGCAGGACCTTGGGCAAACACCTTGGGGAGGGAGCCTATCACAGGGATGCAGACCCTGGGGAGCAGAAGTGCCTGCAGTGGAGCCACTGGCTGTGATCGTGCTAGGAGGGAACAGACATTTATTCCTTGTCCAGCCAAAAAACATATTCCTATTTTGAGCTGTCAATTCTCTCTTCCCCTCTCGAGCTGCAGAGTTTGAGGAAAATAACCAGAATTATTTTCCTGTTTTTCTTCCTCTCTCCCTCCCTTGCTGGCACGGTGCACTGGCAGCTGGAGGACATTAGAGATGTGCAGGGTGGGAGCAGCCCTGGCTCTGCTCTCCCCCATGCTCCACCCCAGCATTGCTTCCCTGGGGGCACTGTGGGGAAGGCCAGCAGCACCAGGAATAAAGGCTGAGCAGTTTTGCTATGAGAGGTATAGGGGAGAAGCCACAAACATTGGAGTGGTTTGGGAAGGAAGCCTGGTTTGGAACAAAACACAAGGAAAAGCATGGAACACCTCCCCCCCATCCATACAACCATACATTATGGCTGTTCCCACCTCTGCACTCCCCTTGTCAAGAGCAGCAGAAATGAGAGATTTCCTTTCTTGGTATAAATTTTCTGGGAAGTTTCAAACCCATGACAAACATTTCCAGGAAAGGCCTTGGAAAGATGGGCTTGCTCATAACAACAACAAACATGGAACTAAATGGCAGCAAAGGTAAAGCAGGGAGAAGCCACAACATTTTTTTAAAGCATTAAGATGGCGGACAATAGATTTAAACTGGATTTCCAACACTGTCAAGTTGGAAATTCCTCCTCCAGGATGGAACGAGATACCCAAATCCCCCTGTGGCCCTGGCTTCAGTGCCTGAGCAGTGCTGGAGCTTGGAGGCAGTGTTTGCATGGAGTTTTGCCAAGGAAAAATGCCTTTCTGCTGAGAAGCGGGTCCTGCTCCGGTGACGCTGGAGCAGGCAGGGTGATGAGGGCCCTGAAGTGATTCAGCACCCACTGATGCTTCCCTGGAGGAGCTGGCGTGTGGCAGGAGCTGGCTGCTGGCCCGTGGGGCTGCTGCTGGGGGAGGCAGATGGGGCAGTCCCAGAAGGGAGAAGAAGGGGATGCAGGATGCTGGCTGTCACCTTGCCTCTGGGCAGCCTCCCTTTGCAGGGGGAAGGGGGGACAATGGGCCAGGGGCATTTCTACAGGGAGAAAATCTTCCCCTGGAAAAGGAAGGGATGGCAATGGTGGAGGGGGCAGAGCACTTAGCCTGGGGGCTGTGGGGGCACTCGGGAAGGAGGCACCCCCACTCCAAAGGGTGCTGGGCACCATGCCCAGCAAGGAGGCTGCTGCTGAACCAGGGCAGTGTGTGGGAGCACACGGGCTGAGGCAGAGCAGCGAGGGCTGGACAAGCCATGGACTGGCAGCCTGGGGAAGCTCAAAGAGCTGGGGCCTCTCTCCTGGCAGAGCTTGCTTTGCTTTTGCTTCCCATTGCACGCTTAGAACAAAGGTTCAGAGGTTGCCCTGGGATTGACGCCAGGCCAGGCTGCCAGAGGGAAGCTGCACTGCTGCTAGCCAGGGCACTGCTACCTGCTGCTGCCCAAGCTCCCTGCCACTGTCCTGCCACACTGCTGGCACCATCCCTGGCCCTCTGCACGAAAATACTCCTCGGTCAGCTCTGGGACAAGCCCAGCAGGCAGCACTAGATGGTCCCCACCGCTGCTTTCACATCTCCTGTACCCAGCTGGGGCCCTGCAGCCTGGCACAAGGTCTCTGCAGCCCCGGCACATGGCTCAGGGGACAGCCAGGGAGGCTGGTGGCAGCAGCAGCATGGCCTCGGGGGAGCTGCAAGCACCTGGCCCCCTGCCCCAGGCTCCTGCCAAACATCTGCAGCAGGCGGGAGCTGGCTCCTGCCTGGCTCTGCTGGAAAAACAACCGAGCAGGAAGGTTCGTGCGAGGGTCAGCCCGTCCTGCACGGCTGCTTTTTGAAGTAGGGGACTCCAAGCCTGCAGGGTGGAGCAGCACAGTGTTGGTGGAACCCCTGGTCCCCTTGGCTCTCCCATGCAGCCTCCAGCATGGCATGGCACAGCACGTTGGGGACACTGGGTGACATGCCCAGGGTGCCACAGAAGCTCAGTGGCAGAGAGGGAGTGCATTGGCTGTGTCTCATTGACTCCTTCCCCATTCCCAACCTCCACCAAGGCTGATTTGGCACTGGGACCCAAGGAGAGGGGACTTGGATAAACAGGTCCCTTGTTTTTATTTTGGTTTTAGGAAAACTGAGTTCAGGAGTGACTCAGACTTTCACTGCTCGTGGCAGGGATCAAGGACACGTGGAAGAGACACAACCACACTGTGCCACACACCACTATAGCTAGATGTGGGTGGCTGTTCCTGTGGTGGGAAATAGTGAGGCAGGGAGCACAGTCCTGAGCAGCTCCCCAGCTCAGTCCCAGCTCTGTTGCAGGAGGCTGAGCACCTTGAGGGTTTGCCTGGACCTGGGTGAACACCCTGCACTGCTTGGGGTCCAGGCAGGGCAGGGCTAAGCCGTTCCCCCAGTAGCAGTGCAGGTTTAAAGCTCTGGGAAATGCTGCCAGTGACAGAGACCCACAGCCCCCCTCCTCTGTGGCGTCTCTGTGTGCCTGGGAGATGTACCCAACCCCCAGCCAGCTGAGGCTGCAGTTGGAGCCTCACAACATCAGCCTTTCCCAGCACATGGTGTTCCTTCTAGTGAAGAACATGGACTGGGAGACTGCTCTCAGCTTTCTCTTAACCTATGGCCATACTTCTCTTCCCTGATGGCATCTCTGGCAGCTGGCTCAGTGACAGCAGGGCTGACCCTGCTTTCTAGTAAAGCCAAACCTCATGCTGGCACTCATGATCCCCCCGGGGCTCACCCACTGCCACCCCATACTGCCCCAGGCCAGCCTCCCCCCAAAACCACAACTCCCTCAGTTCCTCTCTGGCCAGTTAATTCTCACATTGAATGATTTTGTTGGGGGATTTCAGGGAATTTACACCTCACCACGGATATTTTCCTTGGAGATAGCCCAGGGTAAATGTTCACATTCCTTGGCTTAAGCAAACAGGACCCTGGAAACTCCTGCCCCTGGGGACACCAAGGGCTAAGGGACAGCAGTGCCCTGCCCTTGACCACAGCAGGGTCACCATGGAGCCACAGCCCACGAGCTGCAGCACAGCCCGTGGCAGGAGGGATCCTCCTCCAGAGCTGCCTCTAGCAGCACTTTCATTTACCGGGCACAAAGGAGAGGATCAACCTTCCCCAGCCCAGCCCGAGCAGCCACTGGGGGTGCACCCACCGAACACCATCCCGGCCTCTCCGAGGCTGCTGCTGGGGGGGTTTGGTCCCTGCTCCTCGGGTGCCAACACCCCACCTGGGGGGGAAATGTCGCCCTGACTGGGTGGCCCGCACAGGATGGGGCACGTCTCCCCCTAACACCTCTGCTCCCGTCCCCTCTCTCACCCTGGCCCCTCTCCATCCCCCGTCACCTCTTTCCCTCCTTCCCCCCTTCCTCCCCCCGATCTCTCTCCCCCCACCTTGCGGGTTTAATCCCGGCTCGGGTAACATGTTGCATAAACCCTTGGCACATGCCGCTGCCCCGTGGGCTCCCCGGGTCCCCGCCAGGCCGTGGTGCCACCCCCGGGCGGTGTCCGTCCGTGTGTCCGTGTGTCCGTCCCAGAGCCCACACGGTTAACGCGGCCCTGGCCCGGCCCCCCCCGGCCATTGGCTCCCCCCTCGCAGCCCCGCCGCTATTTCTCGGCCGCCGGGCTCGGAGGCGACAACAGGCGACACCGGCGCTTGTCCCGGCCGCTCGCCCCGGCCGCTCGCCCCGGCCGCTCGCCCCGGGCTGTCAGGGGGTGCCGGCACCCCGCACCCCGCGCCCAGCCATGGGGGGATGCTCCCGCAGCAGCTGGATTTTGCCCCTTTTCTTGGCTGGGCTCGTCCAGCTGGGGCGAAGTGCGGAGAGGGAGAAGGTAAGAGGAGGGGGACACCCCCACGGGACCTTCAGGGGGTTTAGGGGCTGTGTGACACCCTAGGGACGCGCCTGTTCCCAAGGCTCTCCGCAGGACTCCCCGGGGCAGGAGCGGGGCACGGTGGTCCCCTGACCCCCCTCCTTCCCTCTACAATCCCAGTGCCTGGATCGCGGGGGGATTTTCTGAATTAGTTCTTGCCAAGGGCCAAGAATCGCTGTCCTGGCGTTGGGGACAGAGGGGGACAGAGCCATGTGCTCCCCAAGTGACGTCCCCAGGGGCAGAGCACGGGGGCTTTTCTCCATGCAATGTCCGGGAGGGTTCCCCTACGTTCCCAGGAAGGTGTGGAACCCAGCGTGTCCCCACAGCCCAGCGGGCAGGGACACTGTCACCCCCCCAGCCAGGCTCCCCTCCTTGCCACCGGGACCCCACAGTCCCACAGACCCTTCGCTCCTGGAGCGCAGCCCCTGTGACTTCACCTCTTGCCAGCTCCCAAAATAGCCCCTCGGTGGCCCTTGGCTGAGCCTGGGTACCCTGGTGGGGACAGGAAATGGGCTCCTCTGGGTTAACCCTTGTGGCCCCGGATGCAGGGGCTGCTCCAGCCCGACCCTTCCCGGCCCGTCCCCCATCCCACCCGGAGCCCCCTGCACTGCCCCTGTCCCCCAGCGGTTCCAGGGATGGTGGGTCCTGCTCGCTGCTCACAGCCTCGGGATTCTGGTGCTGGCCTCCCCTTGCCCTCCGGCTGTTTTTACAGCCCCTCGCCTTCCTGCTGCTCCCTGCTCGGTAAACATTCCCCCAGCTGCAGCCAGACCCATGTGGATCCGCACGCCCCAGTCCGCCTGTCCCAGCAGCGCGATCTTGGCATGCCGGAGCCCGGCTGCTGCCAGCGGCATTCAGGGCAGGGGACACAACGCTGGCAGCCGTCCCCGCAGCCAGCAGCAATCCCCATGGCTCTGCTGGCCGTGGGGATGGGGAGCAGGGTGGCCGACAGCCCCCAGCCCGCTCCCACGGGATGCTCCTCGCCCCACAGGTGGACTGCTACCCCACGGTGAACGACACCATCTACAGCTACGGGGCTCTGACCCTCGATGGGGACGAGTACATCCCCTTTGAGAGGTACAAGGGGAAGACAGTGCTCTTCGTCAACGTAGCCACATACTGAGGCCTGACCCTGCAGTATGTTGGTAAGGGTTTAGGGGCATGGGCACCTCGGGGTCAGGGCAGGGCCCAGCAGTGCAGCCTTTGGCATGTCCCCACAGTCCATTCTGCTTCAGGGAGCTGGGGAAAGGGTTAATGCTTGCTCCCCACGGCCTAGCCTGACTGGAATGGTCCCAGGGGTAGAGTGCAGGTGTGGTGTGCCCAGTCCTCTGCTAACCCATTTCTGGCTGTCCTTGCATGCAGAACTGAATGCACTACAAGATGAACTGAGAGACCAGGGGTTCGTGGTCCTTGGCTTCCCCTCCAACCAATTTGGGAAGCAGGAACCCGGCCAGAACTCAGAGATCCTCCCTGCACTTAAGTGAGTACTGTGCTGGGGGCTGTGGGACACCTCCCTCCTCTGCTGGGGTCCCAGCCAGGCAGTGGGAGCACAGGATGCAGCTGCTGCTGGCTGTGGCCCCCTCACAAGGGGTTTGGGGTCCTGTCATGACCCGTGTACAAGCACCCAGAGCTGTCCATTGCACAACATCCTGTTCCCCCACCTTGCAGATATGTCCGGCCAGGAGGTGGCTTTGTTCCCAACTTCCAGCTGTTCCAGAAAGGGGATGTGAACGGGGCCAAGGAGCAGAAGATCTTCACCTTCCTGAAGGTGGGTGCTGTTTCAAGGGGAGTGGGACACACTCAGCTTGCTTTCTGGAGGGGCAAGACAGTGATGCACTGGCTCCCCATTGCAGAACGCCTGTCCCCCGGTGGCGGAGGAGTTTGGGAACCCCAACAAGCTCTTCTGGGAGCCTCTGCGGAACCATGACATCAAGTGGAACTTTGAGAAGTTCCTGGTGAGCCCCGAGGGCGTGCCCGTCATGCGCTGGTACCATCGCACCAACATCGCTGCCGTGAAGAACGACATCGTGACCTACCTGCGGCGGCGGCAGCAGGACAAACACGATGAAGAGTAGGACCACTAGAGCCTCGGGCCGCTGGCACGAGGGCCAGCATCTCCCCAGCTGTTCCCCATTCCACTCCCTCCCCAGATGTTCCCCAGCAGCAGGAATCACGCACTGTCCCCTCCATTGCTGTCATCTCTGGCACCCCCCAGTCAGCCCAGTTGTGCTGGGCTGGACAACCTCGTGGCAGAGACCTCAGCGATGGCAGTGAGATACTTCCAATATCCCTGTGTCCCACCTCCACCCCTGGGGGGTGGTGACATCTCCTGGCCTCCAGCTTGCCCCCTCCTCTCCACCATTCCGGGCAGTGGGAGGATGCAGGGGCTGGCTGTCCCTGGAGAGGAGACCACATCTCCATGAAGGCTCGGCCCGAAAGCCCCTGGCTGGGGCGGGCCTGGCCTGACCGTGCCGAGCACGGAGCAGCTCTTCAGTGCATTCAGGCTGCCCGTGGTCCTGGCACAGAGATGTGCAGCTCTCCTGGTCAGGGGTGGCCAGCCCCTCACCACCCACCACAGAAACACCAAATAAAGGCTCTGCAAATGTGCAGCCCCACTTGTTGGCCAGGGCTAGGAGGGGTAGAGTGGGGGGCACAGTGGGTAGAGTGGCCAGCCTGGGGGTAGCAGTGCCTGACTGGAGAAACTCAATTTTTTTCCACAGTAACTGCAAACATGGACTTATCATCACAGCCCAGCATTTGGGGACAGGATGGGGAGTGAGTGCAGAGGACAGGTGGGCAAAAGGGGCTGGGACCAGGGACAACCCCCATTGAGGAGCATAATGGAATCCCATGCTTCCAGCTGTCATACCTGTGACAGCCATGCTTAACAGAAACTGGGTTGTATTTGTTTTTTCCCCTCCAGGCCTATTTCATGGAGCAAGACTTGCTATGTGCAATGTCAAAGACTGTCCCCAAGGCCACTGCTGCATGGAAGGGCAGAGGGGGCAGCAAGGTCTTCCCTGCCCTGGCAGAGGTGGGGACAGAAGAGGGGAGGGTGAGGGGCTGAGCTCAACACACAGAGGGAGGTGGAGGGCACGCACTTGGGGCAACAGATCCTGGGGTGCCCAAGCAAGGGTTGGGGTCCCCTTGCACTCAGTCTGTCTCTATGGCTATACCCGAGCTGTGGGGACCAACAGCCCTGGTATCCCTCCCTCTCCCCATCCCCACGCAGAGGCTGCCCCACAGGAAGCAGCTTCCAGGACAAAACCAGAGAGACTCAGCCACACTTCTGTCCTTAAATAAATACGAAGACACCAACCACCCTCAGGCTGGGCCACGGCTGGGGCCAGCACCTGCCTGCGAGTGTGGGGTCTCCCACCACTGGGAGAGCCCCCGCTGTTATCCACTCTTCCAGGGGCTCTGGACTGGGACAGCTCCTGGGAAACACTGGCTCCTCTTCCCTGAAGATCTGGCTCAGGCCTACAGCCATGCCAGGCCTGGTTCCTCGTGGGGAAGGGGATGGCCATAGGGGATTGACCCCATGCTGGCTGCCACCACGATGTCACCTTTAGTCCCTCCTTCATGAGTTCCCTGGGGGAAGGGCTGCTGAGTCCCCCAGGTGCAGCACAAGTCCTTGCAGAGGTGTTGGCAGCCAGAGGAAGCTCCTGGACACACACACACGGGTACACACACACACCCTACTCCTCTTCCACTGGTGTCGGAGCGTGGCCGGTCCTTGGTGTTAGGGCAGTCCGGGACCTGCCTGTTCTGAGACACAAGAGAGGGGTGGCACAGGGTAAGCACAGCTCTTCATTCTCACACAAGGCCCACAGAAGGGATGCCAGCCATGGCATGGTTGTTATCCCTGAGCACCAACTGCCATGACTCCACGAGCTTTTTGGGCCCAGCCTGACTTTAGGTGCTGTGCGGATGCTGGCAGGGATGCTGCAGGGACCAACCCCATGGCAAAATCATCCCCAGATGAGAGCTGGGGGCTAAGGGAAAATGGCCACTGCCTGGTAAATTGTGTCCCCATCCCTCCCCCATGTATTTAGCCAAGTGCCCCAAGTCTCAGGGTGAAGGACGGGCACCCCTGTCAGGGAGGGTCTGAGCCTTACCCAAGTCCTTGGGGACTGGTTTCACCCCAGCCACTTGTTGGGTGTTCTGGCTGTGAGCCATTGCACAGGGCGGGCGCCAGGGGTACTCAGGCTGCAGGAGGAGGTAGAACAGAGACAGGGAATTACCTGGGATGTGAATCATGAGGCTGCACTCTGTGATTGATTGACAGAGTGAGGAGGAGAAGGAAGGGGAGGAAAGGGACCGAGCAGTCACATGCAAATAGGACACAAGTGCTCAGCACCTTGCCCGGGGACTGGGTGGCCTTGGAGGGCAGTCAGTCCCAGACCCACCCACATGTCACCCTCTGCTCCCCTCTCCTGCTGGCACAGGTCAAGTCTCACCGGGGGGAAATGGTGGAAGTTCTGTCCTTGGGTGTGCTCGCCCGGCACGGCTGGCGGGTATCGGATCTGCTGCCACTCGTCGTAGCCGTGGTACATGGGGTGGGCCATGGGGGGGCTGTACTGGTACTGGTACATGGGGCAGGCTGGGGCCAGTGGCCCCGGCCCTGGCTCGGTGTGCAGCCTCTCTCCAGAAGCCTGCAAGGAGCCAGGACAGATGCTGGGGAGATCCTAATGGCAGCCCACCACCACCCCCACCACCACCCATCACCTGCAGCCCCCAGACCCTCTGCCCAAGGAGGGCTTCCTCCCATCCCTCCCTACCTGTTTATGCTGTTTCAGCAGCTTCTTCAGCTTCTCCTTCTCCTCCTTCTCCCTCTGGCAGTCGTCCTTGGAAGCTCGCAGCTGGGAGGAAGAAGGGTTAGTGCAGAGCCCACCCTGCCACCCCCCAATCTTCACGGGTTAGGGTTGCTGAGGGAATGTCTGCACCAGTCTCCCCCCATCAAATCCCCAGGAGAGGTGCAGAAAGAGGAGATGCTCTGGCAGTGACAAGCAGCAAAAAAACCACCCCTCTGGCTATGTGCAGGCATTGTGACACTGGGGGTGAGCATTTCCGAGACTCATGGGGTTGACACAGCTCCTAGAGTGCTGCCAGTAGCACCCAGCGCTGCTCACCTGGTTGTTGGAGAGGACCAACTGCTTTTGCAGCTTTTCCAGCTGCTGCTTCAGCTCTTCCTTCTCCTCATTCATCCTCTCCCTGTCACTCCGTTCCCGCTGGAAGTCTTCCTCGAAAATTTTCACCTGGCAGGAAGGAAGAATGTGGGTGCACCTGGCTGAGGGCAGACAACTCCCCTAAGCAACCCCATCATTGTGCTGCCATCCTTGAGTCCACCAGCCATTCCAAGCCCCAGGTTTACGGGCTGGCTCGATGGCCCATGGCTGTGGTCCTTCCAGATGAATATCTGGAGGATACTGAGTTGGGTCCTCAACCCCCACCACCCCAGCGCTGACACCTGCCCGGCTGCTGGGCTGCTGCTGGCACACAAGGCTCTGTGCTGTGGAGATTCAGGACATGTATTCCTTGCCTGTCCCCAGTGGCTCTGTGTCCTGCCCTACCTGCTGCTTGAGTAGCTCGTTCTGGGTCAGCAGCTCCTGCTGTGGCAGCTTCCCTGCTGGCTCCATGGCAAAGATAGGTGGTGGAGAGGCTTGGACATTCAGGGCCTCTTCTAGTGCCTACAGAGGAAGAGGAGGAGCAGGGTCAGAGCAAGTTCAGTGCTCATGATGTCACTGGAGGACCTCATGCAAGTGCCCAGCGTGGGAAGTGGGTATAACTGAGCAGGGGCAAGAGGGACAACAGACCCTCCTTGAACCCCCCTTTCTTGGAGCCCAGAGGGATGTGGTGGGCCTGACACAAGTCTCTGCCTGGGCAAGAGTGGGTTATCAAGGTCAGTTTTGGATTTGAGAGAGGTGAAGAGACTGGAGAACATTAAAGACATTTTGCAGTGAGGGGTTGTGCCCTGGCCCCCACCTTGTTCAGCCTCTGGATCTCCTTTTCCTGGTATTCCCGCTGCCTGGTGACCGGCGCCAGCTGCTCCTGCAGGAACCGCATCCTCTGCTGCAGGTCCCTCACCTCCATGGCCAGCCTCTCCTTCTCTGCCTGCAGGACCCAGGGTGGGGGGGAAATCAGCCAGGGCAGGGCAACAGGGCTGGCAGCTCCCTGTCACCCTTCCCAAGGGACTCGCCTCCTCCGTTTCAATCCGGGACTTGGCCAGGAGCAGCTTGCGGTCAAAATCCCGTTGCTTTTGCTCCCGCTCTGCCTCCAGCTCGGTCACTGCCCTGCGGGCCTCGGCCAGCTCCTGGTGTAGGTCCGTGACCTGCCAGGAGGGAGTGGGGGTGTTGGCCTGGAAGGACCCACACTGGGGGAAAGGAGGCACAGGCAGCCCCCACACCTCCCTACACCATTTCCTGAGTCCCCACAGTCAGCACACAGCAGGAATGTGCCCCCCAAGCACCCAGGCCTGAGCACCCAGCCCTACCTTCTGCTCGTACTTCTGCTTCATGGAGCGGAAATGCTGATCCCATTGTTTATTCACCTCCAGCAGCTGCAGGGAGAGAGGGATGGCTGAACAGGAGCCCAAACCCTGCTATGAACCAGCTGTGGTGGTCCCCAGCAGACTCCTGTCATGAAAGCACTTTGGGGACCAGCTGGATGAAGACCCCAGCTCCAGCAGTGCTTTCCTGCAGCTCTGAAGCCCTGCCACAGTCTCTCAGTGCCAGCCCAGCCCTGTGCCCACTCTGCCCACTCCCCGCCTCCTTAGTGGTGCCTCCCTCCCAGCCTGGTCCTCACCTCCCTGCGCTGGTGCTCCAGGATCTTCACCTTCTTTTCCTTGGCCTCCAGCTCTTCTCTGCCCGGCGCCTTCTCCACCATGGCCCCGCTCTGCTGGACGCGCACGGGGGGGGGACCCTCAGGGCTTTTGTGGAGGCTGTGCCCAAGGCCGGCTAAACTCGAGCCAGTTCCTCTCCCACTGCCTCCCCCATCCCCTTGACACCCTGAGTAGTCCTGCTGGTCATACTGGGACAAACTGGGGGCTCGATTAAAATGAGGCCATCTTTGCTGATGTGTCAGCAGGCTCCCTGCCTCCTTCCCAGCCCTCTCCAAGGAGATGCTGCTTCCTCACCTGTTCAGCAGCTTCCCTCTTCCCACTGTCCTGGCTGCTCAGCGTCACCATCCTGCGGAGCTCCTGGTTCTCACACCTGTGGGCAGGAAGAGATGGGTCAGCAAGAAGAAGCTTCCAGGGCAGCCCTGTCCCCATCCACATAGCCCACCCTCACCTGAGCTTCTCCAGAGCCTGGTTTCTCTGCTCCAGGTCATGCTCCAGCTTGGTGCGCAGCTCCTTGTTCTCACTGTGCAGCGTCTCACACAGCGTCTGGAGGGTGAACACCGGCAGTGTGAGCACCACGGCCAGCCCAACACCTCCCACCAAGCCACGCTAAGGAGCTGGCTGTCCACCTCAGGATGGGCAGGAGGGGTTTGGTGAGAAAAAACAGAAGGGGGAAAACCTCCATGAAGTGCCAGGCCTCGCTCACCTGCAGGAACGACGTTCTCTGCTCATTCTTGTGCACCTTGGAGGCCAAGCGCTTGAGCTCGGAGGCCATGTAGCCCATGCGCACAAAGACCTGGTCCTTGCTGGCCTCCTTGGCACAGCCACTCAGCGTGTTCTCCAGCTGCTGCAGCTGGGGCAGCAGGTTGGCATCCTCGTTCTGTGGCTGCTCCAAGTCCTGGGAATGGGATTAAGTGTGGTCAGACTAGTTAAAGAAGCATTGTAAAGTTCCTCTTGGGGCAGATCAACTTCATGTCCCATCCATGGCTGTGGTCAGGAGCTGGGCCAGCACCAAGACACCCTGCAGCACCTCTCAGCATGCTGAAAAACTGTCCCAGCTTTGTAAAGGTCTGACTCCCAGCTGCTGGATATGGCACAGTGAGTCCCTGGGTGGAGGAGGACATGGCAGCAGCTCATGGATTCCCTGTGCCCCTTGGCAGTCTGAGCAGAACACACTCTCAAATCGCTGACAGCAACGGAGGCATCTCCACCCTTGGTCTTTTCTCCACCTGAGCTCCTCCCATCTGCACAGAGACTAAACATCCCAGCTCCTGACACTATCCTCTCTACATACACCCTGGTCTGTGCTGGAAGGGGTGGTGGTCTTACCCCACCTCCCATGTTCTCCTTCCACCTGTCCTACTTCTGTGCTTCCTGCTGCTGTGGCACGCCAGGCACCAGGAACCTGAGCCCTTTGGCAAGTGACAGCCAGGTGGGTGATGCATGAGATTTAAACAGTGGCTGGGAAAGCCCAGGTCAGGGCACACCCATCAGTGTGAGGGCGCACCCTGCCCATGGGGAGTGTCCCCAGGAGGTTCATGATCCTCTGATGTGGCTGGTTAACTCCTCTATAGCCTAGGAGGTGCCGCTGGCACAGCAGCTGGCACACATGGCACTGCTGGGAGTAGCTGGGGATGTGCTGGCACACCCACACCTGCTCCCAGCCCCATTGACTCACCTGCTGCCTGTGAGAATGCCCCAGACTGCATCACAGGGCAGTCCAGTATGTCCCCAGCACCCTGACCCTGGAGTTTACAGCCCCAAACCTGCTGTGGGAAGGTGTGTATGTGGGGCACAAAACAGCCAGCTCCTCCCACCCATGTCTGCTGGCAAGGGAGGCAGTGAGGACCCAAGCTGGGAGAATCCAGGTGTGAGCACAGGACTTGGACTCAGCTCAGGAACCAGCAGGTGGTGGCCAAGCAGATCCCATTCTGTTTTCCATCACCTCACAGCTGCACCCCAGGGGTGTCCAGTAAGACTCAACCCCTCCAGGAGCCTCTCTGGCCAATGTGAACAGGGATGTGCAATGACAGCATGTCCTCTTACTGGTACCATGTGGTGCCAGCTGATGTTCATTCCCCTTGGGCTCCCCTTTCCTTTCACCCCTCCATTCCAGCACACAAAAAAACCGTAACAGGACAGGATGGAGCAATGACAATTCAGGTGGCACCAAATAGAGCACACAGAGGTGTTTTGGCTAGGGCAGACCCTGTCAGCAATTAAAGGGCTTGGAGGCCTGGTCCTCCCACCCAGTGTGGGTGGGCACCAGCTGAGTATCAGAGCATCACTGACAGCTCCTTGGGTTGTCACAGCTCCTCCTGTCACTGCCATGTGGCATCTGCAGACATTGGTGTCCCCACCTGGCTGGGGATGCTTCACTGGCCCCTCACCCAGGCCCAGCCAGGCCAGATATGTTTGGGGGAGGACCCTTGCCAAGTTTATCCCTCCTCTGTGGTTTGCCCAAGGATTGTCTTGACATGGGTCAGCCAGGCCTGCTGGTCCCTGCCTGCACAGAACTGCAGCCCTGCACACCCTCAAACCCCTGACACCAGGTGGGCTCGACTCCCCACCCACCAACACCAAATCCTGCAGGCACCAGGGCCACTCACCCCTCTCCTGCTCTCCTGGGGAAACCCCTGCGCCTCGATGGCAACGATCTCAAACTCTGAGGAGGATCCCTGCAAGGGGAGGCAGCCAGGTCAGAGCTCCCCAGGGAATGGCAGCCCAAGATGCCCACCACACAAAGAGGGGACCACCAGGAGTACAGCAGAGGAGCTGACCCCTCCTTTAAGGTTCATCCCTGTTTCCAAAAGCTAAAGCCTGCCTCCTTTTGCTTTAATTAGATGGACAGTGCCTCCCTCCTCAGCCCTGCCAGCAGCAGCTGTCACATTGAGCAGACTCACACTGGGAGGAGATTTCCGTGCTTCCAGGTCCGGCTGCGCACTGCCTGGGGCTGCCCGTGCAAAGCTGGGGTCGGGGCCGACGGCTGCGGAGAGGGGAGAGGATGCAGCCATGAGCCTTTTGGAGAGCAGGGCCTCTCTCCCCTGGCACAGGGATGCAGACAGCAGACCCCCTGTAAGATCAGGCACTGATGGATGACTTCTACCCCATCTACAGGGATGGGACAGGAACCTCCTTTCAGAAGGGAGGATGGCAGTGGTTTGATACATTCCAGAAATGACACAGCTGCAAGGGACTTTCATTAAAGTCTCTTGCACAGCCTTTCCCTTCCCCCAAGCTCGGGATTCTGAGCCATCAGGTTATTCCTCTCCCATGAGCCTCACAGCTCCTACCTCCAGTTTCCACCAAGTCCTCCAAGGAAGGTGATCCAATCAGCATTTTGTTGTCCTTCACGAGGTCCTCTGCCTTCTGCCGCAGCTTGGATGCCTCCACCTGGGACTCCTCCAGAAGCTCTCCTGTTGTGGGCAACAGAAGGATGCTCAGCCTCCTTCCCTGAGGGCCTGTCCTGCTGTAGCCCCATCCACCAGCACCAAAAACCCTGACTGGCTGGAGCAGTGCCCAGAATAGTCCTTCTTCATCTGGAAACAACTATTCTGGGATAAATCCAACAGCAAAGCTGGATCAGTGGCTCAGTGGTTTCAGAAATCCTCATGCTGACATACAGAGGACTGGTTACAGGAGGCAGAAGGCACCCCTGTGCCTCTCAGAGGTCTCCTCTGCTTTCCCAGAGGAGACAAATTTAAGGCTGGGTGGTGGACTTACAGGTCCAACCTCCCCCTTTGGGGTCTGGCATGAACGATGCTATCCTCCCCCAATGAGAGGGGGTTGATGTCACATGAGTGAGTTCCTGTCCCAGGTAAGGGCATGGTGACACAACAGGAATCACGAGGCAGGTGGAAATTCGGCTGCAGAAGCAGGACTCAAAGGAGGAAGCTGGCTCATGAGACAGAAAGCAAAACTGGGGGTGGGAGCGGGGGAAGGCTGACAAGGACAAGAAAGAGGGTGGCACAACTCAGCTGGAACATTTCAACACTGGCATGTTCCTGCTGCCGCAGGGAGCACTCAACATCAGGTTCCTTGAGAAACACCTGGGAAAAGCCCTTGGCCCAACAGGGCTTGCAGGAAGTGGGGATTTTTATCAAAAGCAGAACAGACCCCAGCACCTGTGAACTCCAAGGAGATATTTTTGCTCCAATACTTGTTTTCTCTTTCCAGCCATTTATTCTACCATAAAACACCCCATAAATTCAGCAAAATCAGCAAAATGCTCCCTCTGCATTGCCATGTGAAAAAGCTCAGACATCCTGCTCAACCCTCCAGGACAGGGAGAGCTTTGCTGCTGCCCCAGTGCCAAGACCCCCAGCTTCTACCAGCACCCTTCCTCAACCAAGCAAGAAACCCCTGGCTTTGTGGGCACAGGCTGGGCTGCCCCAAAGGCAAATCTCATCCCCCTGGCAGGCAGCAGTTACCGATAGACTTGATCCCTTGCATCTTCTCCTTCAGCCGGGCGTTCTCCTCCACCAGCCGCTCCAAGGCCGTGGATCCATTCTCCTCTGAGCCCCCACCAGGGTCATAGATATGATAGGGTGCTCTCCCCTCCATGCCTGCTGCTCAGTCTCCTGCCTCCCAGCCAGGCATCCCTGCAAGGCAATGGAGCACGGTGTCACCTTCCTCTGGCTCCAGATGGTGCCACAGTCCCCTGCTCCCGACCGTGTGGGGGTCTAGGGTGCTGTGCTGGTGCCTCACTGCTCACCAGCCAGACAAGTGACCCAGGTGAAGGCACTTCCCCCTCCAGCCCTGCCTGGGGCGAGTGTGCCGGGGTGACTCACAGCCATGGGAACTGTCACAGGAGGAGGCATCACCAGCAGCCCCACTTGGGGCTGGCTCTCACCCATGAAGGGCACTGGAGTCACAGAGAAGGCTGCAAGCCCTGGTTGCTGCATCCCTGAAGAGATAGAGATGCAGCTCAGGAGCATTCACCCACACCAGAGCAAGCCTGAGCATTGTCACCGGGCATCCTGCTCAACATATGGCATTTCTGGGGTGCATAAAGGCTTGTAAGGGGCTGTTTGGGGAGGGGCAGTGTCTGCAACTCCAAAAGCCTTAACCAGCAGCTGCAGGGAAGTTTGGGCTGTATTGGGGGATGAGCCCCAGGAGCCAGGCGGGGACACACTCTGTCCTCCTGCTCAGCCAGAAAAACTGGCTGCCAGAAGGACAGATTCCTGAATTGGGCACAGGAAACATCCGGGCATGTGCTGGGCTGGGAGCAAAGCTCAAGGAGACAAAACACCCACAAGCAGTATGCTAATTGCTTTTCCAACTCCTTGCACTGGCGGGTGGCCTAAAGGCCTCCCTGTTGCTGAAGTCTGGCCTGGGGACAGCTGGCAGGATCCTGGCTCCAGGTCTCACCCATCTCCTGGGGGGATAAAGCAGCAGCTGTGAATCACAGCACAACTTATCAGAACTATCCTCCCTGATGCCAGCTTGTTACACGGAGCAGAGCAGCAGCTGGGAAGGTCCTGGTGCCAGCTGAAACTGGGATGCTCCCTGGGGGCACAACAGGAGCACCCCAAAGTGCTCTTCTCCCAGCCAAGACAGCTGGTGAGCAGGAGGGGGCTGAGAGGAGGCATTTAGAAAGGGGAAGGGGGCAGTCTGTACCCGAAACTGTCCCAACCTCAGACTAATGCTCATGCCGTGAGTGATGCAGGCTGATCTCCAGTTTGGATGACCTGCCTGCTGGGGGAGTGGCAGGGACTTTCCACATGACAACTGTCACCTGGCCAGCATCCACAACTGGAGCAGCAATTAACACCTGCCTCAGTGACAGGGAATTGGGCCTGGCCTCATCATCCTCCTGCTCCGTGGGTGCTGCCAAGCCCTCCATGGGGAGCCAGTGACTTTGTCCCAAGCAGCTGGAACTGCCCAACTGTGGTGGTGTGGGGTGAGCTGAGGAGAGGCTATTCCTGGAGCCCAGAGCAGCTGACAGGAAGCTGTGGAAGAACCAGGGCCGTTTCTGAGCTGTGGGTCCCAGAGACTGTCACAGCCAGTCTTAAACAGAGGGCAGGTCTGGATTAAGTATTAGGAAGAGATTCTTTACTGTGAGGGTGTGAGGCACCAGAACAGGGTGCCCAGAGCAGCTGTGGATGCCCCATCCCTGGAAGTGATCAAGGCCAGGTTGGATTAGCCCAGCACACAGCCCAGTGGGACCCTTGTAGCTGGGAAATTCCATCACCTGTGGCCACATTACCTGCCTGGCCAGCCTGGCAGAGGATGGGGATGGCATCACACCTGGCTGGGGACCCAAGCCTGCTTCTCACTGCTCTCCAGTCACCACATGCTGCTCCAGACCTGGGTACCAAACCCACCCTGCAGTGACCACCTTGTGAGGCCCCTGCATCCTGCACTGGGATGAGCCCAGGTGTGTGTCAGGGAAGGTGGGGAGAGGAGGAAGAAGAGGAAGAGCTGCCCTCTCCTGCGGTACCATCTCCCCATGTGGCTTGGAAGCAGCCTGAAATACCAGTCCTCATGCTCTTATTGCCAGACCCCAAAGCTGGAGGTTTTCTGCCAAAGCACCTGGGAGGTTCCTGTCCCCTGTGCACCCCTGCAGGAACCCCTCAGTGTCCTGCTGCACTGACCACCCTGCCAAACAGCAGAGCTCACTCACAGTGATCCCATATTCTCCCAGATGGATGGAGCCACTGCAAGCCTCTGATATTCCCTATTCTCACAATTCTATCAAGAACTACTCTACTCAAGGTCTGTACCCTCCCAGGGAGATTGTAGCAAAGGGCCCACAGGAGCTGTTTTCAAACAACAGCTGGGGAGAGGAACTGGACTATCTCCAGCTGACAGAAGCACAGACCAACCGCAAATTCACCAGCAAACAATAGCCAGCAAGAGGGAGGGGTTTCCACAGCATTCCAGGCCATCACTGGGGACAGGGTGGGTTTTCCTGGGGTGGAGGCACAGACCAATTTCTGCAAGGCGCTGCTGGAACAGAGAGGTCACCCTGGGTACCAGAGACCAAGTCACTGATTCCAGTCTTGGTTTGTTGTGGTTTTTTTTCCTTAAGAGTTTTGACAGGTGAGATTTACAGTGAAAAATCTCACTTTAATAAAAACACGAGGGGAGGAGAGAGGGGACCACACACCAGCACCTACCGGTGGTTAGATACGCAAAGACAACATGGACTACCACAAACGCCAGCAGAAACCACCAAACCACCAGAAAACACTTCCCCCTTTGCCAGTCAGCAGTTCCTAAGATGATCTGACAGTATTTCACAGCCCTGAGGACCAGGCTCAGGCCATGGCTCCCTGGCTCCACGCCCAGCCGCTCTCAGAGATTGCCAGACGAGCACCCGTGGGCGTCGCTGGTTCCATGTGGGACACCAAGACCTTTAGGTAGCAAATTTTTATGGCAACTCAGCAAAAGCAGAGAATGAGAGTGTGGGTGGGCAGGGGAGGCTCACGGGCAAAGATGAAAGCAGAGTGGTGTTTAAATAGCTGTGCCGTGGCTTGGGAGCGAGCTGGAGCTGTCACTGCTGTCACCCAGAACAACACACACCACTGCCACAGCCATCACTGTACCAGCCATGCAAAAGTGGCAGAAGAATGTGATTCCTACTTTAAAATTACTGAACACTGAAGATACCAAGGCTGTGCAGCCTGTGCAGGAGGGGGCTGGCACTGCTGGGGGTTTGCTCTGGTCAGTGACCCCAGGATGGGGATGGGGATCAGCCTGCCAGAGCTGCAGGCTTGGCAGCCCTTCAGTTCCCATCCTGTGATGGCCCAGCCCCAAGGAGAAGGGGGTTTTCCTTACTCCAGTGCACAATATTCACAGGAAGCCTCCTCCGCACCAGGATCACAGGAGGTGAAAGCAAATCCCTGCAGGCTGCCAGCATAATTTTCCCATGCCTGGGGCTGCTGGGTCCCCGGCATGCCATCTCAGATGGAAAGCAAAAGCCACTCGATAGACACCATGAAATTATTTCTTTTTGTTTGTTTGTTTGATCATTTTACTGGGAAACACCGCAGCCCCCAGACTGGTTTTCTTCTACAGGGCTCCAGCAGCTTCCCATACAAGGGACAATTCCTGGACTGCTGGACTGGTCTCATTTGCAGGAAAGCAGAAGTAGAGATGGCCTTAGGAGGCAGCAATAATGAGACTCAGCTCCACTGAACTGGGAGTAATAAAAGAAGAGGAAAGCAGGCATTGCAAGGCTCAGATCTCAAAGGAAAAAACCTTCACTTGCAGTGTGTTCCTTTCCAGCCAATTTAGCCACAAAGAGAGGGTGGGAGAGGCAAGAACCCTACCCAAAACACAGCAGGTATCAAAGATGTCCCCTAGCAAGAAAGCCCACTCTCGCCTGAAAAACCCACCTCCTGAGGAGGCTTCACAAAACAACCTGCTTCTGTGAGGCTGCTCACAAAGAAAATAAAGCATTTCCCTGGGTCTGCCAGGTTTACAAACACAGGTAACCACGCACAGCTGCAGAGTTTCTTGGGATGGGCCCAAGCTTCAATGCAGGCAGGACAAGCAGCCAGGGACGGTGGTGGTGCTCTAGTGGCAGCACAGGGGGGAGGATTTATGCAAGACCCTGTCTTCTGCTGCAAAGACATCTGGCTCTTCCTGCCTGCTCCACTTCTCCCTGCAGAGCTCAGCAGCATCATGGCTGCTTGTCACAGCACTCCAAAGCAGAACAAGGCACAGCCACCCCTTTCCTTGTTGCCTTTTTCTTGCTTCCAAGCTACTCCTGTCCAACTTCAGCTGGCAACAAGCAAGCCAGCAGCAGACAGTGGCACCACAAAGCCACACCAGCAAAGTGCCACCCAAAGTGTAAGAACTGCTGCTTTAAAACAAAATCTGCAGTGCCATGAGAGTAGATGGTTCTGTTTCCTTCACTCAAGAGAGTTTTGTACCAGCTGCTGGCAAGCAACAACCCACGGCCCTGTGCTAAATAGGTCTGCCTGGAGTAGGTCGGGCCGAAAGGGCGTCGTGGGATTTCTTGCAGAACCAGGAACGATGCCAAAGGCAGCAAAAAGGCTCTCCTGTTTTCATCTTGCTCACTTCACCTCACCACAGAGACAGCTCTCAAGGACATGCCTGGTTGGAGCCTTCCTGTCTCCAGAACTCATCCCCAGTGCCCAAAGTCCAGTCTCCGGAATGCTTCAGCTGACAGCGCTCTCCATGAAATGTGCACTCCAAAAGAGCTTGTGCCAGCAGAACAGCTCCTATTCCCCAAAGTGGTGGGAATAACCCACCCAAGTGATGGGAATAACCCACCCAAGTGATGGGAATAACCCATCCAAGTGATGGGAATAACCAGCTCAAGGGAAAAGGCTGCATCTGACTTCTTGATACATGGGAAAACCTGTGTGCCAGGGACACAGACACAGAATAGCCAGATCTCCGAGAGGATGCAGATCCCCATGAGTCCCATCTGGAGCTATTCTCACCCAAAAGCAGCAGTGACAGGCAGCATCTTTTCTATTTTCTTTCTCTCTGCCCTCCGTGAGGGTCTTAGCATGGAATTGAGGGAAGGAAAAGGGGGAGACGGACTGTGCCTCCCTCCCAAAAGAGGAGGATGCTGTCATCCCCGATCCAGCTATTCCAGTCTCTGGATCAGCATCCGATGCGGACACACACGGTTCGACCAGCGGGAAAGAGTCAAAGGGAAAGGAAAACAGCACGGACAGGAGGGTCCTTGAGGCCACGGCCGCCGCAGCCCCCCACCCGGAGGGGGCCCACGAGCCGCCCTGCCCGGGGGGATCGCAAACCAGGGACAGGCGGGAGGCAGATGCGTGGGCCCGGGGAAACGCCGGGGTTGTGCAAGGCGGGGCGAGGGAGGAGCGGGGCCGCCCCGGGGCATCAGCACCGCCCGGGGGGCTGCCGGACCCCCACCCGCACCCCGCCGAGCCTCCTCCTCTCCCCCCGGGCACACAAACACCCAGCCTGTCCCCCGCGGGGGGCGGCGACAGCCCCCGCCCTGGCCGGGAGAAGGGAAACTGAGGCACGGCACGATCACCGCGACAGCCCGCGACATCGGGCGGCTCCGGGACAAATCCCCGGGGGACGGCGCGGCCCTGGCCCCCTCCGGGGTCTCACCCCGACCACCCGAGCGGCCCGAGAGCCCGAGAACCGGCCAGATACGGGCAACGCGCAGCCCCGATCCTGGCAGTTCCCTCCGGCCCGGGCCCCTTTCGCTGGGGCGGCGCGACCCCGGTGCCCGGTAAGACCCCGGTGCCCCGGGCAGGGCTCCTGCCCGCGAGGGCGGCAGGGCCCCGCAGCACTCCGAGCTCACCTGCCGTGCGCCCCACGGCGGGTCCGCCGCCGGGATCGGGGTCGGGATCGGGGTCGGGATCGGGGTCGGGATCGGGGTCTCGGTCCGGGTCCCTCCGCTCTGCCACCAGCACCGCGGCTGGTTCCGCCCCCGGGAAATTCCCAGCCTGACGGACAGGCGGCGCAGCCAATCGGCGCGCGGTGAGGGGTATAAAGGAGAGGGCGGGGAGGTGGTGAGGAAGGTGCCCGTCATGGCGGAGTCACTGTCGCTTCTCTGTGTCTCCTGGGGGTTCCTTGGGGCTGTACGAAGGTCTCGCCCGGCTTGGAGGGGCGGCATCAGCCGGTCTGCGCCTTCTTCCTGCGGGAGGTTGTGCTCGTAGGGGAGCGGCGAGGCCGAGCCCTGCAGCGGCTCCCTGGGCTTGTACAGACACAAAATGGCGGGGCCGAGGGGGGCTCCTCCTGTACCCCCGGCGTGGAGGGGCAGTGCCTGAGGGGCGGCTGTGCTGGAGCTCCCTGGTGGCCTCGGCCCCGGGAAGGAGGCGGGTGGTGCTGCCGGCCGGCCGAGGCTGACGTTCCTCTGAGGCAGGGAGCATTCCCCACCGAGCCTCCACGTTAATGTTAAATGAGGAAATTGCACTCCCTAAGCGGAGCGTGTATTCCAGGGATCCTTTTCCTCTGCGCTGCTGTTGGAATTGTGCCGTGGTGAACCACCGAAATCAGCCAGAGGAGCACCAAGCACAGGGGACACCTGGGCTCACTCTGCTCTTTGGGACTCGCTCAACAGCGACCTGATTTTCTTTCTTCTGTTGGTTTTGCCACAAAGCAAAGGTGGCGGGGTTTTATTAAATATATGTGTAAATAAAAACAATGAACCAGGAGCGAAGAAATCCCACTGTAAGCAGCTGTGCTGCTCTTTGCCTGTACTCCAGAAATGTCCTCCTTAGGTGACCTGGTGCTGGGTTCATCGAGGTCCTTCACTGGAGATCAAGCTGTTTCCAGCTGCCCCAGTCCTGGCTTCTTCCTCAGCTGTATTCACACAGATCCACCACTTCTTGGCAATTTGATGTTTTGGGTCGTAAAAATTAAAACCTCAGAAACTCCTTTTCCTGACTGCCCTTCACTGGCAGCAGGACGTCAGCCTGGCAGCCTGGCTGGGTTATGAGAGCTCAGGACTGGTGGCACTCTCATGAGTTGTTTGTGCTCCTGTCTGAAATCTCAGCTGGAGATGAGACAGCAGGACCCCACACGTACCCAATATCTTCCCTTTTGTTCCCTGAAAGTCTTGTTTTACCCCGATTAGAGGCCCAGTGCTCTTCTGTAAACCCCCAGAAAACCTGTCTTCAAAGCTAAACGCAATCCCACAGAACCAGAAAACACCTTGTTTATAAATTAATGCCTCAGCCTGCATGAAATAACGAAACCCTGCTTATTTCTGTGAGGAGCAAAAGGGGTGGTTTGGTTTTGTAGCACCCCAGAAGCTGCCTTCCTTCCCCTCACTCCATCCCAGGCACTCTGTCACCGAAAAAATCATCGCATTACTCACCAGGCTGGGTCCTGGAGGGGCTGGGGGGAGTGAGAACCCTTCAGAGCAGGAGCTCTGTGCCTGCAATCCCCCAATTGCAGGAAGGCTGGCCCAGCTGAGCTTACTTTTAGGCATGGAGAAGGGGAATTCCCCATGATGGAGGTCCCAGACAGCCTCTGTGTGGTTTTGATAGGGAGCCAGGCACCACTTAAAGGGCTCTCCTGTGCCGTTCCTCCCAGGGGCCCATTGTGTCAGGTATTAGTCAGCAAAAAGGGGAGGGGGGAGCTGTTGTGGAGGCTGTGATTCACTTTTGGAC
The DNA here is from genome assembly GCA_037834095.1 of Argya squamiceps. Taxonomy (NCBI): domain Eukaryota; kingdom Metazoa; phylum Chordata; class Aves; order Passeriformes; family Leiothrichidae; genus Argya; species Argya squamiceps. Next base: position 11,703,348 of record JBBMKD010000034.1, read on the forward strand.
AACTGGAGAGCCTCGTTACATCATTTTCCTTGCCTGGTTTCTGGGTAACTTCATTGGGATTGCAAACGTGCTTTTCCCCAGAGAAAACTGCTGTATCTGGCAAGAGGCATTGTTGTTCCTTGTCCCTGTCTGGAGTCAGAACAGGATGCATCTTCTTGGGGCAGCAGGGAAGAGCTGGGTCTGTTGATGGAGGTGCATAGGTGATGGTTATCCTGGGTTGCAGAGAATCCCTGGAAACCATCCACCAGGAGAACTGGTGGCCAGAACCAAGGCTGGAGCCAGCTGGTTCTGGAAGAAACACCAAGGCTTTAAATGTTTCTATTTTATAGAGGCTGATTCCAGCTCCCCAGATCTTTCCCAGGAGGTACAGTTGTACCTGGCAAGGTGTTTGGTCTGCACTTGCCAGGTGTGAACTGCAAGGCCTGAAGAGGGCCCGGCTTTAGTCCATCTGGTTTGGCTGGCAGGAGTGTGAGTGCTGGGCAGGAGGGTGAGAAGCTGTGGGTCTGGGGTCTGCCTGCACCTGGGAACCACTGGATGGCACGCCCTCACTCAGTGCCTCTCCACCTCTCTAGCCAGCTGCTCTTTGTCTTTTTACCTGAGGTTGCCAGCTCAGGCTGGCCCAAACGCCAGCGTCAATTTCACTGTGAAAATTAAAGGCTTTTGGTCCTGCTGGTCCTTCCTCATTCCTTTGGTCCCACCATGCTCCCAGGGGAGAAAACTGCCCTGATGGCAGCTGTGGTTTGTGTGCCTGTGTGGCTGTGAGGGTGTGTTCACAGCTGACACGTTGACATACTAGGGTTTTTTTTTCCCACAGAGAGTTGGGTTCAGCACCTTCAGTTGCAGGTTACTTATGTGAACGTGCCCTGATTGCTGCTGTGCTGTGGAAAATGAGCTGAGAAGGAGCACAGGCTGTGGATGGGGGTCGGTGGAACTCCCCTGTCCTCAGGTCCTGCTTGTTTCTGATCAGGTCTGGCTTCCTTTAAGTTCATCCCACTCTGGAGAGAGCAGGGTGGGCCCAGTGGTGTGAATTCGAAGTAGCATTGGCTCAACAGCTTTTACTGCCCAAAAAATCCCCCTGCCCTCTGTGCTGCTGGGCAAACAGAGCTCACTTGAACCCTGATGGGGCGATGGGGCCAGCCAGGACCTGGCTGTCACGGATGGCTGTGCCTGGAGCTGGCCCTGGAGCAAGGTGGGAGCAGAGCAGGCAGCAGATGCAGCTGGTTTGGCACAGCATTCCAGGGCCACTCTGGGCTCAGCTCTGCAGGGGCTGCCGATGGATCCCTCTTGGCATCGGCAGCTGGGAGCTGCTGTTTGTGCTGTGCCGGTCGGATCCATCCCGGTGCTCCGGCAGCGAAAGGAAGCAGAAGGCCAACAGTGACGCTGTGAGAGTGGGGAGGAAGCTCTGGCTGCAGGAGGGGATTTCCAGAACATTGTGATCTGCTGCTTATGCAAATCAGAAACTCAAATTAACCTGGCAGGATGGGAGGGCTCTGGGATGGAGGGCACGGGAGAGGCAGGGGAGGGAGCCTGGGATAGTCGGCTGCTGGGAGGGCAGAAGGGAGAGAGAAGGGATCAAGATAGGAGAGATGGGAGGTATTGGGGAGCATTCCTGCTCCACCGTGCCTTTGCAGTACCCTGCCTTCACAGGGGGTTGGATCACACCCTGGCTTTCCAGGGACATTGGGCTGTGCTCACTTTGCTGGATTTACCCTCTCACTGAAGGAGGGCTCCCTTCTTCCTCTACGTCTGGCATGTGAGGCTGGACTCAGTGTCACCCATTTCACAGGAGATCACCACTCCTGCCATCCTCTCCCTCCTCCACAGTCGGCAGGGGATGGGTTGTGGTGGGACCTGCTGCCATCTCATAGTGGGGCCAAAACCTGTGGGAACCAGGTCTGCGATTGCTCAGAGGATTTCCTTTCATGCCCTAAGCTTTGAATCATTTGGAGTCTCAATGTAGGAAACCAGCAATAGGCACAGAGGGGATTTTCCCCTCTTCCTCTCTTCCCAGGCTGTGTCTCATCCAGTTGCAATGCCTGAGAACAGGGCTCAGCAGCAGTCATCATGTCCTGTAGAGCTGCTCCAGAGATTTGGGAACAGTCCTGGGAGCTCAGCTGTTTCCCCAGCCCCAGCTCGCCACCTCCCCAGACTGAAGGCTGGGTTTCTCCCCTCAGAGGAAGGGGAGAATGGCAGGTGGGATGGAAGTGTTAGTGATTAAGGCAAACATCCCAGGGGCTGGCAGCAAAGAGGATCTGCAGTGGCTGACTCAGAGCAGAGGCCCAGCCCTCTCTGCACAGCAAACATGGGCTCCTGGGGTTTTCTGGATGTTGCAACCTATGAAATCTGCCCTTGGCTTTGCCTGGAAGTGAGCCCTTGCCCCCGACATTGCTGGTCAACGTGCAAAGTGTAAATCCCAGAGTCTTCCCTGCAGTAGCCCTGAAAGCTGAAGCGTGGATGGCCAGCATGAACCTGCCTCCAGCCCTTACCCTGCTCATAGCCTTGCTAATTTTTCCCCCTTCCTTTCCTAGCCTTCCTTGAAATGCTCACCTCCTTGTTGACCACAGAGGTTAGGCATGAGATTTGTCACTGACTGCTCTCAGATTGGGTGGGTTGGAGCCAGTGGAGGGAGCAGAGGTGTTCCTGGCCAGTGGTGCTTTGAAGTGCATTTTCTCTGGAGACAGGGGTGCTACAGGGATAGGGATGAAGCTGTTTTTTGAGTGAGTCCCAGAGGCCATGCTACTGCTTCCCAAGATCCCATCACCCTCCTGGCATTGCCTTAGGGTAGGTAGCTCTGCTGAGCTCAGGCCAGTTTGTGGTCCTTTGTAGGGCAGACCCAACCGCAGCATGGGGCAGGTGCTGAAATAACCCATGCCCAAATGTGGTACTGACTGGGCCAAGTGTTTGCAGCAGGTGTTGGGGAAATCCCTGGCCTTGGGACCAGTGTACTCTGGCCAGCCAGTGTTCCTGGTGGTGGCATCACCCTGAGCTGGGCTGGGGACTGGCCCTAAGGGGCTGGCTTGTGGTCCTGTGCTACTCCAAGACATCCAGGCTGTAGGTGGTGAAATCCCTGGCCATTGGTGTACAGCAATCATTGTACAGCCAGACAATTCACTGGAGTGTTTATACCTGTGCCCAGGGAACATCTCCCCTGTGTCTGTTTTGGCAACAAGAATGAAGCTGATGATGGCTCACGTGTCATGGCCCTGTGCTAAAGGCCAAGCAGGGTTTTCCCCTGCTCTGGAGGAACAGGGCTCCACTGCCCCAAATCTGGCTCTCCCAGGGGTGATAGGCTGTCACCCAAGCCTCAGAACTTCCTTGGGCCTTCCTCACTCCTGAGCCTTGTTCCCAGCTGCAGGGAGGTGGCCAGCTCTGCTCCCTGCAGTCACTGTGCCACCCTTGTCTCCAGAGGCCTCTGCTGCAAAGCTCAGAGCTGCAGTGCAGAGCTGCAGGAAGAGACTGGTTACATCCTCCCTTCCAAACAACTTCTGCAGCTGCTCAGAGCCTTTCCAGCAGGTTCCTGGCCAAGCAGGTGACCCCTAGGCTGCTGCAGGCGTGGGGTACATTCAGCCCCCCAGATGCTGTCTGGACAGGGATGCCCAATCCTACTTACATACAAGGGCCAGACAGAGGAACCCAATTCTCTGGAGGGAGTATGGGAAGGGTGAAAAAGCTTCAACCAGACTGTTTGCCCCCAAGAAAGGTTATTTTGTTACAAGGGGATGTTTTACAGGAAGGCATCAAGGGAATTTTTAGTGGGATAATACCCAGCTGAGTTGTTTCAGCTTCCCTGGTTTGTCTCTACATGTTGCTGCTTCTTGACCTCAGCTGGTTTTGAAGTGTTGTAATAATATTGTGTTATTATTCCTAACACTGCTTTGATATTTTGAAGGTGAAGCTTTCCTCACCCAGCTGTTCTGAGGAAGACTAGGGTATTCACAACTTTTTGTTCTGGCTTGGAAACAATTGAAAGTGCTGGAATTTCCCGCTTTTGGAAATTCCAGTTCTTTTCTCCTGAGTGTTGGGGGAAGTGCAAACAAATTGTTTGGGGGTGTAGCCTCTATGGCATGTGCCTTTCGACTGCTTCTTCAGCAGCTTGAAAGCACAGGAAACCGCGTGTGAGGACGGGTGGATGCCATCAGGTCTGATTTGTATCTCTGGTTTATCATCTGCACAACGGCGTGAACCCTGCCGGGGATTTTCAGAGGCATGAAGTGAAGCCCTTGGTGAAGTCCCTGCACTGCTGCCAGCCCTACATGCATTTTCAGCCCCTTTCTCAGCAGAAGTGTTGTTCAGAGAGGTTTTGTGGTGTCTTCAGGGCCCTCCTTGGAGCTGGGGCTGGGCTCTTACCTGAGTTTGCCTGCGGGAGAAAGGAGACACCGAGGCTTCTCAGTCCCACCCAAACCTGCCCCAGTAAGTCAACTGCTCTTGCCCCAGGGTCAGCAACAGTGAGGTTTTATTTATCAGATTTAAAATTGTCTTTTCCATCTGGGTAAATTCCTTGGTTTAGTGGCATGTTCGGGTATGAATTATTTTGCTTCAAGACAGACGATCTCCCTACCCAGACCCCTCTGCTCCCCTCCCCGAGACTCCCCTGCTTGCAATGTGGTGCTGCTTTCCAGCGCAAAGTGAGTTGTTGTCTGGAGGGGACTGAGTGTCCCCTGAAGCCCCCGAAGCTGTGGTGACATCAAGGCAGTGGCTGTGTGCTGGCTCAGACACAAAGGGCCCCAGCTGGCACCTAGTCCTCCCCGCCACACAGGACCAGCAGAGCCTTGCGGTAGTCGCCAGAGGTGTCCTTCTGCAAGAGGGAGAGCCATGTCAGAGACCCAGCCCTGGGGAAGACTAGTTCAAAGTGCTGGGCACAGGGAAGGCACAGCTCCATGTCCTGGACACCCTGCAGGTACCCCTGCAGCAGTGGAAGATCCCAGAACATCCTCTCTACAGCCAGACCAGCCAACACTGGGGCTGCTGGGGGCAGGTTCCCCCTCCCCAGGTGATGCTCAGCCCTTGTGCCGCTCATGGCTCAGGTCCCCTCAGGGCTCAGGGCCAGGACTCAGCCAGACAAGGTGATAAGCCAGGAAGGGATGTCCCTGTCCCCTCACCTCAATCATGTGGTGCAGTGATTTGTCAAACAGGTCGATGAATTCACCCCGGATGTTGTAAAGGTCAATCTCGCTCCGAGAAATCATGATGCGGGTCAGGGTCCTCTCATCTGTGCCAGCACCCTGCAAGGGGGAGTTTGAGCAAAAAGCCCTGCAGGGACTGGGGCTCACAGATGCTCCTGGCATCTCCAGCACAGTCCAAGCTGGGCACCAGGCCCACAGGAGGGCCACAAAATGAGGGTGGAACACCTCTCCTGTGAGGAAAGGCTGAGGGAGTTGGGATTGTTCAGCCTGAAGAAGAGAATGCTCTGGAGAGACCTTACTGCAGACTTTTAATACTTAAAAGGGACTTTAGAAAGATGTGGACAAATTTTTTAGCAGGGTCTGTAGTGATAGGACAAGGAGTGATAGTTTTAAGAGAAAATTCATACTAGTTACAAGAAAGAAATTTTTTATGATGAGGGTGGTGAAACTGGCACAAGTTGCGCAGAAAGGTGGTGATCTCCCCTCTGTGGAAACATTCATGGCCAGGTTGGAGGGGTCTTAAGCAGTCTCGAAGATGTCCCTGCTTATTGCAGGGAACTGGACTAGATGACCTTTAAAGGTCCCTTCCAACCCTAACTGTTGTGTGATCACTCCTTGGACATATGCTGGACTTGCTGCCAGCAAGACATCAGCCTGACACATCTCCTGATAACCCCAGGTCTTGGTTTGAGCTCAGCCCTCCCTAGGGGACAGCCAGAGGAAAAAGCCCATCCCTTTCAGGGAATTAAAGCAGTCCCAAAGCATCCCAGCACAACCTCCTCCCATAGCCCAGCCCCAGGAGGGTCTGTCCTCACCTTCATGGACTTGTAGAGCTTGTCAGCAAAGAAAGCTGGCTTGTTCTTCACACTCCGGACTGCAACACACAGAGGGGACAGAAAGTGGGTTCATGGCACCCAGGGGACACATCACAGCAAGGAGCTGTGGCACCACTGTCAGCCATGAGCCCTCCTCAGTACAAGGCCCTCTCTAGGGACTCTCTAAGTGCCCCAGTGCCCTACTGGGAGTCTCCACAGCCCAAAGGCAGCAGGAGTCTGGCACACTGCCTTGGCAGTGACAGCTAAGGGGGCTGCCTGCCCTGCAGGGAGCACTGACCGATGGCCACGAAGGCGTCCCTCACATCTCCCGACATCCGCTTCTTGATGGCGTGCTCCACGTCGTGGTTGGTCATTTTGATGAACTCCTGGAACACTGGGCATGGGGGAGAGGAAAAGGTCACTGCTGAGCTGTTCCAGCCCTGGGCACCCAGGAGACTCGAGCCTCAGCTGTGGAGACTTCTGGACCAGGTGGGACCAGAGCAGGCTTGGGTGACTTCAACAAGCCACCTCAAATGCCAGGCCATACCATCTCTTCCCACTGCCTCATCCCCAGCACAGCTGGGGAGACAGGGCTCAACCTCAGCCTTGAGGGGGCCCCCATCTCCCATCCAGCCCAAATCCAAGCACTTGAGCTGCAGCTGATGGAGAATGTGATCCTACCTCTGCGGAGGTGGGGGTAGCTGCGGGTGCAGAGGATGCTGAGGAATCGGGTCTCCAGGGAGTCACTGGAGTCATTGCTGGAGACATCAGCAAGTTTCTGGGAAAGAACAAAGAGTGAAGAAGGATGCAGAGAGATGGACATAGGAGACTGGGACACAGGTATCAAACAGCTCTTCCTGGGACAGCCAGTCCTGACTGGAAACCCTTTTGTAAAGAGCATCGCCTTTTATGAGCAGGAAAATAGCTGGGGATTTTTTCCACCTAAAAAAGCCATTTCCTCTGCAAGCATGTGAAGCTGCACACTCACAGATTATCTCCAAGAAAAGATGCTTTCCAGTTTTTATGGAAAAAGCTCTGCAATGCTCATGGTTAAGACTTTTTTTGTCCTCTGTGGAGGATGTTTCAGGGGTGACCAACACCACCTGAAGAGAAAATTCAGGGCTGCCAGACACAGAAGCCACCCTGGGCCACAGCAGTGCTGCTCATGAATGAAACAGCTGCCACTCCTCTGTGGGCATCAGTGGGAGGCTGTGCTCATCTCATCCATTAGGCAGGAGAAAGTTACCCCTTCCCCAGTTCCCACTTTTGGGGAGCCAGGGAAGCCAGCCCTGAGTCCCACACTGCCTGGAACACAGGTCCTGCATGCAGGCAGTGGGCAGGCTTGGTCCCCGAGGGCAGGGCAGGTGGCTTTCTCCCTCTCCTGCCCCATGCTGCAGGGAAGTGCCCTCATTGCAGGTCCCATCTGTCCCCTTGTCCCCTATCCTGATGCAAGGACACCAGAGTCCCAAGCCAGTGAGCACAGTGCATGTGGTTAGAAAGGCCTGGCTTGTGGGGCTGCAGTTCCCAGCCCTGAACCCCAGGACTGGAGCATCCCTTCAAACAAGCACAGGGTAAGGAACGAAAGGGCAGGCACTCACCAGGGTCTCAGCAACAACCTGGTGGAGAGAGAGAGACAGGAAGACAACAGGGTCAGAAGGTGCTGCTCAACCTTTATCCTTCCCTGGCAAAGCAAGGGAAGTCTAGCAAAACCCCTTAAAACTACCTGTCCTCAGGTCCCCTGTGTCCTCCTCCAGTTCAGCCTCTACACCAGTGCCTTGGGAGGGTGGTCTTTTGCCAAACAACGTGACTGCCCCTAGCCCTGGAGCTTGGGTGCCAGCCTGTTGCTCCTCTTGGAGCATCCCTGCCTGGCTCTAGGCTGGCTTCCACCAGCCTGCCCATCTCTGCCAGGGGGACAAGGGGAAGGGCAGCTTTCCTGACAAAACACAGCATGGTGCCAGGTCAGGTAGCACCTGGCTGGCTCATCCCTGTGCATGTCATGCCTGGCTCTCTCTGTGCAGCAGGGTGAGGGCAGCAGCAGCACATGCAGCAGGGGTGCAGGCAGTGAATGGGCAGTGATACCTCAGGATTTTAGCTTTTACATTTTTCATGTATTTGTAATCCAGCAATTCTTTAGTGAATAACTCTAAACTCCATATAGAGTGTTAGCTACTGCTTTCCCATTTTAGTCAGACAAAACAATTCCTCTCCAGGCCTGGGAATCAAGGACACCTCACTGTCTCAGGCTCTGAGAGATGTAAACAAAAATGAGTTGTGGGGGAGAGCAAACTTGGGGTAAATTACTTCATTACCTGAAACTGTAATTGGAAGATTAACCCCCAATACACAAATGGACCAAACTTATAAAAGTATGAAAACCTGTGACCCGCTGTCTATTTTTGGGTGTATCCCTGGGGGGCTATGTGTGCCCTAAATGTACCTTAAGGCCCTTCAATAAATAAACCTGCTTTTTAATCTCTTTCTTTTGTCTAGCTTCTGTTTTTAGGTAGTCCTGAAGAGGCATCAGCAGAAGTACAGGCAGAGAGCGTGGCAGGGTGCAGGCAGTGCCTGGGCAGAGGTACAGGCAGAGAAAGTGCAAGCAGTGCAGGGACAGGGGCACGGGCAGCACAGCATCCACTCCCTCTGCTGGCGGCAGCCCTGCTGGGAATGCCGTGGTGCTCTCCCCAGCGTTGGAACATCCAGTGTTCCAGGATGCCAAGCAAGGACAGGACAGCCAAGCAAGAGCTCGGGTCTGACCCTGCACAGATCTTCCCAGCCCGATAGAAAAGATGCGGCCCTGAGGAGCAGGAGGTCAGGGACACCTGAGGAACACAGCCCGTGGGTCACAGGTCTCCTGGGACCAGGAGCAGAGCCAGGGAATGGGCCCCCACACCCCACTGCACTGCTTCTGGCTGCTTGGCCTTCCCCCTCCAGTTGTCTCACCACAGCCCAGGAGAGGTTTGGAGCACCCCAGTGTGTCAGGGCTGTCCCCTGCACAACACACAGAGGTGGGTGGGTCCTGCAGACCAGCCCAAAGCTGTGTTTGAAGCTCAGGAGCCAAATTTCAGCATCAGTGTGTGTTACTGAAACCCAGAGTGGCAGCTCTGCATAAGAAAAGCTGCAGCCTAATGGTTGGGAACTCCCTGGGGCTGCTCTCCCTGTGCACGGAGCAGCAGAGCCAAGAGCTTCAGGAATCAGGCACAGGAGCTTTACTTCCAAGGGTGTAATTTCACCTGGCATTTCCCCCTGCACTTTACAGAGACCCTGGCCCAGCAGCATTTGCTTCCCTGAGAATGTCAATTCCAGACCAGGGCATGCAACATCTTTTTTTTAATGCAAAGCCCATAAGAGCATTGACCATATGGGTCTTACCTTGGCATCTTCGTGTGCCTGTGTGAGGTTCTCTGGTCCTTCATCACGGTTGCCCTGTGGTTGGATACAAAAGTCATGGAGAGGGGACATCTCCTGGGAGATCCCCAAGTGAAGGGGTGGCACACAGAGCCCAGCAGCACTGCCCAGCCAGGCAGTGATGCTGTCTTCTCCAGCCACTGTCCTTCCAAACCCCCAGCACTGCCTGTGGCAGGGAGAGGGAAAGACCCAGTGAGAGCTGCCCTTACCAGAGCCAGGGAGACGAGGATCCTCTTGAAATGCCCCGATGTGTCAGAGCTCAGGTCATCTTCCAGGCTCTTGTGGTAGGCTGTGGAGAAGGGATGGCTGAGCCCTGCAGCTCAGCTTCCCACCCACCTGTTGTGCCTGTGGCCCCCATGGGAAGCATGGCTGAAGCAGATGCCTCCATCTGCTGAGTTCAAACCCAGGGAAGAGGGGATCACCCCAGCAGCTCTAATGCCCTGAGCATAAGCACAGCCTCTTGCTCCAGGTACTCTGGAAATAGGATCATTGTAAAAGAGCTCTCAGGGAAGGAGACATTGGTGGCAGAGCTGGGTCACGTCACTGAAATGGAGAGAGGTGAGGACCAGCGCTCTGCTGGAGGGACTAACAGACCTTCACAGCACCAAGCCATGGACCCAACCCACAGACAGAACTTTGCCTGGGCTCTGGAAGGGCCTTGTACAGTGTGATCTGTGCTCAGAACCTGGGTGCTCCCCCATCCCTCCTGTGCCCTACCTTCCTGATAGGCCTCGTTGATAGCCCTGATCTCCTGGTTGTTCCGTGTGGCCATGATTTCGATGAGGACACTCTCATCTGTGCCAGCCCCCTGGAAGAGAGGGGCATGGTGGGTGCTGCAGGTGCCAACACCAGATGGGGACATGATGGCACTGCCCTGCAGTGCCAGGCAAGGAGGGGTACAAGTCAATCATGTGGCAAAAAGTCTACGTCCATGGCCCCACGGGCTGGTAGGAATCAACATGGAAGTGTCCAAGTACACTGCTAGTGGGGTCCCAACTGGTGTGACTGGTGGATAGCAATTCATGTCACTGGTTTGCCCTTACCCTGGCTCTCCTGTGGCTACCAGCTGGCTGAGCATGCTGGGCTTCAAAGAGGCATGCAAGTCATGAGTGCAAACCAGGTCCTTGTCCTGGTGCTTTCTGATCTTTTCTTCTCCATAGGAGATGAGACCCTGGGGCATGTGAAGCTGTGGGTATTGACAGGCCACCAGCAGTATGACAATTACCTCCACGGCCTTCCTCAGCTGCTTGGCATCGTACTGTGCTGGTGTCAGCATCAGCCCGAGGATCAGCTTGGCCAAGCTGCCAGACAGCTCAGATTTCAGGTCTGCCATCAGGTCCTGCAAAAGGGTTTGAGGGTTCAGTCCCCAGCTGTGTCTGCAGGGACGGACCAGTTGAGGCAACATGAGAGAAAAAAAAGGGGAGGAGAGTGTAGGGATTGGAGACATCTGTGAAAACCCTTGGGGCAGTTTAGAGTCACATATTCGGGTGGCTCTGGGGAGATTCTGGCTCTGGAGTCCTCTGTGTGGAGCTGAGGATGGGGCAAGCGAAGGGGAAGGGACACCCTGGCTTGGGCTGCTGGGGCACCCAGAGTGGGAGGCTGCTGGAGCAAAGGAGCAAAAGAGCTGCTTTGTGACAACTCTGTTTCCTTTGGGGGAGAGCACACCAGGGCATGTGGGTGTGCCCCAGCTGCCCACCGCTCCCTGGGCAGGATTCTTTTCAGTGACAGGCTGATCTCCATGTGGGAGGGGGCAGCAGGAAACAGGATGAGATGGAGGCTGCAGTACCCTGCCATAATGAGCCTTGTAAGCCTTCAGGATCTGTTGCCTCTGGGCGTTGCTCCTCTTGGTCACCACCTCTATGATGGCCCCTTCGTCCGTGCCTGCAATGACAGCAGAGCCACACTGTGTCACCCCAGATCATGGGCACATCACCACCCCCACAAACTGGGTAGGCTGGGAAGGGAGAACTCCCACAGCTCCGTCTCTATTCCCCCTGGGGTTTCCATGCAGCCCTGTGTGGGCCAGGGTGGATTTTCTGCCCCAGGAGCTGTTGAGGAGGAGCAGAAAGGGCCTAAACTCATGGTCCCCACTTACCCAGGCCCTTCATTGCCTTCCTCAGCACCTGTGCATCCCCATCATCGTTGAAGTCTCCTGCAGGCTGCACGGTTCCTCGCAGCTGTAGATGCAGAGAAGGGTTTATGTTCACCCTCGAGATGAGAGGGAGGGAGGAAGGGATGAAGGGATGGAGAGAGGGAGGGATGGAGAGATGGAGAGATGGAGAGGAGGGAAGGTGCCACACAGCAAGCTGAGGCCAAAGCAGGTTCTGTGTTAGTGCAAGCACCTGGGGATCAGTGAGGATCTCCCCACCACTGTCACCCCTTCATTTAAGAGGCAAACCATAGCCAGACCAGCAAAGAGAAGGAAGAATACAGCAACAGTCAGTCCCTGGAGCCTCTGTGTCCTGCCCAGTGTTAAACCTGCCTGCCCTAGCCTGGAACATCTCAGCCTGGGCTGGCCATGTCACCAAGAGACAGAAGAGGAGTTGCTGAAAGGGTGCCCACTCCTGCCCTACAGTTCAATCCTCCTGCGTCCTTACAGCTCCAAACACATCTCCATCCTCACAGTGTTCATGCAGGGCTCAGGGTGTATTTTCTGCACATCCCAAAGCACCCTTCTGTGGGAGCTTCAGCTGCATGCAGGTTGCCACTCCCCAGACTGCTGCCATGCCCGGGCCAGCTCTGGGCTACCCCAGGGGGGCAGGAGTTTTCTGGTGGGCACTGGAGCCAGGGCTGCATGTGATGCATTGCAGAGACATGCAGGACCCACTGCCCCAAGGGAGGAAGGCCTCAGAGAGAGGAGGGGGTTAGTGGAGCCCACGGGGGCGGCCAGCCCTGCCATGGTTACAGCCTGCCACCCTCGTACCCCCAAACCAGAGAATGGCATCGAGAGAAGCCAGGGAGCGAGAGTCAGAGCAGAGGTGTGGGGCTGGCTGTGTCCCATGGCAGAGAGGAGCAGCCAGGGGTCCCAAGCTGGCAGGCAGCAGAGAGGGGTGCAGGGGGGCTGGGGGTGCTGACCTCTACTTTGACCGCACTAAGCTCCCACATCCGATAGGCCACCTGCGCCGCCTCGGGGAAGAACTCACCTGCAGCACTGCAACGGGAGGGCAAGGACAGGGGACAGTGAGCCATGGGGGCCCTGCACCTGCCAGCAGACCCCCCTCACCCTGTCTTGCTCCTCCACGAGGGGTGCTTTGTATCCACTGGGCACAGGGAGCCAGGTGCTTGCTGTGGGGCTGGATGGGTCGGAATGGGAGGAAATGTGTGGTGAATCCCAACCTCCCCCACCGGAGCACCCTCCCTCCAGGGGTCTGGCCCTGCCCTGCAGGGCTCCCATGTGCCAAGAAGGGACCATGACATTGTGGCTGGCCAGGCAGAGGGGCCACAGGGCCCCCTGTACCAAACCACAGTCACTGTGGGTGCTGCTGGTCCTGGTGCTCCACCAGGCTCTGACCCAGATGCTGTACCCAGCACCATGGGGATGGAGAGGGACAAAGAGGGGTGACAGGTGGTCTTACTCATCGTCCCCTCCACACAGCTTCAGGAGAGCCTTCTTATACTCCCCAGACGTGTCCTCCTGGAAAGGCAGATGGAGACAGAGAACCATGCAGTAGGTAGAGTCAAGGCAGCACCATGGGATGGGCTCATGGAGGGGTGTCTCCCTGAACCCTGTCCTCAGAGATACACACCCAGCACAGCCCTCCCAGGGGTGCTGGCATCATGAGGGAGGCAGCACCAGCAGCTGCTCAGAGGGTGAGTGGGGACCCCTAGCACTCACCTTTATCATGTTGTAGAGAGATTTCTCATACTTGGTCCTGAACACCTCCCGGATGTCCAGCATGTCGATCTCGCTGCGGGACACCATGATGCGGATCAGCGTGTTGTCTCTCGTGCCCAGACCCTGCAATGGAGCAACCCCCAGTCAGGCCTGGGATGGCCAAGCAACTCTGCTCAGCCCAGCACATGTGGGACCCTCTATCTCATTTCTACCCAGCCCTGGGTATGAAGGAATAACTCCTTTGGAGTGAAGGGCAGAGACCCCCAGGTAACACAAGTCCTGCCTTCATGGACCTGTGTCACCCTGCTCTCCAGCAGCACCCCATGGAAAGGGGACCCCTCCTCTGGCCACACCCCTGCAATGCTGGGGGGAGCCTGTAGAGAAGGGGAAATCCACTCACCTTCATGGCCTTGTAGAGCCTTTCAGCAAAATACTCTGCTGTGCTTCTGATGCATTTCACTGCGGGGAAATTGAGGTGTGGTGAGGGATGCCAGCACTCAGCTTCACATGTGCCCCCAAGTGCCCCCAACCTCTGAGCACCCACACCCCATGGGAACCACATCCAGCATCCCCACCCATCCTGAAGGAGCCTCCCTGAGCTCCCTGATACCAGGTACAGCAACAGCCCTGACCCTGCTGAGCCCTCCCAGTCCAGGAAGGGCAGTGGTGTGTTTTAGGATCCCCATGTGGGGCTGGCTTACCCACGGCCAACATCAGCTTCTCAAAGTCACCAGAGAGCTCTCCCCGGATGCTCCTCTCAATGGGCTTCCCAGCAATCTTCAGATATTCATCAAAGACTGTGGGATGAGAGCAAGAAGATGCCTGGAGGAGCTGCCAAGATACATCCAGGCCCACCCTGAGCTGGCAGGTGATGCTCACCCAGGCGGAGATGCTGCCTGCTCCTCCGGCCAAGGATGTAGATGAACTGTGCCTCATCTGTGCCCCATTTCAGCTCCCCAGCTTCCAGCAGGTCCTTGTGGGATGGGGAAGGTGGCACAATCTGACTCAGGGTGCTCTGCCCTTGGCACCAGCCCACCTTTTGCAGCCTAAATCTAGATGTCCCAGTGCCACCAGCCCCATCCCTGCCCAAATACCACCTATCACAGTGACCCATCAAGCCTCACCTTGGCATCCTGCTCCACCAAGTCCTCACTCACCACATCGTCCTCTTCCCTGGCACCCTGTGGGAGAGAGATGGGCTCAGCCCTGCAGGGCACAGGCACCCACCACCTACAGCTGCTGAACAGATGGACATACCTGAAGCAGAACAACGAGCATCTTCTTGAAGTGGCCCGATGTGTCTCCAACAATGTCAGCTTCCAGGTCTCTCCCATAGGCTGGTGGAAGAGGAAGGGAGGAGATCAGGCCTGGAGAGCTGGGTCCCTTCACTTCTGCCTTTTTTGTGGCCCAAAGGGACAAAGGGCAGCCCCTGCCCGTTCTCAGCCCTCACCATCTTTGTAGGCAGCCACCAGGTCGTGGATCTCCCGGTTGGTGCGGGAGGCGAGGATCTCAATGAGGCATTTCTCATCTGTGCCAACACCCTGTGGGCAGAGACACAGCCCCATGAGCCGTGGGGCTGGCTGGGGTGTCCTCAGAGGGGCCCTGGGGGGGAGGGCCCATCCCTTACCGAGATGGCATCTTTGATCTCTTTGGCATCTCCATAAGCTGGGGGCCGCATCAGGCTCACGATCAGCCGCTCAAACTTCCCCGTCAGCTCGTACTTCAGGTCCGCAATGAGGTCCTGGTGAAGGGGGAGAAAGGGGCTGGGGCATCCTTTGCTCCACAGCATCTCTGAGTGGGTCCAGGGAGCGGTGAGTCCCTGCCTGGGCTGGGTGGTGGCAGCCACAGCCACTTGTGTTTGCAGTGGGGGCTTGGGCCAGGGAGTGTTCCTGGCTTTACCTTCCCATAGAGGGACTTGTAGGCTTGGCAGATCTCCACACGCTGCTTGTTGCTTCTGGATGTGATGAGGTCGAGGATAGCCTCCTTGTCGCTGCCTGTGGGGAGAGCCAGGAGTCACCACAGCCACCCTGCTATGCCCAAAGCTGCCCTGGAGTTGGGGCTGGGAGGACAGGCAGAGCCAAGCTGGCTCCAGGGAGGAAAAGAAGCCAGGAGAGCTTTAGCACACTGCTAAAGCAGTCAGTCAGCTGAGAGGGGAAGTGCTGCAGGACACCCAGCCATGCAAGGGTCAACCAAAGGAAGGGGGGACACCAAGGGTAGCCCTGGGACAGTCTGGAGAAGCATCCTTACCAAATCCCTTCATGGCATTGTACAAGGCCTCTGCATCCTGGTTGGCATCAAAGCCCTGGAAATCCTTCACTGAGCCCCGGTAGACCTACGGGAAAGGAGGGGAGAAGGTACAAGAGGAAGGAGCAGCTCCAGTGGGACGGGGGAAGGAGCAGTTGAAACTGAGCAGGATTGAGGTGAGATCCGTTGTCACTCAGGTTGTCCAAGGCAAAGCTCAACCTCAGACATAAACAGTTGTTTCCTCTGCAGTTGTTTCCTTTCCTGTTTGCTCCTCCTACAGAGGGAATTAATTTTCCACTGCCTGTTGTAAGCAAGGAACTACTCTGGATACTGAGGATGCCCAGGCTCTGCGTGGCCTCCGAGCAAGGAAACAAATTTACAGGCACAAATGGGCTGCTAAGTGGAAAACACTGAGAAGCACCAGAGCTGCCAACAGTTTGTCCTACTCCAGCATGCACTCCCATGGGCCCCAGGCTGATCCAAGGGGCTGGAGCAGAGACCCTGGATATTGGGAAAGACTTTCCTGAGAGCCTGAAAAATCCTGGAGGTTGATATAATCCACTTCTATCTGCTCTTCTGCCACTTCCAGACTGCACAAAGGGAGCCCAGGAATGACACCTCCAGAGACCTCAGGAAAAAGGGGAGACCAAAATCCCCCTTCCCAGGTCAGCTTTGACCTGGGGAATTTACCCCATGGGAGCCTGGAGCTGCACTCTGAATGAGATCAGCACCACCCTGGGTGGACGCAGATGTGAAACCATCCCGGCTCCACATAAGGAACTGGGATACATCCCCACCAGAGGCACACAGTGGGAAGAACTGAGCAGCAGCATTTCCTTAGCAGTGTTGCTGAGAGACAGGAGGGCTGGGAGCTGAGCTGGGGCTGTCAGCTGTGTCAGCACCTTGGGAAGCTGAGCATCCTCCCTTGGCTCTGCTTGTACCACATGCCAGCTGGGTATGTGCACCTCCCTGGGCTCATCTGCTCAGGATCTGCTGCACGGCTTCTTTAAGATCCTCAGGAGCTGTGCAAAGGCCCAGGCCTGCTGCCAGCATGGACATCTAAAGCCAGCATATCCTCGGAGAAGATGGGCATTAATGTCTCTGACCCAGGAAGTGCCTCCAGGAATGAGCCCAAGGAGATGGACTGAGGGCAGCTCCACACCCACCACTCTCCTGGGTCCGTCCCAACACCACGGCACAACAGTTCCCACCCAGCACCTTCAGAAACAAACCAGCCTCTCCTCCTATTTTCCAGAGATTAACTGGGCACAGCCCACAGGCCCTCCTGGGAGGAGCTGCTGGCATTGGTGTCCCATGTGGCAGGGACCAAGAGGAGATGCTGCCCTTCCAGGGAGGGAACCAGGCGGGCACAGGACAGATCGTATTGCAGGTGATTCATCTGGAGAGCTGGATTTAGCCCCACTTCCCGGCAGCTCCCAGACCCTCCTGGCTTGGAACATGCTGCTCCCACACACATGCCTTGCAGAGATGGAAATAAATAAAGGCAAAGGAGGTGCCTGGAGGCAGCAGGAGTGAACAAGAGTGGCCGGAGGGTATTGAGAAGTCAAGACACTGGCTGTGCTTAAACGGAGAGGAAGAGCAGGGTTGTGTTCCTGCCTGCTGAGCCATTAAAGCATGAGCTGCCTGCCTTGCTGGGGCAAGGGAAACTGAGGCAGGGGCTCAGTATTCTGCATCACCCCACACTCCCTGCATTCCCTATGGGAATGAGCCCCAGGCAAGTGCAGGAACATCAGTAAGGATGGAAACAGCACCCTGCCCACCGCATACTCTTCATACCCCCATGCCACTTTCCATCCTGTTTCAGCTGCCGGGGGCCTCCCACCTCCCCTCCTCCAGCCTCTGAGTCATCCTGGCCTGCCTGGGACCTCCCAGCTAAAAATAAGCCACACTGGGGCCAGGAGGGTGGAAGCAAAATTCCCAGCATGGCTTTGCTCTCTTCCACCCCATGGCTGCTTGGGGTCCTAGACGACTGCAGGAAAATGCTGCACTGTGCCTCAGTTTCCCCACTCAGAGCAACCACTGCCTTAGCTGGGCAGGAAGCTTTGGGTAGTAAGGCTGGAGGAGATAATTGCTTGATTTCTCCAGGGAATGGAAAGCAGAGCCTGGCCCAGCAGTGGAGAAGAGAGGCTCTGGGCTGGGACTCCTCCCCTGCCAGCAGGCAGGCTGCACTGAGCCAGCCACAGCTGCCCACTGAGGCTGGGTTTTCCACCCACACTGAGATGTTTTCCTGCCTGCAGGGGAGCACCTGCTCACCCAGCTGCCACACTGCACCAGCCCCAGTCTGGAGTGGGAATTAATCCAGGCTAGGGAGAGGGGAAAGGCCCAAACAGGGCTGCATGCCTTCAGCATGCTCAGACGGGAGTTTTCTCCATCAAATACCCAAATCCCCAGTGCAACATCTCTTCTCCTCCCCTTCCCACGGCCCTGCTTCTCTTCCCCATCCCACTGTGGTCCCAGAAGGATTTTTGCTCCTTGCTGTCCCTGCTCCCCAGCCCAGCACTTCCTCCATCTGCATCACATCCAGACAGCACTGGCTGGAGAGGCAGGAATGTAAACAGGCTCTGGGCAGAGTGGTGTCCATGCACGTCACCACATCCTCGCTGCTGCTGGAGAAACTGCCCCAGCTCTGGGCTCTGCCCTGCTGCAGCCCAGGACCCATCCCTGCCATGTGGAGGTCACCCTTACCTTTCCGTGGGGTGCCATGGCTTCCCAAGCTGGAAATCACTGGAGAGAGGGCAAGGAGGAGCTGTGGAAGAGCACAGAAAGGTCAGTGTGAGCCAAGGCCCCTCTCTGCTTGTTAGACACAAGGATGTGTTAGTTAAGGGAGAGTTTGCTCCCTCCAAGGGTGTGGTGCCCATGGGAGAGCAATGCAGGTGCTGCAGGATGGATCGGGGAAAGGGGCTTTGCTGGCCACCCTGTGGTTACTGAGCCTTTGGTATCTGGCACTGAGGGGACCCCACAGGCCAGGGGCAGCGCAGAGCCTGCACAGCTTCCTGCCAGCACCAAGAGAAACCAGAGGGGAAAAATGTGCTGAATATGTGGAAACAGGCCGAGCATCCTCCGCAGGGCTGGGCCTTCGTGCTGCACCCCGCAATGTCCCTTCTGCTCCCCTGCAGCCCCAAGCCCTGGGCCCATTGCAGCTTTAGCAGCTGCTGGGGACATTTCCCTGTCACACGGTGCTGGGCAGCCCCCACAATATCCCCACAGCTCTTATCTGAGTCTCTGTGCAGCAATCAAGGCCACCATCAGCCCCACGCATCCCTACAGAGCAGGAAACACAGCTGGGTTTCCAGGGTAACTTTCGAGTTGTTTTCTAACACCAGCACCATTTATAACTGCAACCCACGGCGGTGTGGGCTCTCCCCACCCTCCCAGAGAAAGTCCCCCAACTGCGCCATTTGCTCCGAGGAAGCTGGTGGAGGGAGAAAAACAGCTGGAAAATGGAGCCCAGCCATGAATGAACCGCTGAGCGTCAGCTGAGGCCAGCCATGAGGCACGGCCCCGCCTGGCCCCTTCACCCTCCCTCTGAGACACGTTGCAGAAATATTCAAAGCAGAGCAGGGCCACCCTGGGGGATTTCTGACCCCAGAGGAGTTTGGTTTCATGCCATGGAGCGAGCAGAAGAAATCACAAGGACTTCCCTGGCTTAGCTGCACATCCCTGCAGGAGCACCCATGCAAGGGGAGACCCAGACCTGCAACCATCTGTGCAGCTTGAGTACAGGAAGCTCTTAGCACCCACAGGCACCCTGGTTGAGGGGAGACAGTTTTGCAGAAACTCAGAGCTGCTTTCACCTCCCTTCCCCTTTCTAGTTGGGGAGGGTGTGAGCCTCACCCTGTTCAGGGGCTCCTGGCTGGGGGACAGCCCCCACACGCCCCACACGCAGTGGGGCCGCACTGCGGCCAGATCCTGGGTGGGTGCCAAGGGATCCCACCCCGGCACATGCAGCCTCTTAATGCCACTTTGGAGCCTGTACATGAAGCTGTGCACCCTCCTGGGAGTGAGGAAATCCAAGCATGGCACAGCTCTTCTCCCTCACTCCATGCATGTGGCAGCAGGGCTGAGACCACCCAGCTCATCTCGGCAGTGCTGGAGAATCGCCGACCACACCCAGTCCCCGACCTGTCCTCGCAGTGTCCCGTCCTTGTCCCCCACTGCTGCTGACACCTCTGCAGGGGCCAGGAGAGCAGCCCCGGGAATATCCCTGGACAAACACACCCCATCCATTGGGCAGCAGTGGCCCAGCTTGGGGGTACACCTGCCCCCCACCCAACAACGGAGAAATGTGGGTTATGGGCATCCCGTGAGAAATCCTAGATGATGTGCACAGCCTTTGTGGAAACCCCTCTTTTGCCAGCAATGCCCCCCTCCAGCCTCTCCAAAGCCCCCCACAGGTCTGAGCTCAGGGGCTGCACCCCAAGAAGAGCCTGACTGCCATGCGGGGCTGCCCCACCCAGTGCCCCGCCACCCGCTGTCCTGAAGCTAAAGGAGCTTCTCCAGGTTAAAAAAATACCGGCATCCATCCTCCTGGTGGGGCTGGGGATGTCCCCAAAATGCCCTGCCCCACCCTACTGCCAAAAAAGCCTCCCGGGCCTTCAGCAGCGCCGAGCCTCTGGGCTGTCGTGGGGTGAGTTTACCCGTGCAAAACTTGGCGGGTACCGAACCAGGGGGATCCTCACCTTGGATCCCGGCTGGAAGGAAGGATGGGTGTTCCCGCAGCCGCCGCAGCACCAAAGCATGGACTAAGGCGCATCCCGGCCGGGACACACCCAGCGGGGCCCGCAGCCCCGCCAGTGCCCACCCCAAAAAGCACTCACCGGCAGCGTAGCCCCCCGGGGGGCTCGTCAAGAAGGAAAGATTTTTCAT
>JBBMKD010000034.1:11723820-11742188 GCA_037834095.1 Argya squamiceps
TTATCCCGCAGCCCCGCGGTGCCCCGGCCCGCGGCGGGCACTGACCGGCAGCGCCGAGCTCTCGGGTGCGCTCACGGAGCCGCCGCCGCCGCCGCGCTCGGGGTGTTCTTGTGGCCGAGCGCTCGTCCTTGGCGAGCCGCTGTTTGCTCACGGCGGAGCGGCACCGCCCCAGAGTCCCCGCCTGCCCATGGCCAGGGCCACATCCCACCCCCGGAGCCGTGCCAGACCTCCGCCGGGTGCCAGGCGGCGCCCAATGTCACCCGAAAAATCACCCCACGCTGCCCGGCTGTGGGGAAGGGGCTCGCCTGGCACAGGAGCCCCACTGGTGTTTGCAGGGGCACTGTGCCAGCAGCGGTGACATGCACACTGCCAGGCAATGCCGGCGATTGCATTTCAGCTACGGAAATGTCACTTCTTCTGTCCCCCCAGCTGTGGTTTCCTGGTAAACGCCGGGCGCAGAGTACCTTACTGCCTCCCGGTCCTGCCGCCAGCCACCTCCTCCTGCACCAAGTCACCCCTTCCCTGCTCATGGCTGGGAAATCTCCATCCCTGGCTCTCTGCAAAAGTCGAAGGAGGGAAGAATGGCCGGACCTTGGTCCTTGGTCCCCCAGGACCAGCTTTAGGAGGGAGGTGCTGGCCAAGGCTCTACAATGAGCACCCACGGGGCAGGACCCGAGCTGCCACGATGAGATTTTCCCCCCCAATCTTTGCATGCTGCAGACACGGATGAGATGCAGGCTGGGTCTCTCCAGGATGCTCCTGGCAGGCTGTACCGTTTCCTGCAAAGCCCCGAGAGCATTTCCTTCCCTACCTCACCCTCGTGTAACCCAGCTCTTCCTTTGCCACCACCCTTTGCCCAGGCAGCACAGAGGCCACAGCAGGGTTGGAGAGGATGGTGGGGCTTCCCAGGAGTCACGGGCAGTGGTGTCTCACACCAGCCAGAGCAGATAAACCCACAGACGCCTGGAGATGCTGAAGGCTGCTGCTGTGTGACCTTTCAGGCATCCCAGCCCTGGTGGTACCCACTGGCTTGAGCATCTCTCTGGGGCTGCTCAGCCCTGCCTGTCCTGGGCAGCACGGGCCCCAGGCTGGGTGTGACATGCTGCATGGCTGGCATGCAGCCACAGGGCTGTGCTCCCCTGGAGGAGCCTGGCAGGGTGAGACCCTCACGGCCTCCTAGCACTGGCTGCTCCTTCCTGCCCTTTTCCCTCAGGGCAATGTTCCCTTGGGCTGGCATTGGTATCTGCAGACCTCGCTCATGTGAGATGGCGTGGGTGACAAGCACGGCTTTGTTCACCCTGTGCTGCAGTGAGGGACAACAGCCCTGCCCTCCTCCTGGTGCCCCTGGCTGTGCCATGGTGTGCTGAGCCCCCCTGCCCCAGAGGTGCTCACAGTGCCCAGCAGCTCACAGGGTGTCTAGATATGGGGCTGCCCCACAGAGCCAGGACAAGGCAGCCTTGTGGTTAGAGTGTACATCTATGCTTTAGATGCTCTGGATCCTTCCTTGCTTTCCTCCTGCATGGCTCCTGCTCCCTCCCTCTGCTCCTTGCAATATGAAAGCCAGAGGATGGGCTGAGCCACAGCCTGAGAGTTTTTGTCACAAAATACTGTAAGCAGATTCAACCTGAGCCCTACCTACTAAATAAAATCAAAGTTAGCTCTTCATGCCAGAGCACCTCTCCCAGCCTCTCCTCAGAGCCCACACTTGGTCTCCTTCTCCCAGGATGCTGATGACCAGCCAGGTGACCCCATCACTTCCTCCATGGCCTCTCCTTGCCAGGAGCAGCCGTGCAGAAGAGCCATGCTGGTGCCCAAGGACACTCATGTGCCTCACTGGCCCCAAGGAGCCTCACCTGGGACCCCCATCCACACAGCCCTGTGCCCTCATTTAAGCCCAGCCCTGGACTTAGCCCTGCCTGTGCTTGCACTCTGCTGCTCAGCCCCTGTGAGCTGCACCCCAGGAATGCCCAGATACCAGAGAAGTGCAAGCAGCCTCAGGATTTTGCTTCGGGGAGTTACAGCTGGAGATGCTGCTGCAAACATCCCATGGAGCTGGGTCTGTGCTCCTGTGCCTTGCTGCTGCAGTCCATTCAGGGACCTGTTCACCTCCCTCTGTGTTCCCCAGGGGCAGCTGGGGTCAGTCATAGCTGTAGGTGCACAAACCCCTAAACCCCAAGCCAGCCTTGTTACTGCTCCTCTCTGTCTGAATTTCCTCCAAAACTACCTCCACAGACTGAGATGTGGGTCCTGGTGCAAGGAGCAGAGACAGAGGGAAAGGGTTCCCCCTTCCACCTGCCCAGGGAGCTCGGAAAAGTGAATTAAACTCCCTCAATAATGCCTCTGAGCCTATTAGCATTGCAGGCTGTGTGTATGATTTGGAAGGCGTTGTGGGAAAAATATTTCTGCATAGATTTCCCATTGTGCAGCCCGGCGTGGTGGTCAGGGGGGGAGGGCCGGGGTGCTCCCAAAAGGGATTTAAGGGCAGAGCATAAGGGGGGTTTGCCTGGTGCTCCTTGTCCCCACCAGCTCGCCGCTGGAGCAAAGGATGGCTGGGGTGAGTGCTTTGTTTGCAGGAGAAGGGAAAATCACCGGGGCGAGGTGCCCTGGGCGGGGCTGGGGCTGTGCAGAGGGTGGGCGCTGCTGGGGGGCGGGAGGGCGGCGGCTCCTCACCCGCAGGGCACAGCATTTGTCCTGGAGATTGGAGCTCCCTGTTCCACCAGGAGCACCTCATCCTGCGGGTCTGGGTGCAGGCAGGGTTGTCCCTGTCCCCTCCAGTTCCACCCCACAGCAGGGATCACATATCCCTGCTGCCACAGGGATGTGCCACTGGGCAGGGTTTCCAGGTTTCCAGCCAGCTCCTGTGCATGTAAGTAGCAGATTATGGCATTTGGAATGTGTGGCACAGCTTTTGCTTTGCTGTGGGGCAACCTGGAGGTCCTGGCAGCACCATGGGATGTGAAGGCAGGTTCTCCAGTCCTGGAGGATGTGCAGGATAGGGGAAAACACAAATCCCAGGCATGCCATACCAAGCACGCCTTCCCCCAAGCACAGATGTCACACAACCGGGGTTTCTGCCAGGCTGGCATCCCCGTTGGTGCCCCCAGCAAGCCAAAGCATTACTGCACAGGCTGATGGCCCAGGGGATCCAGTCTCCACCTGAGCTGTGCATTGACCCACAGTTACAGCATCTCCAGCTGAGCAGGTGGGCCCTTCCTGGTGCACTTCAAGGCAGTTTCCAGGAGCAGAGCATCTCCCATCCTTCCTTCTCTAGCATGGGTTCTGCATTTTAAATAATTTTAATGTCGAAGCTGGGATAATCCTGGCTGTGTGTCCCTGCTGGGGAGGCTGCTGAGCAAGAGGGCTTTCTGAGCTGGTAGGGGGACAAACACATGTCCTTGTCCCCTCTCACAAATTGGGCAGAGCCAAACAAACCCCAGTCATGCATAGCTCCGCTTGTGACTGCGGATGAGAGAGCAGCACAGCTGCTTGAGCCCCATCTTGCTCCAAAATGGGCTGGTTTTGAGAGAGAGAGAGAGAGAACAGAGAACAGGCAGCACCCAGCAAGTCCAGGAGCACCGTGTGGATGGCGGGAGCTGCGAGCAAACCACTGAGGCTGGGTTTGTGTCCCATCCCCAGGGTGGTCAGTGCCCGTGGGGCAGCAGTGCCCTCACTCCTGCTGCTTTCCTCCCCCACAGATGGCGTGCTGGGGCCACCTACGCTCTGTCCCGAAGCTGCTCTCCCGCAGAAAACGAGTCCCAGGCAGCTCCGAGGGCTCCAGCCTGCGCCGCTGCCTCTCCACCCTGGATCTGGTTGCCCTGGGAGTGGGCAGCACGCTGGGGGCTGGTGTCTACGTCCTGGCAGGGGAGGTGGCCAAGAGCAGCTCTGGCCCCAGCATTGTCCTTTCTTTCCTGATTGCAGCCGTGGTGTCTGCCCTGGCAGGGCTGTGCTATGCCGAGCTGGGGGCCCGTGTGCCCCTGGCTGGCTCTGCCTATCTCTACAGCTATGTGACAGTGGGTGAGCTCTGGGCCTTCCTCGCTGGCTGGAACCTGCTGCTGTCCTACATCATTGGTATGAGGCCCTCTTGATCCCTCCCACCACTGTGCTGGTGGCTTTGCTGGGTGTGCTTTGAGACCTCCCAGGACCACACCACCATCACCTCTCCCCAGGTACAGCCAGCGTTGCCCGGGCCTGGAGTGCTACCTTTGACCAGCTCCTTGGCAAGAAGATGGGGAGGTTTTTGGGTGCTCACGCAGCCATGAGCTCTGTGGGGCTGGCAGAGCACCCTGATGCCTTTGCTGCTGGCCTGGTGGTCCTGCTGGCAGGTAGGATACCTCGCCCTGTGCCACCCTCCATCAGGTGTGATGAGCTCCTCAGCCCACTGTGGGCTCTTCAGGATGGGGCTGACCCCTCAGAGGCTTTGCTATTTTCTTGAGTAAAGAATGGGGAATGGAAAGGGAATCTGGGGAAACCTACAAGTTGTCCTGAATTTACCACTGACCCCCTTTTCCACCCTCCCCACTAATGTTTTCCCTGGTGTCATCCAGGGGGCTCATCCAGTTTCGATTTTTTATTCTCCAGGGCTTCTTTCCTTTGGAGTGAAGGAATCCACCATGGTGAACAAAGCCTTCACAGCTCTCAACGTGCTCATCCTGCTCTTTGTCACAGTGAGTGGCTTCATCAAAGGCGACACGAGCAACTGGAAGCTCAGGGAGGACGACCTGCCACAGGCAGCTGCCCACGAGGCTGGGTATGAGGGGCTTCACTCTCCCTGTGCTGCCTTCAGAGTGGGGTGTGGAGCCACCCCCCCAGTGCTTTATCCCCGGAGATACCGTCTCCCCATTTCTCAGGCAACGTGTCAAAGAGACAAAGCCCTAAGACCTGCTGGGTTGAAGCTGTGGGTTGAGTGGGTTGGATGGACTGTTCAGCTTGACCCCACCCTGGGGTCCCATTGCACTGACCCCCCTGCAGTGCCTGACTCTTCTTCCTCCTCCCAGGAACCTGTCCATGGCTGACAACATGACCAGTGCCTTTGGGGTGGGAGGCTTCATGCCTTATGGTTTCACTGGCACCTTGGCTGGAGCCTCCACCTGTTTCTATGCCTTTGTTGGATTTGACTGCATTGCTACCACGGGTAAGTGAGCTGGGGGTGCTGCTGGTGGGACCCTCCCTTCAGGCTGGGGGGCTGTGGCAGTGACTGTCCCCACAGCTCTGGGAATTAGTGTAAGGCTGGGAAATGGGCACATTCCCAGCTCTGTGCTGCAGCCACTCTCTCCTGCCCTTTCTAAGAGTCCACGTGGAATGTCTGGGCTAATCCTGAAGCAGAGACATTCTCTATCCCAGTATCCCTGGGGCCCAGAATGTCTAGTGGTTCTTACTAGAAGGTCTCTGTCCTCTCTTGGGGGAATACAGGATCTGCTGTCCAGCCTGAGCTGGGCTCTTAGCATGCCATGCACATTAAATGTATATCTGTTCCTACAGCTGAGCTTGTCCTCCCCAGGGGAAGAAGTGAGGGACCCGCAGAGATCCATCCCCATGGGCATCATTCTCTCCCTCCTCATCTGCTTCCTGGCCTACTTTGGGGTGTCTGCTGCCCTCACCCTGATGATGCCCTACTACCTCCTAGACACCATGAGCCCACTGCCAGTGGCTTTTGAGTACGTTGGCTGGAGCAGTGCCAAGTACACCGTGGCTGTGGGGTCACTGTGTGCCCTGACCACCAGGTGAGGGGTGTCCTCTGATGGCGGTTCTGGGGTTCAGAGCAAAGTGCTGGAGCTGTAACACGTCCAGGAGATATCCTCAACTCCTTCCTCCTGAATTCCTCCTTGCCTTTCCTGCTTGGCCAAAATCCCTTCCACACAAACCCTGGTGTTGCCACCCTGGCCCTTCCTGTAGAGCAGCCAAACCCCTTGGCATGGCACTGAAGGAAATGGTCAGGTGGCAGCATGTCCACCAGAGTTCTGGCATGCACAGGTGACTGCAGACATCTCTTCTCTGATGCTGTCCCTCATCTGATGGTGAGGAAGGTGATGGTCTTGTTAGATGGTTTTGAGAAGGTTATTGGCCATACAGATGAATGGGAGCTCCCTTGGAGGGGCAGAAGACAGGATGGCACCTCCTGGATTCCTCCCCTCTTCTCCCCCATCTCCTCCCCTCTGTCGTGCAGCCTCCTGGGCTCCATGTTCCCCATGCCACGGATCCTGTATGCAATGGCTCGAGATGGGCTCCTCTTCAAACCTCTGGCCACAGTCAGCCGCCGTCAGTGCCCGGTGGTGGCAACTCTGGTGTCTGGGGGAGTGGCAGGTGGGTGAGTGTTGGGTTACCCTGGACTGTGAGCAGGGCTTGGTGGGTGTCCTTTTCCCTCTAGCTTGACTGCAGCTGTTTGAGCAATGCCTGTTCACCCAGAGACAGATCTCCTCATGGTGGGTGAGGACCATGGGGCCTCCATGGTGTCCCAGGCTGGTGTTCAGCCTCTCTGCACTGCTGGGCAGGCAGGAGGTGACAGGATGCTTTGTGCCAGTGACCAAACATCACCAGTTCATCGAGGTTCTGTTTCAGTGGGTGTCAGGGGGACATGGGGAGGCCAGGAGAGTATGACTGAGGTGGGCACAGCAGCACTGCCAGCTCTGCTCAGAGGCTGAAAGGGCTTCTCTTCCCCACAGCTCTCCTGGCCCTTCTCTTCGACCTGAAAGCCCTGGTTGACACCATGTCCATTGGCACACTGCTGGCCTACTCGATGGTGGCTGGCTGTGTGCTGCTGCTCAGGTGAGACTGTGGGGACAGGGCTCACCCAGCCTCTGATGTGGGCCATGCCTGGGGCAAGGCTCTGGCCTGGGTGCACTGCAGGTGCAGGTTTATGTGCATTGACATCCAATGTCTGCTCCTCAGGTATCGGCCTGAGCCCGGCCCTTGGGACACTCCTGCAGGGAAGGTCCCACCTGTGCAGCTCTGGTGGCACCACCTGCTCCAGCCAGCCCCCCATCCCACCCCTCAGTCCTCTGCTGTGGTGGTCTGGGCTCTGACAGCTGTAGGTATGTCTGGGAATGATGGATGGGCTCTACAGGGAGCTGGTGTGGGGGGCCCATGGGGACATCCCTGCTGTAACCAGGGCTGGCAGGTTCCTGCCCAGTGAAAACCACCCAGCAGCAGAAGCAAGCTCCTTCCTGCCCTCACCCACACAGCTGGCTGCCCCAACAGGACCTCAGGAAACCTCCTGCTCCCTCTGCTTCCCAGGCTGGAGAGAAAAGTTAACCCACCATGAGAAGCCACCCAGCCATGTCCCTGATTGTCATTTGTCCCACCATGGCAGCCTGGGAGAGGGATGGGCCCAGCCCAGGGAAGCTGCCCTGACACTGTGGTCCCTCTGCAGCTGCCCTGGCCTGCGCCCTGAGCTGGGTGAGCACTGCTGGGCTGCCCTGCCTGCAGGCTGGGGGTGCCTGGTGCATCACAGCTCTGGCCCTGCCTCTCCTGGGGATCCTGGCTGCAGCTCTTCTCATCTGGAGGCAGCCTCAGAGCCAGGACAAAGCATCCTTCATGGTGAGCACCCAGCCCCACCCTTGGGATGTTCCCAGGAGGAAGGACCTGGGGCACAGAGAGCAGGCAGGTGCTGCAGCCCTGTGGGGAAAGGGTGCCATCTGGGGGTGTTCCCTCAGCTTTAGGTCAGGCACACCTTTGCTGCATCCACATTAATAAGGTACTGCTGGAGGCAGCATGTAACTCGTGGGGTTTTCCACAGGGACCATGAGGGTTCTTCCCCCCATGACCTGAGGGCTGAAGGGGCATCTCCCAGCCCAGCCTTGTGCCTGCTGGGGAACCAGAGCTGCTCTTCAGTAAAAAGATACTTGGGCTTAACACTTTGGCTTAGTTTTATGAGTGCTTTGGTGCTTCTTACCTCAAATCCTGCCCCAGTGCAGGACCTGCCAACCAAAACACCCTCCCCAAGCATCCCTCTCCAGCACAGGCTGCAGTTCCAGCTTGGATCTCTGAGCCTCAGAGCCAGGATGGGCTTCCCCTTGCCTGTGGACAATTAGCCAAAGCAGCAAAGAGCTGAATTTAGCTGTGGAATTCACTCTTGTGCCCCCTGCAGGTTCCGTGCCTGCCCTTCCTGCCTCTCCTCAGCATCTCCATCAACACTGTGCTGATGGCCCGGCTCAGCGCGGCCGCCTGGCTGCGGTACCTGCTCTGGATGGCTGTGGGTAAGCACAGCCATTCACGGGCTCCCAGAGCCGGCACCAGCCCATCTGGGTGGAGCTCGGGAGGTTTGAGAGCCCCGGGCACTGATGCT
Organism: Argya squamiceps; assembly: GCA_037834095.1. Lineage (NCBI taxonomy): Eukaryota > Metazoa > Chordata > Aves > Passeriformes > Leiothrichidae > Argya > Argya squamiceps. Next base: position 11,732,102 of record JBBMKD010000034.1, read on the forward strand.
GCTCTGAACGGTGGTGGGGAGGGAGGAGATGCTGCCCTTTGCTGCCCAGCAGTGGTGGGAGCACCGTGTCCTCCGGTATGTGGCCCAAAGGAAGGGGCGAGCACTTGGTGGCTGGGAGGGGAAGGAAGAGAGACAGTCCATACACACCCTGTTCTGCCCTTTCCCAGGTCTCCTCATTTACTTTGGCTATGGGATCTGGCACAGCACTGAGAGCCGGTGGCCAGCAGGGACAGGTCCCCGGGAGCTGCCGGGAAGCAGAGCTGGGGAGGTGGCCCTGGAGCCCCCTGGGACTGCCCTGTGCCCATCAGCTGCAGGGCAATAAAAGGGGGTGGCCAGTTCCTGAGTGCCTGGCTCCCTCCATCCTGTGCCCAGGGGGCAAGGAAGCCCCTTGGGCTGTGGGTCCTGTCCCACAGAGGGAGCCAGCCCTGCCAGAGCTGCAGGAGCTGCTTCCCCGAGTCTGGTGAACCTCCCTGAGCAACCCAAATCCTCAGAGCAACCCCTGCAGAAGGAGTTCTGTTTGGAGAGGATAAAGCACACAAGTGTTTTTGCTGCTGTTACTGGGCTGTAACTTTGTTTTTTGGTTTTTTTTTTTTTGAAACCTTTCCCTGCAGCCCCCCACAGGCCCCCTTGCCCTTGCCCACCCTGCTCCTTCAGCTGCTCACAATGGGACAGAGGCTTCTCATGCTGCCCTGACCTTCCATTTTGCCTGGGCACCCAGCCTGAACTGACCTATCATTCCCCCCATGACTGCCAAGGTACTGCCTGGTCCAGGCTTTTCCCTCTTCATAGTGTGCAAGTCCTTGTCTGCACTCATTTATTCCTCCTCCTCAGTTCCCAGTGTCCCCTTTCCCAGAGTTGGGCACATTCTTCCAAGTCCCACGCAGGATCTGCCTTTGGGGCACTGGGACGTGGTACCAGGTGTCCAGAGCAGGATCCCAGACCCCACCAGCCTCATATCCCTTCGTCCAGAAATCCTGATCCCCTGAGCCATAACCAGGCAGGATTTGCTGGGGCATCCCCTGCTTTGGTGCTACAGCACCTGGGGGAGGCACAGATGATGTGTGGAGCAGAGGATGCCCTGGCAGGACACAGCTCTGACACAACAGGCTCCCCCATTTCCCCCTCTGGCCACCCCATGGAGGTGTGTGGGTCAGAGCTGGACCCCACATCCACGTTGCCTTCCTGGCTGCCCGTTCAGCTGCTCTGTTCCTGATAAGGGTCAGCACAAAGGACGGAAGTGGCTGCTGCAGTGGCCCTGATGCTGGGAGGGTCTGGGTCTGCCCTGAGCTGGGAGCCCATTGAAATGAAGGAAAAGAGGGAAGGAGCAGGAAAATGGGGATTGGCCTTAAGGGCCTCATCTGGAGCTTCCTTGTTGAGTCTTTGTGGTGCCAGCTCCCACCCTTCCCCTTCTGTATGGGGTGTGGAGCACGCAGCCCCACTCTGGGATGATCCAGCCTCCCAAACCACTGACATGGGATTCCTGAGGTTGCTGCTGCTTACAGATGTGTAATCCTTGCAGCCAGCAGCACACACACACACAATCACACACACACACAGGTACAGCCCTGGCTAAACAGCCCTGGGGAGGGGACAGGCCTGTGACAGCCCCAGGGCAGTGACTCCCACCACACTCGTGCACCCAGGGGAAAGTGCTCGTGTGCATCCAGCCCTGACCCGCAGCCATGCTGGCAGCACCTTCCCTGATGGGGATGGATTGGATGGAGCAGAGGGATGTGACCTGCCAAAGCCTGATAGCCCCTGGGAGGATGCTCTGCTCCCTGAAAGTGCAGCTCCAGCCTCTGTCCAGCTTTTGGAGGAGAAGATGGGGCTGGTGGTGCTGCTGATGGGCAGCAGGTAGGGCTTGGTGTCTTTGTGGCAGTGAGCTGGGACATGCCTGAGCTGCAGGAGCAGTACCTGGCAGACACCTGAAGGTGCAGGAGGTGATGGGAATAGGAGGGCATGGGTGGGAGCCCTGCCTGCTGAGGTTAACACCGTGTCCCCAGTGCCCTCCTCATCCTCCCGGTGCTTGTCCCCATCCTGCCCTAGTGGCCTCCTCATTGTCCTCATGCCCTGGGGCAGCACTGGTGCTGTTTATACTTAGAGCCAAGCGCTGGCTCAGAACCTGCCCAATGCAAGTCTGCATGTTCTAGCTGACCCCTCTCCCCCCCAGACAGCCCCTCACCACAGGAAGGGGTGCAGGGACTGCACGGGTGGGAGGCCAGAGTCCCTCTGCAGCCCCACTCGGGCTGGGAAATGCAGGGATAAGTGTTCCGTGAAATGCTCCATCCCTCCGGTCCGTGAGGCGCCCCGAGGGCTCGGCCAGCCCGGAGCCCTGCCCCGGCTGGGGGGCACTAGTGACAGCAGCCCTGGCCTCACAGGGCCGCGGGGAAGCCCCGGCAGTCCCCCGGTGCTACGTGGCGATGAGGGGCACCTCGCCGGCGGCCACGGGGAACGGGGTGCCGTCCCCCGCGTTGAGCACACGGTACAGCAGCTCCTCCTTCTCCCGGCGAGCCTGATCCAGCAGCTGCGCCTCCTTCTCCAGCGCCCCGCGGGCGGCCTGGAGCTCCTCGGACATCTGCCGGCGGGCGGAGGGCACGGGCTGCCGGAGCCGCCGGGCAAAGCGCCCGCCGGCCCCGCTGCTCCCCGCAAAACACCCGGTGGCAGCACACCGCTGTGTTCCCGCACTGCCACCCGTGCCCCTGCATCGGAGATGCCACCTGTGCCCCGCATCGGAGATGCCACCTGTCCCCTGCATCGGAGATGCCACCTGTCCCCAGCATCGGAGATGCCACCCGTGCCCCACGGGGGTGGGACCAGCACTCACCTCGCCATGACCAAGTGGTTCTGGGTGCGAACTTGCAGGTCCTCGTTCTCCTGCTGGAGGGTTTTCACCTTCTCCTCCAGCAGAAGGTTCCTCTCCTCCTGGAATGGGGTGTGAGGGTGAGGAGAGAGCTGGGAAGCATTTCTGAGCCCCCTGCTTGCCCCATTTTGGGTGAAATTCTGGCCTGGGGGCATTGCTCCCACATACCCTCCCCATACCAAGAGAGGAAATGGGCTCCATCCACCTTTGCTCCAGCGGCAGTTTCTGGGCAAAATTTGGGTGGGTAGAGGAGCTGAAAAGAGGAAAGCCCACCTGTGACCCCCCTTTCAACCCACCACGGTCTCCAGGTGCAGCAGCTTCTTGTCCAGGCCGTGGATGTGCTCGTTCTTCATCTCGATGACGAAGTGCAGGCTCTCCAGCTCTTGCTCCCAGAAGGGGCTGGGGCTCCCGTGCTCCTGCAGGGCCATCACTCGTGTCCAAGGGACCTCAACACCTCCCCAGGACTGGCTTTTTTCCCCCCTGGTTCCAGCCCCACCCTGCCAGAGTCCATCAGTCCCACCCTTGGCTTTGGGTGAGCACCCCACAGCAGGTCCCCTCCCTGAGACCCCTCCCTGCACCTGGATGTGCTTCCTGTAGTCTGTCCTCAGGAGTGACTCCTCCACCCGCCTCATCCTGTCCTGGAAGGATTTCAGCTGGGAATTCAGTGCCTGAATTGTCTCCTAGGAGAACCAGGGAAGAAGCAGAATGAGAGGTATCTGGGATTTCTTTCTGAGCCTGGGGGCTGTTGGGCTGTGGTACCCAAATAACACCAGGGCTGGAGGAGCTGGCATGGTCTGTGAGCACACCAGGGACTGAGGTGGCCACTGAGGAACATAGGGCACCATGGCAGAACCAGCAGATGGTCCTCAAGCCCTCCACAAGCCCCCCCTCCCCAGGGATTTCTCTGGTGGTACCTGTAAGGCTGCCTCAGACCTGTGGTGGGACTCTGTCAGCAGCAGCTTCTCCTGCTCATGTGCTCCCTGGAGCTCTGTGGGGGAACGTGATCTGAGTGCCACCAGTGTGGGGACAATGGGGCAGGCAGCAGGCCCCACCTGAGCCCCACAGTGCTGGAGAGCAGGGAACAGCATCCCAATGACCCCACAGGCAGCCAAAGGGACACTGGCAGTAGCAGGAAGAGGGGAGGGCAGGGAGCCCTGGCACACACCTTGCAGGGTTTCCGTGTGCTCTCTCCTCAGGGCATCAAGCTGCTCCTTCAGCTCCAGCTCTTTTCTCTTTTCCACCTGGGAAGGAGTTGGATGAGAGATCCCAGTGTAAGGGATGTAGAGCTTCACTGCTCTGGGCTTCCTCAGCCTTTCTTAGAGCCGTCCTTTTCCCAAAAATGGGAGAGCCCCACCCAGCAGGTGCCAGGGAAGACCTGGCTGGTGACACACTCCATGCCCAGGTGCTGCCTCCAGCTGCACCAGCCCTTCCAGCTGACCTGGATCTCATTGTCCTGGGAGATGCTCACAGTGCCTGCCTGGCCAGCATCCTGCAGCTGCTCCTTCTCCTCCTCCTGGCCTTGGAGGAATCTTGCACTGTCTGTCCACTCCTCTGGCCGTGCTGCCTTCTCCCCATCCTCAGGAAGCAGGGAGGCATTGGCTGCAAGACAAACACGGCTGAAACAGCACTGCCTGCCTCCTGCTGTCAGGGCTGCCTGCACATCCTGGGTAGCTGAACCTGCCAGTGCCGTGGGCTGGGTTCTGCACTGCCCTCTTCCCTCTGGAGAAATACCTCCCTCCATCTCAGTGGTCCAAATTAGCACTAATTGGGGTGATGCTGGCAGGCTCAGAGAGGACACAGAGCTTGTCAGGACTCCTGTTCTGGGAATGACCTGTCTGACTGAGAGGAGGGGATGCCCTGTTTGCCCTCCTGCACCAGCATGCACCTACATCATCCTCATTCTCCCTGATGCCATGCTGGGGGCCATTCACTGCTTCCTTAATATCACTCTGACAAAGCAAACCAGGGGGAAAATGCATTTTTTGCTCACCATTCTCTGTCTTCAAGGCCGAGAGCTCCTGGGAAGCTGGTCCCCTCTGCTGCTGGGCTTTTAGCTGTCTCTGGCAGAGAGAGAGGGGGCTGGAGCAGGGAGGGAACAGAGGGGGGCAGGTGGCTGCAGGCCGAGAACACCCTGCACTGAGCCTGCATCAGCTCTGCTAGAACACAGATCCTTGGGGAGCAGTGATCCCTCCCCAGCCCCCTGCCCTCTCCCAGCCCTGAGCACCCATGGGTGTGCATGTACTGCCCATCAGGCAGCCTCAAGCTCATGCCAATTCCCTGCATCCCAGACAGTTCACCATGTACCATTCAGCTGGAAAACCTGGGGTGTGCTCACAACATCCCGCTGACATGGTGCTGGTGCAAAATGGGCTCCAGCAGCAAAACATTTGGTGGAGGAGAGCAGACAGCACTTGGCAGGGCTCCAGCTTTGGCACTCCCTCGCCACCCTCCTCCTGTCCTGGGATGCTTAGCTCAGTCTGCTCCCTGGCACCTTACAGCCCCCCCAAACACACGCCTCTGCCAGGGCCTTACACAGATGGGCTTTGACACAGCTGGAGCAGGAGTGAGAAATGAAAAATAACCATAAATCCGAGGCGATCCAGCCCCTGTGCAGGGCTGGCAGCAGGCGAGAGCAGGCGGCGGCCAAGCAATGACCTCAGGAGCGCAGGAATGCGCCGCACGGCCCCGCGCTCCCGCACGCTCCCCTGCTGCCACGGCGCTGAGATAACCCAGAGCCGGGAGCTGCCTCCAGCAACACAGCTCCGTGGGATGCCTTCCAGCCCTGCATGGGTTTAATTTAGTCACTTGGAGGGGAGAAGAAAAAAAGAAAAAAAAAAAAAGAGTGGATATATTTTTATCAGTTGCTGAAAGATAGAAGGAAAGCTCATATGCTCTCAGGGCTCGGTCTCGCTGGCAGAGGGTAAATCTGGTCCCTGATGCCCATCACTGAGCTGAGCTTCTGGTTAGGGCATAGATGTGTGAGGGGTGAGAAAATTCACCTGAAGACACGCTGCTGCTCTCCAGAGCTGCCCTAAAAACACCGATCCCTGAGGAAAGCGGCCCTGCGGGGAGCCGGGGACCCGCTGTGCCGGCCGCTCCCCGCTCGGCCCCGCGCACAGTGGCGCGGCCAAACACAGCCCGGATTAGGGAGCCTGGCTTGGGAAAAAAGCACGGGAAAGCAAACAGACGTCCTTGTCTCCGCCTCCCCTGCAGCCCCCCTTCTGGAGCTGGAGGGAGGCGCAGTTCCAGAGCGCAGGAGAACTCCAAGCCTCTGGGAAGCCACGGCTTTATCTTCCCTTCTATGGCATGAGCAGCCGCGGCGTTGAACGTGGCCCAGGCGAGGAGGCACCCGGCAGTCAGAGTTCGCAGGGCTTGTTCTCCTTGTCCATGTCCCCTGAAAGCGTGGGGTGCCCTGGGATGCTGCTGAATCCTGGCACACCTACTGTAAAATGTCCCCAGGAATGCCTGTCCCCTGACACACCTCATGCCGGTGTGCATCTCCCTGGTATTTAACGTACCCATGTCCTGTAATGGGTTTTTAAATCGGGGAATGGGGGGCAAGGGGAGAGATGATTGAGAGTGGAGGCTCTGCAGTCCTGAGGGCATCATAGGAGTCCCAAAAGGCCTCATCCCCTAGACTCACACCCCATATCCCCCCTTTTTTTCACTGCAACAAAGCAAAGGGTGTGTAGGAGGACTCTCCTGACACAGGGGGGTGATGCAGACCTCAAGGGTTTTGGATGATCTCAGCAGAGCTGAGAGCAGGATGCTGTCACCACCTCCAGGAGGGACCCCAAACCCCCAAACCAAACCACCTCTGCTGCATTTGTCCTGCTCACTGGCAAAAGTGATGCCTAAGGACTGAGAGCTCAGGGCTGGTCACCTCCATAGCACAGGCAATGTCCCCAGCACAGACCCAGGGAATCTTCACCTCTCCCCCACACCCCAAATCCAGCAGGATGGGACCTCAGAGCCCCTCAGACTCTAAAGGAAGATGATTTGAGACACCTGCACTGAACTCAGAAATAGCTGAAGCGAGCAACAGGTTCACCAGCATCAACAGACAAATCTAAACACTTGCCCTGAGGCTACAAGTCAGGCACCTTCCTACCTCTAGGAGCAATTAAAATAGCGTCTAGAGCTTATTTTAGTCATAAGCACTCAATTGTCCTTTGGGATAAAAGCTCCACCTCTGGGGTGAACAGCAAAAATTTGGCCCAAAGCTCTGAAATATGGAGGGACTTTCCATTGCCACTTCCAGAGAAGCTTTGTGGCACTCGAACCTCTGGTATTGCCTGGTGCATTTTGAAGAGCTGGAAAATCATCCTGGAATCCACTGTGTGTGGAAGGAGCAGGTTGGGAATTGCTCCAGCTGGAACAGCTTTGACCAGGGGAAGAAGCAGCCTGATACATCCTGCAGGTGGGGGCCATCCACAGTGTAGCTTATCCTGTAAGGTCTGAGAAACCTCTGCCAAAAATACCTTCCAGCTATGAAAAAACCAAAAGTATCTACATTCTTAGAACTAAATATTTCTAATAGTCTGGAGCAGAAATGTTTATGGATGGATTAATAGGGATTTCCAGCAGGACCTGAGTCATCTCCAAGGGTGCTGGGGTGGGGAGCACCAGGGCAGAGCAGCTGGCACAGTGTGGGCAGCCGAGGTGGCTGCAGCCTCTGCTTCAGCTCTTAGCGTGAGGTGTGGTTTTGGGCTGTATTTTTCTTCCTCTTTTCCTGTTTTACAAGTACATTAAGCAATTCAACCATGCAACCTAGCAAAGGAAATCACAAAGAGTCAGGAAATGAGTATTTAAATCCTGACTCTGCTCCTGGGGAGGAGGCTTTGCTTTGTGGCTGTGGAGAAGGGGGCCAGGATTTGGTCCATGACCATAACACCTCCCAGGAGCTGCAGCAGATGCTCAGTGCTGCCAGAGCAATGCTGGCACAGGTCCGTGGGACCTGTCTTTAACCCTGCTGCTGTCTTTCCTCCAGTGATGGTGATGGCTGTGTTAGGAGGTGATTATCACCTCTCCTACAGTCAGATCTGTGCCGAAGACCGTAGGCAAACACTTCACACTGTTGACAGCCCCGAGTTTTGCATTCTGACCCTTCCCTGACTCCTGGTGCTACCTCAGCTCCTAGCACTTCAAAATAAATTCTCCCCAGCCCTGGAAAGCAGCCAAACCTCAGCCCTGACCTTTTGGGAAGGCAGCTTGGCCTCTCTCACGCCAGGTCACACGAGTGGTGATTGTGAGTGGCCAGGCATGGGTGGATGGAGCTGAAGGGGAAGGAAACCCCAGGGACAGTGCCCGTAGCTCAGGGCTGGGTTCTCTCTGTGCCTCACTTATCACCCTGCTGCCCGCAGACTGGTGCCAGGGAAGGATGAGGCTGCCAAGGCACCTCCCCCAGGGCACACAGTGGCTCCTAGCATGTCATCCAGCCAGCCCAGAGACAGCTCCTCAAGGTCACTTCAAACCTGGGACTGGCCTCAAAAGCCTCTGCAGCCCCCAGCCCCATCACAGTCCCCAAAGCCATGACCTGCACATGGCTTCTGGCTGGGCTTTCCCCTGAGGTTTGAAGTCTTCCCTAACCCCAAGCAACCTTAAAGGACCAATTCTGCAAGTCCACCCATCAGCAGAGGGAGGTGAAGGTCTCCCATCCTGCCTTTTGGCACTCTGGACATGAGAACATGGGCAGGAGAGGCCCCATGCCTGCCCTTATGCCTTTTAGCCATAATGGGGATTTTAAGTGCTACTTTCAGAATGACTTTCAGTCACGGCAGCAGGGCTGTTTTATGGGTAATGACTGTTGGTGAGCAGTGACACAGGGCTGAGCTGAGGAGCTCGAGAGCAGGCAAGTGCAGGAAGGGAGGCATCTGCAGGCAAATGACAAATTTCCGTGTTTCAGTGAATGTGGGGCTCTCAACACGTGGGGCCTTGGGGCTGTTGTTTCTTCCTGTCCTACACCCGTTCTTGAGAGTTCTCAGAGGCACAAAACAGCTCAGAAATATCTGATCTTATGACATAGCAAAGAGTGGGATTTTTTCCATGATGTGGAGAAGCAACCAAGCCTGCAAGTGCTGTAAATAAAGGCACTTGTTGGCTGCAGGGCTGTGTGAGCTCCGTGCCTGCTCCCCCCACACATCCAGCAGTGGCTTCTGTGGTCCCAGGTGGCTGGACTCTCACAGCTGGATGTGCTGGGGCCACGGCAGCACCACGGGGCCTTTCTGCCTCCCCTCCTTCCCCTGCCACTCTCCAGTGATCACAACACACAACACCAGCAAGCAAAGCACATCCAACAGCAAAAACATCTCCCGAGGTCAATGGTGCGGCACTGGGGCAGCATGAGCACATCAAAGAATAACAATAATAATGACAATCAGCAGATAATTTCAGAGCTAGCCAAAGAGCTCTTCAGTACAGAGCAACGTGCTGAGATCTGGGGGGACTCGGAGTGTTCCCCTGCAGGAGTGATGCCTTCAGCACAAGGGGACACAACCTTTGGGACGAGGGAGGATGCTGTGGGAGGCTGGCAGAGGTCTACCTGGGGTAACCCATCCCTGTCTTCTATGGGACCAGCATTTCCAACAGGCATCATCATCCCAGATGCTGCACCCCCTTAATTATAGAATTCCCCTGATGTCGGTGTGAGCCTGGAGAGGGGCAAGACAGTGCAGGAGGATGGAGGCGGGCGGGTGGCTGCCAGCTTTCATTGTCCCCGCTGCCACCTCCCCCACCACAGTGCCGGTGGGGTCCCACGCAGCCGGGGACAGCCACACCGCCCGGCCCCACCGCTCCCCGGGGCAGGGGGAAACCCACGCCGAGTGCTCCCACACCCCTCGTCCCCAGCAGTGCAAACAAAACTCCCCGCAAACATCAGCCCCACGCGAACCCCAACTCCATCAAACCCCGACAACGTGTACACTCGGTCCCATGAGAGCCCGACCCCACGGAGCCCCGACCCCACGCGAACCCCGACCCCGAGCGAAGCCCAGCCCTAGCCCAGCCCAAAATCCCCCGCAGCCGCTACCTCAGCACCGACGGGGCAGCAGCGCAGGGCGCTGCCGGTGCAGCCCATGGAGCCCCGGCGGGACCCGCTGGCTCAGCCGCGGGGCGCGGGGCGCGGCATCCCCCTGCGAGCGGCACCGGTCACGGACGGGACGGGATGAGCCGCCCCAGCTGGCAGGCAGAAAAAAAAAAAGTAAAAAAAAAAAAAAAAAGTAATAAAAA
>JBBMKD010000034.1:11753050-11894017 GCA_037834095.1 Argya squamiceps
CCGGCGGGGCCGGGCGGTGCGGGGCGGCGGAGAGGTGCGGCACCGGCACCGGGACTGGGGCCTGGGGGGGACAGCGACCGGGGGGCTGGGGGCTGTCAGATAGGGCTGTCAGCTGTCTGTCAGCCGCCTGTCAGCCTACTGTCAGCCCGCGGCGTGCCCAGAGACCCGAGGGGCGCGGTGGATGCGCGGGGTGCCGGCAGTGCCGCCGTCCCGCGTGGGTGCTCGGGGCAGCCTGGGCGCGCTGGCAGCACTCGGGGCTCCAGGGCCGCGTTGGCAGCCCCTGTGCATGGGCGGGTGCTCAGGGCTGGGGGTCCTGATAGCTGACATGGGTGCTGGGGATGCTAGAGGCTGACATGGGTGTTCCGGGGCGTGCTGGAGGTGTCCTGCATGAAGGCCGGCACTCCATGGGGCTTCTCTCGGAGTGACCGGGCGTGCCGTGCGGTGTAGGGGACACAGCCCTCGATGTGAGGTGCTGGGAAGGATGCGGGATGCTACGTGGCACTGGGAGGGTGCAGGGAGCCCCACACTGGGCAGCACAGCCTGGCTGGGGTGGGAGCTGTGGAGGCTGGTGGGGTTTGTGCCCAGCAGCCTCCTTGTGGGGAGAAGCTGGGCTGTGGGAACCAGGCCATGCTTTGAAACATTGCGAAGGTGAATCTGGGGGTTCTCTGGAGCTGTGGGAGCACAGGGACAAGAGGACTGATACCGTGACTGGGAGGTGTCAGGCTGGCATGGACATGGTGGCCTGGGGAAAGGGGCTTGTCTGTGACCTCCCTTCAGACAGGGCAGGGGGATCTGGCAGCCCTGGCCCTCCCTTGTGTCGCACTGAGGTGGGTTATTACAAGTATTGCATTGGAAATGAAGGATTCAACACGCGTGGTGGGAGTTTTGCTGTGAAGCTCACTTTTCCAGAAGATTTCCTGATTTACACAAAGCCTCAGCTCAGCTGGGGAGAGCTGTCAGGGTCAGCAGCAAGTCGCTTCTTGCTTTTGACTTCTGGCATGAAGCAGTCACTGTAAGGGACAAATTGCTGTCACTACCCCGCTCACCCCCCCCAGCTTTCCTAAAAGGATGAAATTGCTTCTGTGTGTGGGTGGCAAAAAGCACATGAAAGTGGCTGAGGAGTTGGGTTTGAAGTGGAAACCGAATGTGGATGTTCCCATGTTTGCTGTTTCCAATGAAGAGGAAATGGCATGGTGGGGTTTTGCTTTGGTTTTAAATATTTGTTGTGTGGATGAGATGAGTTTTGCAGCTTTGTCTTGTTGGTTATGGGAGAGCAGAGTGCTCTCCCTGCTGCTACGCAACCTTTAATCCAGACACAAGGCAGGCAAGTCACGATGAATGCATTTCCCTGGCTCTTCAAAGAAGAAAGCAGACGGGCCTGCTTGAGAGGGGAAAAAAAAATCCACAGGGAGCGATCAGGCAGAGTGATGTCACCTCTTTGTGTTCATCTGGGAGTCATTGCTCTTGGGTGATTCTGATGTTGTGTGGGCCATCTTTTGGAAGGGTACCCATGCCCGACCCAGTCCTGCACCCTCTCTGCCCACTCTCCTTGTCCTCTACCAGCCCGTGGTGCTTGGCAGAGCCTCCCAGGTTTCTGTCCTGCCCCTTGGGCCTGTCATCATGACAAATAGCTTCTAAGGCTTTCCTTGTGTAAACTCCTGCTGCTGCTCTTCCTGGTCCCTGCCTCGCCGGATCGCCCTGCCTGCGGCGGAGCCGGTTCAGGACACCGCTGCGTGTCCCAGCTGTAAGGGAGGAGGCTGGGCAGGAGTGATGCATGCATGCCCTGCCTTTGGCTCTGGAGTGCCTGCCAGCCAGCCTCACTGCTGCTCCAGAGCCTGGTGTTCCATGGGACACGCTGCTGCTTCCTGCTGCTGGTGCTGCCTGGTGCCGCAGGAAAAGCAGCACCGCTGTTGTGGCCTGGATAACTGCTCCAGAACAGCTGGGATCTGCAGCATCCAGGCCTGGGGAAAAACCCTTGCTCCTTTCTGATCTCCAGGCTGGACCCTCCCAGTGGTTGCAGCTCTTGTTATCTGTGTAGCAGCCAGGTTTGCAGAGCTGTGCTCTGGGGAATGTCTGGGTGCTCTGGGGGTGAAGCAGCACCCGGGTGGGCTGGGCTGAGCATTCCCTGCACAGCCAGATGTGTTGGGCTGTGCTGAGGTTGTGTCTGGCAGGCACTCGTGTGACTTGGTGGGTGCATGAAGAGCTCTGGCAGGAAACGAGACAGTTTTTTGCAGTAGCAGCATTTCTCTGCTGCTTCCTCTTGCTCCCAGTTCTTTAGCAGTGCTGGGGAGTAGAATGGGGAGCACCAGGACTGCTGGGGCAGGTGTGGTGCCTGGGGCATGACAGCCCAGGGGAGCTGTGGGGCAGGGGCTGGGTCACCAGCCTGTGGTGCAAGAGCCTTACACATAATTTCCCTGCCTCTGGTGCTCCTTCCCAGTGGGTGTTCGGGGTGCTGGGTGTGGCATGTGTGGAAATTGAAACAGCTGACTGTTTTCCAGATAAAGTCATGAGGTGTGTGTCCTTGGTGAGGTTTGTGCTGGTGCTCCTGGCTTGCTGGACACTGTTGGAGTTTCTGCTGGAGCAAGAGGTCCAGGCTGTGCAAATTCTTCATCCTGGGAAGTCCCTTTTTCCCATAGGCACCTCCTTGGCTGTGAAACCTTTAGGGCAGGTGTTTTGCTGTCAATGCATGATCTGTGCTCCTCCCTGATGGGAGTATAATAAATTTTGTAAAAATTCTCTTTAATAAAAAGTCTTCAATAAGGAAAGAAAAAGGAAAAAAAAAAAAAAAAAGAGAAGTTAGGAAACTTTCCCTTCCCTGGCAAGAGCAAGCTGTTCCCTTGCAGCACACTGTGTGCCAGTTAAAAGCAGTTACACTTTCCTGGCCCGTCCATTTGACAGCCCTAGTCCCGAGTGCCTGAGCAGGGGACACAGTGCCAGCACGTCCCCTCCTACCCCACTGCCTGTGGTGTCACACTCAGCACCCTCAGAGCAGGGGCACGCAGCTCCGTTGCCTGACATGGAGTGTGTCACATCCAGACTCTGCCTTCGGGATCCTGACCCCGTTTTGTCTGGGTGTGCCCAAGACATGGGCACGAGCCTGAAGGGAGAGCCAGTGGGAATGTGACCTTAGGACATGCCAGCCCTGTGATTGCTTGGGCGTGAGCGTGTGGCTGTATAAAAGCCCTGCAGGAGACCTCGCTCCGGCAGCGCGGGCCGGTCTCTCTGCACCATGGCTGACCCCAAGGGGGCTGAGAACGGGGCTGTTGAGCTGGGCAGCCCTGATGGCACTGTCCCCACAGGGACCATGTCCACCCGGCGCCTCCGCAGCGAGGACTACAATGACTACAGCTCCACGGATGTCAGCCCCGAGGGGAGCCCTCCCGACGGCATGAACGGCTTCGCGCACCCCGAGTCCTACCAGCGCTTCGGGGAGACCAATGGCACAACGTGAGTGGTGCTCCCCTCTTTCCTCCTCCCTGGGCTGGCCTGGCACTGGGGAGGGGGGAGGAGGTCGTGGTGGCTCCCTGCTGGCTTTGCTAGAGGATGGTGAAGCTGTGGTTTTATGGGGAGTTCTTGTGAGGGTGATGAGGGCAGAGCTGTGGTCCTGCGTCTGTGGGTCCAAGCGAGCAGCTGCCCCAATGTTGCTCTTTGCTCCCTGGGGAAGCTGGGCTTGCTGGCAGTGGGCAGTCATTGATGCTTTTCCCAATATTTTCCCACTCTACCTTTGTTCAATGGAGAAATCTGGGAAGCAAACTGCATGCCCAGATTTAGAGGATATGTGGGCATGTTGCAGCCATGTTTGGGGGGCTTCCTTGTGCCCAGGTGTGTAAAGGATTCTGTCTTTGCCTGGCAGAGACTGATCCCTTCAAGTCAGAGTCATTCCTTGTGCAGCTCCTTGGTGCTGGGCTGTGCTTCTGCTGGGTTTTGTAAATACCCACCCCAAATCTGTTTTGTTGTTTTTTGGTTTTTTTACTCTTTGCTTTCACAGCCAGCTGGGTCCCAGCTGGCTGAGCTGGTTCAGGGGATGGGATGGTGACCTCCATGTGCATTCCCTGCAGCAGTTCAGAGCTGCTGTAGACCCTTAACAGGATAAGCTGTGTGTGGGTGTGGACACCTGATGACAGTGACCTCTGCATCTGCTCTCCCTCAGGTGGTACCAGACCCTGATCCATCTGCTGAAGGGGAATATTGGTACAGGGCTGCTGGGGCTGCCTCTGGCTGTGAAGAATGCTGGCATCCTGGTAAGGCAGCTGAGCCCTGCTGTGCTGGAGCCTGTGGGGCAGCTCACAAAGCCAGTGTTGGGGGTGTTGGGGCTTGAGTCCCTGCCCAGTCACCTCTCAGTGTTTGGTGACTTGCACCTGTTTGCACCCCGAGCTCTGTGGCTTTGTTTCACTGCTGAGGCTGTTCCTGCTGCTCCTGCATTGTTGCTGCCTGGTGTGGGGGAGTTCAGTGTGTGAGCTGGGCCTGTGGTTTCCTCTGCTTGGGGTGAGGCAGGACACTGTGTCCAGGCCGTGACCTCTTCATCACCTGCATAGTAGAAATGTCAAGATAGTTTGGAAAACAATCCTGGAAGTGCTTTGCTACACCCAAACTGCCCCAACTTGCTTATTTTACATCATTTCTGCCAAGCTCGTGGCTCTATCAGGTTACTTGGTCCTGGGGTGCTGGTTCCTGGGTGCTGCACCAGAGCTCTGGTTCAGCCTCCAGTGCTGTTTGCACTCACCCAGCCCGTGGAATTCTGTCTGGAAGGGGAGGTGCTGTGCAGCTCTGCCTTTGGCCATCAGAGTGCAGCCTTCCCCCTCTCTTCCCTGCAGCTGGGTCCTCTGAGCCTGCTGGTGATGGGAGTCGTGGCTGTGCACTGCATGGGCATCCTGGTGAAATGTGCCCATCACTTCTGCAACAGGTAAGGAGCAACTCCCCTTCCCGGCCCTGCAGCTCCTACACTTCTTCCCTCTTGCCCAAAAAACCCTGGGGTTTTTCTGAAGCCCCTCAGCAGCAAGTTGCCCACGCCAAAGCCTCAGCTGGGAACTGCTCTTCTTTTTCACAGGAACTGTTTTCCTTTTAATGTCACCATTTGCTTTGGGAACCAGCAGACAGGGCTGATGTGATGATCCTTCTCCCTTCTCTGGACAGGTTCCAGAAGCAGTTTGTGGACTATGGAGGTGCTGTGATGTATGGGCTGGAGGCAGCTCCCAGTGCCTGCCTGAGGACACATGCCATCTGGGGAAGGTACTGCTCTGCTGCCCCAGGCAGGGACTTGTCTTTGTGCCCAGCATGTGCTGCAGCTGGGACAGAAGAGCCTCTGGTCACTGGGCTGTGTCAGCAGATAAGTACAAGTGACATAAAATGCTTGTTTGGCTCACCTGCCCTGAATGCTCAGTGTCCCCCAGGGGGTAATGCTGAGATCTTTGATCCAGTACTGTCCCCAGCCAGGTGTGACTTACACTAAATGCGTGGGATAACTAAGTCTCCACAGCATAACAAAGGGGTGAACAGGGTCTTGCAGTGCTGGCCCATCTTGCTAAACGTGGAACATGTCCAGTGGCTGCTCCCTGCCCTGTGAGTGTCCCACATTACATCACACAGATCATTGCACTGATCATCAGGGGATGGGATCATTCACCCCTTCCTGGGTCCAGGGAGTGTTGTCTCCAGCTCTGACAATTCAGCAGCAGACTCTGTGCAGATGCTAAACCCAAAAAGGAGACTTTTCTCCCGAGGCTGGTCCTGACCCTGTGGAAGGGATGGGAGGGGGAGACTGGAGAGCCTGAGATCTGTGAGGCTGGGTGGAGAGAAGGTCCTCTCTCTTAATCACAGAGAAGTGAGCTGGGTGTGCTCTGACCTGCACACCCCAACCTAGAGGAGAGCAGCATCCTTGCACTGTGCAAGTGCAACCCAAAGCAGCCCAAGTGGGCTCTTATTTCTGTATGATCTGGCTGACAAATGGTGTTCTTTTGCTTTGCAGGCGGATAGTGGGAGTTTTCCTGATCATCACTCAGCTGGGTTTCTGCTGTGTGTACTTTGTCTTTCTGGCGGACAACCTGAAACAGGTTGGACTCACACCTCCTTCATGAGATGGGGGGAGGTGAGAGGGTGTGAAGGTGCTTGGGTTGCTCTTAGCTCCTGTGTCCTGTGGCTGTTTTACACCACCGGTCTGATTTCTGTGAGATATGCTGCTCAGAAAAGTCCACTCTCTGCCCAGTTACTTTGGAGGATTGGTTTTCCTGTTCAAGCAGAGCAGGTTTTCCTGAGAATCTCTGTGATTTTGCAGAGGTGCAGGAGGTGTCCTGTGTTACCCAGGAAAAGTGGGGCCATACTTAGTGAGGGAACAACAGGAAAGGGATGAAAGCAGAGGGACTGTGCCCTTTCTGTCCTGTCCCCCTCAGTTAATTGGTTCATTGGTGTCAATGGCAATGTGTCAGTCCCAGGACCTGCTGTGAACCTCTCTTCCCCCTTCCTTGGACCTGTTTGCATTCCAGTTTCTTTCCTCATCCTGTGGCTCTGAAGCTTAATTACATCTTTAGAGAAAGAGTTTCTTCCTGCCAGGCCTTGGGAGGAAATAAACAGAAACCCTGAACCACTGGGCTGGCTCCTGTTCTGTAAGAAACTGGGAATAATGAGTCCCCATTCCCAGCCTCTGCCAGCTCAATGCCTTGCAGGCACTGCTCAGCTTTTTTCCCCATGTGCTCCTGCTCTGCTCTGCTCTTGCAGCAGTGGTCTGGTCACTGCCACCATGGCTGTGCCCTTTATCTCCTCTTCAGTGAGGGCCATCAGCTTCAGAGGGGGCTCCTGGGGAGCAAGGAGGGGGTCCCTCCAGTGTGAGACCCTTCCTCTGCTCCTGGAGCAGCAGCTGAGGAGATTCCCATTGTGGGGTGGCAGGAGGAGTAAACGGGTCAGCACTGGTGATCTGACACCACCAGCCCCAAGAGCAGGAGGGACCAGGGTGTGTGCAGGTGGAGCAGATCCCTGCTCCATTTTAAGGTGGGCTTCTTTCTCTTCAGCCCCTCACAGCAGAGACTGAAGGCTGTCTCAAGCCTCAAGGGAAATCTGCAAAAACCTGCAAATCCACACCATTTTTTTTGGCCACAGGTGGGAAATGGCTTTGGAATTTTTTTTTGGGGTGGGGAGAGGGGAGTATTGCTTGTTTCTTTTTGTGGTGAGGATTAGCATGTTAGGTGGGGAGTCATGGTGCAGGTGGTACTTTGGGCGAGGTGCCACTGTGTTGGGCAGGGCTTTGGTTTGGAAAATGGAGCAAGCCATGAAGAGGCAGGGCAGGCTGGGGCTTGAGCAGCACTGCCCCATGGGTGCATGGCCCTGCACTGCCCTCTCCCACAGAGGATGCTGGTTTACACAGAGTTCTTCAGCCTCTCCTCTGGGGCAGGACTTGCTCTGGAGCAGGTTAAAACAGTTTTCAGGCTACTCTTTGCTGCAGTGACTGGACACAACCTGGTGTCTGAACCAGCTTGGTCATGGTAGTATTGGTAATTCAGTGAGCCCATGTTCTTGGGAGGGATGGCTCAGCCACCTGGTTCCTGGGCCTGAGCTACCTCAAGAAGTGAGCACAGGGCCTGGAGTGCCTTTGGAATGGAAGACCCCAAGGAAAGGATGATTTGTCATGAAGAAAGTGAACTTGGGGGCCAGCAGTCATTTCCAGATGTCCTTACACGTGAACAGGGTGCTGGGTAACTGAAGGACTGTGTGACTTAGATAACAACTTGGTGCAACAAGAGGAAAAGGACCTTTGGAAATAGCAGTTAGTGCCTCTTTCCTTTCATCTCCGCTGACCTCGTGGGCAGTGCAGACATGCAGCCTGTGCTCTCTGCTCTCTGTGCCTGGCTGCTGAGTCCTCCTGCTTGGTGAACCTGGGCTCAGGCAGGATTTCCTGTCCTGGGTCAGGTGCCATAGCCAGTCCCACCTCTGCCCCCTGCAAGATAACAGGGATTTGCTTCAGAACTATCTGAAAACACTTTATTGATTTGATTTCAGTCAGCTAGCTGTGTTTGAAGTGAGTTGTTGGAGTACTCTGACCCACCTGGGATGGGCTGCTGAGGTCCTTGGCTTTTAGACCTGAGTGATGGGGTTCACCAGGGCTTCCTGTGCTTCCCCAGGTGGTGTCTGCTGCAAATGGGACCACCAATGACTGCAGCTCAAACAGGACAGTGGTGATGACCCCCACCATGGACTCCCGCCTGTACATGCTTTCCATCCTGCCTTTCGTGGTGCTGCTCACCTTCATCCAGAACCTCAAGGTCCTGTCCATCTTCTCCATGCTGGCCAACGTGGCCATGCTTGTCAGCCTTGTTGTGATCTACCAGTACATTGTCAGGGTAGGTGCCATGGCTCCCCTCTCTCATTTCTGTGCTGTCCCATGTTTTGGCAGGTGGAGGGAGCTCACCAGTGGGGTGTTTGGATGCTGTGGGGTACTGCTTGTTCCTGTGGGCATGGTGGTTCCCTCTGCTCTGCAGGGCTTTCCCTGCAGCAGGGGGCTGTGACAGGGACTGATGGGAACAGGCCAGGTCTTCCCCATCCTCCATGTGCCTGAACTCTGCATGGGCTTTTTTCCAGGACATTCCTGATCCCAGAAACCTGCCTCTGGCAGCAGCCTGGAAGACCTACCCTCTGTTCTTTGGCACTGCAATCTTTGCTTTTGAAGGCATTGGTGTGGTAAGTCTGGGCGTGTGGCAGTGGGGCTGCTGCACAAGAGGCTCAGCTCTGCTCGGACTTGCTGCAGCACCTGCTCTGCTTTGCAGCTGCAGACTGAACTTCTTTGCAGCTGAACTTCTCTGACAATAGCCCAAATTCTGGATGATGCTGTTAGCTTTAGCTCCAGGCTATCTCCTGGGTCAAACCTTGGTGCTTCCATCTGAGGCCGGAGGAGCACGTGCTCCAAACCTCAGGAGGTTGGTTGCTGCCTTGGAGGTGGCTTTATCTGGCAGTAGATTGGGGATCACACCAGCCTCTGCCTTGGGCTCTGCTGGCTGACCTGCAGATGAGGAATTGTCCTGAGTCTTGTTACCAGGCTGGATCCTGAAGTTGCCTCAATGGGAGGCCAAAAATTGTGGCATGAAAAGACGTGATCCGTTCCTTCCCACTCTGCTGTGGAGGCACCAAGATCTCCCTTGGGCAGCTGTGTGGCCCCAGCCTGCCCATGCAAATGGGCCCCTCATGCAAGATGCTGTAAATAGAGCAACTGTGTCTGTGAAAGAAGCTGGCTGGGTGGGTGGAGGGCTTAATGAACTCCCTAAGATGTTGTGGGTTGTTTCCGGGAGCTCCCTTCAAAGGAAGAAAAAACGTTTTCATCTCAAAGTATAAGCTGGCTGTGTAAACACAGGGCTGGAGAGGGCCAAATCCATTACAGGAGCTGTGTTTACTGAATGCTATGCCCTGGGCAGAGGGTTCTTGCCAGCACTGAGGCACAAATGCTCTCTTCCTTGCATGACTTGGAGGTGAGGGAGCAATTAAAAGTTATTCCTGTCCTGCCTTCTCACCAGATCTTCCACTGTGTCTCTTCTTGAAATCAACACCACCCAAGGACAGCTATAAAATTGTTTGCTGAAGGCCAATATTTAATGTTAGTAGTATAGAGGTGAGATAATTACCTCTGTCCTTCGTCTTTTTATTGTCCTGCCTGGTTGAAATCTGTCAAGACAAACTTGATAGCAGAAGAGAGTGTGTTTTGGTCTTTCCAGGATTTGCTGGGGAAAATAGAACAGTGTAAAATAGTGGCCATGGCTGTGCTGTTTTGGGGTGCAGAGGGTAATGCACCCAAGGTATGGGGTGGTTGGCATTGCCCCAAGACCCAGCACTGGGTACAGCTCCTGCCAAGGGCAGGCAGCAGGTCCCATCTTTAAGACAAAAGTGTGGGTGATGTGTTGGAGTCTTGCCATGCCAAGTTTGAAGGTCTCCAATGATCTAGAACTCAGATCTCCAGTATAGTTTTGTTTTCAGCTGGATTCTCCAGGCTCCATGTGGGACTATCCCGTCCCCTGGCACGGCGGGCTGTGCTTGGCCACGGGGCTGCCCCTCCTGCTTTGTGGGGCTGTGGGGTATAGAGCAACCTGCTGCTCTGTCATCTTCCTCCTCCTCTTCTCCCAGGTGCTGCCTCTGGAAAACAAGATGAAGAACCCGCGTCAGTTCCCCGTGATCCTGTATGTGGGGATGAGCATTGTCACCATCCTGTACCTCAGCCTCAGCGTGCTGGGCTACCTGCGCTTCGGGCCAGACATCCAGGCCAGCATCACCCTCAACCTGCCCAACTGCTGGTGAGTCCCTGGGGCCACTGCAGGGGCTGGGGGGTGAGGAATGAGGGGCCCAGACTGGCAGGTGGGAGAGGGGGACCTCACTCCTTGTGGGAGCTAATCTGGGTGAGCTTGAGGAACTGTGCCACAGGCAAACTTCAGGGAGTTTGACAAGGATTGTCGGATGCATGGGCTGGAAGAGGCTTGTTGCTGTATTGTCTGAGCCTGGTCTTGGAGCTCAGGCTGCTTCATCAGGGTCCCTGCTGGTCCCTGCCTGGGTAGGTGCAGCTCTTGTCTTTTTCTTGGAGCCTTGTGGCATCTTTTTGGGGCTCAGCAGTGCTCTGGCTAGCAGATATTGAACACAGCCCCCATGCAGCCTTACCAGAACATCACTGAATTGTGCAAAACCCACTTCTCTTCTTCAAATGCAGCACATGAAAAACCAACCCAAAGCTGTGAGCTCCCAGAGGGAATGAGATGCGACATCTTCATGTGTGGGCTGTGTTCCTTGTTTGCAGCCCTGGAGCTCAAACTCCCATTTCAGGGCTCCACATTGTGCCTGGATGTGGCTCATCTTGAGCCAGGGCTTTGCCTATGAGCACTGGTGCCATGAGGATACTCCTTCCTTCTGCTGGAGCTGAGCTCTGCAGCAGCCCCCCAAACCTGTCTGTCCTTTGGGATCTGGTGAAGCCTCTTGAGATGCTCCAGGTTCTGTCTGGAGCCCTGTGGCCTGACCCCATGCCTGCCTGTCTGGAAGGGTTGTTTCTCCTCTTGCCAGGGCTGGTGGCTGCTCAGTGTCATGGCTCCATAGTCATCCCCAGGAGAAATGCAGGCAGTTCTCTTTGATGGTCTCTGCTGGCTTGAAATCCTGCAAGAGACCAGGGTGAGACCTGGAGCTGAGAGTGCCTGTCCTCCACTTCAGCCCATCCTCTGTGCTCCTAGTAGCACCCAGCACCTTGCAGTGTGACTCACTGTCTCACAGTTGGAGTAAATTTGGGCAGGACTCAAGTTTTGAGTCACTGAGGCTTCCATGTGCTGTCCTTGTAGAGCTGCGCTGCTGGGGCTCTGGAGACAGCAAAGATTTGACAAAAATAGAGCCTGGTTTTGCTTTAATTGTTGCTGTGTGGGTTCCTTTTCAGTCTGAGTGCATGGATGTTCATTCATGCTGGGTCTGTGTAGTGGCTGCACTGCTGGGTGTTGGTGTTGGTGTGGTAGAAGATCCTGCTCCTGCCGAGAGCCTTGTCTTGTCCCCTGCAGGGCCTGGGAGCTCTGCCAGGTCCCTGCTCTCAGTGAGGAGGGATGGGGCTGGTGGAAAGATGTGCCTGTGTTGTAGGGAGGTCTGAATCCCACCATGCCAAACACAGGAGGTGTGAATCCCTTCTGCTCAGTAAACTCAAGTGTGGAGGGGATGAGATGCTGCTATTTCTCCTGGAGGTGGAAAGCAGGTCATTTCCAGGTGTGGGCTCTGCATGCCACAGCCTGCAATGACATCTGCTGACCTGAAATGCTGCAAATGGACTTCTGCAGGGAATCTCAGCTTTGTTTGCCCTGAACAATGACATTCCCTTAGAACAGGCCCTGATCTAATCCCAGAATGGGATTACTATGACCTGCCAGGCTGCAGAGAGAATAGTGCAAATCCATGTTTCTAGGAGTATCCACACCTTTAACTTCTTAAAGTTAACTGCTTTTCTGAAGGTAAAGTGTTTTAAAGTTACTTTCCTAAAAGTAACCATAGGGTTTTTTGGATAGTGAGAAGAGAAGAGCCCTTTGGAAGCAGTGTTTGGGGCGGCCTGGGCACATGCAGGGAAGGTGTGTTGTGTTCCTTGTCACTCAGCACACAGGACTCCTTGATGTTTGTGCATGTTGCCTCTTGGCAGTGGATGTTGGACTTGGAAATGGGTTATCTCACGTAAGGGCTGTGAGTTGAGATAAAGACTTTGCTACCACTCCTGTGGATCAAACCACAGGTGCTGGGTGAAGACTTGCTCCTGAAATGAATGTCTTGCCCATGGGTTTTCTTCTGGCAGTAAAAGGCTGGGCAGCAGGAGCTGGTCATAAGGGCTGTGGGTGAGGAGTCATGTGTGGGGTTTGCCTGGAGCCTGGGAGACAAAGCAAGGATTGTGGTGGAGGTGCTGCAGCCTCCCTTGGCTGTAGCCATTGCCTGGAGGTCTCTGGAGCAGATTTGGTGAGTGTTTCAGGAATCGTTGAGTTACAGGGTGACTAAGGACTTTCAGTCCCATTTCTCTCAAACCACAGCTTCCTCCAACGAGGAGTGCTGTCAGTTCCCAGTGCCCAGGTCTAACCACAGTGTCCAGAATACGGTGCTGCTGTGCAGAAATCCCTCCTTGCCTCCAAGGAAGGGTTGCCTCACTGCACCATCTGAAGGGTGAAGAAATGCTGTAGTGAGGGGGAAACTGTTGGGTTGCATATGGCCAGTTGAAGGTAGGCAATGACAGAGCTTGTGGTGCCAGGAGGATATTTCACTTCTTGCAGCCTTTTGGGATGGCCTAGCATGGCAATCTGCCTGAAGCAGGTGTTGCTGTGGGTGGCAGAGTGCCTCTCCAAGGCCCTGCATGGGCATGTATTTTCTGTGGATCAAGGGTAATGCTTGAATTCTTCTTATTGATATTTAAAAATGCCCTTTGATCTTATTGTCCTGGTTCCTGACCCGTGCAGGACCAGTACACAGCCTTCTCCTGTAGTTTTTTTTAGTAACAACTATTAATCTTGGATTGCCCTGGAGCACTTTATGGCTTTTATAGAATCCCTTCCTTGGGAATACAGTGATAAGATATGGCAGCCATGAGTCGTGGCTCCAGGCTCCTGTGCACGCCTGTGGCTGCCTGGGCACACTCTGGACTCTGGACATGACTTTGTGCTCAGTTTGCCTCTGGAAACTCAGGGTAATTCGGGTGGGAGAGGACACCATGGGATCACTGGGTCCTCTCACCTGCTCAGAGAAGGGCCAGCTTAAATGTTGAGTATCAGTAAGGACAGTGACTCCCTACCAATCCAGGCCCTTCACCATCCTTTGGAGATGCAGCTCTGTCCCATTGCACCTGGTTCTTCTGCTGTGCAGCTCCAAGAAGAGCCTGTTACTCTCTCCTCCATGCCCTCCTATTAGGCAGCTGAAGACATTAGTAACATCCCCTTTTAACCTTCTCAGCATGCTGAACGAGCCCAGGCCTTGTAGCCTCTTTTTGTGCATCATGCTCCAGCCCCAGCCATCTTGAGTGAGTACATCAGTGAGTAGCCTGCACTCAACTTGCTCTGCAGAGTAAGTCAGTGTCCTGTCCTGGGAGTCTCAGGGCTGGACACAATACTCAAGATGCACAAGCCCCAAACAAGAAAATAATCCCTTGATCCCTATCCTTAACCTCCTGGCTGTGCTTTTGCTAGCACAGCCTGCTTTGTGATTGACCTTCATCACTGCAGGGTCCTGTTCTCCTGGCCCCAGCCTTTCCCACATGTGGGAATTTCTGTTTGCACTTGAGCTTTGCCCGTGACATCACGTTGTTGCTCCGAGCTGTGTCAGCCATTTCCTCCAATTTGATCTTGCTTGGAATTTGCTGAGAATGTGCTTTGGGTCACTGAAAGCTCATCCAGGTCACTGATGGGGATATTTCCATGATTGCCCTTTGGCAATTCCTTGCTGGCAGCTCACTGTCCAGTATGTTCCTGGAAATGGATGCCAGGAGAACTTAACCCATACTCTTCTGGGGATTGAGGTGAGGCTGATTAGCCTGTACCTTCCCTCATCCTTCTTGAAGGTGGAAATTATCCTTCTCCCAAGGCAGCAGGAGCTCTCCCTGAGCACCCTGCTTTTTTAAAGATGATAAGGTGGCTTCAGGCTCCATCCTTGGATACATCTGGTCTGGTCCCATAGACTTGTGTAACATTCCATTCACTTAGGTGACCCCTAACTCCATCTGTGGGAAATGTTTGACTGTGCCAGACTCTGCCACTAGTGTTCAAAGCTGTCTTGCATGGGAATACTTGGATTTCTCTGATTTAAGGCTGTTGTAGAAGGTGGATGCTGAGACCCAGCATACAGACGGGCACAGGCCCAAGGGAGGTAGGTAGAGGGAAGGCAGGAGCCAGATGCATTCCTCAGCTTGGGTCCACCCCATATTTGCCCAAGTGGTATGGCAGGACCCGTGTTTCCTGCTTGGTTAGCATGTCTTGAATTGGGGAAGGGTTAGGACCATATGTGAGGTAACCAGATGTTACTTCTCTTTTGGAGAGGCTTTTTCTGCTGCTGGGAAGCTGAGGGCAGAGATGGGGCTGGGAGGTGCCTTTTGGTCACCTTGAGGGGCTCTCTCCTGCAGCCACACTGTATCACTGCAGGGTCTGGGACATGGTGGGATTTGACTTGGGGTGAGCCCGAGGTGCTGTGTGCAGCCTGTGTGCACTATGCCTTCCTTCTGCTCAGCCCAGACTGCACTTTTAACTCTCTTCCCCCCCACCAAACATGTATCATGCAGCATTCCAAAAATAGCTGCTCTTTTGTGTTTGATAGAGAAGGCTGAGTTGCCTGTTCACATGGCTTTGCTTTTGGAACACTGTGATGTTCACTCTGCATGGACACCCAGACTCATCCCAGCAGTGCTGTCCTCTTCCCCCTCCTCAGAAGCCAAGCAGTAGCTGGAATGTGTAATCCTGGCTGCAGCTGATACATGTCTTTGCTGTCTCTTGCTCAGTAAAAGTCCTTGTGAATGAAATGCATCACCTCTAATTTTATAAGAGTGTTCAGGAGTTGAGCCCCCCCGGCTCACAAATATCCTTGCAGAGCATTCCCCTTCTTCTGTCTGCTGTTGATGTTGCAGGGGCTGGAGCAAGAGCCAGTCTCACTGTGTCCTTGTCCTTTCCAGGCTGTACCAAGCTGTGAAGCTGCTGTTCTCCATTGGGATTTTCTTCACCTACGCCGTGCAGTTCTACGTGCCCGCCGAGATCATCATCCCTCCGCTGGTGGCCCGCGTGTCGGAGCGCTGGGGCTGGGCCGTCAACCTGCTCCTCAGGGTGGCCCTGGTCTGTGTCACCTGTGAGTACAAACCACCTTGTCTGGCTCTGCTATGAGGCTGTGGCACCTCCTTCCCCACTGAGCCTTCACCCCTCGCCCCAGCACGTCTGGCCCTGCTGCTCAAGCCGTCACAGCTGGCAGTGCCTGGGCCTGGCTGATACATACCCGTGGCCTCCAAAGAGCATCAGCAGTGGGCCTTTGCCCCCTCTGTATGGGACCAGTCTTCTCAGTGCAAGGGCAGTAAACTGCATTGTTTACAAGTGGCAGATCCCCAAGGAGCCTCACGCCTCTGGGGATGGCAGTTTTGCAGGAAGTGGAGTCCCACCAGGGCTTGCATGAAAACACCCAGCAGGGTTCAGTGCCAGGGCAGCCTAGCCCAGAGGCTGTTTTCTGTAGGCAGTGTGCAGCCAGGCTCCCCGTGCCTGTGTGATGGGGGCATGACTGCAGAGGAGTCACTGACTGTGAGGGATGGGGTGTTCTTGTGCCCACACACTCATTGCAGTGTGGAGCACAGCAGGAGACAACTGACAGGGGTAGGTGACCCATAACCAGCCCCTGGAGTGCTGAAGTGTAGGGAGAGTGTGCTGCTGGGGAGGTGTGGCTGAGGCAGCCCCACAGGCTCCCTTCCCTTTGTGGTGTGTGGTGCCTGTAGGGACGTTTTGGTGGAACAGCTCCTGGCTGGAGCCTGGTGGACCTTTGGGATAGGTGTGGATCTGATTTTGGATCAGGTGGTATCTGATCTTGGCTGGCTTTGATTCCTGAAGACTAAATGCTTGCTGTTGTCAGCACAGCTGAGATGCTTGACTGAGCTCCCTGGCGTCCCCTGCTGAAATGGAGCTTTGCTCTGTGGCTTGATGCTGCTGATGCACCAGGGCTGAGCATCAGGGACCTGGCCAGCTGCCTTTGGTTTGGGTTTGAGAGGAGCGTGGTGCTAACTCAGGGCTGCTGGAGCTGGCTGAGGGCAGGGTGCTGCTGTTTCTGGCTCTCCCTAATGAAAGGCCAGAAGTGCTGCATTAACAGAGGTGGGCAAGGCCCATCTCTCTGCTGAGTTCCTGAAGCCTTGATGTCCTCAGAGGCTGCAGGGATGAAATCCTGCCATGCCAGGTGATATGCTCTGGCCACCCTCATGCTGTGGGTGAAATTGGAATTAGCTTGTGGGGTTGGAGCCTCTCCTGGAGGGTGTTGGGTGTGCCAAGCCATGGAAGTGAAGGTTTGGAGAGATGAGATGGTTTTAGGCATCAACAGTGGCTGTATGCTCCTATTTGGGGTAGGGAGGCAGCAGAGGTGTTGGTGGAAGGATGCAGATTCCTTTGTACCTCCTCACCCTTCCATGTAGGGGATCTCTGTGGCTCCTGCTGGGGATAAAAGCGATTAGGGGGGTTGCATGAATATTCATTGGATGATTGTGAGCCCCCACCAGGGCTTTGGCTCCCAAAGAGAGGATGCAATCTAGTGTATGGGTGTCTTTCAAGCTTAGACTTCAAAACCAGCATGCTTAAAACCCCTTTGAATTAATACCTGCAGAAATCAGACCGTTTCCCCGGAGGCTGAGGGCTGCAGCTGCTGCTTCAAATCTGCTTGTTTTTGAGGAGTTAATAATTTTGTTTACTTTTGAGTCCAAAGAGCAGCGTGGGGTGGGCTGAGGATGCTGTTGGAGGGGAGCTGCTCTGCTCTCCTCAGAGGTTGCTGGAGCAGGGGTGCTGCTTGCAGCAGTCACCTGGCAGAGCACTCCTTTGGCTCTGTTCAGGGCTGAGCACCAGGATAAACTGGCTCAGGACTTTTGTTGCTGTTTCCCTTGGTGAAGGTATGGTTTATCTCTAGGCTTATCCAGATGACAGCAGTGTTGCAGTGGTGGCACAGTCAAGCCTTCCTTCTTCTGCAGTTCCATGGGTGATCTTTGGCTCAGGGAGGCTCCAACAGCCTCTCTTGCCTTTAGCTGATGGCCTGGGCGAGAATAAATCCCTCCAATAAGAAGCCCTGAGATGTCCCTTCTCCACAGGGGCTGCACATGCCATGCTGTCTCCTGTTTCTAAGCAGAAAGGCTTTCAAAGCAATAAACCAATTTATTTCTCTTGGTCACTGGTTAAGCACTGAAGTCTGCTTTGCTTGCAGAGGGTTGTCGTTTGTTGTGCAGAGCTCTGGTGACATCTCTCTGTCCTCTCCTGATGCTGTGCAGGAGGAGGAGCAGGAATATCCCAGAGCTCTAACTGCTAAGCTTGAGCTGTCAGGAGTGTCCCAGGGGGATTTTCCTTGGCTGCAGTTCTCACCTGACAAATGAGTCCTAACAAATGTTCTCCCCCGGGCTGTGCCGTGGGCGTGCTGCTGCTGGAGCAGCTCTAAACACACGGCAAACCACACGGATTGATTTGGGGTGGGGGAGATGCCTTTTTCTTCCCTTCTCCTGCTTTTATGGGGTTTCTGAGGCTTTTTGGCTCCCCAGGTGTGGGGAGCAGGAGTGCTGGCCCGCTCAGGGGGGTCGGGAATGCTGAGCAGCACCCATCCTGCTCAGCCCTGGAGCCCGCTCTGGTGGTGCCCAGGGCGACAAAAAGGGTTGTTCATTTAACAGCTTAATTACATCTCGGGGAGGAGTTGCCAGTAAAATAGGCAGCCTTGTCTTCTGTCAGGGAGGAGAGCAGAGATGTGACTCAGCCAGTGGCATCTCTGGGTGGGGTTTTGCTGGCTTTGACACAGGGAGGTGGCAGCACTGATGCCGTGTCCGTTCCTTCCCCAGGTGTGCTGGCCATCCTCATCCCACGCCTGGACCTGGTGATCTCCCTGGTGGGCTCCATCAGCAGCAGCGCCCTGGCTCTCATCTTCCCCCCTCTGCTGGAGATTGCCACCTACTACTCGGAGGGCATGCACCCCCTTGTCATTGCCAAGGACATTGCCATCAGCCTCTTTGGCTTCGTGGGCTTTGTGGTGGGCACCTACGAGGCGCTGGTGGAGCTGGTGGCACCCGCGGCCACCGTGGTGAACGCCACCACTGTCCTGGTGCAGTGACCGTCCCCTCGCCCCGCTGGCCCCTCCAGATGCTGAGCTGGGGGTGCAAGGACTCTGGGCACTGCTCTCCTGGGAACAGCCTCCCCTCTCCTCCTGGGGAGAGTGGTGGGTTTGGTCTGTGAGGGGACGGGGCTGCCCGGCACCGCAGCTGCCCCGCTGCAGCAGGATCCTGCCCTGGGCTCTGTCTGGAAGGTGGGATCCAGGCTGGGGCAGTGCCTTCCCTGGGGGCCCTTAGGGCAGAGCAAAACAGTTCCTGTGTAAATAGGCACTTGGAGAGGTGAGGAATCCCAGGGATGTAGATTTTATTTTATTTTATTATTTTTTTAAATCCCAACCTTTCCATATTTCCCCTGTCCCTTCAGTCAGGGCAGGGAGCAGGGACTACTCTTTTTTTGTGCCAGTTTGATTTTTTTTTTTTCCCTGAGCACTTTATTTTTTACAGCAACAGACAAACCTCAGCTCAGGTTAGAGAGCGTGGAGCTCCCTCCTCACCTAGGCCTTGTGGGGAGGGTGGGCAGAGCCTGAGGTGTGGAGCATGCCAGGTCCACAGCTCTCTGTCAGTGGGATCCCCAGCCGTGGGCACTGGCTCCTGCAGTGCTTCAGCTCTGTTTCCTTGTGCAGGGAGTCTGAGCAGGTCCTGGAGCTGGGCACTGGGCATGGCACCTCCCTGGCCTCCTGGGAGGGTTTGCTGACCCCTGGCCCACGCTTTCAGCAGTGACACTTCTTTATCCCCATCCAGCGCACAACCCAAGGCTTGGCTTTCAGAAGCTTTACAGAACTGAGGTGTGTGGGGAGCAAACAGGCTCTGCCATAACGAAGGGCTGAGCTGGTCCCTCCCCTTTGGGAGGGATGGGGTGTCCCCAGGGGTCACTACTTGCTGCCCCCACACCACAAGGATACATCACCTTGTTTACAGTGCCTGAGCTGGCCCTGGCACGCTCCGCCTGCTTCTGCGGGCCGATACTGAATGTCAAATCAGACACAAAAACTCCGTAATATTTCAGTTTTTAACTCTTCCTCTCCTGGTTCCACTCCCTCTGCATCCTCTGCTTCTGCCCAGCTCCTCTCCTCCTGTAGGATGCAGCTCCCTGGCACTTCTCCCTGTGCTCCTGTTGCTTCTTTTGTTGTGGCTGGTGCATGCCTGGCAGGGATGGTCCCGTGGTGCTGCTGCTTTCCTTTCTCTGAGGGCCAAGCTTCCTCCCCTAGAGAGTTTCCTTGCCTTTCTGCTGGATTTCTACTTTTTTAAGACAAGGGAGCAAATGCATCCTCCAAAGGACAGGCCAAACTCATGCCTGCTAACACAGCATCTCCCAAATGCTGGCTCTCTGGAGAGCCTTCATCCCTCAACCCACTGCAGCCATGTCTCCCTGGGGGTGAGCAGAGGCTGCTGGTGGTGGGAAAGGAGGGTGACTACACACACCAGATGTGTTCCTGTCTTTGGTGGAGGGTGAGGTTAGTGGTTATTTTCTGTGTTTGACCAGGTTCTGTGAGGAGAAGGCTGTGTGGAGCAGTGTTCCTGCAGCCTGCCTCTCCCTGGGTGGTGCTTGTGTCTGCACTGTGTCCCTTTGCTGTTCTGGGTGACACATGCTGGTAGGTGGACCCATGGCCAGGTGTGGGGTGGGTCTGTGCCATGTCACTGCCCCTTTCCAGCCCCTCTTCTGCTCCCTGCATCTCCTGGGGCTCACCTCCTCCAAGGCTGTGCTGGGGAAGGTTTAGGCACGATCAGCGTTGCTTGGTCAGGAGCAGAGCAAAGCTTTAACTCAAATCCTCCCTCTGGAGGGCACCATGGGGATAGAGGAAGCACCCAGGGCTGGGAAGGGGCTCCAGGGCATGACACAGGCGGGACAAGTGCAATATTCAGGTCCATCTCTGTGTACTGACCCCAGCGTGGCCCTTGGGGTTGGGTTTGAGTCAGAATTGTCAGAGGAGGGAGTGCTGTGAGGAGCAGGGGATTATCTGATGCTTCCCCTTGCCCTGCTAGCAGTGCACTCTAAGAAGGCTGGCCACATTTTAGGGACAGCTGTGTGCCAAGGCATGTCCCCAGCCTGGCACTGGGCATTGGTGGGTTTGCTGATGAGACTCCTGGCATCCAAACTCTGCAAACAGCAGTGAAGACCTCATTTCCAAGGGGATTGGGATGTCACAGAAGCATTAAATGGGTTTTACAGCTCTTCCCTTTTATTGGGGTGAGCAGGGGTGTTTGAAGGTGGGGTGAGACGTGCTGGTGGCACATGTGGTGTGAGGGGCTCTGCTGAGCCAGGGGGAGCTGCCACAGGACCCAATGGACACGTAAACTTGACACTTGTGTATTGTAGGCTGCTCAGTAACCAAGAAACTTGTCTGTGTAATTATAGAAATGGTCACGTCCATGTCTTGTGCCTATGGATATTGTCAGTGTACAGCACAGGTGGCAGCCCGGACACAGGGCTGGTGCTGCACCTGAATCATGTATCTTACTTTAATCAATAAATATGATCTATTTTTTATGTGTAAAGGCTTTGGGGTGTTAAGTGTGGGTTTTTCTTCCAAAAGAACTGAGAGCAAGAGATGTGGAGCCCTGCAGGCAGCCAGGATCCCATCCTGTGCTGCTCCCACCCCCACACAGCACACATGATTTCCCCTCCTAGTGAGGGTTTCAAATAAAAGCGTTCCAGCTTTGCTGCTCGGAAAATTTAATTTTTCTTTTGACCTCATTTGTGCAAGTAGGTTGTGGGCAGAGCTTATGGGCTTGTAGGGCTGAGCTTTTCTCCGCCCCAACAAAGCTGGGCCTTGGTTTCTCATCTCCCTATTTATGTCAAAAGTAGGGCTGCAGCTGAAAAAAAGAATCTGGCATGTGAAAAAAGATGGGGGATGCTGAGCGGCTGCTGATCCGCCCTAGAGATCAAAGAAGCAAAAGTCAGCCCACACTGGGAGACTCTGCCAGCACTGCTGCAGCTCGGCTTATCCTCACTGCTGAATAATTCATACCATTGCAGTGTGTCATTACAGGGCTGTTGGGGAAATCTGCTATAAAAAGTTCATCTTTAGAAACTCCGGCAGAATATTTGTCTTAAACTAGGAGGCTTTTGCAGGCTGATGGGAACTGTGGATCTGAGGTCACCTGAATGACAGGGCAGAGGGACAGGTGAGCACAGCCACTCCTGGAGCTTCAGAGTATTTCTGACTCTGGAGAGTCTCCATGGTGGGATCCACAGCCATCCTTTATTAGGGCTGAGCACTGCAGGGCTGTCCCCATCTCATGAAATGGCTTTACTGAGGCTGCTCCTTCCCAGGTGTCACTGCAGCTTCATCTCAAGTTGCCTTCACCTTTCCCTGTGTTGTGACCACTGGCCAAAGCAACCCTGGGTAGTTA
Source organism: Argya squamiceps (assembly GCA_037834095.1). NCBI lineage: Eukaryota > Metazoa > Chordata > Aves > Passeriformes > Leiothrichidae > Argya > Argya squamiceps. The sequence continues at coordinate 11,774,664 of JBBMKD010000034.1, forward strand.
AAAAGTCTGAAGGAAAATATCACTGGTTTTTGTGCTGCTGCTGCTGCTGCGAAGAACAATTTGTGTTTTCCTTATGGGCAAAAGTGGTGCCTGTTGCTGAGACACCTCAAAATTAAATGTCCTCAAAACAAAGTACAGAAATGCACTGTTTTAGGATGATGTTCAGAGGGATTTACTAGGCAGAATAAAACCAACTAGATAAAGTAGTTCTAATCTAGGCAGGGACTGCTTTCTGCTGAGCAGAGCTGGTGAAAAAGTTTGGTGGCAGTGCATGAGAGTATTGAGAGGTAAAACAGGTGGTATTTGTTGGGGATGCAAATCAAAGGCTTCAATTTGGATCATTTCAACCCCTTTACTCCTGAGCTAAGAGATACAGGAGGCTCGTGGTTTCCCAAAGCAAGAGAGAGTACTGTGGGTCTGTCTGCCTCATCCCTCTGGCACTTACAGGATCCTCCAAAAAGCGTTTAACTTGCTGTCTTGGTACTTCTCTGAAAGCTTTTCGTGCCCAAACTAAGCTGTTATTCCCTTGGCAGGAGCTAGGCAAGGATATCCAATTTATTTACAAGAGAATCCCTGAGATACTGAATAAAATCATAATAGTAAAAAAATCCAAACTCTTTAATACTTTCCAAAAATTCAACAACAAAAAAAGTTACATCAAACAACCAACCAAAGAAAACCTCTCACGAAGAAGCGATAACATTTCCAAGCACAAGGACAAACAGGCAAACCCATGCTCAGTAGCCTCGGTGCCCCTCTCTGGTCAGATTCCCGGCAGTGCTGGCCAGTCTTTCTGGGATACAGCACAGAGTCCCTGCTGCTGGCAGGACCATGTACAGCTGTATTCAGTGTGGGGCTGTGACAGCCACGGGGACAAGGCTGTGCACACAATCCTCGGGGCAGGGTCCCCCTAGCTCGTGTGCACTCAGCCCAGCTGGGCAGCCTGGTTTGAGTCTGTGGGCAGTTCCTGCTGTAACAAACCTTGTTGCTTGGTTTTTCTACAGAAATTGACTCTTTTTTTTCCTCTTTTTTTTTTTCTTTTTTTTTTTTTTTCCCCCTTGGACTTCTGTTAGCCAGTGAGGGCTGTGCTGGTGGGACCAGCTTTATTCCCTCTTCTCTCTCCCAGTGCCAGGGAGCAGAGATGAAGAGAGTTTGCACCAGCTGATCCATTCCACAAACAAACTGTTGGCTTGATGCAAGCCCTTGGAGCCAGAGCTGGGAGCAGGGAGCCTCTGTACCCCACATGGGGCACTGCCAGGCTGTGCACTGCTAATCCTTTCACACCTTTCTCCACCATGACTGCTGCCATACCTGCAGTGCTTGCCCTCCTCCTCCTCATCCTCCCCGTGGCCAGGCAGCCTGGGGTGGGAGGAGGTGGCCTGCTGTGGTTCTACATGGTGTTGGAGGCAGTCCCCTTGGTGAGGAGGCAGGTTAGTCACTGGCATCCCAGGAGCATCCTCCACGTCCCAGCAGCGGCTGGAACATTTCCCCTCCATTTGCAGCAGGAGCACCGTGGAGGGCAGTGAGGGGAAAGATCCAGCCAAAAATTACAACCCAGCCATGCAGGGGGGGGACGCTGCAAGGTGAGGGGGACACACACAAGCCTCCCTTCAGCAGCGTGTGCCAGCCCCCTGCCCCCTGTTCTGTGTGGAGATGCTCCTCTCTCCTCATCCCGCGAGCAAGCCCCGTTAGAACATCACCTCCTCGCAGCTCCCATAGTCACTCTCCACCATGTCGGAGCCCTCGTAGTTGGGCGGTGGGAGGGGTTGGGCTCGGATGCTGGGCTGGTGGCCCAGCTCGCAGTCGGCGTAGGAGGGCTGGGCCACGCTCAGGCGCATGCTGACCCTCTTGTAGCCCGGCTCGGGCTGGTACGGGACCCCCTCGCCCTGCACCAGCTGCGCCGGGTAGTAGCTGATGGCCGTGTACTCGTTCTGGCACTGGGATGCTGCCATGTCCACGGGGCCCAGCGGCAGGAAGTCCTCCAGGTTCTGGTTGCTGTAGCGGGGCGGGATGGGGGCTCGCTTGTTGCTCTGGTCCAGCGGGAAGGGGAAACCCCCGTAGAGAGCGACCGGCTCCGTGTCTGCCGGGGGAGGGGGCGGCGGAGGGAGAGGAGGGTGAGAGGAAGAGGCAGGGGGGCCTTGAATGATCTCGTAGTGGGAATACTCCTGGACATCTGAAGACACGTACTGGGGGGGCCAGTAGGTTGTTTCTGCTGGGTAGACTGGAACAAAAGAAAAGTCGCGTTAGCTGCAGCTCTAGCGGTTGTTGCCTCTCTCCTGCCCTCCTGCCAATTCCTTCTGTAGGCTCTGAGCCTGTAGGAGATGTGGCAGACTGGGGAGGAGAGGGGATGGAGTGACAGGGGAGGTGTAGTTGCTAATGTGGGAATTATGGGGACCTGAGATCACCCCTGGCTGTGCTGAGGCAGTGTCCCCACGAGCCTACAGATATCCACTACTCTAGCACCCAAACGACATACTTCATCATTATGTTTGGATGCAAGAAACTCATGTTTATTGATTGGGGATTGTTAATTGATTAAAGGGATTGGGGCAGTGATCCAGTGATCCCCTGGATCTCCTCCTTTCCCTGCAGTTACTCTTGTGAGGAACTCCTGCATGGGGTAACCTTGCTGTCCAGAGCCATTCAAGGTATTTCCCTGAGAATGTGATCCCTCTGCCCAGGAGCACTGATGCAAACGTCTTCACTAAAACTCCTACTGACTTTTAGGATCTTTTTTTTTTTTTCTCTTTTACAGGGTTTTTTGACCCAGGATCACAGCTTGCTGTACATTAATGGCTTCCCTGCTGAATGTGTACAAGACCAAGCAGGTCAAAGCAAAAAACTGGGATATACTGGTGAACCAGGAGGAAAGAGCCAATGAAGGCCCTATAGCAGGGCTGGGGCAGTATTTGCCCCTCCTTTGATTTGCTTTAGCCAACACCATTTGTCCCTCATATTTGCAAACCCCAGACCCACTCCCCAAGGGAAAGAGGATGTGTAAGAGCAAGAAAAAGCTGTGACTACTGACCCATCTCCTCCCTGGCCCAGGTGCACTTGATGAAGGACTCGTTGTCAGAGTTGGACGGGGGTGCAGCGGGGGGCAGGTTGGGGGCCACGCTGCACACGATGGTGCCCCGGTGCTTGGGGGCGTTGGCTGAGTTGAAGGTGACAAACTCCGGGGTGCCGGCGGCTTTGCGCTGCTCCGGCGCGGCCCGGTCCAGGTTGTTGTGTGCCACGTCGCTGAGGATGTTGAGCTCGATGGGGGGCACGGGCTGGGTGCCCACGCCCACGCTCTTGGAGAACTCGCTCTTGGAGAGCAGGTCGGGGTCCTCACGGGCCACCGGCTTGTGCGCCTTGGCGCGGTGGCGGCAGCGCTTGCGGGCCAACACGAAGGCCGCGGCCAGGATGGCGGCCCCCAGCACGCCGGCCGCGATCTCGGCGATCTCCTCGGGGCCCAGCGCCCACCGCGTGGGCACGATGGCCGGGGTGATGATGGGCTGGTTGCAGTATTTCCCCTGGTAATCCGACGGGCAGATGCAGTGCACAGAGCCCTGGCGGCTCACGCAGCGCCCGGCGTTGCGGCATGGGTTGTCCTGGCACTCCTCCGCTGGCTTCTCACACCTGTGGGGAGAAAAGGGATGGAGATGACCCCTGCCAGTCTGGGATGCACCAGAACTGCCTCATCCTGTTCAGGCTCTGGCTCACACCACCCAAGGATGCTCTATCCTGGTCTGCTCTCCCTCCCTTGCCGGATTCTTGCTACCTGCTTATCCTGCCAGAGGATCCTTGAGTATAGAATGATGCTTTTCAAAACACCATGTTTTACAGGGTGGTATTATTTTTCAGTTGTATGCCCAAATTTAGATGGGGAGCTTTCTGCCTCAGAGGAGTGTTTGTACCTTGAGGGCTAACACTGCATAGAGAGATGCACCCATCCTGTTAAATTAGGGAGCCCAGGGTCAGTGTGAGGTGTGTTAACCTCTTATGAAGTCTCCCATGTCCTCCAAGCTCTGTGGAGCCTCTGGATAGTCTGTGGTTGTCTGCAGGTTGCAGCAAACATTTGGGAAAAGACTACCCTGTGAGGTGGTGAATGGACACCCTTGCTGGAGAGGCTTTTTGACATTTTATGGAGCATCTGCAGAACTGAGATGATTCTCTATCCTGCTCCACCACACACACAACCTAAATGTTTGCCAAGAGTACTGGGGACCTTTCCTTCCAGTAACAATGACCTCCTGACGCTGGGGGAAATATACAGTGCTTTAGTGGCTTTCCTTCCCTTTTTTTTTGAGTTCTCATTACTGAACAAATGAACAAAACCTCTGTGAGGTTTCCACTGCTCTTGCTGTGGTCAGTGATTTAGGACGTGTGAGCTGGTGTGTGCAATGTGCACCCACAGGCTCTGGTTGATGTCAGGTATTACACTGCCACCTAATGCTCAGCTACAGGCTTTTGTTCCAAGAGCTGAACAGATAATTTCTGCCTTTGCCTTGATCCATGGGACCAGTGTCCATCCTGGCTAAATGGGCAAGGCAGAAGGATGAACTGAGTGTTGTGCTGTTTGAGCCTGCGCTGGGAATCTCTGACCAGGCTGGGCTGGAGGCAAGGTGGGGGTTTTGGAGGCGCTGCTGGGCTGGGGTGGTAATGCCCACTGTCTTGAGCTGGGATTTGAACTGGATGAATTGGATGAATCACAGCTGTGAGCTGGGACAGAGATTTCCTTTGCAAGAACCTGGATAGAAACGGTCCCTTTAGCACCCTGCAGGATGGCTGTTCAGCCTACTGAAGCAGGGGGCTTCAGTACTTCAGGGGGCCTCACAATTCTGCCAGGCAGGTTCCCCCAGCCTCAGGGCACCCTCCTGCCACCCAGTGCAATGTCTGCCTGTGCCCTGCTGCCAGGCCCCTTATCACAGCTGAGCTCCCCTGGCCACAGCCAAGATGCTCCCATGATTGCTGAACTCAGCTCCTGTCACAGGGAGCAGCAATGTGTGAGGAGAGACTTTTCCCCAGCAAGGAGAGGCTTTGCGCTGCCCCATGGCACCTGCAGGCACCAAAGCATCTGTAAACAGAGAGGTTGTTTCTGTTTTCCCTCCTGCTCAGAAGAGATGGGCACAGAGGGGCAATGGCCACACGATGGCAGAGTTATTTGTGTCCTGTTTTGCTCAACCCTGCCCTCCAACACCTCCCGGCTGCAACGCTCATGTGCCTGCAGTTTGCAATTAATCCCAGAGTGTGTGGACCTGGTGAGCTCCAGAAATGTGCAGTGCTCATGTTTTCAGCCCATCATGGGATGTCACCTGTCCCAAAGCCCCCCTTTCAGGCCTTACCTTTCACCCAGGTACCAGTCAGGGCAGTGGCAGGAGTAGCCAGTGGCTGAGAGGGTGCAGGTTCCCCCATGCAGGCAGGGCTTGGACTCGCAGGGACTGTCCCCAAGCTCACAGTGCTCACCAGAAAACAGCCCGGGGCAGATGCAGGTGTAACCTGGAGAGGGGGAGAATGAACATATCCGTGTGGAAAAATGGGCAAGAACAGGGAGGAGCAGTGCCTGGTGCTGATGGCCCCCACAGAGGGCTCACACAGCTACCTAAGCACAAGTATTTGCTGCTGCAGCAGGTGCTGTGGGACACCCAGGCCATCCCTGGGGGCTTGGTGGGTTCATTACAGGACCTGGTGTGGTTGCTGGAGGCTGGGTGGCCACTCTGGGGCAACACAGTGGAACTAGGGAGCTGTTTGAGCAAAAAGTCAAGCCTGTCCTCTCCTGTCACAGATCAGAGATGCAGTCAGGGCACAGCCTTATTGCATGGAAAAGCTGAGGGACAAATCTGGGATAAAGGAAGGGGAACTTGGCTGGCTGATTCACAGTCTCTGACTCTGTTAAGTGCAATCCCCTGTAATTTGTTGTTCTCAGGAGTCTTCTTTGGTCCTGGGAGTTCTTGTGGTATGAAGTGCCTGTCTCAACATGCCAAGTTTCTCCTGCTTACAGGAGATGTCTGCTCACAGACAGAGAGAACCCCAGCACAGCCAGGGACTCAGGGGGCTCCTGCTGTTTGTGCTTTTGGCTGCTATTCAGCCTGGCCCTAAGCATGGGAACGTCCCTGGCTGTGCTGAGCTCCTGCTCGTCACCTGGCTGGTGCTGCTGTGTGGGAAATTCAGAGTTTCCACCTTGCAGCACACTTGAAAAGTGTTTGCTACTCATCCACAAGCTCAACAACCCTGCTTTAGAGCATGGGGCAAACAACGTGGGCCTGTTCCCACATGCGTGTCAGCGGCTGTACCAGAAGGACGTGCTGACACTGGTGCAGCAGGTGCTGGACATTGCCCACAGGGCTGTGTGTGCCCAAACACATGTCCTGAATGTGGGGCCCACTTGTGTTTGTGGTCCTGAGTGCTGTGGTTGGGGTGGTGCTGGGCTCTCTCCCCACAGATGTGTTCTCACAGGGCCACGTGGTTCCCCGGGCTGGTCCCACAGGCGAGTCCCTGCCTGTGCTGTAATCCCACGCCTCAGATCCCTGGGCACAGCTTTGCATGAGCTCGTGCTGCCTGCCTGGGGTCCCCAGGACTGAGCCCGTGGCACTCAGGGGGGCCAAGCAACCAGGACAACCTCACAAATAAACATCCCTTGGGCAATCCCTTCCCTGCAGCAGTGCCCCGCCTGGGGCCGTGTCACACAGGCTCTTTGATGGTCAGTTGGGCCATTTGCAGGAGAAATTGTTCATCCTGGATGGAAACTATGGGAAGGAACTAAGGGAGTGATTTTTAACCTCCTCTTCCCACTGTATTCTCTCTGCCATGAAAGCAGGGGATACCTTGACATAGAGCAGAGATGCGTTTTTCCCTCATGGACTTTGAGCCCCTTCCAGCCCAGCCAGAGAGGTTTTCTGTGCAGAGGGTCTGAAGGCTGAGGTGTGAGTGCCAGCCAGACTAACTGTTCTGTACATTCACACCTGGTGTCAAACAAGTTCACCTGAACCAGGCAGCTGCTGAGTCAACAGGGCTGGGAATCTTGTTCCCAGAGGCAGCAGGCAGGGCAGGAGAAGGTGGTGCCTCCTCTGTCCTCACTTGCTCACCAGGCAGGGTGTGCTTTGGCAAGGGCCCCAAAGAGCACAGAGCTGCAGGAGCAGCTTCGGCCCCGTGGGAAGCACCCCACTGCCCCTCGGAGGGGCTGAGACACAGGCAGTACCCATCTCACAGACAGGGTGTTATGGGGTGTAACAGTCCTGCTGTGCTGGCAGCTACAATGACTTGTAGGGCAGTGACACACGTGTGGACATCACTGGGAGCAGCTCCTCTCCTCACGGCCTCTGTCCCTGTGATACAGCTCATTGCAAGGAGCCCCTGTGATGGCAGGAGCAGGGCAGCAGGGACATTGCCTAGGGCAGAACCTGTATCAAACCTCTTTTGGGTGTGTGCACCCCACGTTAGCCTGGGACTCTTGGATTTGAGCTTATGGTTTTCCCATATCCCTTTGCATAGCCCTGGGGAGTCGTTCACTGCAGGGGAAGAGACCAAGATCTTGGCTTGTTTCTGCCCAGATACCATCACTGTATGATCCCATCTTGCCTGATTCCAGCCTTGTTAACAGCTCCTTAAGCAAAAAGGATGCAGAGGGGTGGGTGGAATTTCTATATGCATTTGAGTTTTTGGCAAGACTCTGCTCTCCTATGTCATGCACACTCCTTAGAAACACCTTCCTGCCCTCTGGGCCCATGCTCCACTGGTGAGAGCCAGGAGGATGATCTCACACCCTGTAGCTGCTGCTGCACTGAGTCACTTGAGGTCCCCTGAGATAGAGGACCTCTGTTTCCCCTCTGGAATAGCCCCTCCACAGGGTGAATAAAGTTGTTGCATCTTTCCCCCCTCAGTGCTCACTGCTCCCCTATAGCTCTGTGTGGGATGTTCACATACCTCCTCCATGAGTTTCGGAGCACATCCCGTTGTTGAGGCAAGGGTTGCTGCTGCAGGCACCGGTGGGGGAGCAACACTGCTTTATCCCCACCTCCTCCAAGACCTCCTTCGATTGCCCTTTCCCAGGAAGGAGAACCACTTCTCTGCCATTGATTGCAACCACGTCCAGGCAGCCCCTGAACCCCCGTGTGACCCTCTGGGACTGCAGCGACTGCCGGAGGCCCCCAAAAATCAGGTCTCGTCTGCCCTGGGAGACACTGCAGGTGCCTGGCAGCTGCAGAGAGGCGTTTCCCAGGCCATCGATCAGCAGGCGGACAGAAGTGTTCTTCACCTCCAGGAACACCGAGTGCCACTGGCCGTCGCTCACAAACCGTGAGGAGGAGACGTTCCCAGAGGGGCTCCCCCGGCAGCTGTAGCCAAGCTGAGGGACTCCATTGACCATCTGTAAAACACACAAGTCACAGGTAGCTGTGAGACACTAGGCTGCTGTTTATGAAGGGTTTCAACATTTCTCCTGCTGCTTGTTCCCCTCTCTCCCGGCCTTCACACTGACTCTCAACTTTCTGACACCAAGAAGTACCAAATGCAGCCCCTTTCACCTTTTTTAACCTATGCCTGGATCAATTAAGTGACTGCAACTCCTTTATTTTGCAGAACACCTTCATCTCTCTGGCACAATTTCACCTGTGGTCCTTCCTGTCAGCCTTTGACCAGCACGCAAGGAGGGAATCTCGTCTTTCCACATAACAGGGATCATACAACTACTGCTGCAGCTGCTTGCCCTTTCTCCCACCTTCCTGAGCCTGATCAGAGCCCTGGCATTCAGACTATCCATAAGTGCATCACCAGTCACAGATGGAGTCTTGTTCTGGGCCACGTGGCTTTTGTTCTGTTCTCACTGTCTCATTAGTGGCGGGGAAGTGCCAGTTGCCCCTTTGGCAGGGGTGAGGGTGGTGAAAGAATCTTATTGAGGAGAAGCACTGGCAGCTTTCTCTGGAGGAAAAAGGAGGACTTGGGAGGCAGAGAAAGGAATTACTGTTGTACCCATGCTGGAAAACCAGGCCAAAGTTACTGATACGTGCTGCAATCCAATCCTTGATCTCCACAAGACTGGAGAGAGACAAAGTATTGAGCTGCTAAAAAAAAAACCATATCAACATCTTCTGCATTAAACTGGGACATCAGAAATTCCTATTTCTGCCCCAAGTTTCATCTTTAAAAGTCATATAGGACAGAGAAAGGAAAAGTTAGGTGTGTTGTTTTGAGGTGAAGTCAGGATTAAACCCTGTTTTCACCGTTACCTCCCCAGTGCTTTGTTGAAAAAACCGCTCTCTCACAGAAGCCAAGAGCCTATGCAAAAAGAGAAAAGAGATGGAATCAAGTGTTGGTGGGAAACCTGCAGAGCCTGCTTTGTAACATCAAACAATTCATCCCAGGCAGGAGAGATGTCCATGGGGGAATTAGAGACAGCAAGATTTTTTGGAAGGGGTTAGAACAACAGGAATGATTATGGGCTACACTGACTCCAGAGAAACCCACATACAATGTGAAGGGGCTGCTCTGGAGCAGAGCAGGACAACAGTTAACTCTTAGAGAAGCCAATGGTATAAATAAATACCAGTGGGAGAAGAGAGCAACTGCTGAAGGAAGAAAGAACAAGAAGCAGCTGGCACATGCCATGGAAGGGCCTCAGGGCAACACGTGTGTAAATCCCTTTGCACAATTGGCAAGCACACCAGAGAACTTTGTCACTTCACTTCATCTGCAGGAACATGATTTCACTTCAGATGGGTCTGTAGATTTGGCTTATCAATTTCTGGGGCTGGGAGACAGCTGAGAACTCGATTCCCTGGAGCAAGAACTGACAGGCTGCCAAGCCTTTCCCAGTTTGCCTGGTCTGCCATCCTCTTGCTGAAACCTATTTCTGAACATCAGGAGAGTTTAGAGACTGGAAAAGTGATGATATGCATGCTCTTGGGAGAACTCATCCTCTTCATCAAATCTACAAACCATCATTTATGGTCCTTTGAAGGCTTTGGCTCATATCTGCAGTACTTCAGGCTACAAAGGTTAAAATCTTGAGGGATTTCTTAATTTTTGTCAAGCCAGGTGGTTTAGAAGCCTTTTTATCCCTAAGATATTGCTAATAAAGTGAGTCAGGAAAGAAACGATTCACAAGCACTTTTATGGAGGAGGCTTTATGAATGTTTCCTGTTGAAAAGCTTGTGGAGACAAGCTTGGGCACAGGAGATAATGGGCTCACTGGAGTCCACCAATAATGAGGCTTTTCTCCCTTGACTCCCTATGCTGGCCTGGATCAGTGGAGTTTCTTGCCATCTTGTACTTCCTGAGCACCACCTAAAGTGCTGGATTCCTTCTGATGAACTCTTTGGTGACACTCCTTTCCAGAGATGTGGCAGAAAGCTTGAGACACTTCTTGAGAAGTTTTTCTCACTGGCCCTTTACAGTTCAGCTTAAAGTCACTTTCAGACATGGGTACAGGACATATGGATGATATTTCTCTGCTCCTGCTCTTCAGGAGTGATGGCTGTGGCAGCAGGAGCTTAAAATATGTGCAAAAGGCAAGTGTGTGGGGGTTGGCTGCTGTGCAGCTCCCTGTCTGTGTGGGTCTTTGGTAACAGTGGAAAGAAAAGTGTTTCACAACAGGAAGATGGGGTTGTGAAACCATGAGAAGGGACGGGGGAATCCAAGGACAGGATGAATACTTTCAGGTAGGTCATAGTGTGTAGATCTCAATGTGATCAGTCTCAAGGACAAATCTCTGTAAGCTGGTAAGCAAGTCCTGTGATCTTAGTCTCCAATTAGTCTGAATTCAGTTGATGAGGAATGTACAAAACTGCTACTCTTTAGTCATCTGTTACTTTCTTTCTGTTGCCAAAGTGGAAGAGGGAGATGATCTTTGAATGCTTTGGTAAATTAATTGTTCAGTGGAAGGGAGAAAAGTGATCAGAATGAAATGTTCCTGTCTCTGCAGGTGTCTAAAATAGTGAAACCACCTGAACAAAGTGGTTGAAAAGAGGGGTGTGTGTGTGAAAAATATAGTTTAGGATTCCCGTTCTGTCTTTTCTGTCCATTATTGTAAAGGGCCTTTAATTTGAGGTACGGGAGAAAGTTTGCCCTTTGCTAAAGGAGAAGCAGACTGGTCTGTGGACAACTCCCCTGATAAATTCTTTGTCCTGAGAGGTGAGATGCAAGAGGGGAATGAAGAAACAAGCTGGAGGAAAGAAGGTGATGTGGACCTGTTATGACTGTCTGAGGACTTCACCAGAAGTCACACCAGAGACCAACACGTGCATTTACATGTACAGAGGACAATTCCCAGCTGTGATTGCAGCAATTGCCAAACTGTGCTTGGCTCTCATTTGGTCTTCTCAAGTCTTTCAGCTACACGAATTACTAAGGGTACATATTTTTGCAAATTATTTCTGTGATTTCCTTCCCTGAGAGAGTAAGGCTTTTGGAACTGTGTAGAGAATTCCCCCTGCCCTGCCATACACACCTCCAGAGTGGCGTGGTCAGTCCCGTTGGCGTGGAACACGACCGCGTGGTGCTGGTGGGTCTTGAGGCGAAAGTGCATGTGCCAGGAGCCAGCCTGGGAGTGCTGGTACCAAATGTAGCTGTGGCCCCCAAACCTGACAGCTGTTCCTGAAAGGAGAATGAAAGAAAGGTCTCATCTTTGTGGCACTTTGAGGGTATAGACTGTATCAAGCCTTGCCTCTTTTCCTAGCCTGATGCCACAACTGTCCAGGAGTAGTCCCATCCAGAGCAACCCATGGATCCCTGCACTGCATCTCCCACAGTCCCACTGGGAGCTCCCAGTATTTCTTCTGTGTACTCAACTGTGAAGCAACCCTGCAATATCAGCGTGGCTATTTCTGTCCTTCAAGGTGCCCTCAGCGTGGTCTACAACACCCTTGAATTTCTCCATCCTTACATTCCTGCCCTAGTGTTACAAATCCCTGCTCTCTCCAATTATTTCTTGAAGTATCCTACAGCCAGTATAACAAATATACTTTATTTGGCTTTCCTCAAATTTACCAGTTACTCTGTGCTTTGCCAGGTCCAGGATCAACACATGAGATCACAGATAAAAAATTCTGATCACTGACCTTCATTTCCTGCTAAGTATGAGTGACTTTTCCCAGTGAGAGAGACAGATGTTGCTGTTATTAAATGCTACAGTGTTGCTCTGATCTTTTTCAGCCTTCTGATATTTGCATTTTTGTAGTGGAGTTTCTCACAAATTTCATGTAAACAGAAGTGATGGAATGTAAACTGTCCTTCCTGTTTATCACTCCTCTTGTGAGGAGGGACAATTGATGGACTTCTAGTTTGACCAGTGTGGTTGGAGAGGTGGCAACCTCATCCTCCATTCCATGGTCATTATCCAAAATCTATATAAACCTAAATAAGAAAATAAACTTTTCTCTTTTGCCCTGACAACTAGATTGTGTGTGTGTCGTTCATTTCATATCCTACAGCAACACTACAGGAGATTAATTTTAAAAAAACAAACTGTATGAAACTTTCAGACTCCAAGAGTCTTTGAAATTGTGGGCAGGGCTGTCGGTCACTGGGCAACCTAATTCCATGGAGAATGCAGGTGCTCTATAATATACTGAAGGAAAACACAACATGCCCAGGTTTACAGGGTCGGACACTGCCAGGAAGGATCGCTCACCGTTGCAGGAGCAGATCTGCTCCAAGCTGTGCCGTGGGGTGAGGACGCTGAGCCGGGCAGTGCTGTAGGTAGACATCATGCCTGGATCCAGCTGGATGGTCTCCTTGCAGACACGGTGGGCACAGTCTGACCCGTGACAGGGCACGTGGATGGCTTTCTTCATCCGCAGCCCAACCAGCTGGTCCATCTCCCCAGCTGACCCAGTGAGCTTGCTGGCCAGCACCCGTGGCTCATACAGGGAACCGTGTGGCTCTCCAACAGCCAGGAGCAGATCCACCCCATCAGAGGCAGCTGCAGGCTGCAGGCTGGCCATGTGGATGTTCTGGCGCCGGGTGACAAGGACGTTCCCCAGAAACCTCTGCAGGTTGCGCCAGTGGTCCCCCACAAACTCCTCGGGGGAGAGGTGTCGGAAATGCAGCACCACTGCCTTGTCCAAGGCCTCCTGCGTGAAGCACCACACGTGGACACTGACACTCGTGGTGGCTGTGAACGTCCCGTCACTCACTGTCACGTTCAGAAGGTAGTGGCCGTGGGGGAGCTTGTCCCCAGCAATGATCTTCCCATCTGCAGCCCCCACAGAGAAGAGCCCCTCCTTGGGCACTTGTGCAACCAGGGTGTACACCAGTGTGTCGTGGGGGTCCCGGTCCGTGGCGTGGATCTTGCCCAGAACACCACCCCGGAAGGCTTCCTCGTTGGTGGTGATGAATATTTCCAGGGGAAGGGCTGAGGGGGCGTACTGGCTCTGCTCAGTCACTTGGATATTTATAAATGCAGATGAAGAGAGAGGAGGGATGCCACTGTCGGAGACCTGGCAAGGAAAACAAGGATGTGTTACAGCCACATGCTGACTTGCTGTCACCTCACCTGACTGGTGAGGTCTTGCAAAGGACAGTGCCTTCCAGGGAGCAGTGAGTGGAAGATCTCAGGCTGCAGGCTGGGAATGAAGAAGGAATGGGAAAAACTGGCAGCAGTGTTGGAGCTCTGCCTGGAGAAGGCCCTAGGGAAAGGGCAGCATCCATTCCAGCATGGAGACTGATTGAGGCCTTCTGCTAGTGGTGGGGTCACCCTCACTTCCCTGTGCATTCAGCAGCAGCTAAAGCACCTCTGAGTGGCTCTGAATTCCTGAGGGTTAATAATTTTTGTGATGTTGCCAACCTTTGTGGTTCCATGTGTAGCTGAGTGTACGGAGATGTAAAGCAGTTACACGCATCAACACATTCGCTCACCTTCCAGGCTGTTTAAGCCCCTGGCCCACCTCTTACAATGTCTGTCTAGCATTGAGTCAAGGAACCTCAAACAGAAAAATGCGAATAATCAGATTATGGGATAAATTTCTCCCTAATGCTAAGCAGTTAGGGGTTGAGGTTTGTAATATAATAGCACCCAGCTTTTAGAAAACTGCCATTACTGAAGAAGTATGTACTTTACATGTTATTATCCTTTTGTTTGTAATGGACTACCCCTACTGATAACATTGAAAAACAATGAATTCATTCTGCAACAATAGAAATCCTTTTTGAAGAGGAACTGAAACCACTTCTTAAATGACAGGGATAATTAGAGAAAGCTTGTAGGACCAGATCCAGGACTCACTTTAAATTGGAATTCACTAGAATGATTATGGAGAAAGCATCTGTCTAAGGAAACTGCTGACAGAGTATTTTTCATTATCATATTATCTGATTTTATCAACACAGAAGCTGGCCCCCTTCTTCTTGTGGGCAGACTGTGTGGAGAAATGAGCTCTGGAGCTGGCTCCAAGCTGCACAATTTGTGCCTGGATTGGATTTCTTCAAAGGCAGAGATGTTTTCATTCAGCTGGGCCATGCTAATCGCATTTTATTGCTACTTAAGCTGGCTGGGGAATTCAGACACTGGGACAGAAACATATGCTCTACCTGGACTTGCAATAGGTATTGTTCTTTCATCCTTCTGTTCAGAACAGATGATGTCACCAGCAGACCATTTTGGGTGACTTCAAAGGCTTTCCCATCATTGCCCTGGGTGATCTGGAATGAGTATGGTGGTCCATTTTCTGGAGAGTCTCTGTCGCTCATAATCAGCTCCAGGACACTTGTTCCCACGGGAGCATTCTCCTGAAATGGGGAAAGATGCTATTGGAGGAAGGTAAACAAAGAGAAATGGCCCAGGGGAACCTACAGTGCCCCAGGAGCTGCTGGGCCAGGAACAGGAAAACAAATCCCACCCCTGCCCTAGAATGCACAGAGCACAAATCAGCAACGTGATTCATCACTGTCTCCCCACTTTGCTCCAACAGCAGCCTAGGAATGAACTCCTTAGTGCAATGAGGGGTTGTGAGAACAGCCTGCCTCCTGGCTTACCTGCACTACCACACTGTAGTTGAGCTGGAAGAAGCGAGGAGGGTTGTCATTGACATCAGACACGTGGACGTGCACAGGGACATCACTGAACTGAGCAGGGTGCCCGTTGTCCGTGGCTCGAACTGTCAGCGAGTAACTGGGGATCTGGAGGATTTGCAGTGCAGGATTACTTGGAGAAATGGCAGAATGGTGGCTTTTTCACATTGAAGTTTTATTCTGCTGCAGCTTGTTGAAATGCCCGAGGCCATGCACCATGGCCTCAACAGCTTTGCCCTTGGCTAAGGCTCTCCATCCATAAATCTCACTCAAAGCTCATTGCTAAACCAAATCAGCCTCACAACAGTTGCAGAGAAGAGAAACAACATGGCAAAGATGGAAAAAACTAAGCTAGGCAAATACCTGTCAGTAGTGGTTTAAGAATCATAGGATCACAGAATAAGCTGAGCTGGAAGGGACCAATCAGGATCAGCTTCTGTCCCTGTGCAGGGTATCCCAAGAATTCCACCATGTGCCTCAGAGTGCTGTCAAAGGCTTCTGGACTCTGGCAGACCAAAACTCAGAGTTGTGGAAGGTGTCCCTCCCCATGGAAGGGGTTGGAACTAGATGATCCTCCAAGTCCCTTCCAATCCAAACCATTCTATGATTCTATACTGCCTTTCCTAAAGCCCAGACTTCCTACTGCAGTATCTGTGAGTCTAGAAAACACATTAATGCCTTGTGTTCTACCTACAATATTATGAGTAAGTAATTCAGAAAACAGGAGGTAGCTGAATAATCTGTTCTCCCTCAGTCTTTTAGGACACATCTGTTTCAGCCTTCCCATTCTCATTTTCCTGAACTCACCTCCTCTCTGTCCAGATGCTTGGCAATGCTGATCTGCCCATTTTTGGGCTGAATGGCAAAATGTCCCAGAGGGTTCCCTTCCACGATGGAATATGTGATCTGATTGTTCATTGACCCATCCAAGTCATCAGCTGACACCTGTTTGGAGAAAAAAAGAAACCCTGCTAGGACCCTTGGGCCAAAAAGGACATGCCATGGAGAAATGGGATCACTTTGTCATTTAAGGGTATTGGTTTGAGCTTGTCTCAAATGAGGAGGGGAAAAGGAAGGTGGTTCAAATAAGTGTAATCCCACAGCTTTTTCAAGAAAACATAGTTTCCTCAGGTTTCTCCTAGTCCCTTTCTTGACTTTACCACCCCTGTGATGGTAACAGGCTAGACAGGGAACTCCACATCACCGTGGGCTCTGCTATTCTGCCCAGAGGAGCCTCTGCCTTCCCCAGGTCACAAGGGCATTGTCCTTTTTCAGGCATTTTTGTTTTCTTGGGATGTTCTCAAAGCTCCTGAGCCCACCCTTAATTTTCACTTAAAGGTATCTCATAAGGCAAAGTGCTCTCCATGTCTATGGAGTCTCAGGAATTCTGCTAGTCATCCTTTTTTAAAGTCATGCTTTAATCTTAGATGCTGAATGTCACAAGCCCACTGAGGTCGCTGTGTCCAAATAAAAGTAAAGTGCACAGGAGGAGTGAATATTGCACAGCACAAATAAAGAAGAGGCAAAGACAGCTGGCCTGGTTCAGTCATACCGTGAGGATGATGTCTCCAATGGCAGCATCCTCCCGGATGTCAGCAGAGTAGGGATCTTGGATGAACTCTGGAGCATGGTCATTAATGTCAGTGATGTTGATCACCACCATGGTCACATCACTGAGAGAGGCTGAGCCCTTCCTCGTGCCCTCGATGGACAGGTAATACTCGTGACTGGCCTCAAAGTCCAGGCTCCCATTGATGTACAAGGCACCTGCGTTGGCAGATGGGGAGGAAAGGACAGAAAATACTTTGAATGAATGGCACATGGGATTTCTTGGAATACGGCAGATATGCCAAGGCAACTGCCAAACTGCCAGCTGAAACAGTGTAGTTGACCTAATTCGGACCACCTTGATGTGGAAGAATTAGCAAGAGCCTTGTGAGCAGAGAGGATGAGGATGTTACAGCTGAGGGCAGAAGGCCACTGCTGACACAGCCAAGGGCTCATTTCAGGGAGTTAACACTGGCCTTCTGATAACAGCTCTTATCACATCACTGTGCAAACAGAAGAGGGCTTTATTTGGCTGGTAATCATGGCTCGACACCTACCCATGCTTAGGGTGCTATTATCCATGCTCATTGAGTGCTACTCAATAAAGCTGCCTGTTACCTTGGGCTGCACGTTCCTCATGGGATCTTGATGGAAACACTTTTTAAATGAAACCACTTTCTCCTGCATTTTGAAGTAGGAAAATTTCCTCATCCTTTTCTCCATGTATCCCTCATTCACATGGACCTGTCTCAGGTCTCAGACACATAGAAGGCATCTTTCCATTAATTTCAGTAAGAGTTGGATCACTCCTTAAGTGACTTGGATGGCAAAATCTGAAGTAGACAAATAAACTGTATTCCCTACCCTTGTGCTGGGTAAAGAGAGACGTGAGCAGAAGTGAGAGCCAAATGGAGAAGAACCAGAGAAGATGCACACAAAGACAGCCTTTGCTGCTGGATCAGCCTGGACCTGCTTGGGCACCAGATCATTTTACCTGTGTTTGAGTTGAGCTGAAATTTCCCGTGGTCATTGCCGTTCACAATTTCATACTTGATCTCTGTGTTTTCTGCATTGTCCCTTGTCAGGGCTGACAAGTTGAGGACCTCGGTGCCCACAGCCACGTCTTCTTTTACCATGGCCACATATTCAGGGGCCAGGAAAACAGGCAGGTATTCATTGAGATCCACAACTGAGACAGTGACAGTGCCCAGGGAGGAGAGGGGCTGCGGGGTGCCCCGGTCAGTGGCACAGACTGTCAGCTCAAAGGCTGAGTGCTGGGAATCCTTCAGAGGCTTTTCCAGGCGGATCACCCCTGTGGTCTCCTCAATTGAAAAGTGTCCATTGGCAGAGTCAGGCAGAGAATAGACCACCTCAGCGTTGAGACCTGGAAGGGTAACGGACAGGCTGCAATAATTCATGGGTAGGGATGCTACTGAGTTTATTTATAATGCATTAGGACTATATGAACTGAATGACCTTCAATTCCCAGGGAAAATGGAGGATGTATGAACATCATACAAATATCCAATGTGCCCCTGCCCATCTGCAGGTTCAGTCATCTAGCCACCCTCACCACTATCCACCAGTGTCAGCTGTCTGCATTTACTAGTGCTCTCCATTTTTAATTACCTTGTTTTCAAATGTAATTTCTCTTTGTATCTGCTTACAAAAAAGAGAAATATGATCATGCTTCTCTAAATTCAGCCTCTGCTGGAGAGATTTATTGAAAGTTCCTTTCTTAGGAGCCTTACCTATATTTCTGAGAAGCTCTGTGTCTTCAGGAGGACCTCTCCGTCCATATTACCTACCCCTATCTAAAACTCATTTTTGCCTTTATTACACTCATTTTCAGTTCCCACCTTTGAAAAAGTTTCTGTCCAGTTTGGATCCCTGTGTCACAGTTTGTGCCGTGGATCACAGCTACAGTTACTGAGCACATTCTCAAAGAAGGTCTGCATGTTTCTACAGATACAGCTCTCCCAACAGGGTCACAAAAATGCTGATGCCAGCCCAGTAGTCAAGAACATGTCAGCAGTGAGATGCAGGCACCTCTTCGCCAAGATTCAATCATCTAAGCCCATTGCTGCAGCACTTCCTTGGGTTTCAAAAGCTTCTATTCAGAATGAAAGATGAAGTCTACTAACACATAAATCCCATTCTGACTCACCTTCATCAAGGTCCCTGGCAGCAACCACAGCGATGGGTGTCTTTGTTGTGGTGTTATCGAAGACGGCCACGGCGCAGTGGCTGGGGAAGAACCGCGGCGCGTTGTCGTTGGTGTCCTCGATGATCAGTGTCACATCAGCCTGGCACGAGCGGCCCCCGCCGTCAGTGGCCTTGGCCACCAGGTGGTAGGTGGGCTTCTGCTCACGGTCCAGGGGTGCAGATGTGGTCAGCTCCCCTGTGGGAAAGGACAGGAGGTTGTAGCCATGTATTTGCAGAACTTAGGCCACTCTGTTTACCAGTCAAACTGTTTGTGAGAAAACTTATCGAACCACCTGCAGCTTTTGTTAGCAGAACTCTCAGGAATTCATCAAGGTTACTGAGAAAAACAAGACTAAAATAAGAACCAAGAGCCTGAGAAACTGTCTACCAAGAATGTTAAACCTAGACAAAGGAGGCACAACGTGATGATGGACCCTGACCAATTAGATGTCCTGAAGGATGTGTGCCTGCCTCATGGACAGGCAAACCAGCCAATGAGATGATGTATGAACATGTGAACAAACAACTATAATCTATAATTGTAGATTAATGTAAACAATAAATGGCTTCTGCTGAAATCATACTGATTCTGTCATTCAGAAGTCCTGAGCTCCTGCAGGAGGTGGTTGTGTCTGCAGCAATCACAGCTGCAGCCTGCAAGACCTCGGAGAGGTTCAGCTGTTTTCCTGGATGAACCGTGGGAGACAGTAATTGGGCTAATAGTGGTGGTGTGTCCACGCCACATTGCTCGGGGCTATCCTCGGATCATTGCCAGCCAGGGCCCTGGCAAGGCTTCACATGGGCAGTCCTGCAAGTTCAGCTGAACTTCATCCAAGGGATGCCATCATGGGCTAGAACTGTTCATAACTAAATTGTACTTCTAAACCCCACTGCATTGAGCTTTCTGCAATGTGACGAACTCCAAGTGATCTCTAGAATGATCATCAAGTCTGTTTTGGTAATTACACTGCCCAAGACCTGATAAGAGGTGTTTTGGGATTTAGAACTTGTGTCTTTGGCTCAAGGCAAATACTTGCTGTTCTTTCCTCCTTGAGACCTGGCTGCTAGCAATAGTGTCTGCCCTTCATTTTAACAACATTTGTAACGAAAGCAAACAGGATGATGTGGAGCTCACTCTCCTCTGTGCTGTGGCCATTTCTTCCTAGCTTGGGACAGCTGGAATGACCAGCTCCTTGTGTTGAGCCATGCTGGGAGCTTGCATTTCCTGGGGGTGGGTGAGGAAGAGGATAAAAGCATCCCATTGCCCTGCCCTCACCTGTGTGTGGGCCCAGGCGGAACTCCTCGGCGCCGGGGCCGTGCAGGCTGTAGGTTATCTGGGCATTGCTGCCCACGTCCGGGTCCGTCGCTGATATTTTCAAAATGAAAAGACCCGGCCCAGCATCTTCAGAGACTCTCCCAGTGTAAAGTATCTGGACAGAACAGAAGAAATTATTGGCATCTGAGCCATCTCCAAAATACCTCCATCCCGTCTGGGGGGAGAACAGACCCGCAGAGGCTTCACAGAAAAGGATAAACCCTGTTTTATAGGGGAACACAATGTGCCTCCCATTCTTGGCTGCTGGGGTGTGGACTGGGACGAGTGAGCTCATTTCACACAAGCCTTTGAATCTCCTTTGGGAAGTAACCACCTCTGTTCGTTCTCACCACGGGTGACGTCCACACCAGCGATCAGCTCTCTACAGCAACAAACCTCCTGATGGGAATCTCCCAGCTTAGCAGGATATAAAACTCAGTAATGTACATGCCCCTTCCCAGGAGGCTTCCTGGCATTGTTTATCTCCAAAAATTACTCTTCATAATGCTTAGGCTCTCACTTGCTGCTGGCAAACATGCTTGGAGGCTAGATTTAATATTCTTGCTTGACATGCAGCTTAATTAAAATTGTTAAACATAATCAAAGCAACAGGATCGTGTGAGAAGAATTATGACAAGCCAAATCCTTTAACATGCTCTGCCTGTTCTTTCTTCTTTTCTATTGTGTTCTTTCCCTCCCAGGATTTCCCTTTATGCCCCTGGTGTCCCAGAACAGATGTCTTACCTGACCACACTCAGGGCTGTTGTCATTGATATCCAGTACAAAAACTTCCACTTCGGTGGTAGCCTGAAATTTCCCATCAGAGGCCATAACCTTGAGGAGATATTTCTCTGTATCTTCTCTGTCCAGAGGCTTCTTGGAAGAAATTGTCCACTCGCCCTCAATTTGTTCAACTGTGAACTGTCCCAGTACATCTCCTTCTAGAAGGGGGCAGGAAGCAAGAAAGAAAAGGCATTTACTAAGTGCTGAAAACCAGAAGTGATAAGGAAAGGGAATATAAGTGTGTCCACTGATGGTTTCCTTAGGAGACCTGAAGCACGTGGATGCTCTTAGAGCTCTTTTCCAACCTAAATGATTCCGTGACTCTCTGACTCACACTGTTGATCCAGAGAGGGCACTGGTTGTGCACCCAGCAGGTGAGGAACTTTTGGTCAACCTCTCTGCACAGTTTTAGTTTTAGTTATTCCCTGTCTGCACGTTACAGTGGGAGAAGGAAACAACTGACTGCAGAAAAGTCAGTGATATTCTGCAGATGTGCATATTCATTGCCTCAAAACCACATTGTCTCACCTTCCCAAAGCCTATCAGTCTTTCTTGGTGCATGTTCTTAAAGGGGTCCCAGAGGTGTAAACACCCTACAGACATGGTTTGGATCTTACTGTTATGGTACCATGTACAGTTGTGCTTCCTCTTAACCTGCAGAGGTATTTAACATATAGCTTGGTTTTCTGGGGCTGCTTTTTGTTTCTGTAAGAGCCAAATGATGAACTACAGGTAAATCCAGACAAGGCAGGCTCTCTGGTCCACCAGATTCATGTTGCTCCTACTGTTGTTCTATCTGTTGGATTTTAAATGGGCTGGATGCTGCCACTGGAGAATCCCTCTCTCCTGGGAAGGAGCTGGTGTTCTCTGCTGACCCAGGAGGAAGCAGTTCAGGCAATGAGAGTCAGTGAAGAGAACCAGCTGTGGAATCTGTGTTGGACTCTGAAGGATCTCACACAGTGGGGTAAATTAAATTCACTCCCTTTCTGCTTTCATTTGTGCTGCAGTGATGAGGTTGTGGACGCACAATGACACCTGTACTAGCTCTTCTTCCGATGTTGGGAAATACCACTCCATGCCCAGATTTAGTTTCTGTGCATTTGAAAATAATTTGGACAGGGGGAAGCTGGGCTCTGTGTTCACCTAATCCTTTCTTTTGCTGCATTTCCATGTTTATTTGTACAGTCTGACCTGTGTTTGTACATGCAGAGCAGAGAGCACAAGGTGTTCACCCCTAATATAAGTGTGCATCCTCTCAGGTTTAAAGTACTTTAGAGCAACTTTAAAGTACTTTAAAGGAAGTTACTACTGCCTTTAAGAAAGGCAGAAATGTGAATACATAATGGATTAAACTTTCCTCCCAAAGGCTTGCAAATACCTAGGCATGCCATAAACCAAATGAAAGTACCAGCATTCCTCCCCTGTTTTGGATGGTTACAATAATAGATAACAGGTTGCAGCATGATGTGGCCTAATGTTTTGACCCTGAAGGGTCCTCGTTTGAGTCTGAACAAACATTTTAATTTGAAGTATCTGCTTCAGGTCTTAGAGAGACCCTTTAGGGTCAAAAATACCATAAGAGCAAGCTTCTACTTGTGCAGATGCACAACAAACATTCCAGTGTAACTTTTTTTGTTATTTTACGGCACTGGTTAATTTCAGTTGGCACATGTGATGTTTCAGGGATGCAAGAGTAATTTTTAGTATTTCTTGTTAGCTAAAACCTTTACTAAAATTGACATGACAGTCTTAAATATCCCCAGTGCAGGGTGACTAACTGGAGCCTTGTTATTAAGCCAACCTCCAAGTGGTTTTGTAGGAAACACATTAAATACCAAAAAGTTATATATAGTTATTAAAAAACACAGATAGGCTACAAGTATATGTGTGATGTGTAAACTGACCACAGTACTGGCAGGAGAAAAAGCTGGGTCAAAGAACCTAAATACAGATCACAGTATCTATGTGAGAAAAATCTTCCCTCCTGCTGTACTGCCTCTCCCGTCCTTCCAATAGATATTACAATTACACTGTCTTAATTATTCCTCTGTTAAGAAAGTGTAAATAGGTATTTCTACAGTACAGTGTAATTACTTATATGTATCTTATTTATTTATTCCCAGAGAAATAGGACAATTAAGTGGTGAGATAGTTATTTTAATGATCATTCCACCCACTGCAGTTATAAAGGATTTTGTATTCTCTAGATTCATTTGAGTTCAGCTCATGACAGAGCTCGGCCTCCATCTCCTGCTTCTGACAGGACTGTCTGACTCTGTCAGTGTTTCTAGGATTTTTTTTGGTTAGCTGGTTGTTTTTTTTGTACTTCTACATTTGTATTTTTTATATGCTGAGTAAAGAACTGCTATTTCTTTGCCTGAAAGCTCCTAACTGCAAATTTATAATAATTTGGAGGGAAGGAGTTTACATTCTGCATTCCAAGGGAAGCTCCAGCTTTCCCTGGCGGAGACTTGTCTTTCTAAACCAAGACACACTATTTCTGTACTGATAACCTGTAAGACAAGGGTACCAAATCCTCACTTGGAGATGATACTCTCCTCCTGCCCAAGTCAAGACTCCAAGCAGGAGGAACTCACCGGTGATGTAGCACGTGACCCGGCGGTTCTGCTCGGAGATGTCGGCATCAACGGTGCTCAGGGTGACCACCACCTGCCCCGGCTCCGCGTTCTCAATCACCGACCCCTTGTAGAAATCCGAGGTGAACTGAGGGGCGTTGTCGTTTTCATCAGAGACAGTGACCTCCACCAGGGTTTGGGAAGAGAGCTGGACCTTCCTGCCGTGGTCAGTGGCCACCACGTAGAAGCGATAGATCTCCTGGTCCTCACAGTCCAGCTCCTTCAGGGTGGTGATCCAGCCGCTCTCACCGTCGATGGTGAAGAGCCCGCGGAGGCTGCCAGATTCTGATTCCAGACTGTAGGTCACCTGCCCGTCACTCCCCATGTCCTGGTCATTAGCTGTCACTTGAATGACTGTGGTTCCTGAAGGCATGTTCTCCATGACAAAAGCTCTGTAGGGATCTGCCTCAAAAACAGGTCTGTTGTCATTCACATCCTGCACTTGAATATTCACAGAGACCAGAGAGACCAGCTCAGTCTCCAGATGTGAGCAGTGAGCCATGACATCAACCTGGTACCACTTGGTGGTCTCATGATCCATAGGTTTTTTGATTTTCAAAACCCCTGTTTGTTGGTCCAGTGCGAACACCTCGTCCTTGTTACTTTCTGTAGTGGTTCCCTTCACCAGGCTGTATATAATGGGATCCTCTGCAAAAGCTTTGACTGACCCTATTTCTGACCCCTCTGGAAGATCCTCAGATGCAGAGAATGTATAAAGGGGCTCAGAAAACCTTGGCAATGTCACCTCCCTGGGGACAATCTGGAGATTCACTGGAACAAGGGAGTTCCAGTAAGGGGGTCTGCCATCTTCAGCTTTCACCTTGAAGTTAAAGGCTCTGTTTTCTAAACCAATAAGGCTCTCCTTGACCTTAACAACCCCAGTGGCAGCATTGATCTCCACAAGGTCTTCTGCCACATCTTCCACAGAATCAACAGAGTAAATGACATCTGCATTTGCACCTTCATCAGCATCATAAGCCAGTACCTGGATGACAGGGGAGCCTTTGCTGACATTGGACTGGATGGAAAGTGTGTATTCAGAGGCTTTGAATAGAGGTGGGTTGTCATTCTCATCTGTAAGGATTATTTTGACAGTGCAGAAGGCCACCTTCCCACCCCCATCCTTGGCCATGACTTTAATGGCAATGACTCTCTCTGTGGAATTTTCCCTGTCTAGTTTTTGCAGTGTGGCAATACAGCCTTTATTGTCTATGGAGAACTTCTCATGGGCGAGTTTATTTATGATGGTGTAGTCTATGGTGCCATATGGACCACCATCTGGGTCAATAGCCAGCAGCTCAATCACCTTGGTTCCTATCTCAGCATTTTCTGCCAGCTCTGCCTCATACACATTCTGCTGAAAAGAGGGGCTGTATTTGTTGGCATTCGTGGTGTTGATATACACAGGCACAGTGCTCTTGAAAACTCCATCTGAAGCAGAAACTCTGAGACTGTAAGATGGCTCCAAGTCCTTTTTGCAGCGGTTGAACATGGATATTATGCCAGAAGTGCTGTTGATGGCAAAATGCCTGTTGTCATTACCCGAGAGGATCACATATTCCAGCCGGGTGGTGTCTCCGCTGTCGGGGTCCAGGGCCTGGACTTTGATCACGATGTGCCCACACGTAGCCATTTCACTGACCTTGGCTTCATACTGAAGCTGGCTGAACTCAGGGGGGTTGTCATTGATGTCTGTCACATCTACAATCACCAGGGCATCACTACTGAGTGGAGGCACCCCATGATCTGCAGCTCTGACTTTCATTCGGAATTGTTGATTTGTTTCATAATCAAGTGCTTGAGCTGTTGTTATTTGCCCTGTGCTGGCATCAATATTAAAGAACTTGGCAGCATCTGAACCATCATCCATGATCTGATAGGAGACCACTTTGTTTCTGCCCGAATCCTTATCAGAGGCAAAGAGCTGGACAACAGGGGTCTGTGGTGGCAAACTCTCCGAGACAGACGCCATGTAAATGATCTGAGAAAATACAGGAGGGTTGTCATTAATGTCCTCTACCTCCACCTCTACTCTGGCTTCTGAGAAGGATCCAAGTGCTGTGTCTGTGGCTCTAACAGTGAATGTGTGTTTTGTCTCTAGCTCATAGTCCAGCTGCCCTGTGACAGTGAGGACACCAGTTTTGAAGTCGGTGTTGAAGAGTTTCAGGGAATCTTCCTCCACAATGTTGTAGATGAGGCGCAAGCCCTCAGGGCTGCGGGCCTGGATGTGGAGGACAGAGGTGTATGGGGGGACGTTTTCTGGCACCTTCACTCGGTAGTACAAACTTTGGAACAGAGGGTTGGATCTGTTCCTCACACTGATCACAACCTCCTCTTCAGCATGCAGGGGAGGCTCTCCTTTGTCCTTAGCAATGACCCGAAGGTTGTATTTATTTAGAGCTTGATAATCAAGAGGCCTCTTAAGGGAGATGTCTCCTAGGTAAGGGTCAATCCAAAAGTATTTGTATTCCTCTGCAAATGAGTAGGTAACCGCTCCATTAGCCCCTATGTCTTTGTCTGTTGCTGACACCTGAAAAAGAACATCCCCCGGCTCTGTGCCGTCCTGCACCGAGGCGTAGTATGGCACATTCTCAAATTGTGGGGGGTTGTCATTGACATCCTCTACATAAACTCTGACTGTGGCCTGGGACACTCTTGGTGGCTTCCTGCTGTCCTTCACTTCCACAGCTACCTCGTGCACGTCTTGCATTTCGCGGTCAAATTTCACACCCTTGGTCTGAAGAACCCCAGAGGCTTGGATCATTTTGAACCTTTCCTTTTCATTCAAAAGTGAATAGGAAAGGGGTTCATTTAGCTGATACCCTTTGACCCCAAGAATGGTTAGAGTCTTTTCATCTGTTGAGTTCTCCATCACAGTTGCTGTATATACGTCTTGATCAAATTTCAAGCTGGAACCTTGTGCCCGAGTTAAATTTAGCTTAACCAGAGCAGTACTCTTATATAAGCCATCACCAGCTCTGACTGTGAGCTCTCGGTTGCTTCTCAGGCCAGTAGTGTTAAGAATGGAGATGAGACCAGTTAGTGGATGGATATGGAATGCATTATCAAGGTTCCCTTCCACGATGCTGTAGGTCACCTCCGAATCTGCATCTTTTGCCTGCACTGACAAAAGCTCCATCCCTGGGTGGGCAGGTAGCAAGACAGAAATGTCATAAGTGTCTCTAAGAAAGACTGGAGGTGAATCATTGACATCTTTAACGTGGATTGTGACCTTGGCAGGCTTGGATGCAAACAAGCTGGGACTTCCACTGTCGTGCACATGTACACTGAAGTGGAAAACTGGGGTGAGCTCATAGTCTATATCAGCACGAGTGGTCAGCGTCCCTGTGCTGGGATCCACTGTGAAATATTTCAGTGCCTCTGGTTCCAAAATCTCATAGACCAGCAAAGCATTGGAGTCTTGATCAGCATCTGTTGCATAGGTCACAAGGGGAGCATTGCTTTCATCCAGAACCATACTTTGTGATGGGGCATTCTCCATGATCCAGCCAACGAAGGAAGGCTTAACAAAGACAGGCACATTGTCATTCTCATCTATGACATAGATGAGCACCACAGCGTCCATAAATGCTCCAGCCATGTTGGTACCACGGACCTTCAGCTGGTAAAAAGACACCTGCTCAAAATCTAAGCTCTTCTGAGTGGAAATAAGGCCTGACTGATAGTTCATGAAGAACACTCCATCTCCATTTCCATCTTTTATTTCATAGCTGACTGGTGACAAGCTTGTGGCTGAAACCTGGATCAGAGGAGAGCCAACAGCAGTGGATTCACTGATCTCTGTGATGTATTCAGTCTCTGGAAATTTTGGAGGGGTTCGATCTGAGGGTCTAATGTGGACATGTACTGTAGCAGAATCTTTAAGCTGAGGAAACCCCTGATCTTCTGCCTTTACAATAAGAGTAAATCGCTCCTGCCTGGATGGGTCCAGTTTCTGGGCAACTGTAACAATTCCAGAATATGGGTTGATGCTAAAGAAGCCTTCCCCATTACCTGCAAGAAGAGAAATTACAGAGTGAAGAATGCAGACACCTTACTGGTCTTTGTTTTCTGAAACTCTTTTTCATATATTCTCCTGTTTGCAGACCTGATTAACATCTGTTTCTTTTACTGGGAGAAAATAATTAATTTCTAAATAATTTTAAGAACAATGAACCCACTCAGATCTGTGAGCTAACATTTGAATCAATCAAAATGTAAATTGGTGATAAACAGCCTTCTAATTTAAGCATATTTAGTGGTGGCAGAGCATGTGCTTGAAGCTTTTGCCTCATGTGCAGAACATGGTAGCACAGACAGTACTAGTTCCTTCAAGCCCTGTCATGCTTGTAATTACCAATACTTCAGGAGCAATTAAGCTGCTCAGTCCTTGATCTAAATTGCAGTGAGAAAGATGGAGCAAAGGATGGCTTGTCTCCTGCGAAGAGTTTACAGGCTAAATAGACTGTGTGGCACAGACATAAATACTCAAGTTTTAATCTTTATAGTGAATGATAAAATATTTGCCCACTGACCATGAATGACTCAAAACCACCACCAGTCAATGCAGAGAGGGTTCTCACCGTTCCTTGAGGATGTGTTTCTTGGTATAAATAGTGGAATGATGATGACTCCTGTGGGAATTGGGAGTACTTTTGCCTAACAGCTGAATAGTTCCCATGGACAAAGAGGAGCAGATTTTAGGTTGTTCCAACTCGTCCAGTCACAACTTTTCTTAGACCAGTGACTCAACATTAAGCTGTCTTCTTAAGAAAAGATGCTAATATTCTGCACTATGGAAATTACCTACTCACTCTGGATTTTTTCTGGGTAGGAAGAAAAAATTTTAGAACTGTACAGCCCTAGAAAAAGCTGGTGCACCAGTTAGAGCACAGTAATGCAGGTATGATCATAACCTAAATTGTCTTATTACATGGCTCTTACCTGCCTGAAGGGAGTAGTGGATTTCAGCATTAGCTCCCTGGTCCTGATCAAGGGCTCTGACTTGTATGACCTCTGTGCCCACCACTGCTGAGTCCAGCACTTCTGCTTCATAGTGGATGCTGCTGAACTGGGGAGGGTGGAGGTTGCAGCTGTCCACGTGGATGATGACTCGGACAAAGTTCCGCTTGATGGGAACCTCCTGGTCTCGTACCTGAATGGCAGAGAGAGAGCAGGAACAGTCACACCCAGGGACAAGACAGTCCTGCCTGCACCACCTTCCAAGTAACTCACCAGCACTCTTACCAGAGGTGGGTGTTTTGCAATGGTACCAACCCCCTGCCTGGGAATGAGCCTGGAAGTTTCAGCTTTGAGTTGGAATTTGAAACCAAACATTAACTATTACACACTGTGCTTCCTTTTATAAGAATCCAGTGGCCCTCCAAAGAAGGTGGTTAGAGGAATGCAGGGAGTTAGCTACATTTAGCCATACAGTAAAGGTTAACACCCTGCTTTCCTCTTCCCTATTGTTCCAGACAAATCCTCCCTCAAAGGCTAGAACCACTTTAATTTCTCCAGTGACCCATATATCCCAGCCAAGCTGGTGGACTCAACAGGGCTTGTTTAGGACTCACCATCACTGTGAGGGTGTGCTGAGGCATGGGCTGGGAACTGAAGCCTTCTGCTGTTGTCAGGGCTCCACTGCCTGGATCCAGCTGGAAAAGTCTTGTGCTTTTGGGGTCCACACTGCCATGGATGGTGTAGATGAGCCCCTTTCCTTTGTCCTTGTCTGTTGCACTGACTCGAAGGATTTCTCTCCCTGAGGGGGTATCTTCAGGAATCCACACCTCATAATGGCTCTCAAGAAACTGGGGACGGTGCTGGTTGATGTCAATCACATGGATAAATGCCTGTGGGGGAGACAGAACAGTGAGGGCAGCAACTGGACATGCAGCCATGTAAAATCTCAGCTACCAATCCTTGGGCATTGTCATACTCTGAGTGCTGTAACCATCAGAGTTTTCCAACTCTTGGAGCTTTGCCATCCGTGATGACCAGGAGCCCTTTTGTCCTATATCCCAAGGAACTCCTGCTGTGCCTTCCCCTTTTGTGTTTTTCAGTTTGCTTCCTCTCCTTTTTTAAAGTCTCTCCAGTCTGGCAAGGCATTCAGAGTGAACGTGCCTGCACTTGGCACACGGGGAAACAATCACAGCCTGCCATGGAGAGCAGCAGCAGCTCAGCCGTGGTGCCAGCTCTGCTGCTGCCTGGTGCCTACACAGCAACCCCCATTATTTACTCAACAGAGAGCTGACAGAAGGGGATGTTTGGTAAAAGAAGGGAGGGGCTGGCCTATCTCAAGAGCAGCAAGTGTGTGGAGAAGCAAAATTTCTGTTCTACCCTTTTTAGCCAAGTTTTCCTCTCTGCATTTAACAGCACACACCGGGAATCCTGAATCCTGCTGGGGAAGTCACTGCTTTCTCCTGTGTGGTCTCCCACCCCGGCTGTCCTGACCCTCCCACTGATGTGCTTCCTGCATCTTAGGAAGTCCCAACCAAGTGTTATAATTTGCTTCCTTTAGCAAACCTGAGCATGCCATGGGGGTTTTACACCAGCAGGTTTCTTGACATCTGCTAGAGGCCTTGAGTGCCAAAATAAACTAGAGATGAGATGCAAGGTGGCAGGTGATGCACACTAGGCAAGGTGGGGCTTTGTTTGTTTATTTGGAACAATACTTGAAGGTAGTTGAGACAAATAGCAATCATTAGCATCACGTTTCACAGGCATGGTGGAGTTCCTCACTCATCATCCCCCACAGTGAATTTCCCATGATAAGCATTACTGACAGGTGACTCACATCTTAGGTCTTCCTGTGCATCGAGGGCTGGATTTTTGGCTGCTTCTTATGTGTGGAGAGAACGACTAGTGAAAGATCATGCCCTGAACACTGCTCCAGAGGGTAGGTAAAGATGGGCAAAATCTCATTTTAGCTGTGGCTCAGGGGCATGCCTGAGAGTGAAGTGCCTCCTTTTACCAGCACTTAGTTTATTATATGTGGCAACTCAGAGCACACAGCATCTCTGTAGTTGCCCCACTCACTCCCTGGGCCTGACCTCACCTCTTGCAGATGGATTTGTGCTGGCTGTACCTGGGCTAGCCTATCCCAGGAACACTCCCTGACATGGGAACACAGACCCAAGCCTGGCCTAACTGTGCACACACTTCCCTTTAAGATGTCATGCCAGACATGTAATTCAGGCTGAGCAGCTGAGACCAAGCTGAGGTCTGAGCGTGTGAACTGCCACCCCAACTTGGCTGGTGGTGTGGATGTGTCCTTGGGTGCTGCCTGGGATCAACAGGAAAGACCCAGGCTTTCCTACACAGTAGCAGGAAGACCCAAAACAGGCACATATTTGTGCACAGGGGACAGATGGGGATGGAAGTGCTGGGAGAGGCGATGCTGGGGCTGAGGCCAGTATGTCTTTGTTGGCACCTCATCATCTCTGCAATGTCCCATCTTGCCACAGCTTTCAGTACTGCTAGTGTTTAATGACTTGAGCTCTCTGCAAATGAGAAAATGGGGAATGGGAAAGCAAACAAGTCCTTTCTTCACCCTTTGCATCTCTCTTTGATCTTCAGCTGTGTTTCCAACAACATAAAAAACAATCTTAGCTTGGTATAAGGGTCACTGTGTAATGAAGGATCACAGTGTCAGGAGATTCCTGTGCCTGGCACCTGATCCAGAGCTCAGCAGGCTCAGAGGAAAGGTTCCCTTTGGCATGTGCTCCCTCTCAGTGGGATCTCCACTAAAAAAAACCAGAATATTACCTGGGTTTTGATCGTACTGGACCCATCAGTGACCTCTACTGTCAGGTTATAGCTTGACTTCTTCCTTGCATCCAGGGGTCTTGCAATGACCATGCTGCCTGTACTCTTTTCAATGTCAAAATCCATGTCATCATCACCACCTGGGACAAGGGGGAGACGAAAAAGGGAAAGAGGAGGGCAGTTACAGTCAGCTAGATTGGGGATAGTGCCACAGGAAAGGTTTCTCTCAAATCTGGAAACTCAAACCAACACGTGATAGATAAATGCGCACAGGAGACAGGGAGGACAAGGCAAAGCTGGACAAAGAGATAGTCACAGATAGTGACAAAGGAGTGTGAAAAGGAAGATGGGGGGAATTAGAGAATGAGGGGGAGGAGAGAAGGGGAAAGGATGCATTTATGCATGCCATGTCCTGGGTAGATTGGCAACAGGCACATTTGAGCATTGGTTTGTTTGGCACAAGGTTTCCAGCCATGCACCATCACTGGCTTAGCATGGACCAGGGACCTGCTGGGTAGAACAGGGCTCTTGCTGGCTTCTGATTCAAGGTCACACTGTGGGCATATCAGCAATGGTCCTCATCACCACGGCTGGGGGCCTGGGGGCTACCTGAATTCCCAACACTCCAACAGTTGGGGAGGCAGACGGTGCTTCCAGGGTGAGCAGAGCCTGTTGCCTCCAACCCAGATGGCTGAGAAGTGCCAGGAACAGCAGGCCTGAGCAGCTCAGCAGCAGAAGGCTGTCCCTCACCCTACTGCTGCTCAGCCCTGGCATGGCAGCTCCTTTCTCATGCCTCACTTGCTGGAGCCTGTTGGGCCCCTCTTGGACATTTAACCCTGCAAAGCTGCTCTGAGATATGGAGAAGCTGAAACAGTTTTCTGTAATTTATCCCAGGTCTCAACTTCTTCCCTCCTCGCTACTGGATGCTCTGGATTCTACTTCATTGTATTACCAGCTGGTAAAATCTTTGCTGGTTGTAAAATTACATATCTCCCCTTGCTGGAGGAATGCAGTGATCACCAGCCATCTGGACCACTGCTCTCCTGCTGGGAAGGAGACAGAAAGAAGTAGAGACAGAGAGGCCCATGGATGTCTTTCCCTGAGAGAAGAGCTCCCTGTGCACAGTGCCAAATGGAAAGAAGCAGCCCAGAAAAGGAAAGAGATGAAGAGTGATGTTGCTTTGTCAGAGTTTTTGCAGACTCCATCGTCCCAGTGACAGAATGTCTGTGGTGTGAGAAAGGTGAAACTTTGAATGAGGTGGAGAAGGCTCCTGGATCTCTGCATCACCCCCGTGGTTGCCTTGTAGGGAAAATAAAATCCTGTCCTTTTCCACCAGGATAGAAATCAAGAGGGCCTTCAGCATCACCTGGAGCTCTAGGAACTGGGAAAGATGAGGCCAAGATATGCTCCAGCACTCAGCAGGGAAATGATGGAATAACATTCAGAGGAATACACTGTTAATTCTGCAGACCCAAGCAGACACTACTAATGCTGTATAAACTTTTCACTGATATTGTCTTGCTCCTTTTAGTGGTGTATCTCTTGTTGCTTAATTGTATTTATACACCATTATCCTTGCCCTAACACAGTAAGGGGAAAAACTATTCACTTGCCCAATTTAGGCTTTGTCTGACAAGGGCAGGCCCTGCAGGCAGTACCAGGGAAAGGCTGTGCCAGGTAGATTGGGGCACCACTTCAAAACATCAAATTACATGAGCACAATTGGCCCTCGTTGGTAGGACCAGTTCTGCACATGCTGCCTGGAGAGTCCCCTGGGGTGACAGCCCACATCCCCTCTGAATTGTGTACCTTAGAGCAGGCCCTAGAGTTCCACATTCCATGTGATGGATTCTTAATCACCCCTGGGAAGTGGTGAGGAGGAAGGGAGAGCCCCACAAGTTAGGGCAGACCAGGTCTTTGAGGAATGCTTCCTTCTCAATTCCCTGCTCAAGACTCAACATGGAGGGAGAAACAGGGGGTATCTGTAACACTCAGCCACACACCTGGATCCTTGCAGGCAGTTCTAACAAAACCAACAATGTCACTTGATTCCCAGGAGGAGCTGGCAGTGGCATGCCCTGCCTCTCGTGTGACATCGGAGAGCTCCTCAAACACAGGCAAGTTCCAGATTGTCATTAAAAGACAGGTTGGGTAATTGCACTTGGCACTGGAGGGCTTGGATGGGCAGCTTTGTCTAATGGCTGTTTAAACCTTCTGGTGCCTGTGAGAAAGCTTTCCCCATAGCTCAGATACACCTAAAGCAAACAACTCCATTAGCTCAGGCATGCGAGCGCTGAAAGCCAAGGGAGCCGGAGCAAACGCTCCCAGACACGGCTGCCCTGCTCTGATCCCTGTGTCTCACCTGTGATATTGAACCACACTTGGCTGGGGCCCATCTCGGTGCTGATCACTCCCACCATGTGGTTCACAGGGTCTGTCTCCATCACGGCAAAGTTGAAGTGGGGCTCATCAAAAGCCAGGGGCTCTGAGGAAGGGCCGGGCCGGGCGACCCAGCTGATGTGCAGCCTCACATGGGAGGAGAGCGGGGGGCTGCCACCATCTGTGGCCTTGACCTGCACAGAAAGGCACATGCAGGCAGGGAAAAAGCTGAGTTAGCTCATGGGAACTCCATGGAAAGCTCCTCCCACCCACCAGGAGTTTCAGCTCCCAGTGTGCCCAAAATCCCATGAAACAAATCTTGAGCCAGTGGTCCGTGTTCTGGCTGCTTCCAAGGCAGAGACACGCAACCCAAATTCCTCTTTACCATCAAGTAAATCTGCCAAGCTCTATTCATAGCAGAGACCTGGATCACAAGCCTTGTTGCAAGGGCTCACAGATTGTGGGAAGGCTTTGAACCTATGTCCAAGCTCCACAGCCTGATCAGAATGCCATATAGAGGCATGATGGAACCCAAAGACGGTTCAGGTTTGGGTTTACATCCATACGGGATTATGGATCACTGTATTCCTCTCTGAAGGTAGGTTGGACAGTTAATTTTAAACTTATTGTCCATTTTTAATAGCTTCCTACCTTCTGCATTTCTTATCATTCCGTCCCACTTTCTCTCCCTCTTAACACATTTGCCTTATTCAAGCTCTCCTCCTCTCCACTGCTGCATTTTCTCCATCTCTTTCCTTTTATCTTTTCTGTATCTGAACCCTTTTCTCTCTTGCCCTCTCCACCTGTCTCTTCCCACCAGCTCTTTGTGTTTCCCTCTCCTCTCACCGTGAGTATGTTGTATTCAGAGGCAGGAAAAGCCTTCCTGGAGAAGATTGTGCCAGTTGTGGGGTTGATGATGAATATCCCCTCCTCCTCCTCCTCGATGGTGTAGGTGATCTGGCTGTTCTGGCCCTGGTCACGGTCGGAGGCGATCAGCCTGTACACGGGCAGTGGGGTCTCCGAGGCCTCTCTCTCGGGAAGCTGCACCATGAACAGCTTCTGGGGGAAACTGGGAGGGCTGTCGTTGGCATCCAGGACTTGGATCACGACTCTGCTGGTGGACTTCAGGGCTGGCTCTCCGTTGTCAGAGACAGCCACCTGTCAGCAAGCAAAGGGAGTAGGTGACAGGGCTCCCAGGCATGACCTAGAATGTCACCAGCCAGCCTCCACCCTGGTGGGCTCAGCTAGGGGTTTTTGTGTGGGTCTGCATTTGTATCTCAACATTTTCAAAGGCACTGCTCCTCTCTGCAGGACAAAGCCTGGTGGCTGTGGCTGGCACTGTGCAGGGCCTGTCCATGCACAGGGGGATGAGTTTGCAGGGCTCCTGCCTCCAGCTGCCCTGGATCAGGCTGGTCATTAGAGATCACACGTCTGAAAACATTTGTGCTGCAATGGCTTGGCAAGGTACCAGCCATCCTCACCCTGCCATGCCTGTGCACGCTCCCAGCATGTTCCATTGCAGAGAGAAATGATACCCCCTGATAGACTCAAAAACCTCCAGATCCCTCTGATGAGAATACTCATAGCTGGGAGCAGCTGAGGATGGGGGCTGGTGACCAAAGCTACACAGCAATATCTGATACAATAACATAAATGAGGGTGGATTTCTCTGGCTTGTTCTTTCCCTCATAATGTACAAAACCATCCTGGCTAGAGGACAGTTCCAATCCTCTTCCTGCATTCCCACAGCTTCCAGAACAGAACTTTTGCTCCAGTCTTCAGCAAGAAAATAATAAACCCCACAGTACTGCTGCAGCTGTCTCTTGGGTTAACACACACCATTTAATTAAGTTTCCCAGCAGTTGGGAACTGATGGGATGAGATTCTTTCTCTGTGCTCCAACTTGCAAGGAAAGCTCTTTGAGGACTTAATACACTTGTAGGTAAATAAAGCTAATTACAATCATCATTACCCACCTCTAGGATATGTTCAGCCTTGTACTCTCGATCCAGCTGCCGTGAAGTCGTGGAAATCAGACCTGCCAAGAGAGAAACCCTTTGAGCTCCAAGACTCAGCATGCAAGAAAAGCCAGGGCTGATCAGATCCCTGAATGCCCAAGATCAGCCTGCCCACCTGCCCTGTTTCAGGTTCCCTTTGTGATCAGAGGAGAAAGACAGATACCCCCAGAGGGTAACCCATCCCCTCCCAGTGTGAATCCCTCTTTGGAGGTGTTGCTGCTGCTCTCTGATCACAGAGACCACGGAGGAGGGGGAACACCTACCAGATGCCTGCATCAGTTGAGGGTTGGCAAGGCATTAGGTGAGAAAAGCTGCAGGACCATGAAAACAAAACTTTTCTTATGCCTCTAAGAAACATTCTGCATGTGCTGGCACAAGTCTGGCCTCTTAACAAGTCTTTTAACAAGTCTCTACTCCTGTTTTCCCTGTGCTGAGCCTTGCTGTTTGTAATTTACAGTGTTTTGACGAAAGTTTGTCTTGGGAAATACCCTCTGCTCAACTGCTAGAACAAATGCATTCAGGCTAAAAGTAAGGTACACAGTCAAAAATAATGTTGGTATATTATTTAAGCCTTGCTGAGACACAGGATGAGTCCTCTAACAATTCCGAGGTTTGAGGGATTTCTGAAAAATACACAGTAGTTTAACCACAGGGAATAGGTTGGATGCAGGAGGGAAGAACTGTGGCTAATTAATAAACCAGAGTTGAAACAAAATCATCATAATTGCCTCTTTTTGGCCTGTCCATGACTAAGCTGTGTAGATAAAAGTGTGGAAAGGATGGAGTTGAGGCTTCTGTTTCCATGTCTGGTTTCATAACAGTCCTTGCTGAGTGCCTTGACTCTTCACTTTTGGGGAAAAGCAGTTCTAGATTATTTTACAACTGCTTTGCCAATGATGGAAATTGTATATGTAATATTTGACTTCCTGAAAGTCATCAGGGCTGACACGTGTAAGTGTTTTTGTCCACTCCCAGTTATCAAGGTCTCTCTCTGCCCTGTGAAGTCCTGCTTTTTCACACCAATGAAAGGCAGGGTGAATTCTCCTGAGCACAGCAGGCAGTGACACAGGTTCATGCTGCCCTGGGAAATGCTTTGCATGGGATACCATGTGCAGTGGTGTGAACACGTGCACCTGCGTGTCCTGAAAGTCATGCAAATCCCAGCTGCATGAACCCATCTCAACTCTCATTTCTGGTGCAAAGCCAGAAAGCTTTAATTAAGAGTATTGTCTTCAGTTGTACTGTACTTTTTGTCTACGTCTGCCTGAGCATGACAGGCAGGAGGAAATTTCAAATGGCTGCAGGAAACACGAGGCAGCTGAAGGAGGGAGCAAGGAGCAGCTGCTTGGAACGTGACTACTGTTCACCGTTCCCACTTGTTCTCTGGGATTATTCACATTTGGCACCAGCTAGGGTGCTAAACATTTATTTGATGCCTTTACAATCATAAATCAACATTCCTTAATGTGTTATGACAAGATGGCTTGAAAAATTCTGTTTGCTTTTCTGTCATATTGTTTGGGTTTTTTTCTCTCCCTAATCATCCTTTTAACATTTCAGCAGGTGAAGAGGACTCAGCAGAGAACCCACTGGCTGAGGAGCTTTTAAAACTTTCCCAGTTTGGTGAGAGGCTGTAAGTTTTCATTAGCAGCAAAACTCATGGAAATGCTCTCCTAATGGGGGCCTGGAGAAGGAATTGCAGCAGCAGCAGCAGCTTACTGAGATCTCTGATGCTCCTGTCCCCACTGACAATAGATTGGCTACTGAGCCCAGAACTCCAGCCACCACAGGGAATGCTTCATAATTTTGGCCTAAAAAGCCGACAGGACACACAAATATTGACAAAGAGCTGCCTGACACCCATGTGCACACTGGGGATGGTTTATAAGATTGCAAAACCCTGTGCAGCAGACTAACATCTTGTTTGCACTGGATTACTGCACGCCAGCTGATGGAAGGGAACTCAATCACTCTGAAGTGACTATCTAGATTTGCCTGGCCACACCCTGAAATTCTTCCATGACAATGAAAAAAATGAAAGAAAGCAGGATCATAGCTCAGCTTTCTAGTGCTGGAGAAGAAAGACTGTAGTGAAGGCAGATGGAATTTAATGACACTCTTGAATGTCTGTACCACTGAAGAAGCTCGTATCTCCTGAGGAGTAAGAGTTCACTCTGCTCTCTATCACATAACCTGCACTGTATCCCAGCTGGGAGTCTCACCAGGTGGATTTTTTTTGGTTTATCTTCACATCTGCTGAGCCACAAGGCAAAGGGTTGGCTTCTCCTCCTGACCCCAGGCAAACTCCGTCCCTTCCTGCCCAACCACGGCTCCTGCTTCCCCCCTCTGGAGCCAGTTAGCACTCTGCCCTGGGATCTGAAAGCCCTTGTGGTTAATTAATTAGGGTTAATCACCCTAATTCCCGTTTGGAGCCTGGGCGCTGGGCGATGCCGAGATGCACAGACTGACAGCAGCAGAGCACCTGCAGGTGGGAGATGGACACTGCACATGGTTCCTGAGAGAAGCCAGCAGGAATTAATGCACATTTTCATCTGTTGCTGCTTGGTTACACACCCTGCGAGGCCAGAGGGCTACAATGGAAGTGGAAGCTATTATTAAAGGGGAACTGCCATCAGCTTCTGTGGCCTGGAGACACAGTTCCTTGGTTCTCTCTGCTGTCCCCTACAAGGCCTGGGAAGTGCATGCTTAGTCTTAATGAGCGTTTTGTGTGTGCATGTGCATGTGTGTGAGTTATCAGTACCCTGCCCTGCTGGAAAACCCCATCCAGCCTGTCCCATGGGATGTATGATGGAGTTGAGTGGGTGTCCTTTATTTGTGTTCTTGCATGAGGCCCTGAAGGTTTCTGCTGAATCCTACAGGGACTGAAAAAAACTGTCAAAGGTCCCAATTGCACCTGGCCAATTAGCCAAGCTCTGCATCCAAATAAAGGTCCAGAAATAATGTCATCTGTTGCCTGCATGCAGGCAGGCATAGACTGTGCTCCAGCAGCCTGTCCACACACAGCAATGAGAAAGGATTGTCTGCCTCTCTCCTGCTGGCTGCCTGCAAAGGGCAGAGAGGAAGGCTGGTCATGTTGGAACAAGAGCACCAAAAGTACCAGGGCATTGCTGTCAGGGAACAAAAAATAATAATAACTTCTGCTGGCAAGAACAGGGCTGGGGTGGAGGTTGCTGGCCCCCTGCCCTTGCTGCAGGGGGGAAAATCTAAGATAGTTAAAATAGCCAGAATCAGATTTGCAGGCACTTAGGCTTTCACAAGAGCTTGAGAAGGAAAAAGGTGGTTCTCCTGAAATCCTCTTTCTCTTGTCTCACTCCTGCTTCCATTTAACCTTTTTTACTTCTCCTCCTACCACCCCACCTCTTGTTCTGACCCTGCTGTGCACTACTCCGTGCTCAGCAGTGTGTTATGTTGATTTGGGGAGCAAAGTTGATTTGGCCACCATTCCTCAGGCCTAAAGAGCAGGATGTCTTTCCTTGTAGAGAAATGCAGGGAACCGCAGGCATCCCAGGGAAGCCAATGGACACTGACACAGCAGAAGAAACATCAGAAGAACAAGCACTAGATAAGAGCTGGAGACAAATAATCCAAAGTAAAAGGATTCTCCAAATAGCCTTTCAGCAGGATGAATGGCTTCACCCTGACTCTTCCTGCCACAGCCTCCCAGTTCCTCCTGGTCCTGTCTGGACTCGAACCCCCTTCACATCAAACCCTGAACAAAACAAGCTGAAAACCTTTCCAGCAGAAGAATACCCCAAACCCTATTATCTGCCCATCTCTCTGTGCAGCTATCTACCCCTGTCTCCCACAAACAGTGCTCCACACCAGCTGCCAGGCTGGGCTGGAGAGATTCCATTGCCGATGGCACAGAGCTTTCATCTCAGTGCAGTTTTGTTCCCTCTTCTCATTAGCCTTTCATGTATTTTCCCCCTTTTTCTCCACCCTCTTTAGAGAACTGAGAATTTGAAGACCTTAGAGCCTTTCTGTGGTAGTTTAGGAGTGCTGGAGGAGCCCAGGACAGTTCTCCTGCCAGGCCTCAGGAGAAGCCAAGGGGCCGTGTTGGTTATGTCTCCACTGGCCAATCCACCCCCAGGCCAAGGTACTGAATCCAACACACAACCAGGAACCCAATTAGGGTACTTGCAATAGTGCGCCATCCTGCCCTAAATGATTATCCAGGGCTATTCTACAGGGTTATTCTGAGTGTAGATACACCTGTTTTAGCAGTACATCAGGACCTTAATTCCTACTAGGACACAG
Organism: Argya squamiceps; assembly: GCA_037834095.1. Lineage (NCBI taxonomy): Eukaryota > Metazoa > Chordata > Aves > Passeriformes > Leiothrichidae > Argya > Argya squamiceps. The sequence goes on from JBBMKD010000034.1 coordinate 11,814,578, forward strand.
GATGAGAACAAGCTTCCTCCTACTACTACTCCTCTCCCTTTTCCAAGAGGCCACTACCAGGAAGGTCCTACCTAGGAGAGACCCAGACTGAACCTTGGCCCTCTTATGCTTTGGCTTATTTCAGTGCCAGTGTGAATTATTTGCCTGCCCTTTGATGACAATGACCATGTGGGATAGGCACAAAGGAGATGTCTTGATTACAGTCTTCTGCCCTGAAGTGGGATAACCCTTTTTTGTTTTTAATACAATCCTGCAAAATGGGGATGACCAGCAGTTCATCTTAGAGTGCTGCACTACCAAGTTGAGACCAAAGATTATTGTTTTATTCTACTTAATGGAGCAACTAGCCTGCAGAATGAAAATATCATTGGGTTTCAATAAGCTGCCGAGGGCCCTGAACGTTAGACAAGCTGTGATATCCCTTCTGGCAGCAGCAGCAAATAACTTCTCTTTAGATACTGTAAACATGAGGGTACAACTGCTCAGTTTATGCCAATGTTCACGGGTAATTATAGATTCTTTTGGGTGACATGCAAGTAAAATAATGGATAACTGAATCCTCATCAGGCTTGGAAACAGGACCTTAAACAACCTCAAAGCTCAGGGTTTAAAAACAAGACTTCCAGCAACTGTCCAAGAGATAAGATCAGTCCATGGGTTTCTTCCAGAACTGACAAACTTATCACTCTTCTCATGCAAATCACCCGAGTACAGGGAGATATGGAGAGGAGATGACTCATACCTGAGAGAGCTTTTTTTGTCCAAAATGGGGATTAATGGGTTGGCTTAGAGGTGAGATGTCTCATTAACGAACATCTGGATTTTGCCAGAGTCACTAATTTTGCTATGGAACATGACAGCCTTGGACTATGACTATGCAGGGGTGCACTCACGGGGCTGAAAGCTCTGCCTGCAGCATAAGGGCTGAATTTCCTGCAGGGTGCATGGCTGCTCCGCTGAAAGAGGGACCGAGCTAGGTGTCCTGATAGCCATCCTGCTCCACATCCCATCAAAAAGGCAGTGGTTTTATGCAATGGGTCTTCTGAAGGAACATTTCTGCAAAACCCCGCATTGTGCAAGCTGCCCTGGGGCTGGGTTGTGCATAGCTGTTTGGATTATGTGGGAAAGTTGGATGCAGAGCAATGTCCTGACCAGGCTAAAAAGCTTCTGGCAGCACAGACAGCTACAGCTGTGGGCAGCAGTGGTCACAGTTAGCTGACATCTCCAGGTGTATTTATACAGTGCCATGTAAATACACTCTGTAAGGTTCTTGTGACAAAAGGATTTTAGTATTTCATAATAATAATTTCTTTCTTCTATTTCCCTCCTAGCCAGCTGTAGAGCACTGCCAGAGAGCCATTACACCACTGGTAACATGGAGCTGAGAGCAGCACTAGCCTTTTTCAATACATCCAGCTCCTCATCTGAGAGCAAGCTCCCATCCCGCTGCAGCAGCTGAACTGCTTTTATCATCTCCAGGAGATCAAAGTCATGCAATTAATCCTCTCCCATACTCAGGCTCTGTGCCCTCCCTTCCCTCTTCTCCCAGGAGCTGATGGCATGAAGGGCTCGGCACAGCTTTCCTTGCCAGACTGGCCCAATGTCAGCTCTGCTGGGATGGTTTGAGGAAGCTGTTTACACAAAACATCAGCGGGTTTTTGATGGCTCTGAAAGATCTGGTAAATAATCCTCAGATGAAAGATATAGTCTAGGAAGATGGCAGAAGAGGCTTACTACACTTACTACATTAATAGTGCAGGAGAATGGGTGGAGCCTTTAAGTGCAGTGGAATTCGTTTTTGTTAATCCTGCCTGGGTCTGTGTCAGGAACAGTCACCTCCAGAAGGGTGTTCCCTGGTTCAGGCTGTGCAACAGGGCAGTTGTTTATAAGGGGGAAGATTAAAAGCAACTGTTCAGGGCTTTGAAAGCAGCACATTTGTGTCATTCAAAGAGCCATCTGGATGCAAATCGCAGCCCTCAGGTTGAGGGTTTCAATCCTCAGACTCCCCACAGAGTGCCTTTGGAGACTGGGACTTTTGCTGCAGGAGGAAGGTGTGACAAAGGCAGCTGTGTGGGCTGTTTATATTGAATATGTAACATCCTCTGGGCATTTGGAAGCCTCAAAAACAGATGCTGAGCTGGGTCAGTCTTACCTGTAACGAGGTTAATGGTGAAGAGTCCTTGAGGATTTCCAGTTAGGATGTGAAAAGTTAGTTTTCCCTCTGAGCTGGAGTCTGGATCGAAGGCATCAAGCTGAAGGACAGATGTGTTTGGTGGGGAATTCTCCATCACAGAGGCATAGAAGACAGGTCTGGACATCTGAGGTGGGTTGTCATTGGTATCAGTGACCTCAATATAAATTTCAGTCACAGAAGACAGAGGAATTGTTCCCAGGTCAAGGGCTAGCACAGTCAGCCAGTAGTGAGATGTTCCCTCTCGGTCGAGTGACCCCATGGTCCGTATGATGCCTGGGAGAAGGACAGAGTGTTTGTGAGGGATTTAAGGAACTCAGACTCAACTCTGCTTCCTGCTCTTTGCTGCACACACAAACTCTCACACCCACCTTGTATGGCTGTGAGATTGTGTGGAAGGTGAGGGCTTACTTCTGCTGAGGTTAATTTTTTGGTACACAAGTGAAAGAGAAGACCTCGGTATTTTGGGGGAGGACACACATTGATCTGCTGCTATTTTAGGGAGAAAAACCCCTGCTTGTTCCTACCCAGATCCAGGGGTAGACTTAGTAAATCCCTGCACAATCAAGAAAGGCTTGAATGCACAGGCCAGGCCACACACAGAGGGCAGTTTAAGCCTTCGAAGTTCACTATTAAATAAAGATGTCCTTACCTGTGTCCTGTTCAATGTGGAAGACAGACAGGCCAGTTCCCTCTCGGAGGAAATACTGGACCTCTCCATCTCTGCCCCTGTCGATGTCCTTTGCTGTGACCATCATCACCGAGGTGCCCTTAGGGCTGTTCTCCTGCACCCAGCCTTTGAAGACAAAGGAGGCAAAGCGTGGTGGGTTCAAGTTCTCGTTGACATCCATGACGTTCACTTGCAGGTGGCAGAGGGAAGAGCGAGAAAAGGGCTTCCCACCGTCACTGACCTGCACGGTGAGATTGTAAGAGTCCCTCTTCTCATAGTCCAGCTCCTTCTCCAAACGGAGCGCCCCGCTCAGCTTATCCACGTGAAACATCATCTCCTCGTTGTTAATGAGGCTGTACCTCACCTCCCCTCCAGAGCCAGCATCAGGGTCAAAAGCCTCCAGAAACAGGACAATGGTCCCCACGGGCAGATCTTCGGGGACCTTCATGCTGTTGAGGGCTGGGAGGCACTGTGGGGTGTTGTCATTTACATCCTCCAGAGTCACAACGAGGTCTGCAACAGAGAATAGCTGGAAGCCTGTTTTGGGCTGGTCCCTAGCTTCTATTTTCAGCACATAGCAAGGCCACAATTCTCTATCTAGAGCACCTGTAACTGTCACTTCTCCAGTGACACTGTTAATGGCAAACTTGTCCGTGGGGGTTAGGAGGGAGTATTTTACTCTCCCATTGTCATCTGTATCAGCATCTTCTGCTTTCAGTTGAGCTATTGTTGTCCCTGCTGCTACATGTTCTGGTATTGCCACCCAATAGACACCTTGAGAGAATTTAGGAGTATTATCATTGGTATCCAACACATTTACAGCCAATAGTTTCCAAGATGATTTCTGTGGTGTGCCAAGGTCATACACAGTAATGTTAAGAATGTAGAAGCTGGTTTGTTCATGATCTAAAGGAGAAAGGACTTGAAGGAGACCCAGTTCCAGGTCAATTGTAAAGCAGCTGTCATCATTTCCATCTGAGATCACATAGACCAATTTTCCATTAAAACCAGTGTCAGGATCAATGGCTGAAAGGTCAGCAATAGTTGAGTTTATGGGAACAGTCTCTATGATATCAATAGATCGTGGAAAGCTGTCATCAAACATAGGAGCATTATGGTTTATAAGGTGCAAGTTCAGAGATGTTTCATCATCCTGCCCATGGCCTTGAGACTGAGACTCGATGGAGTGTATGATGGTTTCTGTCAGTTGCTTCAAGACTCCTGTTTCCTCACACTGCATTTTGACGGGGAGACCTTGGCTGACCACAGTGATGTTTACAGATGTTGGCACAGCATAGTTCTCTCCATCTGTTGCAGTTATTTTCAAAGAGTAGAAAAGTGGCTGTTCAGAAGGAAGATCTCGCAGAGATATTCTAAGGGATATTACTCCAGAGATGGGATTCAGTTCAAAATGCTGTAACTCGTTGCCAGACTTGATTTCGTATTTGACATGCTGCAGCTCATCACTGTCGATTGCAGAGACCGTGGCCACAGGGCTCCCAACTGGAAAGTCCCGTGGGATGGTGCCACTGCAGCTTGCCTTCTCAAACACAGGAGCGTTGTCATTGACGTTGCTCAGTGTGAGGGAGACGTACACCTCTGTCTCATGGCGGAAGGGTGAGCCCCAGTCCGATGCCCACACTCGCAGGTGGTACCACCTCTGCATCAGCTCATAGTCCATCGACTTGGAGGTGGAAATAACACCAGAATAGCGGTCAATGACAAAGGGAACTGATTTCTGGTTGGCTATGCTGTAGGTGACAAAGCCATTGTCTCCTTTATCTTCATCTGTAGCCCTCACTGTTAAGACACTGGTACCAGGAGGAACATTCTCATCAAAGGCCCCATGGTACGAAGACTGAGTAAAACTTGGAGCGTGATTGTTGCAGTCAGTGATGTCAACAATAACAGTTGTGGATGCGTGACTGTTAATGGTCGTAACTTCAAGCTCAAAACTGGACTGCTCATGGAAGTCCATTGCTCTGACTGTAGTTATCAGTCCAGTGTGAGGATTGATCTTAAAGCTTGTGCTGTCAGGAGTAGGTCTCAAAATGTATTTAAGATTTGGGAAAACTGGGGTGATCTTCACCATAACAACTTGGCTTCCAGCTGGAGAAAATTCACTGAGCTGGACCCGGTACACTTCTTTCTCAAACCTGGCAGAAACATACTTGGAGGGAGGTATGTGGACAACTCTGACAGGAGAGAACAGTGGTGGCTTGCTCTTATCCTTGACTTGCACACTGAGGTTGAAACCAAATGGGTAAAGTAACCAGTTTATCTCTTTGTTTGACACAATCATGAACTCAGTGCTCCCAAAGTAGGATCTGATGGCTCTGAAATGTCTTCCCGGATCTCCATCCACAAACTCAACTGAATCAATCCCTGCTTCTGAGTCACCACTTTCTACAGAAAGAGTTGCATAGATAAAGTCTTCATCTGAGTCAGGTGATGTCACCTTCACTGAGGAGATAGAGGGGGGTTTCCTGGCAGATGGCTCTACTTGGATTGTGAGACTAGCCAAGTTCCCAAAGCCATTCCCTTCTGTGATCATTCTCATTCTGTCCACAGCCAAAACCTGCAGGTTATGCCTGCCTCGATGGGTGCTGTTCAGCCTGCCTGTGACCATAACTGCCCCCGTGGTGGGGTGCACAGTGAATAGGTTGGACTTGGTGTTGAGGGCATAGTAGAACTCAGCGTTCTGCCCAGCATCAGCGTCAGTGGCACTGAGTGTGCTGACCACAGTTTTCAGAGGAGTGTCTTCTCTGATGGACACTTTGTAGGAGGGGGGTGAAAAGAGAGGTTTCAAGTCATTTCTGTCCAGAATATGGATCAAGACTTTGGCCCAAGCTTCGTAGGCAAAGGTGCTCTCTGTGGCCTTGATTATCAACATGTAACTGTCTTTGACCTCACGGTTTAAAAGTGCTGTGTTGCTGCTCCTGGTTCTTATTCTCAAGAAGCAGAAATCCCCAATCACATGCTCCTCTGTTTTAAACAGGCCAGTGCTGTCCCCAGAAGCTATTCTGTACCTGATGTCCCACTCAGGGTCTCTCTTGTAAATACCCATTTTGACGTAGCTCTCCACGTAGGTCTTGGGGGCTGAATTCTCGTAGATGGTGGCATTGTAGAAGAAGTGGGTGAAGTGCAGAGGGGAATTGCTGCCCTTCTCACAGCTCACCTTGTGGAGCACACAATGCATCAGGAAAACAGCAACACTCAGGAAGCGACTCCTGATGGAGACTTCCATGGTCTGGTGTCTCCTTGGGCCCTGCAGGTGTCAAAGGAAGAACATTGGTAATTTTCACTAAGGTCAGTGTGTTACAGAAAAAAGCCTGCAAGGGCTCAGCCTCACCTCCCTGCTCTGTCTGCCCTGACTTTTACTGATACAATTCTTAGCTCAGCTCTTCTTCCCTCTGCCCCAGTGAGAGATCTGTTCTCCCACATCCCTATGCTGGCTCAGATTTCTTCACTTTCTCTGCTTCAGTTTCTGCCTTTATAGAGGGCAAAATGTGCAAAGTCATGCCAGATGCTCTGATTCAGGCTGACTGGCTATTCTGTGAACAATCATGCCCTTCCTTCATTCTGCTTTCTCCTAAGTCAAACAGCAAATATAAACTCTCCAACCCCAATCCACACTCTCTCTTGTTTTGTTTCTCCACCCTCCCTTCTCCATCTTAACTTCTCTCTCTACTGAAGTTTCTGCAAAGTGTCTTTGAGAGTCAAAGATTTATGTGCCTCTCTGTGGTTTGCCTTCCCTCTTCTCTCCCTGTGCTGCAAGATGTGTTGTCTTTCCCCAGCAACGATGGGGAACACATGCCGTGTTGTATCAATTCCTTCAGAATGTGCAGCTCCACAATGTGGCCTTTCCAGGAGCTTTCACTCAGTTTCTACTCAAGCTCTGTCTCAATTACCTCAAAGTTCTTCTAATTCACAGGCCTGGCCCTGCTGTCTCCACTGTGTTGACTGAAGGAGCAGGTTTCCAGCAAGACACTTTGCCCATGTCACCCTCAGCCCTTGAGTAATCTCTCTGGTTCCTGCCTTCTCACAGCCAAGCCCCAGGGTCAGGATTCCTGTGGAATTCCTGCCATCCATGACCACTCTCCATCAGTTTCCTTCTCCAACAACCCCGGAGCAGCTGTGGCTCCACGGCTCCTCTCCGTGAGCAAGGTGTATCACAGAAGGAACTGGGGAGCACACGTGTGATTAGCAGGGATGTAACTTTATTAGGGAGCTTTGCAGAGCTTGTTAAAGGATCAAGGCCTGTTCTTTTCAAAAGCTAAGTGCATGCTGCTGTGTGTGCAGTTAGGGGTTGAAACCAGGGATAAGCTAAATATAGGTGCATATATTTCCCCTAGATATCCTAGGAGATCTTTATCTAGAACTGTTTCTTCCTGTTTTAAATTTAAATTATATATCAAGTACCTGCCAGTCATTTGGCACATTCCTAATTTAAACAGGGAAGACTTGTTTTTCCAGACACTTTTTCAAGACTCATCTCTTTAAGAACCAGAACTAGTTCAATTTGTAGCTCAAGTTGAATGCAAGGGACAAATTGTTAGAGCTCAACTAACAGTATGTGTCATATTCTCTCACTGAGGTATCTAATTACTGATAACTACAAAGCTGTAAATTTCATATTTGCTTCAAATCCTTTTCTCCTATGGTAAATAGATGTCAACCACGCAAAAATCTGTCTGTGGTCATTCCTTTTTGAAACAAATGGTCTGAAGCCGAAGTCAAACTACCAGAAGTTGGAGAGAAATCAACACAATTCAGTTTTGACAAAACTCACATTCATGTTTTCATGCCATCATTTCACTTTTAGGAAACACAACACAGTCCCAAATGTACTGCAAATTAAAGAAAAACTCGGGAGGGCAGGGATGGGTGACCCAGAAAGGCATGTGGCTCCTTCTGAGAAGCTGAAAACCATGTTCTTAAAAGCTCTGCTTGCTTGTTGCTTGTTACTTAACAGAGCTTCAGAGCTGTGCAGCATGTAGGGACTTGCCTAGAGCTACTCCCTTCCAACACTTTCAACTGCTGAACTCGGAGAGAAGGCGATCGCAGGCTGCGCACGCGTGTCTGCCAGCCCTGGGAGCAGCAGGGTAATCCCCACAGCCCAGAGAGGAGCAAGACAGCAGAATAAACCAGCAACCAAACCAGAGCTGCTCCACCAACAGCAGGCTTAATGAAGCCCATCGCTTTGTATCTGGGCTAATTGACTTTTTAATTGAATTGTACTGAAACGGCAATGTGAACTCATCTCTCGTAAGACATCAGAGAACCCACAAAGCAGAGACGTTATGAACTCCCCAACCACAAGAAAAGCTGGATCCAGAGCACATGCCTTCCTGGGCACCAGCAATTCAATATGGGAGGATAACCTTGAGCAAGGAGTGGGTTTTCTGGCATTTAACAAGATGCAAGCTGTCGTCTGAATCTCTTCTGGAATGTACTTAACCTCCCTCTTCCCTGTACACTTCCTCACATCTAAGAAGGGCTTCACTTAACACTGCTGCTTTTCCCCTCTGTATTAGCAGGGCTTTACTCCTCTGTCCAGATAATTATTTTGCAAAACCTGTTGTGACCTCAATATTTCTTAGAGCTTTGCTCTCAATTACAAGCTGGACTGAAAGCAATCAATGGCTTCAGCAGTTATTATGAGGGATGGAGACTGACTATGCATCTGGGGCACGAGGCAGAAGCCTCATTTCCTCTGGAAATGATCTGAAACGTTGAAACCCACAGTCAAAATTTAGGGAGAATTGTCTAGGAGGCATCACCATCAACTTTTCAAGAGTTCCTCTTTGTGTCAAGACCATGTTTAATTGAACAATATCACAGAGAGTCTGTGTCCCCTGACACCAACTCCCACCCTGGGCCTGGAAATCATCACCTATTACCTGCAGCCTGGAGTTTCTCCTTTAGCAGGCTGCCCTGGGAAGCAATCATGCTCTGCAGGTCTTGTTTTCAGACCAGCATGGTTTTAGTGCAATTTGAAGTGTAATAGATCTTCCAGGAGATGACTGTGCTGTCCCTGATCTGTCCTCTGCTTCTGGAATCATTTATGACACAGTCACAATGCAAAACTATCCAGAAGTGGGACTGGGACATTTCCAAAGGCCATGGTGAAGCTTAACAGAAAAACAGGACAGTGCTCCAAAGAGAGGGGAAATCTGGTGAATTGGCTCAGCTCCAGGGAAAATCCTGTTGGGACTGACCCTGGAAGATGACAGCAGGAGAAATGTGGGTTTCTATGACTTTTATTCCATGAGTTGAAAGCTGTGCCTGGCATGAAACCAGAAAAAAAGAATCAGTTCACTGGCCCTTATTCCCAAATGTAGGTGACTACCAAGGAGGGGCAGCACTGCCAAGCTCAGTGGTCCTTGCCATGGGATTCAAGGATCTCCACATGGAAACTGGGTGAAATCAAACAGATTTTTCATGCAGGCTAAGAGAACCATTCTTTCTGCTTTTCTGTGCTGTGCTGCCCCACGTCCTTGTACTGACAGTAATTAGTGCACAATCCATGGGACCTGTGGCGAGGGCCATACGCCCTTCAGGGCTGCCAGATCAGCCACAGGCATTTAACACTTGAACACCCTCGCCTGCCTCTGGTCTCTCCATCTCATGGGATCATTTATTTCCACTCCTGAGAGTGCTCCCCTTCCCTCTGTCGTGGCTGCTGGAGCTGGCTGCACATGGGAGGGGCAGCAGTGCTGGAGGAAGCCCACGGTGGGATGGAGTGTGGAAGGCAGGGCACGCTCCCGACTGAGGGAAATACCAGGGCATCATTATGTGGTGATTCAGCCTCCTCTCCTAATCACCAGGCGAGGATCAGAGAGCCTCGGGGGGCTTCGCCCTCAGCCCTGTGGATGCAAACTCCCCACAAAGAGAGTAAACAGCCGCTGTATCTCTAATCAGAGCCCGAGCGCGCGTCTAAATTTAACATCCAAATGGTGAACCTCTGTCAAAGACATGCCCAAATCTGTCGGCTCGAAATGAGGGAACAAACATAGCGCTGAGATTCAAAGTGTGTGCGTGGGGAGACCATGGAGAGGGGTGCTTTGGGGGGGCTGGTGCAGGAAAAGGCTATTCTGGCCAGCTGGGGTGAGTGGCTGGGGCATAGCCAGGGGCTGCTCTGGGGACCCTCCCAGGGGTCTCCTGCAGAGTGTGGGCTGCTGAGTTTGTTGGCCATATCGCAGAAAAGTGCTGCAGCCTGCCAGGAAGCAGGTGTGGCCCCAGCCCCACCTTTTGATTCCCTTCAAGAGGAGCATTTAAAAGCAATAAAAACCCAAAACACAAAACAAAGCGACTGCTGAGTGCACCCGGAGCAGCATTCCCCTCATGAGCTGTGGTGGGGGCTTGGCCCAACGTTTTGAGATCAGAAGACAAAAGAAAAATAATTTTCACTGGAAAATAAGGACAATTGTTCCCTTATTACTTTTTGCCAGCATGTATCCCAAGTTCTCTTGCTTTCTTCCCTCACCTCCCTCCGTTTTCTCTCCCTTTTTTCTTCAATACAAGAAACAGCCTCTTCCCTAGGATAAGAACCAAGCAAAATCACCCCCAAATACATCAACTTCTTAGTCAGAGGCTGCAAGAACAGGGAAAGACAGATGAGTTTGGCTGTTCAAGTAATTAGTTTAACGATGCATCTCAATGGTCATTGTGAAACAGAGAGCAAAGGGAGTAAACCCTATAAGCTGGTGAGTACAAGGTTTTGGGAAAGGTAATAGGAGATGGGACACTGCTCTTCTGGCTTGGTGGAACAGAAGGGGTCCAGCTACAGATAGGGCAATGTCCTTATGGCTGCCTGCCAAATAGGCTCAACCAGAGAGCAGTCCCTGGGCTTTCAGTGTTGCAAAGTCACACTGCAAATGGACACTGTGTTGGCCATGTCTGTGAAATGTTTTGCTGCCCGATGCTGACATAGCCTGTGTTCACCCTGCAGGGGAGTTGTGCTGCTTGGTTAATGTTTGCCCTCTCCTCTGCCACAGTGATTTTGGTGGGAATTGGATCCTTTTCCATTTGGGGAGCTCCCCGATGGCTGCTCACAGTCACCCCATGGGGTTTGAATTCTCTGTGCAGATGGGTATGTTTTAAACAGTTTTCCTGGACTTTGAAAAAAAAGCCAAACAAAACCATCCCATCCTTGGAGATCCTGCTCCTGCACTTGATGGTGCAGTCTCTGCTTGGTTTTGCTGTGCAGCAGAAGAAACACATCCTGGAGGTACTACACAAAGCCAGAAAACTAATGAAAAGAGCCCCTGAAGTTACGGTGTTTCCTTCTTCAATGTATCTCGGGGTTTTCCAGCGCCCGTGGATGGTTTCTTAGGGCTGATGTTTGCAGAACTGCCTGCACCAGCCTGCTCGGGGGCTGTGTCAGTGTGGGTGCAGCTTTTTGCTGGACTTGCAGATTCCATCCAGGCACACTTGGGCTGTTCCTTCCCCATCTCAACTTTCCAATCTCTGAATGGCTTGGAGAGAGTTTTGGAAATTGTTTCCAGGTTGCTGGACAGCCTGGAGCAAGGTGGCTGGTCATGTAGAACCTGGTGCCTTTTACAGCCAAGGACTGCCCTTGCTCAGAGTGTCCCATGAAATGGTGTCACAGCAGTGCATGGCAGTGCCAGACCTGTGCCATAACCATTTCATGGCTGAGCTCTGTTCCTGGGGTAAACTGGCTGTGTATTGATGGGGTGGGCTGTACTGAGGGTTCTCAGCTGCAGAGCCATGGAAAGCCATGGGATTAATAAGTCTCTTGCTGGCATGCAGAGCAGCACTCTTTCCTTGGCCTGCTGAGCATGGCAGGAGGTCACACACGTGTCCCTGAGCAGAACAGGTACAGTCCTAAAACACTACTGATGTTCCTTCCATCATCTGCCAGCTGAACCAGGCAGGTGCTTTAACCCAAGGGGTTTGGGTACCCCAAGGAGCTTGGAGAAATCTGGCAGAGAGAACTTTTTTCTCTGTACTGCTGTAGGGCTTGGTAAAAATGCTTCATTCTGAGGCAGCCCTGCCTTCCTCAGGCCTGGTCTGCTGTGGCCAGGGCACCTGTGAGGGGTCCTGCCAGGACCACCATTCAGGGCTGACAGTGGGAACAGGGTGGGATGCTGTCCCCTGAGTGGTGCAAGACATGGATGAGTTGAGTCAGAGAGGATGGCAGGATGGCCTTCCACGTGGGAAGGGTAGCTGGGAAGCATTCAGTTACTCTGATGTCCAACTCCTCCTTCCTCCTTACAGCTGGATGCTTTTGTCATCTTTGTCACCGTGGCAGATTTCACAGGTTGGATGCTCAGACCCAGACTGACTCTAAAGGCACTTTGCTCCACGACATCTTACCGTGGCTTCCTCCAGCCAGCCACTCACCCCCTTCCCCCTGGGACATCTCACCCATTCCCCCATTCCTGGGGCACTGGCTGTGCCCTGATGCTGTTCCTGCTGCCCTGGTCTGACCCTTACTGGAACAAGCAGGTGCTGTGTGTCTTTGCCTCCAAGCCATCCTCTGTCCAAGAGCACCACATGAAGCCAAAGGCTTTCTCTGGCCAGCTTTCCACCTGCAATGTGCATTTCTGTCTGCTCTGTGAAGAACCCAGGGAGTGCTGGATTTTGTACTGCTGCCAACACCCAGGCCTGGCTCAAATATGTCCCCTAGCTGAGGTGTCATTTTTGTAAGCTCATCTGTTAGGTACAGGACAACTTGAACATGCTTGAACTCCCTGTAGAGTTCTGAGGGTCAGTGATCTCTCTCCGTCTTGCCATTGCAATATCATTCTAGAGCAGAGTTAATTGAGCAGCTCCAGAGCTCTGGAGCCCTCAGTGAGGTCTGGGGGCCTGAGGGAACTTTGCAGTGCTTCCCTTGCTGCTGGCTCCTGTCCCAGGGACAGTGTGACATGAGGGAAATTAACTTCCTTGTGCCAGGAGGGAAGCTTCCTTATGCATTATTCCTAATCCCTTTCCTCTGCTCTCCCAAGTTATGGGAGCAATGGGGTAAATCCTGCTTATGATCCAAAAGCTGCCACTGCACAGATAACCAGAGGAGGTGTTGAGGGGTGGACAAGGACAGCAGCTGTGGCAGCCAGGAGCCAGCACATCCCACTGGTGGCTCTCATGGGAATGGGGTACCTGCTGCTGGAACAAGGAACAGCCCTGGGGGCTGGAGAAGGGGCAGTCAGTGTTGGTAGGGAGGAGTCTTGGTGGGAGCTGCTCACCAGGCAGGGTGTGAGGGGCCTTGGGCACCACAGTGCAGCAGCCCAAGCGTGTTGGCACAAGAGCCAGGTGGAGCATGCCAGGATCTCACATGAGTGTGCCCCAATTCTGCTGCTGCTGGGACTGTGCAGCACTCACTCTGTGATTCAGCTGCCATGGAGGCTTTTAGCACCAAGTATCTCATACCTCAGTCACTGCAAACTATCTGTGAGAGCCCACAAGGGATCCTGGGCTCTTCCCTGATTGCTTTCTCCTGCCAAAACTCATACTGAGCCTTTCACATTTTTCCCATGCTTGGGACAAGTTATCTTACACTGATAATCATTCCCCTGTCTGCAGACTGCTGAGAGAATTGGGTGTGTGGGACCACATTGTCAATCCTGCAAGCATTCAGATCCACTGACCACCTTCAGACAAATTTAACCAGATAGGCAAAGACTTGAAAGGAGTTCACTTTGCACAAGCTTGTGAAAAGCAGCAGGACAGAGGAGAGAAATCCAAATTAGAACTCCCAGCTGGAAGAAAAAGCTCTAATGTGAGCCCAACCCGATTATTAGACATCAGAGAATCCACACAAGAGGGAGTGCCCCGGGCAACCAAGCTTCATGAATTCTGCTGCTCCCAAAACAGCTGTTTACTGAGGTGCTGCAAAGCTGGGAGAGCCGAGGTCCCCACACACAACTCCCATCTGACCCACCAGAAGACCCCAAGAGGGCTCAGCTCCCCCCAGCCTGGTGGGAGCAGCAGCTCTGCCCAGTGTTGGAGGGGCTCTGATCCTGAGCTCTCTGTCCCTGTGAGTCCTCATTGTCACCTTAACCCAACCTGTGTGTTGGAAACGAGGTCACTGCCCTCATCCCCTGAGTGCTGGTAGTCCCCCAGTGCCCTTTCCGTGATTCCCCGTGGGGAACATAGATGTTATCCTAAAATCGCCAAAATTCTTAGGGCAGGAGCCCAAGAGCATCTTGGCATGAAGAGCTGCGAGAGGCCCCTTGTGCCCTGCTGGATGCAGGTGAGGAGCCCCAGCGCTCGGCAGGACAGGGGCTGCTCAGCCTCTGCCTGCCCTGCTCACCGTGCTCCTCCCTCACCTCTTCCCTCCTACCCGGCAATTCTCATTCACCCGCAGAGCTGTCCCTTCACTGATCCGACGATGTTCTCCCTCCCCTGCCCAGCACCCTGCTGCTGTTTCCCTTCTGCTGCCCGAAGGTGAGCAGGGACAGCAGCTTTCTGCTCTGCCTGCAGCCCCTCTCGCTCCGCGGCCATCTGTCTGCCTCACGCTGCCCCTTCCCGGCCCTTTCCTGCCTTTGGAGGCAGCGTAAGGACACAGAGAACAAAAAATGAATGAGACAATCGGGGCACGATCCTCCCAAGTAAAAGGATGGCCGGCCAGGGTGCTAGCAGCCGTGCCACAAAAATTCCCTGCAGCAGGTATTTACTGAATGCAAAGGGTTACCTGCAAGCTGATAGAAAACCTTCAGCTCCCAGACCTGCCCGCAGCCGCCCACCTTGCTGTGCCGTGTCCAAAGTGCTGCACAAGCTGCTGCAAGGCCAGCCCCAGCCCCGGGGAGCTCAGGGTTCCACCGGAGAAAAGATTAACCCCCAGGACAGACGCGTTTGCCCAGGCTGCTCCCATTGCCACAGTGTGTCCTTGTCAGCTCGTTGTGCTCCCAGCACAGGTCACTCCCTCCTGCTCAGGACTCTCTGCTGGAAGCCTATTTCTGAAATCTCCTGCCATGGCAGCACCTCTGTGGAGCCACCAACGGTGCATGGACACTGCTTGGAGCACCTGTGACAACCAGGCTGGGCACAGAGTGTCCCTGTCAACCTGGGCCATATGGAATGTCTATTCATGGCATAACCGGGCTGCCTGAGTCACAGCATCTATCCAACGTGCCACCCAGCCACTCGAAAATAGTCACACAATGGAGCAGCATCAAAATAGCCCTGCTTGGCCACCTCTCTGTTCTCTCTCCCAAAATGGCCAGTTTTGATTACTTAGTGGAGGAGCATAAAAAAGAAGGCACAGGTAACCTATTCCTTCTCCCACTTTTCAGATCAGTGCAAGTACGTGGCTGATCTTGGGCTGTTGCATTTAAAAACCTTCACTGGAGCCATCCATCCCAAATGTATCAAAACCTTGTCTGAAGCCAAATACAACTTCTGGTGTGTGCAATATCCTGTGGCAAATTGTTCTAAAGTTAATTATGCCCTCTGTACAGAAAAATAAAGTGTTCCCTTTGGTTTCTTTCAACCCTGTTCCTTGTCCATTTCTGAGCTACAAACCTTTCTAGCAGCCCTTGCAGCCTGCCCCTCCCCGAAGCTCCTACTTCCAAGAATTAGGGAAGCAAGTTTCTTTGCTAATAAAGCAGTACCTGCCTCATTGCCAAGGAAAAAGTGTGGTTAGAGGAAAAATTGCCTGCTCAGCAGATCAGGTTGTTAATAGACAATGCAGCATCCATGTTGCCAACCCAGTTTAAAAATTTTAAAAGCGCTCAGGGGTATTTAATCCTCTCATGTTTGTCCATGATACAGGAGGAAGCCCAGTGCTAACTGCTCGAGGTGCAGCTGCTCTTGCATGCTCCACACGTGGCAAAAAGCAAAGTGAGGTGCATGGAGCAGGGAATGCCATTGCTGTAGCATGCAGGGAGCTGGAACCATCCTGCAGGACTTGCCTTGGAGCAGTTGGCAGGAGAGCAGGATGCAAAATGCATTAGTTCCTAACAGATGTTTGATTCCAGGTGTCATGCCTCCTTTGAACTCTCCCTTCGTACATGAATGCTGCTTGTTTGTTTGCAGGGCTGGGAGATGCACAGGTTTGGGAACACGAGGGTTTGAAATGCATCCACGGTGCGAGGGAAAGGCTCGGGAGGTGAGCAGATCCTGCTGTGCTCTCCCCTCTGCAGGCAGGGTAGTTGGGCTCATTTTGGGAATGTTACAGAGCACACTGGAGCACAGCAGGCAGACTGGGAGAAGCAGAGACTGAACCCACTGGCTGGGTTAGAGACCTCTCCCCTGCCCAGACCCTCAGGAACCCCAACCCCTTAGCAGACAGGGGATGTCCCTGAACCGTTCCCGATAAGGTGAGGTGTGCTGCACATTAGGAGATTATAAAAGTACACAATACCAAGCCCGGGGACTTTGCTGTCCCGAATCCCGAGACAGCCCAGCCTTCCTCAGGAGCCCAGTACAGACTGTTTGCTTTCTGTCCCGAAGCTCCAATAACCTCCCAGGTCCCTCTAGCTGACAGCCCGGAGAGCCACGGCAGCTCCCTATCCATCCCCAGCCTGCTCTTTGCCCCTCTGAGCGCCGGGATAGGGGGAATTCCATGTCCCCCTGCCGGGATCCAGGGCACCCTGGGCCAAGCAGGAGCCCGTTGGCCACAGCCCTGCCTGCCCAGCAGAGCCTGCCCAGCTCGTACCACCGCACAGCCTGAATTTCCACACCTCCTGCAAACTCTCAGCCCTCCGCAGCCACAAACTCAAAGGAGCAGGAGCTTTCTTTAAAGGGTTTTCTCTGAAGCAACCCCAGTCGCGTGACGGCTGATCTTTGCCCCTCCGGAGTGCCGTGCTCCAGCAGACCGCCTTCAATTTCCCGGGAGGCTGATTAGCTGATAACTGCAGTTTGGAAGGGCGCCGTTGGCTCCAAGTGCCCAGGCCACCCTCCCGGTATTTTCACTTCTTTTATCAGGGCTGCTGCACATGTACATAGGAAATAATTCCTGCACACCCTGGAGTGGGACTGGGCTTGCTCTGGGGTTTCATCCTGTCACAAGGCACCCGACAGGGAAGGAAGATACAAACGGTGGCTCTGGCTTCAACTCCCGGGCCCTGCTGCCTGTCGTGGAGGGGCACAAGGGTAGGTGAGGAGCTCTTACCTGAGTGTACAGGGAAGCTGGGCTGAGGAACATCAGGGCTGTGACCACACTCAGGGATCCCCAAGGCACGGCCCAGCTGGAGGTGACAGTGGAAGTGACTTAGTGGGGCACGTGGGGACACAGTTTGGACACCTCTCTTTGGTTAGTGGGGTTGTACATGGCCAACAGCTGAGCCTACAGCCAGGCTCCATCACTGCTCCTGCCACAGCTCATCCATTTACTCCAGCACAAGCCTGCTCCCTGCAGAAACCCTGCCCTGTTCAGACACCTGGAGTGCTCCTCTGCTCACTCCCTCCACACCTGCCTTGCTCAGCAGCGTCACTTTTGCCTTTGATACCTGGAGCCCACCTGCTTGCACTGGCTGCAGCCTGCTGACGTGCCCCAGCTCAGGCCAGATGCAAACACGAATGAAGCTTTTCCTGCCTCCTTCCACTAGCCCGTGCTAGGGGTGCCAGAAGGGAGGAAGAGATGAGGGGAGAAGAGATGAAGAGCTCTGCATCCCAAAGCTCTCTCTGTACATAAAGGCTGCTTCCAGCAAAAGTTACATCCAAAAGCAGTTTCACGACTAAATCTCTGCATCCTCCATGCCCTCCTCCATCCGCGCTGTACGGACTGCACCCTGAGTCATTTCATCTCCCCACACCGGCCAGCAGCGTGCCTTACCTGTTGCAACAGGAGAGAGACCTCTCCTGAAGTTCACTGTCTCTCCGCTCCCTCCGCTGAAATTCCTCTCCCGCAGCAGCCCCTCGCTGGCTGTCGGGAGTCCATGGCGCTTGCAAATCAGAGGAGAGAGCTGCGAGAAATCCCTGCAAGAAGGGGTTTTGCCGGCTGAAACTCCGGCGGCACCGGTCGGCAGCAGCGAGGGAGAAAGTTGCGGGGGGTGGAACTGGCTCGCAGGAGCGCCAGCCCTTCCGTGACGGGCTGCGGGAGGAGGAGGAGGAGGAGGAGAGGCATCGCCCGCTCCCTCACTGCCGAAGTGAAGGTGTGTGTGTGCGTGTGCGTGTGTCAGAGCTGGGCAACGACCCAAGCCTTAGAGCCAAATAATTGCAGCGCTTTTTACTGTTAGATTAACCAGCATTGCCATGAAATCCAGGGCTTCATCTGCAAGGGGGGTGGGGGTGGTGGGCTGGTGGAATATGTCAGGTAAATCCCTCCAACACACCTGAAAAACTCAAAGATTGTTTTTAGCTATCTGCCAGGTGGGTGTTGTGAGGAGGGATGGGTAGAAGGGGGTGGGGGAAACCTGAATCTGCCCTCGGAGCAGCTGCATGCGAGAGGCACTTTGAAGGTTGTTGTTGTTTGTGTTGGGGGAGCCCCCATAAACCTCGGCTGCCGCCAGTAACCCCCAGGGTGCTCCGGGCTGCACAGGCAGAGAGAGGATGAAAAGGTGGTCCTGTCCTGAAAAGGCAGCAGGCAGCAAGGAGAGATGGCAGCGTGGGGAGGCCAGACAACGTGCAGGAGCTTCGGGGGGGTTTCCTTTGTACAAAGAGAGCATCCTGACTCTGGGGGAGTTGTTCAGGGCTGGATCAAGGTGAAAGGACACAGACCCTTCTGTGGGTGTTTCTGTGAGGGTCCTTCAGTCCTCTTTGTGCCCTTCTGCCTTCCCTCTTCCTCTCCACCCCAGACCCCAGTAAATATTAACATATTCCCCCTTTATACTGAACTGAGCTTTGAACAGGGTAGTTCTCAACATGGGAAATGAGTGTTCAGATTTAGGTGAAGTTTCCTCCCCCTTTGGCACATTTTTGCAGATGAAATTACCAGAAAGCTTTCTGTATGGTTTTAGGGAAACAAAAAAAAAGAATATGGAAATTGGACAATTTTAACTTCAAACTGTCCAACAGGTTCCTGGCTGCTCCTTGTTAGGCTCCATATACAATGATGGCACAGGAGTGAGTGGACAAGAGAGAGAGGGTCTATTAACATCCCATTTGGGGAGGAGTGGTTGGTGCACACTTGTACCTTACTGGTCACCAGCAAGCCTCCCAAGACAGGAGGTTGTTGATCCTCTGGCCACATGTACAGCCTTGACTGAAACTTGTCTCAAAGTAGATGCTGTCAATTTAAATCACAGGACACCAATCTGTTGGAAAATCCGTGTGATTTCAAGTCCAAAAAGATGTGAAGGAACTGACCCATGTTGGTGGAGATGAGTGAGAGCAATATGGTAAATTCACCAGAAAATGCGGTTTTGATGGAATCAAAATTGGTCAGGAATTTAGATTAAATCTAGGGAGTTTGTACCAGGAATGAGAGAGGAAATGCACACGGCATGGTGAGACTGAACAATCTCCCTGGAGTCACTGTGGGACACTGCTGGGTTGGGAAATCTCTGTAGCTTTTGTGCTTCAAATGTTCTTGTTGGGTGCTCTTCTCAGTGTCTTAACTCCACTTGGAAAGAGACTTTGATTTCAAGCTCATCATGGCCTCTCAGAAACAGTTTGAACTGAATGGGAAGAAGGCAAAAATTTAGTTGGATTTACATGTGCAGCTTGTCCGTTTCTCCAGCTGGTTTGTTCAGATGATTTCTAGAGGAACTTGCAGTGAAATATTGAGGATTATGAAAGTGACAATAGAAGTAATAGTACCTTGAAACTGCAAATTAGCTCCTCTTCAAGGACATCTCATGAGAGGAGACCAGTGATCAGCCAGTGATGGCAATGGGAGGTGCATTTGGGAGGAAGGAAAGGAAAAGTTCTTTCACACCAGCTGCATGTCTCATGTCTTGCAGCTGAGGAAGGCAAGAAAATCAGGTATTGGTGGCTGGGTTTCAGCAGGGCTGACGCAGGGCTCAGAACAATACTTGTATTATATTTAGACACACCAAGGTGCAAGTGAGCAAACCTCTGGCTTCAGGGCATCCGCTGATTGCTGCAAGAACCAGCATTTCCCTGCATTTGGAGCCTTTCATGACTGCACGGATGCCTTGTTCCTTCTGTCTGGAGTGGTGGGGACTTGGTCTCATCTTGTCTAGCAAGGTGTGAGTGTGAACCCTCAGCTAGCAAGGCCAGCAGTGCTGATCTCAGCAGTGCCACCCACGAGCCAGCTCTCCCTGTCTGCACTGTCTTCTTGCTCTCCCAGGTGGTGACAGGGGCCCTCTTTCATCCATTTTCTTCTCTCTGCTGATGAAATGCTCTTTGGGGAGTCTGGTGCTCATGGAAGAGCTGTGTATCAGTCAGGCCCTGCAGAAAAGTAAGCTGGTTACTACCTGATCCCCTTACAGAAAATGTACAATATCCAGTGAATGCAAAGGCCACTGACAACTCCACCTTGTTGGCAGCAGGCTGGTGGCACTGGGTGTTCCTTCCCACAGAGGTGGCAGAGCATGGTATGGTTCTTGTTGGCTGCAGGGGACTTAGCTCTCAGAAAAAATGTTGCTCCTTGGCTATGGAGCAGCAGAACATGAGGGACATGACTGAAGGAGGGCTTGGTTATCCAAAATCCCACCTGCTTTTCCAAATGTACTCGATGGTTTAATAACAAACATTACCTTTCCTAATTAAATCAGCTTTGGGGTGAGCAGCAATCTAGCTATGGAACTCCCCAAATCCTCATATTATAGTTAGCTAGGATACTGAGATGGACTTCAGCCTTCCATACAAAGACAAACATGGTCTCTTAGAGCACATTTCGATTGGTTACTATCCCAGTGATCCAGGAAGTACAAGAAGCTGAGGAGAACTTTTCCTGAGGTCCAGCTGTTCATTCTGTATCAGTGGTGGGTGAGAACCTGGAATTGCTGAAAACTTTCTGGCTCTGCCTCCTCAGCTGTCCTGCTCAACTTGAAGTCAGGCTGGGTTGGGAAGAAAAGTGTTGTGTTTATCCCAAGGAGCAACTCCTGCTCCTGCAGAAAGGGGTGGGTTGCAGATTTACCTGTGGTTGCAAGCAGAGAGGATTGGCTTGGCTGGGGGAACTTTGCCAGGAGGAAAGAAAGAAGATGGGGCTGTGCATGATGCCTGGTTTTTGCCCTTCTTCACACCACTCAGGCAGTCAGTCAGACAAGCCAACAATGTTCCATCGTAAGCTGCTGTCAACATTTCATGGCACCATGTCCCACTGTCGGGATCTCACCCTGTCAGAAGCAATGGGACCTTTTCCAGGGTGTGGGGAATGTCAGAGCTCCATCACTTGGCTGACAAGGGTGCTTCTTTCTCCCTAATCATGGGGAGAGATTTCATTTCCTGGTTCCACCCAAGATCTCCCTGTGATAAAGCCAAGTTCTGCTGTGGGTTACCTGCATGCAGAGTTTTGCAGCAAAGCAGCGTGTTCTGGCTGGGGTAGGGAAATCACCAGGGGCCTCTCTGGACCAGCAAGAAACACTTACAGGGGCCTCCCTGCCAAAGTCTGGACTCCCTGCCCTGGGGACCAGCCCTGCCTTGTCTCCTGAAGACATGCCTGCAGGCCCATCTTCCAGCTCATCCTCCCAAACATCTGCCTTTCCTGGCCAACACTTGCAACTGGCCCCACTGGACTGTTGCCTCCATGGACCTGGAGGTCAGGGCAGTGCTGTTGAGATGTGGTACTGGATTTTTTTCTCCAAACCCTTCCACCCTCAGAAACAGTCATGATGGTGTGACTGCCTTGACCATCCCTCCTGAGGGTCTGGGTGACTGGGGACTGAAATGTTCCAGCTGTGTTGGTGAGGGTGGGCAGCCAGGCTCCTGGCGGGCATTACCTCAGCGACCCCAGCTCCCACTGCTCTCCCACAGTGCCTGACCTGATCTATCAGCCCACCTCCCAACCTACAGCAAACGTCCTCTCAGAGGTGTGCTGGGATCTGCGAGGTGCCTCCCTCGGGGACAAACAACTTTTGTTTCCCCTTTGCAGAGAATAGAGCCCGTCTGTGTGTCTGGCCCTTCAGCCCCGGCATCTGCTGCCGTGCTCTGTGGGTCTGTTTGCACGGCAGCGTGCAGGGACTTGCCGGGGAAGGGGCGATTATCCGCCCGGAGCAGCGGCAGCGCTTCCCCAGCCAGCGGGAGCGTGTGCTGGGGGCGGGGAGGATCCAGTGCCGGGCAGGGATCAGGGATCGGCTCCCCGAGCCGGGTCTGACTGCAGCCGCCTTGACCAGCGCTGAGGAAGCAGCTCCAGTGACTCAGGATTGTTCCTACAGACCTGCAGAACACCCTGCGGCTCCCAGACAGGCAGAATCTGTGGGGGAATTAGGGGGTGCTGTCTTGAGAGGGACATTTGGGTTTCTTGGAATCTCCCAAGGGGCACAGGCTGGATCCATCTCTCCTTGCAGCAGAGTGGTAATCACAACCCTTGAATTATATCTCTGTGAGCATGCCTAGTTCTCACCCTGAGACTCATCCTTTGTACACAGTACGCATTTGAGCTGGGATTTCCTTTGAGCTCCAGGTTATCCTGGCCTGAAGTCCAAGTCCAGTGATGAATGAGTTTGACTCAGGCCACCCATCGTACACAGTTTTGGGAACAGAGGCTGGTGCATTGCAGACCACTCCCCTCCACTCAGTGTAGGATCTATTGAGACATTTTAGGCTTGTGAGGCTGAAGGCTGGGTAGTCCCTGCCCTTAGACACTCAGGAGGGCATCACCATGGAGCTCTGCTGGAGTTGGGTCCCCCACTCCACAAGTTTCTGGTTGGGACAGATCAAACATGACTCACTTCCCACAAGAGTGAAGGACACGAGCTTGTTGGCAGCGTTGGACTGGAATCCAAGCCTCTTTGGGCCCTGTGTGGGATCATAAGGATGCTGTGGCATGCTCCCCATGTTGGCTTCCCACCAAGCATGATGCACATTGATTCCTACAGGGCACTGCTGACAGATCCCTTGCCCCTTTAAAAGAGATGAAGTCATCTGCCTCCGAAGCCATCTGGCACCAGGACAGAGTCAGAAGCTCAGTGCAACAGAAGGCTGGGATGCCAGCCCACAGAGGGGATGTCATCGCTCTAGAGGCAGATGGGACCCTGATGGGATGGGGTGAGATGCTGCTCCAGACCCCAGGAGAAGGTTTGGTGTCGTGGGGAAGGCAGTGCAGACTCGCTGGCAGAGTACCCGGGTGTGCCATGGCCCCACTGCCACTACCCATGCCAGCAGAGCCCCACTGAGGGGCTGGAGCTGCACGTTTTCCTGGGAGGACAATGGGATGTATCAGGCCCTCGTCATGGGATGAGCTGGTGAGTCAGTGTGTCTCCTCCTCCCCCTCCATCCGTCTGTCTGTCCGTGCAGAGCCGGCATGAGCTCATCCCCAGCCTGCACTGCTCCTGCACCGTGTGCTGGGTGCTGAGCTCAGGGATGGCTGAGCTCAGGGATGGCTGAGCTCAGGGATGGCTGAGCTCATCTCTGGCCGTGCCACCAGGACTGACTCCGGAGTGCCGTGTCACCGCAGTCCCCAACAGGACACCGTGGGAAGAGCAGCCACCACGTCCCAGCGAGGCTTGGGGAAATGATCTCAAGCAAAACTGCCCACCAGACTTGAGTGGGTGGTGGGGGACGAGGTGAATTCCTTGCTGGCATGCCCAGGGAACAGGGCTCTCACTTCCAGGTCTGGCAGGAGGTTTATCTGTCAGTATTGCTAGCCATTCCCAGATACCTCCTGTATCACAGACTCCTTAAGCCCCCTGGTGTGACTAGCTCAGGAGCTGGTCCCCTTCACAGGACTTTGCTTGGTCATGTTTTTGTGCACCAGGAATGTCCCAGACCACCATAAATCTTTGTGAAGTTGCTGCACTGGACCCCCTTCTCCCTACCATGCACTGCAAAGTGTAGTGGCTTTTGGCTAAGGCAGGGACCCAGTAAGTGCCTCCTCCTGGCCCAGTTTTGCAGGAAGGAGCTGGGGCTGTCATGGGTGGATTAACACAGATGTGCTTTTCCACCATCCTGGCTGAGAATCCAAACTTCAATTTGGTGTTTGTGGAAGAGATTGGTGGGGGTGGCAGTGAATAGTAGAGGAGGGGACAATATGGGAATTGCTTGGGTCTTACTAGGAGGTAGGGATAGAGGACAGTGAGTTAATTTATCTGAAGGGTAGAGCAAAGATGAGAAGTCAAATTACAGCTCCATAATTCAGGTGTCTGTCCAGGGAGAATGAGCCATTCCCAGAAGATGAGTCTCTCCCCTCACTGATGCCACACAACCAGCTTGGACTGGATGTTTAACTTTTGGTCCAGTTCACTGGATCTTGTGCTGGGGATTGCATGGGCACTGGGAGATCAGGCACAGGCAGAGCAGGGTCTGCCCACACTCTTGCTTCACTCAGATGTCTCCGGTTTGCCTGGCTTGGGCAGAAACTCCTTCAAAGTGGAGGTTAATTTTGAAGTAGGGAAATAATTTGTGTTTGTTCTGGTCCAGCCTGAAAAATCCTGGACCACTAACTCTTTTCCTTAGGAAAGACCACTCCTCTCCTGCTTTGTCTTGCTTTGGGATAAAAAGTTCTGTTCTACTCCAGCCCAAATCCTTTGTACTCTCTTCTTTGCATTGCAGTCCATAAATGTTTGACTGTTAACCCTCAGTCTCAGAATTCCATGCTCCCCTCTCAGATCCTTGCTCTCTACTTCTCCTTTAGACCTGACACCCAGTCTTGCCTGGCAGAGAAACCAACCTGGAAGTTCCTTGCTCCAAGGGCATTATAAAGAGGCGCCATTGTGCAACGGAGCCTTGTACCAGGAACACAATCCCTGTGATGATTATCTCCATACCATCCTCCCTGAACCAGGGGAGCCTGAGCCAAAAGGAGAATTTAGAGCTAAACAGCTTTTGTTTACAGGAAGCCAGAGCACAGTGTCTGGGCTTGTACCAGTGTAGCAGGAGATGTTGCTACTGTCTCAGACTGCAAAATATTGATGGATGGAAATCCCTGAGATTTCCCAGGGACGTTTTGGGAGCAATCTTTCTAATTTCTGAAGCATCTAGCACACGAGCCTGAGGGGAAAAGTGTTTCCTTTGGCTGACTGGACAACCAAGCAAAGGTCAACAGCTTTATTGACTGCTATGTTTGGCCATGATCACCACAGGATTTGTAACCCCTGCAGCACTCTGTGCCTTGGGATGGAAAAAGGTTGGGTCTCAGGTGTGTTGTAAAGGGCAGTGGCCACCAAGGAGACACAGTACCAGCAGCCCAAACCTCCATGAATTTGTACTACTGAACAAAATTTGTACTACTGTCCAAAATCCCACTGAATTCTCACAAGCTCACAAACGAGAGGAGACAAACTTCTCTCCCAATACTGAAGCTACTTTTCAGAGGATATTATTGTCTTCCTTCTGGATTTGAAAAAACACAGTCCTATAGGAAAAAAAAAGCTGGTGGACTGCTTTACTGAAAGAGACAAAGAGCCTCATCTCCAAGGCTTGTCCTGCTCAGGACAAGGAAACAAACAATTGGGAGAGAAAATCAAAATGTCTGACTGCTCTCCAGATGTGAGGGAGGGCTTGCCCACATCTGGCAGGGAGTGTTTCACAATGGGAACAGCTTTCCTCAGCCCTCGGCACACAGCTGGGGGTGGCTGTTGTACCCACAAACAGGATGGTCCAGTTCCTGTGGAGGCAGAAGATCTGTTTGGGCAGTTCAGTGAGTCAGAGAATGTTTACCAAGTCCTTTTTGTGTCGGGAAATGTATTTTGATGAAAAAAGGAAGAAGTTTAAAATAAATTGAAAGAAAAAAAGGAGTGAAAAAATGAAAGAAATGCAGGTTGCAGAGGCATTCCCAAACAGCAAATCCTAGTGCTGGGGGACACCATCCAGCCCAGCTGGGATGGTCTTTGTGGGATTCACTGCCTGCTTTTAAGTGAGACATGTTTGGTAATACCTCTTGGAGCAACAGTAAGACTTTTCCTCTCCATGAAGCACTTTCTCCAACCATTTGGAGAAATATCAGAGAAATTTACCTTTGGAGTTGTGCTGCTCTGATCTGTATCAGTCTCAGGCTCCTTCCCTTCATTCCTGGGATGGGGGTAATGATGTCTGTAGGGCTGACAGTCTTCTTGGTAAAAAGTGTGTGCTGAGAACAGGGGTGGAAGAGCCTCCACCATGTTGACCTGGGCCCACAGCATCCCCCAAATGTCTGTCATCTCCCAGTGCCTGCATCCTTCCAGGGAAGCAGGGGCATCTGTTAACCTCCTTTTCACTGGTGGGGAGACTGAGGCATGGAGATGTTCAGCCACACTTGCAAATATTTTAAGCCAAACAGGGAGCAGATGGATGAGGGGAAGCAGAGGAAGGGAGCAGGGACCTGAGGACTGGTGGGGCCAGAAGATACAGGGCATGGAAATGCTGCCATGGAAGGTGAGCCCATCCAGCCTCCTTTGCAGAGCCAAACCTTCTGTTTTGTCAGGGTTGGAGAAGACTCTTCCCTCATCCCCCTGTCCAACAAACCCTTCCCCAGTGAGCTGGGCACCAGGGCTCAACTCAGCTGCCTGAGGTGAGGGCTGGGTACATTGGTGGATAGCAAGGTTGGTCCCCTCTGAGTTTCCCCAGAAAGGAGGTTTCTCCATTTTCTGCTATGGCAGCACTCTCCACTCCTGATGCTTGGATGGGGCTTTTGCCCTGGAGCAGCTCTGAGTATCCACCCTTCCCTCCTCCCCTGATCTGTGCAGTTCAGGCATGGCGTGAGCAAGAGAAAGGGACAACATTCGTTGGAATAAGTATGAGAGGCAGCTTGCCAGAAAGATAAACAGAAAAAGGCCTGGGTGAGAGGTGTGGAGAATCCCCAAAGCTGAGGGGCTTTGCATTAATTATCATATTGAGTGTTCAACCGGCAAAAATACCCATCTCCATTTTCATGTGCGTTCAACTTTAAAAAGAAATAAAAATCCTGCTTAATTGCTCCACTTAATTCATTAAAGGATTAAGGCAAAGACTAAAGGAAAAAAAGTGAAGTATGATGATGGGTGGTTCTGGCATCCTGCTCCAAACCATCCGCGAGTGTGAACGTGACTCCCCCGCCCAGCGCTCCTGCCCCGTTCCCAGCAGAGGGGTGAACCCTGGAGCTTGAGCAGCCCCGACCACTGGGACCACTGGGTCTTGGGGGCACAGCCCCAGGCACTGTTCTTTGCTCAGCAAATGCAAATCCTCCCACTAAGTGCTTTGCAGAGACTTTGCAAAGAACTCCAAAGGCATTCTCCATCCTCTTTGGCTGCATGTTTGACAGATGTTCTGACCCGTGGACCAAACCTGTACCAAGCCATCCCACAATCCAGGGGTTTCTTTTTGTTTTGTTTTAAAGTGCTGCAGCAGGAGGCAATGTTGGGTTTTGCAAAATGTCCTCTGCATTCATTTGCATTGAGCTTAAAAGTAAACCTGCGAGGCTGGTTTATTTATCAGGTCCATTTTAATTTGAGTTCCCAAAGTTCAGATGTCAGGTTGGTGTGGGTCTGCCTGTATCACATCTGGGCAGAGACTGTGTTGGCAGGAAAAGGATACAGGGAGAATGTGCAGGTGGGGAGTTTGCTGCCTGATAAAGGGAAAGCAGGCTGGAGGTTAAGACTAAGGTTAAGGTTAAAGTTAAGGTCAGGAGAAGGGATTGCATTTCTCACATTGGTGTGACCAAAGCCAGGCTGGAGTGCTGGCTTTGGAGCAGGAGAAGGACAAGTGTAAGCTGTGCTGAGGAGTGGAGGGAAGTGCTGCCATGGGCAGGAGGTGCAGGGGATCTCAGTGGGCAAAGAGAAATAGGAACAGAGCTCTGCAGCCAGACCATGTGAGACCAGCTCTGGGCTATTGCCTTCTTTTGGAGAAGGCTGGTGGCTTGACAGAGGGACTGTGTTGGGGATGTGGGTTTGCTGCTGTATGGCCCCTGAAATCAGATCCCACATCCCTGAGCAGCTGAGGGGGAGGTTGCCCCGTGCCCTGGTCCCTGTAGCTCACACAGGTTTGGCTGCAGGAGGAAGCCAGGACAGTGTGCTGTGCCCTCCCATCCCAGCTCCTGCAGGGCCTGGGGTCAGCCTTCCAACACTGCCCCTGCCCAGCTGCCAGCACAGCCCGAGCCAAGATGGGCTGGGGAGGGCACTGAGGTACTGCAGCAGGTTCCTGCAGCAAGGACTGAACTCGTGGCTCCTGGGCATGGCAGGCCTGTTGGGATGGGAGCCAGGGTTTGGCCTGAGAAGGGAGCAGAGCATCTTCTTCTCTGGGGTGCTCTCAGATCACTGTGCAGCACCTGGAGCAGCTGGGCTTGGGCAAGGCTGAGCACCCAGACGGAGCTCAGCCCCTCAGCAGGGCGTCCTAGGTTTGACCAGCCTGACTTTTGCTCCCTCCTTCCTTTGCTTATCCGTCTCTGGTCTCATCACTAACCACAGGTGGTAGCAGGTGCCTCGCAAAAAAGCCAGATTGGAGCTACAGATCTGTGTGTGTGTGTGAGGGGGAAACAGCAAATCATCCTTGAAACAATGTCCCTTTTCAGAGTCTTGGCTCCTGGCAGGAGTAATCTGTCCACCCTGGGCAGCTCAGCCTGGCAGCAGCTCTGCCTAATCCTGCCCAAGTCGTGGCAATTGTGTGGATTGTTGAACTGTGGGGTGACATGAGATGCTTCTGCAGCCCCTTGGGGAGCTTCTGGGGCTTGTGGCTCTGGAGGAGGCTGTGAGGAAAGGGCAGGTGGTTGCTTATATGGGGAGACACATCTGTATGGACAGGCACATCTGTATGGGCAGGCTGGAGTGCTTAGAAGGTTGGGTTTGTGCTTTGTTCTTAGGACAGCCCCCATGGGGAGTGCTGAGGGCTGATCCAAGGTGGGGATCAGGGTCCATTAAAGGATCAGCCTGAATGGGCATCCATTGCTGGGTGGGGAGAGCACTGACTGCTGGTTTGTGGGTCACTCCTGGTACCTCAGAGCTGGAATCAAAGCAGAGCCCCCAGTCCTGGTGTGCTGCAGCAGCTGGATGCCTTGGAATGCCCTGGACCCTGCTGCTGTCACCCATGGTGAAAAAAGAGAGCTGTTCAAAGATTCTCAGTGACTTAACAACCCTCTTTCTCCAAGGAGAGGAAGAGGCAGCCCGATCCTGCTCTCTGGAGCTGTTTGCAATAGTGCTGCTCAGATTACGGGGGAGGGTGTGCACAGAGATTTAATTTCAGCAGTTTTCAGCATTGTGGCTTCTTTTTGCAAGTGAATCTTGTGCTCTTTGGGATGTAATAGTCATTGTTGGAAATGCCCTCCCAGAGTTTTTCCCCTATCAACTTTTATCTGTCTCCGCCATCATAAATATAATCTTATCTTCCAAATGGGTCCTGGAATGAAGGCTGTGGGCTGCCTTGAACCCCAGACTGGGGAATTCAGATTTTACTTGCAACAAGCCAGGGAATTTTGTTTTCCAGTAACGACTTATGCTGAAATTGTCAACTTCCTCTTAAAACAGAGATCTAACTCCCCACTTCCCTGGAAGGGAGGCCTGAGCACTGCTGGTGTCTACAGTCCCCTTGAAATTCTCAGTTTAAACAAAACCGATGCAGGGCAGGGATTTGTTCACCTTCTGATGCAGAACATTTGGAGTGGGAGATGCAGGAAGGGTGATTGCAACTGGACCTGCCCTGGAGGAAGAATGGAAGGAAGGAGAGTTCCTATTTAGCACCTCCGTCTTTCCTTCCCAGCTCCTGTTTTCCTCTTCCTTTGCCTCCTGTCAGTGTGCTTTGACCCCAGTCTGGCCCTGGGTCATCTCCTGCTCGGGATCAAAGCCAAACTCATGCCTGTGGCCCTGGCAGGGAGGCCAGTGCTGCCCTGTCACCAGCTGCCAGCCCGGCCCGTGCCTGCCAGTGTCGGCTGGGAGAGGAGTTTACTCAGCCTGCTCCTGCCAGACCCCAGGGTGATCAAGGTTGGTGTTTAAAGGCAGCGAGATTGGGCTGGGGAGGGGATCAAAGGCATCCTGCCTGCAGCAGCACTTGGCCATGCAAAGCATGGGGCTGTGCTCTCCAAGGTGATGCTCAGCACTCCTCGTCCCCCCAGCCCTGCTCAGTGCCACCCCCAGCCCTGCTCAGTGCCACCCCCAGCCCTGCTCAGTGCCATTCCCCAGCCCTGCTCAGTGTCACCCCCCAGCCCTTCTCAGTGTCACCCCCAGCCCTGCTCAGTTTCACCCCCAGCCCTGTTCAGTGTCACCCCCAGCCCTGTTCAGTGTCACCCCCAGCCCTGCTCAGTGCCATTCCCCAGCCCTGCTCAGTGTCACCCCCCAGCCCTTCTCAGTGTCACCCCCAGCCCTGCTCAGTGCCACCCCCAGCCCTGGCTGCAGACCTGCTGTTTCCCAGCAGGGAAGGCTCCGGGCTGGGCACAGGCAGCCCTTTGCACAATCCCCTTCTGCATCGGGGCACACAGGAAGGTGGCTGTGGTCTCTGACATTTGGGGGGTTCCTTGGTCCCTCCTGGGGGACACACAGCACCCAGAGTGCCACTTCCAGGGGCAGAGCTGCAGAAACTGCAGGAACATTAAAATGCAGCTTGTACTGCCTGGCAGGCGTGGAGCAGCCTCTGTTCCCACGGACTCATTTACCTGCTTGGAAGTGGAAAGTGTTCAGTACCTGGCGGGCTCTGCTGAGCTAATTAATTTATTTAATAACAATTCTTAGCTGCTCTCCAGGCCTAGCTGCTTTGCATCCCAAAGGCTGATGATTTTTTTTTTTAATTTTTATTTTGTTTTCAGAAATTCCCAATGGAGATGTGCCTGGTTTATTTATATAGGTAGGTATTACCTTTTTTTGTAGTTCTCCATTTGAACAGCATGCTGCACAACAGGCCTCTGGCACTGTACCCCTGCTCTGACATGCTGTTGTCATATACACAAACACTGCCACCACTCTGGGGACACTGCTCTGGGGATGCTGTGGGCTCTGCCCTCTGGGACAGTGGGTCCCAGGGCCCCATGAACCAGCAGCTTGAGCTAATGATCCAGCCTAATTAACCTGACATCCTCCAAGGACTGCAGTCACTAGAGGGAGAGGGGGAGCCCCTCTGCTGGTCTGGGTGGTTCATGGGGCCCTGTTTCCCTCCCTCTGCAGTCCCCAGGGGGAAATCCAGCTAGCTTGGGGGGGATGCAGGAGGATGCAGCTTTTCATCATGACTTGTCAACTCATCATTGCTGCTCTCTGCCAGCACCCTTCCCTTGCAAGTAGGGACGAGATTGTGCCCTGGACTAGAGACGTGCATTTCCTAGCAGGAATTAGGAGAGTCTTGTCACCTTACCGGGAATCTCTGCCCACTTTCCTGCTGCCCCTGGCAAGGCTGTTAGGACAGTTGACTGGAGAGAGTTTGTGTCTTGTTTCAACACAACATGGAAATGCTGATCAAGGCTGCCTTGCCTTCAGGGACAGGCAAGAAAACATGGGTGTGGGAAAAAGCCTGTTACCCTGTAGGGCAGGTGCAGGGATGCCACTGGAATTACCCAAAGCAGTGCCCATGGAAGCCTCAGGGTGCTGGGGACACTGGCTCACTGCTGGGGCACAGGGGCAGGTCTCCCCAAGGTCTGGGGAGGTGAGGAGAGGAAAAGTGTCCCATGGGTTGGTTTTCCCAGAGCCTGGCACTGTCTGGCATGAGAGTCTGACTCCACGGCAGAATTCAGCAAAGTGCCTCTGGCATCATCCAGCCCAAATCTCATGTGACCATCCTGTTCCTATGAGGGCTTGTGTGGATTGATCCTGTCCTGAAACAAAAAGAGGAAAACTCCTGTGGCTGAGTGAGGATCTTTTCCACTCGAGCTCAGACAGGGCTGGGATGCAGAAGCCACAGCTGAGGAGCCCGTGGCTCTCGGGGTGGGCTCGTTCTCCCCACACCATTCCCTGAGCCCTCTCACTGCTCTGCTCCTCTCCCTGAGACAGACCTGGGTGTTTCCATGCCTTCCACCCCCAGTTTAGTGCCCCGGCGGGCTCCTCTCCTTCCCCGTTCCCCACTCCTACCCCAAATGGCATTTTTCTCTGCCGGTGAGTCACGCTGTGCTGTTGCAATACTCACCTGGCCGCGACCTGAGCGGGAGCCCTGTCCCTGCATGCAGGAGCGCAGTGATTCAGCCGGGATCAGAGGAC
Organism: Argya squamiceps; assembly: GCA_037834095.1. NCBI lineage: Eukaryota > Metazoa > Chordata > Aves > Passeriformes > Leiothrichidae > Argya > Argya squamiceps. Next base: position 11,846,469 of record JBBMKD010000034.1, read on the forward strand.
TTGAGCCTTTTCCCTGTGCCCAGCTGTGTGTATCCAAGAAAGCATTTCTGCCTGCTGGGGAGTGAATCACCCAGGAGTGGCTTACCCAGCCCTGCCTGCTGCGAGCAGGAAGGGGAGTGGGAAGAGAGGAGGAGTGTGGACAACCTTCGTCCTGCACTTGGGACTGGGGCTGTGCAATGCAACACGCAAGTTTTGCAGAAGAAGAAGAAGAATCAAGTGGGGATGGAGCGCTTGGCTGCTCTTGTGGAGCCTTGCAAGGCTCTCTGGTGGCTGCCAGCCCCGCAGCAGAGAGCAGCCCCGCAGCAGAGAGCAGCCCAGCCTGCCCTGTGCTGCCTGCAGGGGCTGCAGCTTGTCCCAAGCCCGGTGGCTGGTTCTGTGCTGGTGCTCCAGGCAAGCTGGGACACGGCCGCTGCAGAGGGGACGGCACCGTGTCACGCACTGAGCTGATGCTGGGCTGATCTCTGTGCCAGTTCCCACAGGCTCTTGCTGGAGCTGGAGCTGGGGATTTGCCAAGTGGGGGAGCTGGTACAGGGCCATCCTGCCTGCCCAGCTGTCCTCTCCCACAGGCACTGGGTGGCTTTTTGTGTCGATGGAGCAAACTCTCCTTGTGTTCCTTCTGTTTCATTTGCTGTGGTCTGCATTTGCTGTCCACTGGCTCAGAGCAGTTAAGAGCAACTAATTTAAGAACAACTACAATAAAAACAGTTTGTAGCAATGACACCAGTTTTAAACAAAGCCAGTTGGTGAGTCTTCCTCTTTGACCTGTCTGCTTTTGGTGCACTCTGTAGCATGATGAGCATTAGTCACTTGGAGCAAAATCCTCTTTGCAGTACCAGGTCCTGGGAGAACGGAGTTAGGGACTGCAGGTAAGGCTGCTCTGGGCTCCCCAAAAAACTAATGTGGTAGGTAAGCCTGGTAAACATCTGTTTAGATTGGATTTGCAAAAATATGTCCCTAACAGGTCAGAATCACCCTGGCCAGTCACTGAAAAGCCTGCTGCACTCAGACAGGGCAAGACAAGGTATTGGGGACCACAGACATCCTACTTGGGGTTCTCCTCTGTGGAGCTGCTCTGTGCTTGGCTGTGACTCTGACTTGAGTTTTCTGCTGGGAATATTGGCCAGGATTGTTGGGCCTTGCTGCTGGCTCCATTCAGTCTACCCAGAGAGTGGTCTGAACAGCAGCAAAGCTGTGTCTGATGTGGAAACACATCCTTAAAGGACAGCATGGATGCACTCACCTGTATCTCCTCATCCTGCATCACATCAGACTGCTTGTTGCCTTCATTCTCAGGGTGTATCATGGCTCATCCCACCCATCCATGCATCTCTTATTTGATACCAAGCAGTGGGGTTGTTCCCTCGTGGTCTTGGGCAGAAGGGAGCCTCACCCTGGTGGTGTCACCACCCTTGAGGCACCTCCTTGGTGCTGTTGCTGCTGGCAGACTCGTGCACGTCCCTGGTGCTGAGGCACCCCAGGACAAGGGCTGCAAGGTGCTGTGGTAATTCACACCATCAATAACTGCAGGGGATGGAGCTCAGATACACATCTCTGGGGCAAGGTGAGGGACCTGCTGCTCATATATTCCTGGCACAGGAATCAAGAATAAAATTCCAGCCCCTGAAAGTTCAGTGATAAGCCTGACAGTGATAGGGATGGGGAGGGGATTTCCTGCAAACTGCTGACTATAAACATGGTTATTAATATTATTCTGAGAGGATCTGGTTCATGATTTATTAGACCTGTGTGGGGCAGGCCCACAGAAGGCATATGGAATAAATCAGGTGAAACCCAGAGCTGGTTCCACCCCTGCTACTGCAATGAGGGTGGTGGGAGCACGGCAGCCTGTGGGGAGGCTTTAAAGGACACACCACAGCACTGGCCAGGATGGGTCTGAGGTCTGTTAACAGGACCTGGGGTTAGGAGAGGAAGTCAGCAGGAGGCTGGGAGGTGACTGGTGAAGAGCTTGGTCCTTCCCAATGGCCCCAAATCATCTGGGCTGCAGCACCGTGCAGCTTGGAGCCCCACGGTGCTGATGGAGAAAGGGGGGTGGGAGGGAGGCATGTTGCTACAGTTCTGCCATTACCACATCCAAAATTATCGTTCACATAAACAGGGCGAGCAAGGAGCAAACCTCAGGACAAACCAGAACTCGTCTGGGGGGAGCGGGAAAAGGCAGGAGCCACCGGGAGGGGGAGTGGGAGGTGGGCTCCTCTGCTGACACCGCGGTTTAACCCATCCCACCCCGCCGGGCTGCTGGACACCCTCACAGCCACCTCACCCTGTGGCTGAGTTTCCCCCGGTGCAGGCTGGAAGGGGAAGATGTGGAGCTGAAGGAGCAGGGGTACCTGGGGAGCAGCTCCGTGCTGATGTAGGAACTTCTCCCTAGCCCCGGGCAAGTATCCAGCGGCAATTATCTCCGGTGGGTGCCACCCAGAGCGAGAGGCTCTCACTGGTTTTATTTCCCGGCCATCCATTGAGCTGCCTGAAGAAAGCTCTGCTGTAAAACCTGTGTCCCTCCTCTCACAATGAGGGCTGTGCCTGGCTGACTTGTACTCGGATAAATAACAGCACATGGGCTCAGTGGAGGGCACTGGGCAGAAAAGGGGACACAGACACTGGAGTTGTGTTACTTGAGATGTGACAGCTCATCTGAGGGGGTGGAGAGGCCCAGGCACAGGGTGCCCAGAGAAGCTGTGGCTGCCCCATCCCTGGAGGTGTTCAAGGCCAGGTTGGATGGGGCTTGGAGCAACCTGGGATAGTGGAAGGTGTCCCTGCCCACGGCTGGGGATTGCAGTGAGATCAGTTTTAAGCTCCCTTCCAATCCTCCCCTTCCTGGGTATAAAACTGGAATGAAGGCAGAGGGAACGCAAAGCAAAGGGGCTGTCTGCCAGGGCAGCAGAGCACCCCAGGCTGGGGTTTAAAGCCTAGGCTGGTATGTTGGCACAAATCATCTTCCCATTCAGTATCCCCACCTCTCCAGAGTCTGGTAGATCCCTTCTCTCCTTGGTTCTGTAGAGAGGTTTTATCTCCACGGAGCCCAGTGGGTCACTAAAAAGTGAATGTCATGCACCATTACTGCCCCTTGGGGCTGAGGGTAGTGATTTGACACTGAGTTTTAGGAGAAGTCATCAGGCATTAGGTGGCTTCTCTTAGGGAATTTGTAGGGAATTAGCCTAAGGGTTCACACACCAGGCTCTGGAGGAGATGTCTGTGCTTCAGGTGGCTGAGGTGACCACTGGGGTCATTCTGCCTTCTCAGGGGCTCTCCCTGGTGTCTGGAGAGCATCTCACTCCAGTTGCATTTTCTTGCTCTTAGGGTTTTATTTAATGCCGAATAAGAAGAACATGTGAACAGCTTGAACATCCTTGGTATCAAATCAGAGGGGTAAAGTCCCTGGTTTGCTGCAGCTCAAGTGTTGCAGAGATGCAGGCAGGCAGATGGATGGTTGAGATCTAATAAATACTTGCCAATACTGACATGGCTGGGTGTGTGTGTACAGAGGGTGACTGTGAGCAGCCTAAATATGATTGTTGGGCAAGAGTTTGCTGTTATGCAAATCACACCAGTGTTGCACAAGCAGGGAGGGGTAATTCTTCAGGTGTCCCAGTGCCTCAGCTGAGGCTCTGCTTGCCTGAGATCAGCTTGAAGAGCACTGTAGGAGCACAATGAAGGGCACAATTTGCTGCTTGATGTCTTGTTCTGGGCTCAGAAGACAGACCCTGCTCCCTCTCTTTTGCCCTGTTGTCACAAAATACACCAGGCTGGTTGAGGTGCTTCTCTCTGCATCCATCTGCCACCACTTTTCCCTTCATTTGACATTGTTCAAAGCTAGGCAAAGGCACAGGAGCCACTCCAGGCACAGGTCTGCTCTCAGATAAGCTCGGGGCCAAGTGTTTCATGCAGTTTTAAATCTGGAGAACTTCATGTTTGCAGCCCCAGGGCGTGGGGAGGCCAGGCTGGCTGCAGCTGGGAACACACCTCTGCATGTCAATGTCTCTTCTGCTCACTGCTGCTGCTGCTGCTGGGGAGTGTGGCAGCGTGAGGTGTTCTGATGTGAATCTGCACTGGCTGAACCTTAACCAGCCCCAGATTGCTATTAATATGCTCTTAATGCTCCCTAAGCTGGTTATAGAGGAAATTCTACTTTAGACACCACGGTGTGCTCCCTGCCAGTCCTTAGCACAGCTTGGTGTATTTCAGCAACGTGCAGGATTCCCAAATGAATAGAAAATTACGGGGCATAGCTTTGTTAGGTACTTGGAAAGGATTTCCCTCTGCAAAAGCAGCGTGCTGTGTTAATGGGAGAAATTATAAAGGGATTAGGAGGGAATGTAGCTCTGCAGCAGATGGGAAAGGGCAGAGCAGTGCAGGGAAGTGCAGTGGAGTTGGACTCTGTGGGCACCTGTGGAAGCTCCCTGGGCTGGGTACAGGGAAGCCTGGGGCATGCAGAGCTGGAAGGGGGAGAGCCAAAGCCCCTGGCTGTGCACAGTTTTCTCAGGGCCCTCAGGATCCCATCCCAGGGCAGGTCAGGTCAGCCTTTGCAGCTCCTGCACCAAGGGCAGGTATCAGTGGTTGTGACTGAATCCCCAGGGGAGGGGAGGAGCCATCAGCTGACCCCTTCTGACTGAACCCCTGAGGGGCCCTGCTCAGGGTGGCTTCAAACCCCCAAATCCAAGGGGCTTAAGGTGAACAGAAACGACCTGCTGGGCTATGCTCTCCCCTGGGGAGATGCAGTTTCAGGGGTGAAGCAGGTGCTGGGCATGCACTGTGACTCTGGCTCTGAGTCCTGGGAAGCAGGACATCCATCAGCAGAAGTTCCAAGGCTGGTGTAAAGTGAGGGGCAGCTCCTGGTTCACAAAACGTGCCTTGAGCCCAAGCTTGCAGAGCTCCTGGGGAGTGGGGCAGGTCAGGAGGCTTCCTGTGGCAGCTGGTGTGCCTGCTGGCCAGGCTGGCTCCAAATGGTCCCAGTGTGTCCAGCAGAGAGTGTGTGCATGGACCTGAGCCCCACAGTGCCCAGCGGGAACATTTGCTTCCTGGCTGCAGGATCTGACATTCTTCTGCTCTTTGTTTTCTGGCAGAACAGGAGAGTATGTGGATCCTCAGGACTTCTGGTATTTCTGATTTATCTCCTTTCTCTTCACACCTGAAATCACTAAGGTGGGGAAAAGAAAGCCTGACTGCCAGCAGCACTGAAAGGGCTCTCTATATTACCCTGTGGTTTATAATTTCCCAAGTGCTCCTGTCCAAAATTACCAGAGGGCAGAATGGCTGTAGGGAACGTGGAAACAACAACAGGATGGCCACAGCTTACTCTTGTTTATACAGGAGTGGACCAGCAAGGCAGTGGGAGCAAGGGTTTTCAGCAGACATGTGAGTGCCAGATGGACAAACCCCTGGGAACTCCTCACATGGATGTACCTGGCCAATGTCCTTTTCTGTGGTGGATTTTTGCATGTATGGACTGTGTAAACAGAGGGTAAAGGCAAAGTGACCACAGGTTGTGGTGTTCCACAGAGGAGTCAACCTCCCTGAGTGTGCTTTTATTCTTAAAGAGACATGTGGACCTGTGTGGGGCTCAGGAGACAGTAAACTGAAGGTGGGGGAAGCTGTTCTCTGCCAGGGCCTTTGATGAGAGCCAACTCTGAAGGCAGAGTTAATTCCAAGGGGAAGAACACAGACATTTGGGTGTTTTTAGGATCAAGGGATTGCCTTCAAAGCTGGTTGGGCATCTTAGGCTAACCTAAGGTAGTGTTGTAAATAAAACAAGTGACCTGTAAAATACCCCAGGTCTTCACATCTCTGCTTTCTCTTCTGCTGGGCAGGCAGGATGCAGAGGCTGGGGTGGGTTGGAGGGAAATGGTGCTGATCCAAGGATATGACACCAGCAGTGGAGAAAACCATGCCAAAGTTGTGCATGTACAGAAATGAGTGGTTTTAGGGACAAAGGAAAAACACTTAACACACACGTGTGTCAAAACATCTTTGTAAGGTGCAAAAGCAGCTGTTGATGCAGAATGTATTTATGTGGAAATATGTCTGGAGGTAGTAAACAGCAGTTTGTGTTCCTCTCCATGTATGTGCACAGATGCCTTTCATGGCATAACATGAACATGACTGAAGGGGAGGCCTGGTAATCGAGATGAGAAAAGATATGGAAGCACATAAAAGGCAGAGATTACACATTCTTGTAAAGCCTTCAAAGGTGAATTCATGCACTGGTATACAAATATGCAGGGTGAGGGGGAAGAGATGTACCCAAACACATCAACACGGAATTATATCCACAGAGAGATGAGCAGTCCCCCTCTCTTTTTGGATGTATGTTTAATACCTTTGTGATGATAATTAAAGCCCCTGTTTGGGTGTTGCATCTTGTGATTTACTGTGGTCTTATAAATCTTTCAGCAATTTGAAATCTGCAGGGAACAAAGGTACTGCAGAGTTTGGAAAAGAAACAAAGAGAAGGAGCTGCACCACATTCAGCAGAGGGTACCCTGGGCTATCTGGGAAGAGTGCCTGACAGCCAGGGAGGGTAGGAGGTCCAGCCCAGGAAACCAAAACCCGTTGCCTGTGGACCCCAATTCCTCCCACCAAAGGGAGGCACCCAGCCAAAGCACCTCCCCCTCTGACTGGCTCGTGGAAGGGGATCTGGGTCAGGCTGATTTCTCTCCAAAAGGGCAGAACCTTTTCTGATGGCTCCATGCCCTCCTAGAGGGCTTGAAGATGGGAGGGCTGAGGGTGGGCAGGGAAAGGCACGTGTGAGGCAGGCAGTGCTGATGGGACCTGTGGGTGGAGGTGGGCAGAGAATACACTTGAGAGCAGACTGAAGGGGGGTGGGGGTGGATTTTGGGGAGCTGGGGAGGGAAATGGAGCCAGTGAGGGATGTGCTGGTGAGTGACAGAAATAGAGCAAAAACACTTAGATGAGATGTGTGAAATGGGTGGCTGTGGCACTGGAATGCAGAATGAAGATGGTGAGTATGGTAGAGTCTGGAAGGAAGAGCCAGAGGTCTGGAGGACTGTATGGAGACACAGAGAGGAGTGGGAAAAAGATGTCACAGTGAGACAGAGAACAAAGATGAGATCTCTCTAAGAGGATGGACATGTGTGAGAGGCAGATGGGCCAGGAAGGCTCCACTCCACCACAGAGCATCCCTGCTGAGATCAGGGAGTGACTTGAGGAGGGATCTCTTCCCATCCACTCTGAGCCTCTGACCTGCTGGCAGTGGGAACATTTCAATGGGTGTCTGTGGACATGCACAAGCCACATCTCCTCCCTACCCCCTCTGTGACCTTGGCAGGGTGCTCCCTCGCCTTTCTTCCAGGAGCCGAGCAGGCTGTGTCAGCAAGCCAAAGCTTGAGGGCTTGGTCTAAGGTAGAGCTGTGGCTGCAGAGTGATGGGTGGAGGCTGAGTGACCATCAGAGGAGCTGGATGGCTCCTAAGTCTCAAAACCAGAACCTGTAGCCCCTTTTTGGAAAACACATCTGGGAGGCAGACAGGAAAGGGCTTAGAGGCAGGAGGGGCTCAGGTGAGAAATGCAAGCAGTGAATGGTGCAGAGCAGTGGTTGCATTCTGGCCTCCTCCCAGGGCTGAGAAAGGACACCCTGAGGGCTTCACCAGAGCTGTGGTGCCCCAGCCATGGATGTGCTGCTCCCTGGGCCTGCTAAGGGAGTGCAGGGGGAAAGGAGAGGTGACTGGGACAACACTTGGAGTGCAGAACAGCCCCCAGCTCTGCAGATGATGGCCAGGCTGCCCTGCCACCATGAGAGCAGGGAAATGGGGAAGGGACAGTGCAGGGATGGGGCTGTTGCAGGGAGACACATTCTGCCTTTGGCCCAGCAGCATCCCCCACACCACATGAGCCAACCCAGCCCTTATCAGAGAGACTGCTTGCTTGTGCCACCCTTCTTCAGGGTTTGTTCTGCTACTCTGACACTGAACTTTTTTTCTTCTACATTTTGGCCAGCTTGCCTGATGTCCAGTTGGTATTTGGTGGCAGAGTGGCTCTGATAGCAGTCACGGCCATGACAGCAGTCCTGACTATTCCTGCCAAGAAATCAAAGCTGAAGAATGTGGAGGTGGAGGGTGATGGTGGGACTGAGGGGTGGAGAGGCATGACAGACCATCTGCAGAGAGCATGGGGTGGTCTGTGCACTTGACAGTGACAGTGAGCACCATGACTTGCCCAGTGGAGATGGTGATTTCTGGCTTCCTTTCTAGGATGAGATCATTCATTGGATTCCCACCAAAAAATCAGCACTCCCTCCCACAAACAGTTCAGCCCTGCTGAGGGCATCTGTGCTGGTTTTTGCTGTAGATGAGTCTCCAAGAACGCCGAGGGGCTGATTCTTCAGGGAATCGAAGCCTGGCCACGTGTGGGTGGATGAGAAAGCAAATAAAAGGATAAAGAACTTGGTCAATCAATGCCTCCCAGTGCTTGTCATCATCAGAGTCAGGAGAAATGGGGGGCACTGGAAATGAGCAAAACTGGAAATGAGTAGAGGTCAGTGGAGGTTTTGGGTAGTTTTTTTCAATGATCACCTGTGTGATCATTGTTTCATCACTCCCAAAGCAGCACATGGCTTAATTCTGAGTTCTGCAAGGAAAAAAAATGTTGTTGCCAGACTACTTCTCACACCCTAAATGATCTACAGGAAATCTAACCATCTCTTCTTCAGCAACAAAGGTCAAGCTAAAAGTACTCAGATAAGAGCTGAACCCCACAGCTAATCCCATTCCTGGGGTGCCTGAATATGAATCAACTCAGCTGGAAAGCTGAGACCCTTCAATTTGTGCTCGTGTTTTTCAGCTTTTCTCCTCTGCAGGTCTCTAGGCAGAGGTCACAGGCAGGGTCCTGGTAGGAAAACGTGCTGAGAGATCAGTGCCTGCTCTTTCCCAACACCTGAGGCTGGGAGGGGAAGGAGAGACTGATGGGGCCAGGAGAATGAAGGCTGATGCTCCCCTGTGGGTGAGCAATAGACTTGCCAAGAAGGTGGGGAGCAGAGCATCCTGTTTAGCTCTGGGGGAAGGTTGACTTCACTCCAGAGGGATGGGGGTAGTGCTGGGGTGGCTGCTGGCTGTGGCACGTCTCTGGTGATTCAGATTTGGAGATACGTAGGTGGTTTCTCTGACTCCCGGAAACCCCAGCACAGAGAGGCAGAAAATCCCTTCCAGCATTTCCTGGGAAGTCTACTGGGTTCTGGAGAAGGCAGGATGGAAAGTGGCCAGGACAAAGGGGTCCTGGGATGCTCAGAGAAGCTCTCCAGCCCTGTGTGGGGACCAGTTTGGGGGCAGCTGTGGCCTCGAGGAGCTGGCTTGGTGGGATGGGATGGAGGCAGGGAGAAGGAATGCAGAAATGGACATGGGGTTTGCCTGGCAATAGGGTTTGAATAGATGACTCCCATCCCAGAGGCACCCACCCACCAAGAGTTCTCTCTTGGGTTAACAAGCCCCTCTCCTGTTCTCTGTGGGGGCTGGTGTGGTGCCCATGGGGCTGGGAAGAGTCAGAACCACCTGGACTCAGCTTTACTCTCAGCTGAACTCACTGGGCTGGAAGGAGCTGTGCAAGGATGAGTTGAGCCCAGAGAGAAGCAAGAGAGGGAGTAGTGCATGAAAGAAGTAGAAACTTGTCAGATAACCCAAGACCCCCTGTCTGTGTGTGGGTGTGCACACGTGTGTGTGAGGCACAGCTCTGCATTTTGGTCTCGGTTCAGTCTGCGTGGAGGGGGAAGATTTTTGCTCTCCCACCTGGATGGAAAGAGGCAACATTTACAAAGAAGCAGGGATGCCAAGGCAGGTTCATTCACTCTCTTCACAGATCCTTTGGCCCCCTCACAGAGGGAACCTTTTGCAGCAGGGGCATGTCTCAACCCCATCTTGTTTCCTGTGTTTTCCATCTTGTTCCCTGTGGCTGCCAAGCAGAGCCGGCTCCATCCCTGGCTGCCTCCTCCCTGGGTCCATTCACAAACCTTCCCAGACAGGGCTGGATCAGGAAGCCAGGCCTCTCCCAGCTTTGGCAGTCCAGGGCTGGCCTTTCCCCAGCAATTCAGTCATTCCTTCTCTCCCAAAGGGAACGTGCCCCGACACCTTTGCCTTGAACTGAGCTGCGTTCAGGAACCCGGGTTTGCCCACACATGTTGGAGGTACAGCTGCAGGCAAGGAGCAGGGGAGCCAACCACAGCTCCAGTGTGGAAGAAAAGGGGAGCCCTCAGCAGAGCCCCGAGCTTGGGGCTGTGGAAGGGGGGCTGGCTGCTGGAGCAGCAAGGTGTGCTCTGACATCCCAGCCCAGCTCCTTTCCAAAGGAGTTCCTCCTCACCTAACATTTGGCTTTTCAAGCCAGAATTGAGTCTCCTTGGGGAGAGAAACCATCCAGAGTAGGATGGCTGGGTCTGCCAGGGGGTCATTGCTGTGGCACTGCAGCTGCATGGTGGTGATGGGGTCTGGGGGTGGTGGGAGAAGGGTTGGACACAGCAGTGTGGGAGCACCAGGCTGAGCCTCGCAGTGCTGAGGGCGGTGGGAGCTGCTGGGCTCCCACCCTTGGCTCTCCTCCCTGGAGGGTTGCCCCTGTGGGCAGCACAGGTAGGGGTTTGTAGCTGTGAGCTCTAGGTGCAGCATTTTCATCCCTGCCAGTTTTTAAGCAGAGGCAGCCAAGGAGAAGGAGGATGGTCTTCTCTTCCCATCTTCTTTTGCTCTTTGCATAAGAAAATTCATTCCCCTTCCAGTCTGTCCACTACGCCAAGATCTTCAGGGGAATTGAGTTTCCATGGCCAAGGGTTGAAGTTTGACAGCACTGGCTTGAGAACATCCGTATGCACAGGCCCTTTGTTATGGTTAATGTGCAAGGGATATGGGCATCTGCCTCTGAAGAGGAGCAAACCTCTGGGGCCCTCCAGATTTCCCCTCTGATTATTACAGCATGTTTCTTCCTGCCACAGGTAGTTCATCCCATGCCAGCTGCCAGGCAAAGGAGAAGGATGCAAACAAGACATGTTAAGTAAAATACTCCTGGATGAACAAGCTGTAAAGGAAAAGGAAATTATTCCTGTGGAGCAGGATAAAGGTTCACCAAACAGACAGCATGTGGGCAGTGCTCAGAACAGGGAACTGCTCTTTGAAGGGCATGAAAATCCACACCAGAGCTAAAACCTGGAGCTGGCTCACAAGTGATGGGGGAATCATCTGATGGAAGATAAGGGAAGATTTTCATTAAAGACACCATGACCAGGAGGAAACAACAGGAATCCTGCAGGATGAATGGTGCTCCTCAAGGCCGAGCAGACAGGGCATGATTGCAGGTGTGGTTAGTGCAGAAGAGCAGCAGGACTGGGTCAGACCAAAGGTCTGCCCTGACTCATCTCTGCACTCAGGAGCAGATGCTTCAGGGAGAAGGAGCAGAGCAAACAAGTGGTGATACTTGACCCAGATATTAACCCAGCTTCCAAACTGCATCCAGCTCAGGCACTTGTGTGCTGAAGCAGCTCTTCTGGGGACATTAGCGTTGGGGGAGAAAGAGCCTCCAGTTTCCAGGAGATCCCTCGTTTCATGGGAAGAAAATGCATTACATGGCTGGTCAGCACTGGATGCTCAGTGTAGGAGTCCTGTGGTGGTTTTACACTGCTCCTGGCTGTGAAAAGCCCTGTGAGTGTCAGGTACAGCCCCAGACACCATGAATTGTCCTGCCAGGCATGGTTGTGGTGCCATGACTGCCCTGGGCAGCCGCAGACAGTCACCATCAGGCTGTGGTCAGGCTTGGCTTTGAGCACAGAGAATTTCGGCCCCAGAGCTGACTGCAGCAGAGTCTCCAAAACCCAGGCAGTCAAGGTGATCAGTGAGGTGTTTGGACAAGAAATAACAAGAGACTTGTACAGTCTCTTGAATCCAGATGGAATAGCAATCAAAAGGAATATGAAATTAAGAAAAATGTAGGGAATGCACATAAAAATGTGTCCTGGGGCGAGTTGTTTCCCAAGAATCACAGAATTAGAGTTTCTTTGATTAGGAGTATAATACTGAGTCTGAAAAAAAATAGGCTCATTTGGGAAGTGGCCCTGGTTTATGTGGCAGGACATAAAATAGAAAGTAATGGAAGTTCTCCATGGGCAGTGCAGAAACTGGATAAACCCTGACACAAGTAATTACTGACTGTGCAATTACCTTGGCACCAGAGCATCAGACCGAGCCCAGCTCCTGTTAGAATTCAGCATCACTGTGCAGTGAAGTACTTGTCTGTCTGTCTGTCTGCCTCCTGTCTCTGTCCTCAGGCCACCTGAAGGAATGCCATGGCTGTGGATTTATGCCCCATCAAATCAAGACCAGCCAGGGGGTTCAAAAATTAGATGGAATGGTACTGGGAAAGACAGACTGAGCTGCAAAACACAAAGCTTGGAATCATATAAGCCATGAGTCCTTTAGGCTGTGGAATGGTCTGTGCTTCAGAAGGGCTGGGGGGGCTTGGGCACCTCAGGATGAGGTGGGATGGTGTTGTGAATGAGTGGCTTAGGTCCCTTAAAGAGTCACTGACAAAGGTATCAGCAAGAGCAAGTTTGAATCTAAGTTTGTGAAACTGCAACTTAAAGATTTGATGGGCACCATCCACTCTATCACTTCCTACGTGGATGAAGCACACAGAGGAAAATTGACCAAAATCATCTTAGAAAGATTTTCTTGGAGACCAGAGGCGCAAAAGGGTAAGAGTGCAAAGGGTAAGGAAGAGCCTCCCATTGAGTCATGAGGTTCAGAGTGGACCCCCTGGCCAAAGCTAGCCTCAGATTTGATCAACTACTTTGTGTTACAGTTCTGTTTTCTTTTCCTCTGTCAATGTCAGGATGAATAGTACATGGGAAACACAAGTTCTCGAGTTCAGCCTTGGATGTTTATTATTTCTTATGTACTTACAGACTCACAAGGCGTGAGCTCCAACTAGCAAGTTAGAGAAATGAGGTAAAATGGAGTGCTTCTAACTCTTTCCAAGGTTATTTAAGCACCAAATACCCAGTAACAAGGACACCTATATTATTTATGTTTTTGACCCAATAATGACCATTCAAGGCCCACAATGTAGGCCTTTTCCACCCAATTAAAGAAAACCTCCCAAACCCATGAAGAAGAAGGAAGAAGAAGGTGAAGAAGAAGGACTTAGACAATGCCCCAAATCCTCCATCTTGCCCCACACACATTACTATATACCAAAATCCCCAAATCCAAGTTTCCGGAATTCCAACAGCTTTGTGCCTGAAGGATTTAGCAAATGGGACGGGACAGGATGCGATGGGACCCAGTGGGATGGGACGGGACGGGACGGGATGCGATGGGATGTGACGGGACGCGGTGGGATGCGATAGCCAGGCGTGGTGAGGACGTATCCCTAAAGGGACCAGGGCTCTGATCCGCTCCGCTGCGAAGGGCAGAGCTCTCAGCTGAGCGATGCGGGAGCGGCTCCCTCCTGCCCTCCGGTGCCCGGGCAGCCCCAGGACAGCCCGCCAGTCCCGCCCCGCTCCGGCAGAGCCTCCCCGCAGCTCCCGGCTCCATCCCCGGCCGCATCGCTCCCCCCGCCGGCCGCTCCGCGCCGCTGCCGCCGATGGCACCGGCCGGGGGAGGAGCAGCAGCAGGAGGAGGACGAGGAGGACGGAGAGGAGGCGCTTCTCATGCTTTCAGGCCCAGACAAAAGTGTGTCTGCTTTCTGCTTCCTTCCCCTCTGCCCGCCCTCCAGGCCGGCCGCAGGGCGATGCGACCCTCGAAGTGTTTTCCCCGGCATTTTCTCTTCGCTGGAGGTTGGGCAAGATTTTACTGAATTCGTCCATCTTTGAAATAAAAGAGATTTTTAAGACAAAAGGATGCTCTGCAGTGGATACGGGCGGTTTGGAAGCTGCTCCTCAAGCCGGAGCAGGGCAGAGGGGTGGAGGCACTGGGGGGACACTCTGTGCCGGATCCATTATAAGATCCCCCCTCAGCAGTAATTCTGGGTGTGCTTGAACTTCTGTGAGAGAGACCTGTGTGTGAGATTCCCACTGGGAATGGTAACTGCATCAACCCCACCACCCTGGGTACCTGAACACGGGTCAAAGCCCTCAGTTACATGGTTCATTCTTCCTTTGCAGGGCTGCTTTTAGCTGATGAGACTTGAGCTGTGTGAAATACCAGCATTCACTCGTGGAGCCTGAGGGAATGATGTGAAGCTGTGTCAGGGGAGGCTAAGGTTGGATGTTATCAAATATCCAGAGGGTGTTGGACACAGTGGCCATAGTGTCTGCCTGATTTCAAGAAGCGTTTGGACAACACTCTCAGGCACGTGGTGTAATTCTTGGGGTTGTCCTGTCACAGGAGTTGGACTCAGAGATCCTTGTGGGTCCCTTCCAGCTCAGAATTTTCTGTGATTCCATGATTCTGTAGGATGAGTTTAATTCCATGGGTTTCCAGTGTCACTCTTAGCTAGAGTAGAAGCAGCTCCAGGTGCAGCTACACCTTGCAAACAATGAGACTCTGAGTCCAGGCTGTTTCCAGGTGTGTGACTGGAGTAGTCATGGTGATCCCTGGCTTGTCGCCTTTTCAATCACCTGCATTTTTGTACATTTAAGCCACAAACCTTAAAGCAGTGTTTATGCCACAGTCTCTCTTACAAAAGTAAGGGTCAGGAAAACAGACAGGACAGCACAAATCTCTACAGAAATCTTTGTCTGCCCCATCTTTCCTCTCTTGAATGCAGGACATGGCTCAGAGTGTAACTGCACCAAAAGGAACCATCTCTGCAGATGCACTGTAGCACTTGGGTCAGGCTGGTGCTGGTTTTGGATCCAGATCTGTCTCTTATTTTTCTATTTCGTTTTTTTTTCAGGTTTGCAAACTGTGTCCTCAGTCAGCACAAACCACAGGGAGAATTTCCACTCGGAAAGTACAGGAGAGTTTCTTTACTGCTGTGCAGGCATGGGAAGGGCTCGATTTCAGCTCTAACAGGGAAAGGGCTGTTCTGTTCCACCCTTGCTGACTGTCTGGGTCTGAAAGCTCAAAGAGGCCAGCTTATTCCTCAAGTCCTGACATAACCCCTTGTATGGCATTTGCCCCAAGGCAGTGAAATTCCAGCCACTTGATACTTCAGGCTGTGACCTTTGAAGGGTTAAGGGAGCCCCAGCTTCAACCTCCTGAGCTCATTCTGATGCTCAGTTAAAGCCAGGGCAGCTGCACTTTGTTACAGCACTGTATTGGCTTCTTTGGGCTCTGCTGGACTGCTGGGACATGAGTGTTGTCCCATGGGATGGGACATGGCCTTGGAGATGGATCACTGCCCCTTCCAGAGCTGTGATAACCATCTCTCCTGGTGCAGCCTGCTGGCTTTCCTGAGCTTGCTGGGACTTAGAGCTGACCTGTGCACCAGAGGGGAAGGCAGGGGAGAGAAGGGCTGGAACACCTTCCTTTGCAGCACTGGCAGGGGGGCTGAGCTGGAAGGAAATGCAGCTGCATCTCACTGGGGAATGGAGTGAGGGTTTCTGGCTGAGGGAGTGAGTGGGAAGCAGGTTTGCACAGGATGGCTGATCTCCTCCAGCCCCTGCCTGTCTTCCTGTCCTCTCCCCTGCCCAAACCTTCCCTCAACAGCTCTCCAGGCCTGGAGATGGGTGTCATTCAGCTGGCTCTTGCAGTTGTGCCCCTCTCTGTGTCAGGTCTGCCAGTTTGGAGCAGCTGCTCCCACAGTGGGGAGGCATTCACTGTGTCTCCACTGAGAACCCCCCTTTGGCTAATAGCCCTGGGAATGGGTGCTGTGCTTCAAGGCAGGGGTGGAAAACCCTCACCTGGCCCCTCTGGGCAGCAGCTTTCCCACTTGGCAATACCAAGTGAGTGTTCTGTGGGATCTGCCCAGGGCTGTGCAGCCAGCAGTGACCCTGTGCAGGATCTGACCTGGCAGCTCTGCTGAGAGCACAGCACATCCCACAGGGGCTGTCAACAGCGACCTCACAGCTGAGCCTGAGCTCTTGCAGCTCGGCTATTTTTAGCCCGTGCAAATGGGGGTGTTTATTTTCCTCCTGTTGTGCCTTTTTGCCTTTCCCAGGGATTTTATTGCTGATGAAAGGAAGGGCCTGAGAGCCATGTAAGTGTCTGTGCTGGCTGCAGCAGTGACCCTGTCTCTGCCCATGTTACCCCTCCAATATTCCCCAAGCCCTTTACAGTGATGGGCTGGAATGGGCAGAAGCACCTTGCCTTGGATCAGAACCTTTTTTGGGGCTGGGAGACCTGTGGTAACAACTTGAACCCATGTGTGAGGCTGGTGTTGAGGGGACAGTCCCTCCCACCAGGATGGGATGAAACAGAGGAACATTGCAGGCTGGTTTATTGTCAGTGTTTCAAATCAGTATTTTTTATTACAGAGACTCATCAGGTTGCTCACACTGTGGCAGGAATTTAATAATATAAGGCACAGGGAACATTCAGAGGTAAAAAAAGAGTTCTCAGCCTGTGAGATTTAACCATCACTTTGCTCCTGTCAGGACCCTCTCTTATAAAGCAAAATCCAAGTACCTTCTCCCTTCCATCCTTTGCATCCCTTAAATCCACAGCAGGAAAAAAATATTACAGCCTTTCCCTCGAGCATGTGGCAATCTTGTCACTTTATGGCCAGAAAAATCCCTTCCAAGTCTGTCACAGCTTCCTTGGGAGAGCAGGGCTGGAATTTAAGCACAGGCAAGGCAGAGGGGTGGGAAGTGCTTAAGGGCACTGTGATCTGGGGAGAGCCAAGAGCTTTATCTCACCTACAGCTGAATCACAACATCAAGGTGAGCCACACACACCCCCGGGAACAGGCACCCCATCTCACACAGAAAACACAACAGCAGCGTGGTCATTGAGTGATGGTGAAGCATTTAGCACTTTCAAACCTTTATTATCCAAGAGAGTTTTACAGGATGGGGATCATTTCACCTTATCTGTTTTAAATTCTGTGCGCTTCCCTATTTGCTTGTTCAATTTTTCTTTTTTTGTGCCCAATAACTGCTAAATTCAAGCCCTGGCAATGGGAGGGGAAAAAAAAAAAAGAAAGGAAAACAAAATCCTACCACTCTTACCACTCTGTCTTTCTTACTCTTCTCCATACTTCCTACCAAGAGCTGGGTGACCACAATGTCACCTGCAGCTGCTCTGCTTGAGAACCCAATCCTCCTACATCCTCTGGCTCTGCCTTCCCTCTCTGGTGAATCAGCTGAGAGGGTTTTGTGTCTGACGTGTCCAGGAACGTGCTGTTAGTGAGAAGTTAAGAGAAGTCGATCGGAGAGCGGATGGAGGCAGAGCGGATATTTAGCACAGGAACAATCAGCGGTAAAGACACGTCCGAGAGAGAAAAGGCTGGTAAGAGTGTTTGGAAACAGCTGGGTGAGTAATCTAGTGGTAATAGATAAGGCTATGAACGAGGACTGTTATTTCTCTTAGCACCGTTACTACATATGTTTAGACCTATATTAGCACCTTGTTCCCAGGGAAAAACAAAACAAAACAAAAGCAGTTTAAAACCCAAAGGAAGTGGGAAGGTTAAAACATGACAAAGTTGGCAGCAGAGCAGGAAGGTGAGCATTTAGATCACAAGATCCTTGTCTATGTCCTCTGTGGAAGGAAAAGAGAGAGACACAGTCAGGAGGTGGATGCTGCCAAGGTCCCACTGTCCCTGTACCCTTCCCACTCCCCCCTGCTTCCCCTCACCCAGGGCTGATTCCTCAAGCCCTGACATAACCCCTTGTATGGCATTTTCCCCAAGGCCGTAATGCATTGCTTTATCCACAGTGGCGGTTCTGGGGGTGCTCTTCAGCCTCCCCTCCAGCCCCATTCCTGCCCTCCTCGGCACTTACTCTCCTTGATGCCAAAGCAGCTGGCCCACTCCTCCAGGGCGATGTACTTGTCGTTGTCCAGGTCACAGGCCTCGAAGAAGCGAGTGGTGCAGTGCTCCATGGGGATCAGGGGGGCACGCAGTGGGGCCAGCTCCGTGTGGGACAGGTACCTGCCCAGGTCAAAAACACTGTCACAGGAGGGAAGAGGCTGGCCCCAGCTCTCTGGTTTGGCTCCTGTCCCAGTGCCCTCCCAGTATCAGCCACTGAGTGTCAAGGACTGGTATCTGCCTTTGCAGCCAGTTGTGCTGGTCATAAAATAGGCACCGGCTGGGGGTCCCTGCCAGCTGCCCCCACCCCACAGACCTGTGTGTGATCACTCTCATGCCCATCTGCAGCCCACAGCTAAGCCAGCAGCTGCTATCTCAGCTGCTGAAGTTATCCCAGGGCCTTTGGACTAAGATATTTTAGGGCACTATCATAGAACAGTAAATCTGAGAAGAGAGAAACTCCTCACCCAAGGGAGGTGGGAGCAGCTGGGGCTGGGAGAGGCCCCTCTTCCTGCAGAAGAGCAGTTTGCAGGAGGCAAAGGTGCCTCTACCCCAGCCTGCTTTGCCACAATCTCTGCCACCAGCCACCCACTTGTGTCATGTCTCCAGCCTGCCTTGGCACCTTCTACTGCCAAATCACCCTGGTCCTCATGCAGGCAATGGTTCTGGTGGGGTCCTTGTCCTGCTCTGCTGGCACTCACCCATCCATGGGGTGCTGGTCCAGCTGCCCAAACTGCCAGTGCACAGGGAAGATGTACATGTTGTAGTTCTTCTCGAAGTCCCTGGCCAGGAGCTCCACGGTGTGGTCACCGGCCTCCAGGCGCTTCTCGTTCTCATGGATCTTCTTCACCTGCAATGGGAGAGGCCTTGTCAGCAGGGAAATGGGGTGCAAGGGGGCACCAGATCATTCTGGATGGGCCCCCTGTCTGTGCTGGCCTCCCTTATGGGGGTGAGCCCCCAGACCCCCTCCCCTGTCCCCCACCTTGAGCTTCTGCTTCTCGGTCAGCAGGTTGTTGTCCTCGTCGCGCTCGTACAGAGTGATCAGCACGTTCTTGAGCCAGTCCCGCATGCGCAGGGGGAACTCAGTCAGCTCTGTGTCCAGGCAGGCAGGGATGACTGCAAGGCACACACAGGGGTCAGTGCAGCAGCTGGACATGCAGCCTCACACCCCAGTGCCCTCCCACCTCAGCCCCAAGCCTGCCAGGACCTCTGCTCTCCATCAGGCTGTGAACACGGGGGCTGTGCCCAGTTAGGGGTCCCTTTGTCTGAGGGAGTGGCTCCACTTACATTTGCAGGGCCCAATGTAGTCCAGATGCAGCTTGTGTCCCTTCTTGGTTCCCTCCAAGGTGCACTTGGTGGCAAAGAAATGGCAGGAGGAGTCGTAGGTCTTGTTGTCAGTGCCACAGACCTGCAGGAAGGGGAGATGCTGCGTGAGAGGCAGGGAGAGCCTACAAACGAGATGTTTAACTTGTTTCCTGGGGTGAGTAATGGCTCCTTCTTCACCACCAGATGGGGACCAGCCACCCTGACTCTGTCTGGTGTCACCATCTCTGGCAAAGCCCATGTGGGTCCCTCCCTGCCCTGGACCACCGAGCAGGCCCTGCCCTCACCTTCTCGAAGACGCCGGCGGTGGCGGGGCAGCTGGAGGGGTCCTGGCACACACACATGGGTGAGTTGTTGTCATCCACCTCGCACACCTTGCCGTGCTTGCAGTGGTGGTTCTGGCAGGGGTCTGCAGCAGGAGGGGAGCAAAGTCAGAGCCAGCCACATCTTCACCTCCCACGAGATGCTCAGCACACCTCAGCACCCAGGGAAGACTGAGATTTTGCCAAAGACAGCCCCCAGCATCTATTCTTGTACTGGGAAGATTTGAGGATTTCCAGAAGTCCATGTTAGCCCTGGGGCTAATTCTGGACTCATTTCTGTAGCCACACCAATGGCTTTTCTGTTGCAAAGATGGGCTTACAGAGAGCCCAGGGCTGGAAGAGGCCATGTGCCTCTTTTGCTTTAAATGCACATCCAGACTAGCATTGTCCTTGTGCTACAGCCCTTCCCAAAAGAGCCCTTCACTCTTTGGGGTGGCTAAAGCTCCCTCACACAGGGAGGGGACATGTCCCTGCTGGCTGGAGGGCAGGGGAAGAGCGACTTACTCTCTGCAACAATCTCCTCTACATCCTCTGTGGGTTCCTCGAACTCTCCCACCTCCACCTGGACGGGATTAGCCCCCACAGGCTCCTGCAAAAGAGGTTGGTGTTTCTGCTGTGGGTGCACAGCCCCACCTCCTGGGAGGCAGAGCAGCCCCCCATGGCTCCCCAGAGCTTTGGAGATGCTCTTTCCAGAGCAGTGGGTGCTGAGGGGATGGGTGAGGAGGAGGGACAGAGTCACCTACCTCTGTGGTGGGGTCTTCAATGACCTCTGTCTCATCGGGCAGAGCCTCCTGCTGCAGAGGAAAATGCACATGAGTGGGGGCTCCATGGGACAGTCCCAAGGGGGGGTGACCCACTGGAACAGGCAGTAGGGTCACCCTCAAGTTGTCCCTCATTCCTCAGTACTTTATTTGTTATAGAGGAAAATCCCCACCAGCTACTCCAGATGGATAACCCCGACAGCAGAGGCTCCGCTGTCTCCTGCACTTACCGGCGCTGCCAGGGCTTTGCCTGCCAGGCAGAGAAGGAAGAAAATCCAGGCCCTCATCTTTCAGCACACCTTGAATAAAGCAGAGGAAAAGGAGGGATGAGGAAGGAGGCCACTGTGTGCCGCCGGGCTCCAGGCTGAGCACTCAGACACTTCGAGAAGGGCGTTCTCTCCATTTCCTGCCTCGTCTGTTCAGTATTACAGACCCACATGCTGGCTTTTCTAGCCAAAACCTTGGGCCAAATTGTGTTTCCAAGATAAATTCCTTTGATTTTGCAAAATGAGACAGTGGGGTTTAGATGTCTGTTGCTCTCCTGGATGCCTTTAGGAACATCACAGTCAAAATGGCTCTTTCCTCCTCTGGAGCCTTTTTTTTTTTCACCACTCCCCCCACATTTTTCATGTTAAAAATCCCCTGATATGAGTGCCAGGTACAAGGAATGAAACTTTGTCATCTTAGTTGTCAATCAGAAGAAACGTGGAAGTGGATGAAGGAAAGAGGTAACAGAGAGACAATGAGGCAGAGCACTTGAGAATTAAATCCTTCAGAAAACCCCTTCCCCTATGGACACAGGCATCCCCAGAGGTATCAGAGACCAGTCCCTCATCCCCAGCACCCCAAAGTGTTGGGGTGTCTGTTGTTTTTCCCTTTCCTGCTCAGACCTGAGGGTCCCCAGACCGGGTTTGAGGGATCCAACACACTTTGGGGTTGTGTTTTGCTGGGAGACGAGCTCCAGAAGGATGAGCCCTTTGCACCCTCCCAGTCTGGGCTGGTGCAGAGCCCCTGTAGGACGAGGCAGCCCAGCTAACAGCGGCTGTGATGTGAGCCAGGAGGGCACAGATGGTGACATCCCGGTGTCCTTGTCCCCCCCCGGTTCCTGTTTGGCAGGGCTGAGCCGCTCTGTGTGCGGGCGGAGCGCAGCTCAGCTGGCCGCTTAATATGCCGCTGGCATCCCCCTGCTGACAGCCAGGGCTGCCCGCTCCCTTCCGCCCGCGGGGACACTGGAACACCCCCGTTCTCCCTCCTGCCAGCCAGGCCACCTGTCCCCCTGCCAAGTCTTCCCTTCCCCCTGCCCTCCTCCTCCTCTCCACCTGCGTGGCCGGGGCACCACAGCCCGCCCTGGGGCCAGAGGGAGGGATTTGCTGGGACAGAAATTGTTGGACAAAGTTTCTTCCTCTCTCCCAGGATATCTGATGTCGCTGTGTCCTTTTCCTCCTCATGCACAGCAGCTGTCTGGGTATAAACCCACACCAAACCTGTGCTGCCAGGACACCAACCAGGCTGGGCTCTGCTTCCTGATTTAGGGAGGTTTGGCCTCTCAGAGAAAATCCTCTTTCCCATCTCAGGACCTCACCCAGCCTCTAATGGGGTGTCTGTGCAAAATAGGGGTCAGGGAATGGAGGGCAGCTTTGTTTGGGTGTCAGAGAGCTGGGAGGGGGTGCTGGGGATGGCTGCTGTGGTGTGAGGGGGCTGTGGCAGAGGAGCTGTGGGGTGGGGTGATGTTTTGCTGATGTTTTACCCTTCTGCTCTGGTGAGGCTGCAGTTGAGCAGCTCCCTCCTCTCCTGCTTGGTGTGAACTGACCCTTCCCCTGGTCTTGATTTGTTCTGGAGGCTTCTGTGAGCTTTGCCAGCATTTGTCAGCAGAGATCACTGGCTCTTCACTCCTGGAAGGGTTGTCTGGGGAGGGAGGTGGAAAAGTACAGGTGATTCTGGCCATGTCCTCCTTTTCTGGTATCCCCTGGCTAGTAAAGGCTCCTCCTGGGCTTCTCCCAGGGGCTTGTTTGCTTTGGAAGGTGCTCTGAGGTTCAGTGATGCTCACTAGGCAGTGGCCAGCCCAGAGGACAGGGCAGTGCATGCACATGTGGAAGGTGGCACTAAGAAGAACCCAGCCCCACACCAAAGCTGTCTTAGATCATTTCCCCCGGCTTTAAAAAAAGCCTTGAATTTCAAAGTCTGGGCATGCAGTAAGTGGGGTCAGGGAATTACATGTTTGCTAGAAGCCAGCAGACAGTTGGAGCTGCCAGTGTTGTGTTTGGAGGAAGAAGGAGCATGAAAAAGTCTGAGCAAACAACAAGCTCTGCAGAGCTGTCTTGTGCCTTAGATGGCAAAAAAAAGTTATTATAAAACAACAACCTTTTGGAGGCAAAGCCTGTGCAGTGAGGACATTGCAGTGTCTGTGAGCCCCTGGCAGGGTTGCAAATGGTCATTCCTGAATGCCTGGTGGTCAAAAGTCCTGAAGTAACAGCTCAGGAGCCCTGCACACAGGGTTGCTCCATCGGGATTACGTGGTCCATGGTGCAAGTCTCCCTCCTTGTGGAGCAACCCTGGTCCTGCTAGCCAGGAGGATGCTCTTTGGAGCTGGCACCTGGGCCACACCATGAGCTCAGTATCCATCCCCCAGCTGGAGGGACCTGGGGGGATCCCTGAGGGGCTCTGCACTGGGAATGCCTGGCACTGCCCATGGAGGGGAGAGGGCAGCAAGGGGGGTGCAGCCAGGGGTCATTTTGGACAGAAGGAAACAGGGAGAAAGATTTTAGCAAGCAGGGACTTAGGCATCCTGAAGGAATCTACAGGCACCAGCACTTTGCAGGGTGCTGGAAACCAGCACAGAAAGGGCTGCTGAATACAGAATAAGAGAAGCTCATGGTCACCACCCTGTCCTCAGGCCTGCCCTCTTGAATGCTGTGGATTGAGCAGACAACAGGGCACACATGGGCTGGCCAGACCTTTTAATATCTGATCCCACTTGCATCCTACATGGGGACTTCAGCTCCCAGTCACTCTATAAACAGAGTCTGGGGGCTCCCAGAAACCCCTCTCAGTGGTTCACCTCTCCAGCACAGCCTTCAGCACCAGCTGCTCATTGCATTTCACAGCCATTCCCCAAAGAAGAAAACCACAGGGTGTAGAGAGGGCTGAGGCTGACCCTCAGCACCTGCACAGACTCAAAGCCAGCTGCTCTGGGGAACTCTTTACCAATCTCCCCCAAGATGTAGCACCATGAGCAGTTTCTCCTGATGGGGAAAATACCCTGCAGTGATGCACAGAGGAGTCTGTGTCAGTGGGTCTGTGGGTGTCTGATGGGGACCCCAGCCTGGGGGCCTTGGTGGGTTGGGGGAGGGCACTGAGGAGGCAGGTCCAGCCTCCAGGAGAGGCCCTGTGCTGGTGGAACATGGTCCATGTGGCGCTGGCCCTGTCCGGGGTTGCGTAAGCCCTTTGGGATGCCACGTTAGCGTGGGGAGGAGTCTCCCCCTGGCCACTTTGACAGCTCCTCCTCGAGGCCACCGGGCTCACCCCAGCTGCCACCCCTGCTAACCCGGCTGAGGGACTCAGCTGCCTCCTACCACTGCAGGAATGGGCAGTAGCCGGGCAAAACCCTCCCACGTCTCAGCTCCTGCCTGCACCCCAGCCTGGCAGCAGGGTCTCCTGCACCCACCCTCCCTCTGCTCACTGCTTTTCCAAGCCTCTGGAGGGTCTGACATTCCCCCACCTCACAGTGAGTGTAAAGGCAAAGCTGGTCCAGAAAAAGATTCTGCCAAACCCCACTGGGGCCACAGTTTTCAAGGTGCAGATTGGGTGACCAAGTGTGACCCCTACAGAGACACACCACTAGGGCTGGGTCCCCACTACCTGGCCCTGGCCTCCCTATGCAAGCAAGACCCTCTGAGCTTTACTCAGCAGCCACTCCCAGGCTAAAATTCCATTTGAAGCCAGAATTGTTTGTGTGAGTCCCCACAGAGCTCCCTGCTGAACAAGTCCCTGCATGTTCAGCTCACCCAGATGTGCTGCAGCTGCCCTGGGTGCCTGAGGAGCAGGGCAGGGGACTGGGCAGAAGCCAGCCTGGCTCTTGCCACCTGCACAGACCCCTCTCACACACGGTGCAGGCTCAGAAAGCCACACGAGGTTTAGGTGGAAATGAAATTCCCTTTAGCACACACGCACACTTACACACTCCAGGTAAAACACGGCAGGGAAAAAATCCCCCAACCCCATGTGCCCATGTAGAGTCACTAAAGACACGGCCACACCACAACACTGTGTGAACCCATTCCCTGTGCTGGGAGCTGAGCAGCTCTGTGTGAACCCAGAAATGCTCCAGATCTTACAGGGCTTGTGGTTACAACAGCAAGAGCCCAGCCCCATGCCAGCTGTGTGCTGAACCTGTCAGTTTCTCCAGGTTGCAGATTGAATCCATAATAGAAAACACTTAAATTACCACCAAGAAAAGTGCCTGGCTGAGCCGTGGGCTGCAGGCAGCCCCTCATGGATGAGCCCTGTGCAGACAGGTGAGACATAATTTTGCTGTCCTGCCTGAGCTCTGTCTTTTGTGTGGCTTTTTGTGCCAAAAGCAGCCCGGATGTTTCTGTGCCAGGTGCGGGAGGTCCCTCCGGCCCCCGGGGGTGCAACCAGCTGATCCCGCAGAGCTCCACGAAGGAGGCAGAGAATAAACTGTCCGATAAATATCCTGCAAAAAATGCCAACCATCCCCAAAGCATTCCCCGGACCTGCCCTGCCACAGCCGCTCCAGCGATAACAGCCCCGACATCCCTCGGACCAGAGGACCCAGAAAAGGTTTCCATGGGAGCCGACATTCCTCCGGGGCTGAGTCATGGAAGAGCAGAGTGTTGTGGAAGGAGGGGCTTGAAAAAAAACTTTGAAAAGTTTATTTCTGCTCTTCCCCCTCCCAAAAGTTTATTTCTGCTCTTCCCCCTCCCAACAGCGCCCGCACCCCTGCTCCTGCCTATGTGGCAGACAATGGCTTGGCTTTAGCTGCTGCGCCAGACGCAAGAGCCTTTCATTTCCACTTAAAACTCGCCTGATCCACCCGAACAAACGGCTGCAATTAACTTTTGTCCTTTTGGAGGGATGCTGAGTTTCTGGGCTGTTTCAAGTAGGTCGTCTCTGAGGATTCAGGAGTACTGGTGACATTCCCGGTACCCCCGGTTTTATTCCTACTTGAAACTTTTGCCTTTCGGTTTGGGTGGGAATTCAGCCCCCAACCGGTTAAATTTCCCCCTTTTTTTTCGGCTAGATGCAATGGAGTGGAGCTTTCTTAGAGAAGGGACACAAAGAGCAGAGTTACATTGTCCCGTCACCGGGCCGGGAAGGACAGCGGCTTCCTTTAAAGGAAACAAGCCCTCGTCTCTTCTGGGTGCACCTAAAATTGTGCCTGACGGAACCCAAGTTCTTAAAACTTAAAAAAAAAGCCACTCCAAAAGAGCTTTGCTCCTCCCCTCCTGCAAGCTCTGTCTCCCTAACAGTCGATCAGCAAGAGTTCGGCAAGCCAGGGCAGCAACTTAAAAGGCTTTCAAAGTTTGCTTGGAACAAAAAGCCAAGTGTCTTTTTTCTTTTTTCTTTCTTTTTTTTTTTTTTTTTCAGAGGAGAAATAAGACCGGCTGCACTGAAAAAAAATAAAACCCCTGAGATGGAGTCGACAGCTCTTTTGTTCTTCCCCTGGATACTCTGGTGAGTAAAACATCACCTGCCAGCACACCTCAGGCTGGGGGAAGTGGGGACTGTTCGTAACTAGATCTCATTTTCTCTGCAGTCTGGTTTGATGTGCCCAGACCCTGGTGTCACGGATCTCGCTAAAGAACTACCCACCAGCTGAAAACCCAGAGGGGAAAAAGGGAGCGGAGAGAAGAATGAGGGCGGGTTAAACCTTTACAGTCAGATGCCACCAAAGCAATAAAGCTCTGGCAGCGAAGTTGAGTAAGAGGCAGTTTAGAAGTGGAAATGCTGCGAAGAGGAGACAGGGGTGAAGTCAGGAGGGGTCTCTCAATGCACCGCTTGGGGTGGAGAGCGTCCAGCTCCCCATCCCGAGTGACGCACGGCCAGCACAGGACACATCCCCGGGATGGGACAGCGGGTCCCGGGCCGGGGACCCCCGGGCTGTGGGGACCCCCGGGCTGTGGGGACCCCCATGCCGGGAGGAAAAGCACAGCAAAGGCAAACGCGAAGCTCGGGCCATACCTCGCAGTCCCGGCAGCACGGCTGAGGGAACTTCAGGCTCTTGGACAGGCTGGAGGAATCTGCAAGTTTTTAGAAGGAGGCAGGAGGAAGCCAAAGGGTGGGCTGGGTTTCCCTCTGCCTCTCCCCCTCCTCCTCGCTAGCTTTCCAAATCGGTCTCTTCCTCTCCTCCGCTTCCCAGTGGGCCGTCCCTGAGCCTGGCTGCAAAGGATAGACCAGAGAAATCAAGCTGGAGATCAAAGGGTCCCTGTCAGGGGCAGCCCAGCCCGCAGCGCAGCGCTCCCAGCCGAGTCACTGCCACAGCAGCTGCCTGCACTGCTGCCATGAGTGTTCAGTTCTCTGTCTCTCCCGGACCGACAGCACTGGGGCTGGGGGAACGCCATCTCTGCCTGGTTTTGCACCTTCAAACCTTGCAAACCTCTTTGCACCTTGACCTGCTGCGATTATAATGTTAAATGCTGTCATTTCTCAGCGGAGTAGCTCAGTCCCTGAGCTGGTGTTTCCCATCCTCAGGGGGATGCAAAGGAAAGCAGGAGATTTTTTGCTCCTGTATCCTGTCTCCTGACATTGCTGATATCTATCACTGCCTTGTGGAGAGGGAGAGGAAAGAATGACCCAGAGAATGTGGAGGATGAAGACATATCTGAAATGCTATAAGCAGGCAGAGAAACGCTGGGCTGGTCTCTCTGCTGTGGTTGTTGTCCAGCAGATCTGGACTAATTGAACAAACCTCACAGTCAGAATTTCCAGACAGCTGAATTCAGTGGTCTCTTCAGACATCACTCACTATTTTGACTTTACAGGACATAACTCAGCTGGAGCAGCTGCCCAGCCAGAGGCAGCCAAGCCGCAAACTCTTTGGAGTTAAGTTTTCCCATCTGTTCCTCTCTACGCTCAGGGTGAAAAGCTCTCCTCTCTCCTTGCTTCTCTCCATGGCTGAGAGGATCTGAAGTGCATCTGCTCCCCCAGCACCAGCATGGCGTTGGCACTGCACTGAAAAGGAGAACCAGTACCCAAAAATTGCTACACTTTTGGCACCCCTAAAGAATGTCTCCATGCCATACAGGGCTGTCCTGAGCCCTGTGGATAATCCAGCTCTTTGCAGCTTGTGATCCTGCTGTGGCATCAGACCTCACCCCAGGGCTGCTCTCCAGGGTTGCTGGAATGGTGGTGTCTCGTGTAGCCAGCAGGACTGGGGACATCTGGGCACCAGCAGTGTGATTGTGGATGCTGGGTGAAGGACACCTGAGATTACAGCAAAATTCAACACCGTGTTTTGTCTTGGCTGCCTGGGTTTGGGCTCATTCTTGATTATGTGCTATCTTTGAGAGAGCTGAGACACGGACCTGAGTGCTTAACTCTTCCCACTGATGTTGCTGAGGATTAAATGTCAACACAGGGCCTGGCCCACAATGACCTGCCAGGCTGTGCTGGCTCCTTGCTCTGTAGGATGCCTTTGTGTCTGTGGCTCTGTATCAGCTCACTCCTCATCCAGCCTTGCAGCACTGCTGCTTCGTGTGAGAGATCAGATGTAAGACTAAACATCCCATGGCCAACAAGGAACAAAATATAAACAGAACAGAAGAGAAAAGGAAGGCAGAGGGGAAAGAATGGGGGAGTGGTTCATGAAAACCCATCATCACTTCCCAGTGAACAGGTCATTCAATTTCTGTGATCAGGCAGCTCAGGAGGCTGGTGGCAAAGTAAATTTCTTTACTTGGCTGCACATTTCCCAAAAGCCATCCCTGGGTGCTGATATGTGGATGGTGATACCACTCACAAAGACATCCATAAATATTCCACATGACCCTCCCAGGTCCCTATGGAGGATGGATTTATGATGGTGTCTAAGACTCCACGGGTCCTTCTAATTCTACCAGCTGGAGCACCTTGTCCTCCCACCACAAGTGTCTGTAGCTCCCAGCTGCAGCCCAGAGACACTTGTAGGCCCAGTCTGGCTCCAGAGGTCACACATCCCCTAAGCCAAAGTTTCATTTGCTTGAGCCATAACCGCAGGAGTTGAACACAGCTGTTGAATGCTCTCTGCAGTGGATTAGTCACGGCTCGCATTGAAATTGTACCACTGCTGGTTCTTCTCCTAAGGAGAAAAAAAAAAAAAAAAAAAGACATCTGGAAAAAATTTTAGAGAGGGAAAAAAAAAAAAAAAGAAGAGAAAAGAAACCACGACTTTTCTAACTGACAACGTGGCAATTGCTCTGCACTGTAGCCTGAAGTTAAGCCCTCTGCTAAAGGCTTAAACAAATGATAGTGCCACGGAGATAATTATAGCAGGGGTTTCTTTATGGATGTGGTGGCTTAGACCCTGGGTCTGAGCGAGAGCAAAAAGCAGAGAGGCAGTCACATCTGGAAATGGCCCCCAAGTTCATCCAGTGAGCCCAGGGGGTGGGAGTGAGGAGTTCTCACTGTGATCCACACACGGCCAGGTGCTGCACCTTGGGAAGGACACATTGCCAGGGATCAGCTGTGGGATGGAGGGGGATCACAAACAGCCTGGAGCAACTGGCAGGCTCTTTAAACTCAGCAGCTTTAAAGAGCTCCAGAAATGACTGAGAGCTTGCAAAGGAAGTCCTGAAAAGTCCTTTCCACTCTTGTAAGGCTTAGTGGGGCCATTAAAGAGGAGATTTTGGTGTCAGGCTGCCAGGAGGAAAACTGGACCTCACATGTATTTAAAAAGCTCTTTTATGCCATCTGGGGCACTGGAGGGGCAGGAGATTGCCCAAGGTCCAGCTCAGGCTCCTGACCCTGTGCCAGGGGGTGCTTTGGGCACAGCAGATGAACCCCAGGGCTCCCAGTGCTCAATCCCAGCTCAAGTGACTGCACAAACTCTGATGGAAACAGCAAGCAGGGCAAGACCCTTTGAGGCTTGAGCGTATTTTACAGCAAAGCCAAGAGGTCTGGAGGGGTGAGGTTTGAACTCCAACTAACCCCAGCTCAAAGTCCAAATTTTTTCATCCTGCTTTGAGCCAGGCTGGGCAGATCTGGGGTGGTGCAGTTGAGAAAGCCCTGGTGCTTTCCAAGAGGTGAAAAATTCTGCTGTAAGAGATGGAGAAAAGGCAAGTGAGCAGCTCTGTAGGAGTGATACAAGCGTGGATTAATAATCCTGCTGTCCCCTGCTCACAAGTCTGTCAGTGTGAGGAGCCTTTCCTTCTTTCTGCTCTGGAAGAGATTCTCTAATGAGTTTTTCTCTAGAGGATGTGTCTGCATTAATTTCTAGTGGATGCTGCAGCAAAACAATGAACCCAAAGTGCATATAAATAAACAGGATGCCCTGGAACCACTGTGGGAAAGTAATTTGCTAAATCTTCATCCCTGGGTGTGTGGCTGAAGCTCCTCACAGGTTCAGGGCAGTGTGGGGGAAGTCAGTGGCTGCAGGGGTGGGAGCCCAGCACCCAGCTCAGGAAAAGTTGACAATAAATGCAGAGCAGAGGGGAATCTGCTTATCCCAGGAATTTCCCATCTCTCCTGCTCTCTGGGAGTGTGTCAGCTGGAGGCTTTCTGGTTTTTTCCATTTCAGAAGTAGATCAGAGGCAGAAGGGCTGTGCTCTCTGGGCTTGCACTAAGCAGATGCAGGGCCACTGGAAGCACCATCTGCACAGGGCAGGATGAACCCAAACTGCCCCTGGAACATGCCTGAGAGTGGCTCTTTGTCCTGCATGGGGCAAGGAATTCTTCCCAGGGGGATGGACTCTGTCCCTCAGCTGAGCTGTGGGACTGGTGCCTGGCTCAGATGGAGCAGATGGATGCTCACAGTCTCTTGCAATGCCTGCACTGGGGTGCTGCTCAGAAGCAGAAGGAGAAGCAGGAGTGGATGTCATTGCAGATTCTCAGCTGTAATCCAGAGGCCAGCAGGGCAGGGGATGGAAAGGCAGCTGTGCATGGCTCTGCAGTGAGTCATGGCCTGGGAGCAGGCTGCAGGGCTAGAAAGCAGGACAGGCTTACTGTGGGGTGTCTTGTTCTTTCCATGATGTGTGTGGACTCTCACAGCTGTCCCAGGGCTCTCTGGTGGAAGGCTCTTCCATGTCCCATGAGGAAGGTGTCTCCTCTGCCTCTTTCAAACTCTCCCTGCATATCATCTCACTCACTTGGAAATGTGTGGGGCTGCAGGCTTGGGAGAAGCCTGTCTGCCCTCCCTGAAACCAAACTGAGGCCGAAGAAGCAGGGGAATAAAATCCATCACCTGTGGTGCAAGAGAGCAGCTCTGTGTGCTGCAGCTGCCCCTGCACTGCCCCGGGTGCTGCTCCTGGGCATCACATCTGAGCACCCAGAAAAGGTGGTGGATAGATAGAACCCCTCTGGCTGTAGCCCCCCACCCTGTCCCTGTGGCAGAGTCCCCACAGCCCTGCCTGGAGACATCACACCAGGCAGACAGGACACGTCCTCAGCTGATTTGAAACTCCCAGGCACACCCAGCCTGGTTTAGCTTGGTCCCAGCCCAGCCCCCACAGTATCCAAAGGACCTGAATGTCTGTCCCAAAAGGCCTTTCCCTTGCTGCAAGGGGCTGTTCCCTGTTCATCCTGGGCACAGGGATGTTGTGTGCCTGAATTACAGTTGGGTGTCTCAGCCAAACTCTGCTGGTGCTTGAGACCTTGTGCTGCAGTTGTGCCTGTGACTTGCAGAAGGTGAAATAAAACTTCCAGGAGGGAAGTGCTGCTAACTCCAGGGAGTCCCACCTTGCTCCTGGTGTTTATGATGCAAATTTTCAATGCAATTTTGAGTCCTCTTGAGTCTGACAGATGCAGTTTGGCAGCTTTTGAAGGATATGAATAGAACTGCTTGAGGAAATAAACAGGAATCCACTCTTGAGCCCCTGGCACATGTGGGGAGGGAAGCTCCTGTGCTGCAGTGGCAGCTCTTTTCCGTGGAGAAACACAGTCTGAAAGGCAGCTTTGATGGGAGTACCCAGGCGAAGCTGTGGCAGGCCCAGAACATCAAATGCCACCTGGAAAGCAGTGGCAATAACCATGGGTGAGGAAAAGACTAGAAAGGCAAATTCCAGGGTTCACAAGGCTCTCTAGGGCCAGCTGCATTTGTTTTTTTTGGGTCATGAGTGTGAGTGAGGTCCTCTACGAGAAGCTTTATTCTCAGATGAGTTGGCCACTTACCCCACAACCTTTTTTGTTTTAATCAGCCACACAACTTATATCTATGCGAAGAAAGCAATGTTTTTCCTGGGCCATGTCTGTGCTGGGAGCCCATTTACAAGGCTCCCCTTTGGGAAGGTGATGCAGTGGTCAGGCTGGTGAGTGTCCAGTGGGGCCAAGCAGCGATGGGGCAGAGCTGCCATGCACTGGGATCGCAGCTGAGGCAAAGCAGGCAGCAGGGTTTGGTGTCCTCAGCATAACTCCTGTCCCCAGGATGCAGCAGCTGAGGACATGGGCTGTAAGTGAGGGCTGCTCTCGCTGCAGGCTTGTGCATTGCTGGAGGCAGAGAGGAGGAGAAGCTGGTCCTGGCGAGGGGAAGGGGGGGAAGGCACACTGGTGACAGGCAGGCTGGAATATGAGTTGAAGCCTGGAAAGTTTAGCAGCTCCCCGTGGAGGCTGAAGAACAGGACTTTAGTGTCCTCCTATTAACCCTCATTGCTGGCAAAACCCTATCAAAATATCCCCTCCTGGGCAGCCCTGCCCCGCTCACAGGAACTCGGTCTGTGCTCCGTGCTCCCAGCTCCTCCCCATCCCTGCCCTCTGCCCCGCGTCCTGCTGTGACACAAGCCAGGAAAGGCTCCGGGCAGAGCCATCCCGAGGGGCCACATCCCCCGCAGCACTGCTGTGGAGGAGCTGCTGCAGCATCCCTGGGTGGGAGCTGTGCTGGAGCTGTGGCTGCATCCAGACAGGACACGGTGCTTGAGGTGCCTGAGGTGCTCGGGCCACCCCCGGCTGAGCCTGCCCCGATCCTCCCTGAGAATCCACATTTTTCTGCCTGTTGCTCTGACATTTTCTGCTCGAGCTGAGCTCACTTCAGAACAAGCCCTGGCTTGAGATGTAGCAGACGACTGAGCCAGATGCAGGAGGCTCCATGAACAGGGTGTCCCTTAGAGGAGAAAAAATGGGATTGGTTTTGGCAACGTGCATTTGGGAGGATTGGGTACAGAGGGAAGAGCAAGCAGCTGTGCTGGGGCTTGGCTGCACACTGGGGTTACACCACCATGGCCCCTCACAGGCAGCCTTAGAAGCTGGCAAAGAAGATATTAGGGGAGACTGCAGGAAATATTTTTTGACAAGACTTTGGGGCAGGGTGTCTTGTGAGCCTGAGGCACCCCTGTTGTGCAGGAGCCGTGTGAAGGGCTGGAGGGTCAGGCAGGCAGGGCTGGTAGGGGCAGTGCTGGGAGTCATTCTGGGATTTTAGCATCTGTGACTGTGATTTACAAACACGGCCACTCCAGGCTAACACCAGGTGCAAGCACAGACCTCCACACCATCTCTGCTTGCTGGCTCCTTTCAAATCATCTCCTGTGCACTTTTGAACCTCTCTAAGCTCCCCTATCCAGTCTGGATTTTACTCTGGGAAGTTCAAGTTCCTTAATATCTTCTTACCTTGAGCAATTCAGGTCTTTAAGTCTGTGTATAGACATTCTGTTCCTAGCAAGGCCCAGGCAGTGGAGGAATCATTCACATTATCTGTGTGGAGCTTGATGGAATTTCACTGATCAGGAGTAAAGGAAAGACAAGAGGACACAACCCCCTTAGCTGGATGAAAACACAGCAGACATATGTGGGCAGAAAATACTTCGTCCATCAGTGCTTCGGTGTGATGAGTTCTGGGGATCTCAGTTTAGCCCTGAGGCTTGTTTACCTCCCTTCAAAAAAACACCATTCCCATTTGGCCAGGGTTTGGCAGGAGCAGTGCTGTGGGCAGGAATAGCTGGGCTGTGGGAAGGCTGGGGGCTGGTGCCACACTGTGTCTGTGGGCTTGGGGCAAGGTGGGATGTGGGCAGCCCCATAATAGTGAGGTCATGTGGGGCCCTGAGCAAACGCTGTGACTTTCCATCCTGAGCCTGGCCCAGAGCAGGGGCCCTCCCTCAGGACCTGCTGCTAAAATTAGCAGTGCTTCCCCATGCTGTATGCCCTGCATATGCTATCAGCAGCTGTTTAAGGACATGGAGGGACCAGAATCACAGTTTAAAAAAAGGTATCAGATTCAGAGAGGTCCCCTTTAAGCTTCTATTTTATGGGAAAAGCAGAGAGAAAACATCCTTCCTGAAATGTGGGAGAGAGAGAACACTGGACTCTTTCGTGTGTGGTGCTGCTGTGAGACTGCTAATGAACATTAATTGTATCAGGCATCTGCAAAGACTAACCAGAAAATTTCAGAGATGAGACACAAGCACTACTGCTGTCACTCCCCAGCCCCATAACTTCAGACATGCCCAAAGATACCCACTGCATCCTCTCTCCCGTGCCTGCCCACGTCACCCCAGGGAGCAAGATTGCCCAGGATTTACTACCAGGATTAATGGAGTAGATTTTTAATGGCATAAACATTCAAAATATTCTGTTGTTCACTTAGGGGGAAAAGGTGGGAACTGGTAAATTTAGGAAACAGCAGCTTTCTCAATGAGTGGGGTGGTGCAGGGGATTGTTTGGGCCCCTCTGCAGGTACTCAGCTGCAAAACAGGAGGGAGACCACACTGTGCTTTTGGGTTATTGGTGGCCACCCAGCTGGATCCGTGCACCAAACCTGCCATGGGATTTTTCATCTGTTCCCTTCACTAATGCACAGAGAGGCTGATGAAGCTGTGGACAGTGAGGGCATCCAGGCAGTTGCTGAGGGAGCTTGGCTCCTGCCTGTGCCTGAGGGCTCCTCTCTTGCTCCTCTCCCCCAGGCAACTCTAGAGAATCCCAGAACCATAGCAGAGTCCTTTAAAAATCATCCACTGCAACCCCCAAGAACAGAGGTCCTCACTGCCTGAGGTGTGCCTGGCCTGACATTGATGCCATCTCTCCCAAGGCTGGCCCATTCATGCTGGTTTTTCTCCAAGGCATTAGAAATAGTGAGAGCTACCAAGGGAATCTGTGCTGCTTCTGGAAGGAAAGTGTGGGTGAAAAGGCTGGATGAGAAGTGACACCTGTTTCTCTGACCGCTCCCCAACTCTCTCTGTGTTCAGCCGTTTCCAGAGGAATCAGAAAGTTCATCCCTCTCCCTGACTTTCTGGAAGAAATGAAGGGAGGAGCCAGATCTCATGCCCTGGCCCCTCTTTTTGCACCTGCCAATGGCCACATCTGGAGTGTGGTCCCAGCCTGACGTGTCTGGGAGGGGGCTCCAGCTGCTGCCCCCAGCCTGGGAGCAAAGTCTGCCCTGCAAACCAGGGAGGGGCCACTGCAGCTGGGACAGGGACACCTTCCCTCCTGCTCCCCCACATGCTGTGAGGCTGAGACAGCTGGGGACAGAGGGACAATGCCAGCCTGGGGAGCAATGCCTGGCTTTCAGTTTTACACAGACACACAAACAAGTTTGCTGCTCTGGCAGGAATTGGCTGCTCCTCTGTTGGAGTTGCAAATCTGGAACTAACAG
The DNA here is from genome assembly GCA_037834095.1 of Argya squamiceps. Taxonomy (NCBI): domain Eukaryota; kingdom Metazoa; phylum Chordata; class Aves; order Passeriformes; family Leiothrichidae; genus Argya; species Argya squamiceps. Next base: position 11,881,452 of record JBBMKD010000034.1, read on the forward strand.
CTGGAGGTTTTCAGCATTATCCCACTCTAGGGATGAATTTTAAACCCCTCTGGCATTGGGTTGGGTCTATTGTTTTCCATGGCAAAGAGTAGTTCGTGCCCAGCTCCCTTTGCCTCAAAGTGGCTCCTCAGCATTGATCCCGAGTGCAGCTCCTGCTGTTCATGGATCTCTGGGTGGCCCCCGGGGAAGGTTTGTTGGCTTCCTGCAAGGCCTGGGGTGCAGCTGAGCCCGTGCCATTCCACTGGCATGCTGAGACCCTGTTTGGAGGAATTGTGAACAGTTCTCTGCCAGGGAGAAGGAAAGCTAGGGCCTGGCAGGAGGGGGTTGGAGACACTTTGCTGAGATGATTTCTGGACTTTGTGTTTCTGGTTTTCCTCTGGACACACCAGGACTTGTATCTGCAGCTGTTCATAGCAGAGGTGGCCAGCACTAGTGGCAAAGGATGATGGTCCATACCTGGGGATACACATCTGTGTCTTCAGCACTTGGACCCTTGGTGGGAAGCTCAGCACAAAGCCTTTAGAGTCAGAACTGGCCTCCTGCCTTCCTGTGCTCTTGCTTTGACCATTCTTTGACATATTTTGACCTCAGGGCAAGGCAAGCTTGGAGGGCTGCTCCTGAAACTGGAAAGCTAAAAATCCCCGAGCAGTTGTAAAGCCAGCTGGGAGGACTCTGGATGTGCCACATCTCTGCTTTTTTGGCCTCTTCCCTGGCAAAGGACAGGCTGAATTAAGAAAGCAAACGGAAAGGAAACTGTAGAGAAATAAGAGCAGCTCTGTGAGTTGAGGACACTCTGGACTCAGTCCCGTCCCTGTTGCCCTGGAAATTGGATCATTCCCACTGAGCTGCCTGCTTTGCTGGCTGCTCCTGGGAGGGCACAAGCATGGAGCATTGGACAGATGCAGGGGAAGGAAAAACCACAGGGAAATAGAGATGCAAATGCTGGTGTCAGTTTCCTCCATTAAATGGAGACCCTTTGTCCCATGCCTTGGTGGGGATAATACAACAATAATACAATAATAATAACCAGCTCCCACCAGCTGCCAAAGGCAAGGGAAAAGCCAAAGGGCCTTAGGCTCTATTTGCAGAGCAGCACAGCACAAGGCTGCTCTGTGGCTTGCCCACAGAATCAGGGACAGCAGGGCTGCTCCCCAGGCACCCCGCCCTGAGCCCTGGAGTCAGTCCCAAGCAGACCAATGATGCAACCGGTGGGATCACCCTGACAATAGCTCTGTGGGCTGGAGTTTTTTGAAGCTGTGCACAGCAGATTAAGCTCCAGGCCCCTGTTGTCATTGCTGGGCATTGTGCACCCTGCTGACATTGGCATCTGTGGGCCAAGCTCTGCCCACAGCCTGCAGGAGCTTCAGAGGGGGGGAAATTGTCCATCTGAAATGGAGCAGGAGGATACTTGCACAGAGTGGATTCCTGCTGCATTCAGGCATCTTCTTTCATTTACAAGGGGACGAGTTGTGTTTGTTGTTTTAACATTTTCTCACCCATCTGTTGAAAATAGGTGAGCAGGTCTCAGCTGGGCTGAGAGAGATGGTCCTGCCCTGGGGATTTCATGCCAGCTGGGAATTGTGGAAAAGTCTGAAATGCTGCAGGGTCTCTCTTCTGGAGGTGTCTTGCCCAGGTGACAGCAACCCACTAGTCTGGACTGGTGAAGAGAAAACATGAACCCAGCTCTGCAGCACCCAGCAGTGCCTTGGGAGGTGCTCAGGAACAGACATGATGAGCAGAGGGACAATAGCAGGAAGGGCCAGGCTGAAGGCTCCCATCTATGCAGAGCAGTTTCCCTCATCCCTTCAGGGGACCTGGGACAGGCCCTTGTAGCAGAGGAGTCAGAGGGCAAATCTGCTCCCCCCAGAGCAGCCAGGATCCCCACATCGTGTCCTGTGTATCCCACAGCCCCTCTGAGGGAGCTGCTCACTTATCAGAGCTGGCTCTTACCCTCTCCCTGCCACTGCCCCAGTGTGCCTGCAGCAGCTGTGGGGCTGTGAACCTCGGCTCTCCAGAGCCCAATAAAGTAAACCTTAGTCCAAAAGGGGCTTGGGCTGTCTTTTGCAAACAGAGGCTGCACAAAAGCTGCCTTTCTCCCTCTTGGTTGACTTTGTTTTCTCTCCCTCCCCATCTGCTTTTAGCCAAATGGTTGAATAGCTTCAGTATATACTGTGGGAGCCTAAAGCCAAGGACTGGAGCATGGGGAAGGATGCAGAACAGCAGTGCCCTGTGGCCGCTGCCTTCCGGAGGGGCTGGGAACTGTTTGCTACCCTTGCTCTGTAACCCAGCCTCCATCACCTTACTGAACCCTTGGAGAAAGCAGCTCCAAAAGAAAATATTTGTGCTCTGGCAAGCACACGTGTGCACATTTCCTGCTCTTGAAGTCCTTAATTAAGCCTGGTTTTTGTTTGTTTGATTTGTTGGGTGGGTTTTTTTCTATTTATGCTGCCACAGTCTTGGAGGGGAGTTTGTCAGAACCCTGTGTGTTTTCCTGTTTTGGAGGGGGTGTCTGTCAGGGCCCTGTGTGTTTCACTGCTTTGGAAGCTGCAATGTGGAAAGTTGCCTGTGATAATCACTCAGGGAATCTGCATGTATCAACAGGGGAGTTGGGAACCAGCCAGGCCTTTGATGTTGCTCTGTTTGTCAGCGCTGCATTGGGACGGTTCTGCAAATCCCCCAGCACAGGGGGGACCTCAGCCCAGCTGTGGCCTCATGATGAGGTAGATTGGTCTTTGCAGACCTTATTGCAAAGATTCAAGACCAGCACATTTAGTTCAGAGAGACCACCAAGCTTTTTCCAGCCACTCTGGAGTCCTTCTGAGGAGCCACGTCATTCGCAGAGATGTCTGACCACTTCAGATGATGCTTTTGACTTTGATCACCCAGCCCAGGGCAACCTCCAGGTCCACAGCTTTAGCTCAAAAAGCAGCTGCTGCTCAGGACAATGTTGCTGATGTTGACCCCAAAAGTGTGGGGTATGACCCTGTCCACCATCAGTTATAGTGCTCATCATCCCCCAGCTCTGCCTGGGCTGGGAACTGCTGTGCCTGGGCTGGGAACAGGCAGGTAAGCGAAGGTGGAAGCCTGGGCTGGGTTGTTCCTTACAACAAACATTTAAAAGCACAGTAAGATTAGAAAATCCCCATCTTTTGGTAATGAGATCCCCATGTAACCACGTGTCTTTAACACCCAGACACGCCACGCCTGTGAAATTCCTGAGATTGCTGCAAACTGAACCCTTCTTTCCCACCCTGAAATTTCACAGCAATTTACCTCTCCAAGCCACCAGGAATCACCATTTGCAGGCACTGAGGGGGGATCTCCTGTCCCTTGCCTGCTTTCTGCAGCCTGTGGTGCTATTTTGGAAATTCCCTCATTTACTGGGTGGTTCGACTGAGTTCAACTGCTCCTTTGGCTAAAATCATCCCCTGCCTGTCATCTGGTAATTAGAAAGTGCCCAAAAGCCAGTGGTGCTTAAGGCAGCCCTGGGATAACCACGGCTTTTCTTTTGTGGATAAAGGACTGGGCTTTGGAGGCTGTAGACTTTTCCACCGAAATTAGATTTTTGTTTAAAAAGCGGGGGAAGGTAACGTTGGGTGAAAAATGACACCCAGAAGCACAGCAGCAATGCTGCAAACACAGAGGTGGGTGAGAAAAGCAAATGCTGTCTGCTGGAAACACTGTGGAGGGGGGTTGGGGGTAAAAGATCGTTTTGAGGCAGGGAAAACAAAAGAACTTTTAAAGCCTGTCTCTCAGGGTTTGCCCAGTTCTTACTGGTGCTGCAGCTAGAGGCAGTTTGTGGATTCTCACAGTTCAGCTGGAGCTGGGCTGAGACCCTTCTGAAGAAACCAGAAGTGAAAAAATTAAACAAAAAGAAAAGAGAAACCAGCAGTGAAGTCTCCCTGTGCCTGGGATGACATATTTATGGATGGCAATGCACCATGGACCTCACCAGCTGCTCATCCTGCTGACACATCCCTCTTCCAGCAGGTCACTGGGATGTCCTGCAGAGTGTCTGTGGTATAGGAAAGCTCCTTTTCCAAGTGCCACCCTTTCCTGTTTGCACTGCAAACTGAGCATTTCCTTGTCTGAAAACAGCCTCAGTGTCTGGCATATTGTTTCCTGTGGAAAGTATTGTGGCCACGTTATCCATGTGGGCTTGTCAGGGTCCCTCTCCATGAGATGCAATCAAGTTCAGGCTAACATGATAAATGAAGATGTTGCAGTTGGGCAGTGGTGGAACAAAGAAACTTTGCTTAGGTAGTGACTCTCTTACTCTTTTAGTCTATGAAGTTGGTTTTTCTCTCAAAGCTTTTCCATAAACCTCTCATGCAGCCACCCTGCAGGCCTGCAGCTCTGTTCAGACTCAACCATCCTGCCCAAATTTCCCTATCCCAGCTGTATTCAGCCCAAATGCAGCCCACACTCCAAGTGAGGACTGTCACAGTGTCAGTACTCAACAGGCAAGAGCTTAAAGCAGTGTCTGGCCTCTCTGCCCACACTGAGCAACAGAGGGGAGAGCTGGGAGCTGCAGCCCTGCAGAGGGGTGCTGGAGCTTCAGGTATCTGCACAAACCTCCTGGCTGGCTGTGGGTAGAGACCTTTCCTCGTCTGCCTCAGAGATAAGCAGGCTTTGCCCAAAGCAGAGCAAGGAAAAGGGAGCAGAGCAGCCAGGGGAGCGTGGACAGCATAAAGCTGCACCCCAGACACCAAGGATGAGCAGCCTGGTTTCAGCAAGACAGTGGGGGCTGTGTGGGCACCACACTGCCAGTGCCCCTGCCAGCCTGGCAGAAATGCCACAAGGACTGCTGGCTCCAAGGCCACTGTGCCATCCAGCTCCTTGCCAGGCTGCCAGCACACGTCCTCCCCCAGCCACTGCCACCAGGGCTGAGCCACCAGCCAAGCCTGGGAGGAAGATGAAAGCAATAAATAATAACTGAGATTGGCAAACACCAGCCCAGGGCAGCAAGGGCAGTCCAGGGAAAGGGATTCACTCACTCCCCAGGACCCTGGAGGGGTCACACCAGGCATCTGAGTGCATGGACACAAAGCAGAAATAGGTTGTGGTTCTGGGCCTTGGCTCTGGAAACTTCCTGCCAAACTGGGAGGCTTTAAGGCAAGAAAATAAAGTGATGATGTTACACTTGCAGCCTTTAGCTTCCCTTAATTTAAAAATAAAAATTGTCTGCAACACATTCCCAGAAGTGCCTCTCCAGCCCCTTGCAAGTGCATCTACAGCAATTAATCATGCTTGGATCAAACGTAAAGGATTTTGAAGCAGTAAACTACTCTAATAAAAACCAAATTGCAATTATTTCAAAACTAATCTTAATTAGTTATGAAAAATCTCTAAAATATAGAGTAACCTTTTCCTCCAAATTTTAGCTGCTTTTCCTTTCTGTGGAACAAGCCCAGTGTGACTGGCAGGCGTGGGAGACATGCCCTGTGTGAAACAAGAGACAGCAGACTGGGACACACACATGCAATCCCTCCACTGGGCTGAAAACCTGAATTGAGTGAAAGGAACAGTACAGGCCAGAAGACTGGTCACTGGGACAGGAAATAAGAGACCTTGGATATGCCCACACCCTTCTCCTTCCTCCATCCCCTCTGTATTTCTCATCAGCTCAGGCACTCCCTTTTGCACACTTGTGCCTCAAGGCCACGTTGTGCTCAAAGGGACATTTGTTATCCCTGACTTACAGGGGCTGCAAAGTCCCTTCTTTCCAGAACCTGCATCCCAAATGGAAAGTTTGTTTGTTCTGTGATGGAAAAACAACTTCCAAGATGCAGATTCCCTGAATCTAAGTGACATTCAAGCACAGTTCTCCTGAGATGTGTCCCTCAGGCAGAGGCTGCAGTCAGCTTCCAAGGATAGCTGCAATTTCCTGGGAGTCCTGTCTTGCATGGAAAGGGCAGTTTTCCATCCCTAAAAGCCTCCTCTTTCACAGAAAACCACACAAAGCAGAACAAAGACACACAGGACACACAGACATGCACTGAAAGGCAAAAGCAGCGCCTCAATTTACTGTGAGACCAGAAACAGCACAAAACCTCCTCCTCCAGACCCCTCCACTGCTAGAGGACAAGGCCCAGCTGTCTCCTCCCTCTGCTTTCCGACATCTGGCAAAGGTCAGATGACACAGCAACTTGGGAAACAGGCAAACAGTTAAAACGTCTTTTTGCTGAAGTCATGTTTGAGTTCCTGCAAAGTAAATAAATAAATAAACAAATGAATAAATGAATGGAAAAGAACAGCAAGGCCCAGAGGAGATAACGTTATACAGAGATGCCCTCTGCCGGTCAAGCAGGAAGAGGTCCAAGGGAAATGTATCCATCAAAGCCAAGGATTTGCAATTTCCCTCCCTCCTTTTACAGACAGGCCCCGAAAAACATTCCCTATGTGGTGTGCAAAATTTTCATTTATTGGATATTTTAGCCAGACTGCTGATCTTGCAAAGGCAGTCCAGACCCCCACTCTCCTTTGTTCTGGGCCTTAAGATCCTCGGGTAAGTGAAAGAGCTTCAGTTAAAATGCAGCAGGAAAACAAAGGCATCCAGAGAAATGTTCTGCCACGCTGGCCAGCTGAACTGACTCACCGGCTGCCTGGATGTCATGTAAGGAAAGGAATGGGAAAACTGGCAGGAAAAGAGACACATCTCCATTATTTGAGACTGACTTTGCTGTAATAGTTGAATTCTGCAGGCACTTGACACATTGTCCACAAGTCCCTGCAAACTGTGACAGGCCCTGCAGTCAATACTAAGAAACTGAAATACACTGAAAACTATTTGAGGCACTGATCATATCAGAGCATGCCTCCCACTGCTGAAGTGGGTTGTTATTTGATTACAGCTATGATTTTAAACAATTTTTAAGAAGCACCGAGAGCTTGCTCAAAATTAAACAAACTGCAGATTTTAAATCTGTTGTCAGCCTATTAAACAATGCAGATCTATTGCACACACATCACTATCAGCTCAGCTCTTTCTTCTATCAGTTTAATTCTAGCTGGTATAAATCCCTGATTTAATTTACTGACTGGAAATTAAATCAGCATGAACTGGTTTCAGTGCATCTGTGCTGGGTATTTGTGATGATCCAACTAGACCATAAAAAACAAATGTCACTGGATCAGAAAGCTCCACTGATAGAAACAAATTCTTAGGAGATGCCATGTAATAATTTTGCACACTAAAGAACAATACATGCAGTGAGTGGGCAGCCCTCTCCCACTTCACTCTTTTCCACTGAAATTGAACTTTGTCTGCAATATATTTTACAGTCAGCAGAGCTTTGTACATGTCTTTATAATGCTGGAATTCTGGGAAAATTGACAGGCTGCAACAATCAAGCTGGAGTAGACAGTTGGCCAGGGAATGAGTGTTCTATTCTGAAACCCAACATTTTACATCCAGGTAGCTGCTGTTTTTCCATCCTTGAGTGTAATGGAGGATTAACACAAGACAATCAGCTGTTGGAGGTCCTTGTGCTGAGCCAACCCACAGCATCCCACACCCACAGGGGTCTTTGTGTCCCATCACCCTCTCTGCTGTTGCTGGGGCCCACCACTCTCTCTGGCCAGCTGTTAAAGTGTGTTTGGGATTTGTTTTCATGCACAATAGGCTCTGGCAAAGTCTAGGTTCACCTGGGAATGGCACAGAGGCTGTGTTCTACCTCTCCACTACAGCCAAGGCTGTGCAGAACAGCTAAGGGGCCCCTGTGTTTGCTGAAGCTGGACCTGCAGGTCTTTTTAAATTTGTGCTTTCCAGGAAGATGCCTGTTTTACTGGGAGAGCTGGAAAAAGCTCAGATGTCTCTTTTCCACACTGGACACAGCTGGTATGTACCTAGCTCCTCACAGGAGGCAAGGCCACTATGCAGACTTCTCCCCGAGGTAGGAAGTATTCTTTCCAGTCTTCTTGAGGGTTTCCAGCAGGGTGTCAATGGTGTGCTCTGAGTCAATACACACCTTCTTGTTGGGCAGGTCAATATCAAAGCTGACACCTGTGAGGAAAAGAAAATTGACAGTTAGAAGCAGCCAAATGGTGTAAGCACAGGGAAAGCTCACCTTCACACATCTGTGCTCCCCAGGGCATCAGTCAAATGGACATTTATCTGCTGCCAGCACACTCTGATAGCACCAGCAGCCAGCAAATCCAACCTGCTGTCCTGCCAGCAGTGCTCTGAAGGAAGTCAAATCTGCTCTAGCTCCACATCAGGCACCACTGTCTCTCGACTGCTCCAATCTGCTCACCCCACCTTGGATCAACACAATCACTCATATAGGAGCCAGGGTAAACTGAGGTCAAACCAACCACTAAAATTTCCATCCAGCTCAGTCTGTGCTCTGGTTTAGTGTGGACAGGGTTAGGAAAGGCTCAGGACAAGATGCCTAAACCCAGTACCACCTAACAGCTGGAAATTAAAGGAGGGAAAAGACATTTACCATGTGCCTAATAAAGGCAGTTACCCAGTGCCTAATAAAGGTGAACCACTCCCATCCCAGTGAGAGGAACTGGACATGCAGTCTCTATCCAGTTTTGTATTTTCACAAAACTTGTAAGCATATATCAGCTTTGAGAGCTCTGCCTCATCATCACATGAGGCTGACACTGGCCAGCCTGTTGAAGAGTGATGGACGTGCTGACAACCACACACAGAAAATGGGATTGTCACAGCCTGGTAATGGGGTCTGGAAGAAGTCCCAAGGCCTTTGCCTTGATGACTGGAAACTGTTCTCCTTTGGAGGGAAGCAGATCCTCACAATTGGTGAGTGCAGGCCAGATCCTTCTCCTTTGGAAATGCCAGCAAACAGGAGACATGGGTTATAATTTTCCAGGTTGTATTAAAAATAGGCTGCACAGACAACCACCAAACACTCTGCTCAGCAGCTCTTCACTGTAACTGCTGATGACACATCTCAGGAAGCACCACAGCCACCCCAGGCCTCCTTGGAAACAAGGCCAGGCAGGACATTCACCTCCCTTCCTTCTGGCAGCCTGAGCAGGGGTCTACCACTGTCCTTCCTGAGGGTTCAGGGTGAGGCCCTGGTGACTCAGAGCCACCTGCAGCCACGGCAGCTCCTCCCTCTCCTGACACTTCTCCAAGGGTCACAGACCTGCAAACAACCAGCGACTTGTTACCAGCTAAGGGGCAGGAGCAGAGCAGAGCAAGAAGTCTCCAGCTTTCAACTTTTACCCACAGCATTATCCTTCAGGATGGAGGACCCCAGGGCACTGCCCTGGAGCTGGCTGTCCCATACCCAGCACTGACTCACCTCCCAGCTTTTGCAGGACACGGGTGACTGCATTGGAGCAGCCTTCACAGGTCATGTCCACGAAGAACTCGTGTTTCTGGAAAGAGGCAGTTGAGGGGTCAGGGAGAGCACAGCTGGAAATACACCATGAGCATTCCACACTTGCCTTTTTCCTTGGGGAGGTGGGTTCAAAGCCTCCCAAGCCAAAAGGACCATACATACCCCACTAAGGGATCCTCAGCAAAACTGAGAACTCCTGGTACTCCTCCCTACAGTGTCCTTGTGCTGTCCCCCACAGTATAATCCTGAGGGGCCTTTGGAGGTTGTGTGGCTGCCTCCAGAGCCAGCACAAATCGCCATCTCCGTGGCCTCTGCTGGACTTACTCAGCTTGTCCAGGGCAGCCAAGGAGAAGCAAATCTCCTGCCTCCAGCTATTCCTTCTCCTGACTTAAGTCTGTGAGGTTTTCAATGCTTCCCCATCCTAATCTTATGGTATCTACAAGGCTTCTGGTCCCCAACATAATAAAAATATAAGCAAAACAGAAATTTAAGGACCATTAGTGCTGTTTTTTCATCCCTCCACTCCACTGGGGCCCCAGCAATATTTTCACTACCTGTGAGCAACTGGGTCAACAAAATGCTGTTTGCCTGTAACTAACCACTTCAACCTTTGGCATCAGGTCTTAATTTCCTTTCCTCACACATGCTTTTTACTTCCCTTAAAAAAGAAAAGTAAAATTATTGTTCATTTGCAACTCATACTTCCTTCTATTCAGAACCACCCTGTGCCCTCTTGCCACTGCGAGGCTAAAACCCTCTTGGGATCATTCACTCAGGAAGGAGCTTGGGGCAGAGGTTCCCATAAGGGTTTTTTTTTCAGTGTAATTGCCATTTCTTAGTTTGTATTTCCCAAAGGCCCTGGGTGCTTTGGGAAGGTGTGTGGGCAGGGAGGAAGGAGAAGTCCTATCAATGCTGCCCTTCTGTGTCTGAGCCCTGGGAGTTGGGGGAGCTGGGGAGTTTGGGGGAGCTCCAGGATCGGAGGGAACCTTGGGGGGAGGTCGGGGAGCCTTGGGGTTTGGGGGAATTTGGGACTAGGGGAGTTCTGGGAGACTGGGGGAGCTGCAGGATCTGAGGGAACCTTGGGGGGCTGAGGAAGCTTTGAGGGCTGGGGAGCACCGAGGGCTGGGGGAACCTTGGAGGAGCCTCGAGGACTGGGAGAGTCAGGGGGTTTGGGGGAACCCCAGAGGCTGGAGGAGCCTCGGGAGACTGGAGAAACCCTGAGGGGCTGATGGAGACCTTAGCGGGGCTGGGAAAGCCTCGGGGGCTGAAAGAGCCGCGGAGGTTCGGGGAACCTCGGCGACTGCGGGAGCACCGAGGGTCGGGGGGAGCCCCGCGGCGGCTCCCGGTAGCAGGCAGTGCCCTCCCTGCCCCGCCACGCCCCCCGGCCCCACAGCGGCCCTCGGGCCCCCCGCACCCACCGGCATGGCGGAGCAGCGCTCGCGGATCACGGATCGCGGCTGCGGGCGCGGCGCGGAGCGGAGGAAGAGGCGGGCCGTGCTCGGCCCCGCGGCGGCACCGCGGCCTCGGGAGGCGGGGATGCCACGGAGGGAGAAGGAAAAAGTGTCTGGATGGTGGCTGGTCCTTGTGGAGCTCCCAAAGGGGTGCTCTGCTCGCTTCCACTCAGCACGGACAAATGGCTGCGGGAGGGAGGTGGGGAGAGCCGTGAAGATGGGGTCGGGCTGCTAAATAAAGCTCGTTCCCCTCCGTTTTGTTTTGAGGTTTTGAGATTTACTGGTTTGGGAGAGCTCTGGTAGACTGGATATTGAGGGCGGGAGGTTTGGGGGGAGTCTCTAATGCAGAGCAGGTTGAGAAGAAGGGTTCTGGTCCCTGAAGATGTGTCTGCTTTGGGGGTTTTTTCTTCCCTGGCCGTATGGTCCTTTAAAGGAAAAATGAGCCGCTTTCTGAAAAACTTGAATCAAGGTGGAGGAGGCTGTGGTGGGGACTGGGAGCAGCTCAGGTGCTTTCACAGGGAAGCTGGAGAGGGTACAGAGCATCACATCAGGGCTGAGAGGAGCTGGCAGAGCTGTGGTGTTGGCACTTCTGATCATCTTTTTACCACTTTTTACCATCTTCCTGTTGAGATGCCCATCCTGTAGCAGGGAATGTAAGCAGCGTGTTTGTTAGTTCCTGCCACACCAGCTGAGGGTCAGGGCATTTCTTTTGAGGATGCTGCTGCTGTACCGATGGTTTTATAAAAGAGGAATTCCCTGCCCCACTATTGCTCTGCAGAGAGATATCCAGGATCCCCTTGGCAGAGTTTATTCGGGACAGGCTGTTGTGCTGGGTCACTGGGCTCACGTTAAACTTTGTAAAAGTCTGCAGTGCTGATTTATGAACTGACAGATTGCAGCATGGCTTAGGCTAAAAATAGCCAGGAGCTTTTGGGGGAGGATATTAATGCCGAGCGTCGCCCCACGCCAATCCACTGTCTGTATCACTTGCTGCAAGGCATGGCAGGGAGGGGTTTAGGCAGTGCCCAGGGATGTGGTGGTGGGCAGGAAGTCATTTTTATAGGGTAAAATCTATCTCTGAGATGCTTCATGTCATAGATACGTGTGGGATGGGACGTGACACAAACAAATGAAAAGCTATGGTTGCCTGGAAGCTGCTTAGCCCTGGCTCACTGCCTGCTCCCATTCCCTCCTGCTCTCCAGTGTCCCTGGACCAGCACCTGCTGGTGAGCAAAAGGATCCGAGAACTTCCAGGCCTTTCTCCTCCTTTGTAGGTGTGTTAGAAAACGCTCCTGAGCTTGGATTGTCTTTCCTCTGGGGCAGATGATGCTGAGTCTGCTTTCCTCAGAAACTGTGAGGGAAAAGCAGCAGCTGGATGAGCCTCCCGGGCTGGGCAGGGTTCAGTGACCACCAGTGACCACCACCTTCCTCTTTGCGTGAGGGGCCCGGGCTGTGTGTGGAGGAGGTGCCTTGGGGTGAGCACTGGGGGTTTCTCTCAGGTGCGTGGGCCAGGTGAGCACTAAGCAGCCTCTGGAGACACAGCGAAATCGGGCGGCCACTGCCTGTTCACTGCTGGGGGTCCGCAGCCCTCAGCCGTGTGGGGCCGGGCCCTGGGTGCCCCCTCAGCCCCGCACATGGCCCCGCCGCCATGTTAGCGCCTCCTTCCTCCAGCAGGGGGCGGTGCGGAGCGCGGGACACCGCCCCGCGTGGCGGCCGCCTGCCCCTTTAAGAGCGGCGGCGGGCCCCTGTCCGTCAGCGCCCGCCGCGCTCGCTGATTGGTCCGCGGGCGGCGGGGGCG